>CM061533.1:249186743-249895565 GCA_030545055.2 Neoaliturus tenellus | reverse complement strand
GTTTATCCCCCGCTCAAAGGGTATCTTTACGCGACCTTGACCCACATAAATGCATAGTTTGTGGGAGGTATAAAAAAAGGGCAAACCAATTGGATGGAAACACCACTTATATACCATGGCTCCATTGCAGTGCTCTATCCCCCGCTAAAAATATTAATTCCAAATGACCTTGTTCCACATAAACTTGCTCAAACAGACATCTTTTAAAAAATTTGTACAAAGTAGTGGATTTAGACCAAACATTATTGGTTTATCAAGCCTGTTGAAGAATATATTGAAAATGGGTGTTTAAAAGCCAAATGTACTAAATGATTGATAAACCGGATGTATATGACGTCACCTTCCCCCACCCTTCAACCTCGGGTATAAAGGGACCCTGTTGAGCGCGCTGCTCATTATTGCTTGGACATTCACCGAGTGCACACTCAAAGCCAAACTGTAAAAAATGGCTCTTTGCGATATTTGAGTTGAGTTTTTCCAAGATGAAGATATCTTTGTTTTACACCGAGAATTGCATCATGAAGAGGACAGAAAAGAAGAGATTGTTGTAAGTGAAAAAGACTTGGATGCGATTGATCGGTTATTGGAAAACTACCAGAAGCAGATGGACGACGGGGATAGCTATCTACAGTTACACCGAGAATTGCATCGTGAAGAGGACAGAAAAGAAGAGATTGTAGTAAGTGAAGAAGACTTGGATGCGATTGATCGGTTTTTGGAAAAACCCCAGAAGCAGAAGGAGGACTGGGCTAGCTATTTACAGTTAATGCAAAGAAGAAGACCAAGTGTTATTCAATTTGCCGGAGCTGGACCATCTACAGCTGAAGGATTTATTCAAGAGGAAATGGAAGAAAAAAAGTGGAAGATGTAAAACAACTGCGTCCCCAAGAAGAGGATATGGAAGAAGAGGATACAGAAGAAATGGAAGATATAAGACAACTGTGCACCACAGCCTTGCCAGGACCAGTTGTAACTCATTTCAAAATTAATAATGTGCAATTGGAATTGGAAAACTTTATAACCCAAGCTAAAAATCTAGTTGTAAAAACATTGATGGAAGAATTGGCAAGACTGAACTTTATTAAATTTGGATTGGTGTTGGAGGCTATGTTTACTAATACCGATGGTGAAAACTCACCGAGAGCATTCATTGCTAAAAACCGAACCCTTACAACCACATCTGATATTAACAAAATTTTAGAAGAATGTTTGAATGAACTGCTAATGAAACTCCAAGAACACGAAGGAAGAGGATCCGGCTGGACGCTATCATCGATTGAAGGTATGGATGTGAGGGTTCACAAGCATGGATATGGTATGAGAGGTAGCAGCTTTATCCCTCTACCAAAGGCGATCCGAGATACTAAATCCTGTATCAACGTGAAAAATGAGGACAATGAATGTTTCCGGTATGCAATGTTAGCAAAATACGTGGGGCATAATGCTATTAGACCTAGCATAGCATACGAAGGTGTTCAACACCGCTATAACTTTCGAGGAATGTCGTAACCTGTGAGTCTTGATTAATTTGATCTAAATTTGAGAAACAAAATCCAGGTGTTTCTGTTAACGTGTTCGGCTTAGATGATTCAAACAATGTGTATCCACTACGAGTAGTAAAAGTAGAGCAAAGTAACCATACCGATTTATTATTGATAACCAAAGGTGAGATTTCACATTATGTTTATATTAAGAACTTTGAATCTTTGGTTGTACGACAAGTGTCAAAACAAAATCGTAAGATAACAATATGCAAGAGATGCTTTTGTTTTACATGCAAGGAATTCAGACGTGGAGGATTGGAATGGTTGTTGGAACACCAGCGGCTTTGTAATAACAACTATGAAGTGAAGATTAGCCTGCCACCACCGTCTAGAGCATGTGTCCAGTTTAAGAAGACAGTTCACCAATACAGGATTCCACTAGTTATCTACGCTGATTTTGAATCCACGTTAGTACCACAGGAGCTTCCAGATGGTGAGGTGACTAGAAGAACCAAATATCAATTGCATCAACCTAACAGTTTTTGCTTATTGGTAAAATCCACTTTGCCTGAAGAACAGTTGCAAGACTATGGCTTAACATCCACTCCGATACTCTACCGTGGGGAAGAAGCCGCTAAGTATTTTGTAGACCAGTTGTATGACATTGCTGAAAAGGTGCAACGCTTATTCGGTAATGTTTTACCTATGGAACCTTTGAACCAAAATCAACAAGAAGAATACAATTCGGCAACAAGATGTTACTTATGCAAGAAGAGCTTCAGTGAAGAAAATCAAAAAGTAAGAGATCACGATCACCTGACAGGGTTATACAGAGGAGCTGCTTGTAATTCATGCAATATAAATTACAAACTGCCAAACTTTATCCCTGTCGTGTTACACAATCTTAGCGGCTATGACTCCCACTTCATTATCCCAGAGTTAGGACGAGATGATGGAAAAATTGAAGTATTAGCTGAATCATTGGAGAAGTACATCAGTTTTTCAAAAACAGTAGGTAAAATTAAACTTCGCTTCGTAGACTCTTATAGATTTATGTCATCTAGTTTGAGCAAATTGTCTGAGAACCTAAGAAGAGAAGATCTAAAAGAAACCAGCAAAATTGTACCTGAAGATAAATTGGACTTAGTAATGCGTAAAGGAGTGTTCCCCTATGATTACATAACTTCTGCAGAAAAATTTGAAGAAACCAGTCTGCCACCGATTGAAGCCTTCAATAACAAGTTAAATGAAAGTGCAATCACCGTTGAAGACTACAATCATGCTTGTAATGTTTGGAATCAACTAAACATTCAAACCTTAGGGGAATATTCCGACTTTTACATAAAATTGGACGTAACTCTGCTGTGCGATGTGATGGAAGAATTTCGAAACACCTGCTTCTCCGCCTATGGACTGGACCCTCTACACTCGTACACATCTCCAGGATTAGCATGGCAAGCTATGCTAAAGTCAACCAACTGTCGATTGGAACTTCTAACAGATATTGATATGGTGCTCATGATAGAATCTGGTGTACGGGGCGGTTTGACACAAGCTGTAACACGTCATGTCAAAGCTAACAACAAGTACATCCCAGGCTTCGACGAGAGACAACCATCGGTCTACCTTGGCTACTTTGACGCAAACAACCTTTATGGTTGGGCAATGTCAAATCCGCTTCCCTATGCTGACTTCAAATGGATCGACCCGGCCACCATCGGTGACATTTCACAGATTCCAAAGAATGGTCCAAAAGGCTATATTTTGGACTGTGATTTCGAATATCCGGAGCACCTTCATGACCATCACTACGACTTGCCTCTCCTAGCCAAGACTGAAATTTCACCGACAGGAAGATGGCCGAAATTGATGATGACGTTGGAGAATAAAGATCGGTATGTGGCTCACTACTGGGTAGTTCAACAAGCTCTTGAATTGGGTCTACGTGTAGTAAGAATTCATAGAGCAATTGAATTCACCCAGTCTTGTTGGTTGAAACCATATATTGATTCCAACACTACAAGAAGAGCAGCAGCAACATCAGCATTTGAAAAGGACTTTTACAAATTGATGAACAATGCCATCTTCGGGAAGACCTTAGAAAACAAAAGAAAACACAAGATTGTAAAATTAGTAAGTGATCCTAAGAAATTGGAAAAGTTAGTGCAAAACCAAATTTTGGAACATCCATGATTATAAACGAAGATATAGTTGCCGTCAGTATGAAGAAAACAACAATAGTGATGGATCGTCCGTTATACATTGGAATGTCGATTTTGGATATAAGTAAAACTCTGATGTATGATTTCCATTACAACAAAATGGTTAAACACTACGGAAGAGACAACATTGGAGTTGCATACATGGATACCGACGCGTTTATCTACTGGATAAAGACTTTGGACATGTATGAAGACCTAAGGAGTTTCCCATACAAAGACGATTTTGACTTCTCTGACTATCCGAAGAAGCATCCGAATTACAATGAAAAGAATAAAAAAGAATCGGAAAATTTAAAGATGAAGCAAATGGAATGCCTTTGGAGGAAATAGTTGCGCTAATGTCCAAAATATATTCCTTCAAGATGTTTAAGGAAAATGACATACCGACAGTGAAGAAAGCTAAAGGAGTCAAAACATCGTACTTGAAGAAACATGTGACATTTGACCATTACAAGACCTGTTTGTTTGAAGATTCTACAATGTCTGCAACGTTCAACACTATCAGAAGCTTTAAACATGAGGTCTACAGTGTCACTAAAGTTAAAAGAGCACTGTCAGCTCGAGATGATAAAAGGCATATTATGCCGGATAAAATTCACACTCTTCCTTATGGACACTACTCTCTAAACCCTATCAACTAGTAACCTATTCTTCGTCCTTCTACAACTTCGACCTTATTCCTTTCTCCTTCCGTAAAAAAATGGGGAACACGGCAAGTCAAACGCCGTGTTCCCCATTTTTTTACACAAGTTTGGATGACCTTGACCTATATAAATGATATGAATATTTAAGACAACATTCATTGTGATTATACATGTGATACATGAAACATTCAAACCTGCAATATGAAGAACTTGAAGCAAGAAATTGTCAACGAGCTTCATAAACCTGCAAGAAGAAAGTTTCCACGAAGAAATACAGTGATAAAAGGAATAAATGATTTATATCAAGCGGATTTAATCGAAATGATTCCTTATAGTAAACAAAATAGAGGATTTAAATACATATTGACTATTATTAATTGTTTTTCAAAAATGGCAGATGCTTTACCACTAAAAGATAAAAGTGGCAAAAGTGTTACAAAAGCAATGGAAACAGCTATACAAAGAGATAAACATACTATAAAACATTTACAAACTGATGATGGAAAAGAATATTTTAATAAGGAATTTGCAAATTTAATGAAAAAACACAACATTAACCATTACTCAACCAATTCAGAGGTAAAAGCATCAATAATTGAAAGATTCAACAGAACTTTAAAAGGTGCGATGTATAAATTGTTTTCTAACAGATGATCGCACGTATGGATTGATATGTTACCAAAACTTATAAACGATTACAATAACAAGTTTCATAGAACTATCGGTATGAAACCAAGCCAGGTTACTAATAAAAATGAAAAACTTGTATTAAAATGTATAAAAATGAATACTAAACCAAAAGTTGAAAAACTAAAGCCTAAAAGGTTTAATGTTGGTGATAAAGTCCGAATAAGCAAATACAAAGGTGTATTCAGTAAAAGATATCTTCCGAACTGGACAAATGAGGTATTTACCGTATTTAAGGTGCAACCTACAGTACCAGAAACTTACATTTTAAAAGATAATAAAGGACAATTGCTTGAAGGAGGGTTTTATGGACATGAAATGTTAAAATCAACAGTAGGTGATGTATACCTAGTTGAAAAGGTGTTGCAACGGAAAAAAGATATGGTTAAAGTACGATGGTTAGGATTTAATAAGACGGAAGATTCTTGGATACCTAAAAAGGATCTAATATAACGATAGAGAATCATTTTGGGTTAAACCATTACAAAGGATGGAGATAATACCGCAAAAAGACAATTTTACTATTAATAATATAGATGAACTCACAGTGGATGGTTCTCAATTTAACACTGGGAAACACGGTGTTTTGTTGCCAAACACGGTGCGTTGTCTGGTTACCGGTCCTTCCAATTGTGGAAAAACAAATGTAGTATTCAATTTGATTACAAACCCTAAAGGATTACGTTTTAATAATTTATATGTATTTTCAAAGTCACTACAACAACTGAAATATAAGTTATTGGAACAAATACTCAATAATGTGCCTGAAGTTAAATATTTTAGATTTAACGCAAGCGAGAGTGTCATGCAACCGCAAGAGGCTAAACCATTCTCAGTATTCATATTTGACGATGTATCTTGTGAAAATCAAAATACAATAAGGAATTACTTCGCCATGGGTCGACATAACAACATAGATAGCATTTATATTGGTCAAACTTACAGAAAAATACCGAAACAGCTCATTAGAGACAATGCAAACATGTTAATTGTATTTAAACAGGATGAAACCAACCTAAAACACATATATTATGACCATGTAAGTGCGGATATGCCATTTTAACGATTTAAAGAGTTGTGTGGAAAGGCTTGGGCTGAAAAGTATGGGTTTTTAACAATTATGAAGGAACAACTGCTAAACAATGGTCGATACAGGATAGGATTTGATAAATTTATACTAATACACTGATCATGATGTAAAACATTCATTGTTGTACAACACGTCTTGCTACAAACATGGTTAACCAAGAAAAGTTAATAAAGGAAATAAAGTCACTTAGTGATTCTATTCGGGATAAAAACAGAGCATTAAAATTAGGTATTAGCGAAAGGGAGAAATTTCTTGAATCTACTTTTAAACCTATTACTGAACCCTTGAAACAATTAAACAAAACATTTGCTAAACCCGTTTTGGAAGGAGATGCAATTGCACCTATTACAAAGTTTGAAAGAGAAAATGTAAAATCAGAAGATTTTAGTGATGAAGACCCGGAATCCTCTACATATAGTGGTTTTACCGGTGGAGAACCCGAAAGAGAGCTAGAATCACCAGACTATAGTGGTATAAGAGAATTATATGAAGTAAAAGCTAAAAGAGGACATGAAGATGTATCAACTGCTAGTGAAGAGGAAAAAGAAGAAGAAGCAAGGGAAGGTCCGTCAAACATAAGCTTGTTGGGTGAAAACATTCATAACAAAGGACCTTTAGGAAGGAAATACATGGTAAAAATGTTACTCGGAACAATTCCTAATAAGAATTACCATAGTTATGGAGCGAGATTAACAGAAGATGGTTTAATGATAGGTAATAGCAGTAGTGGGGTTTGCCCACTCCTGGTCCAGGTCAAGGTCAGCGGTTGTAACTGTTGTAGGGGTAGTAGCGGCTGGGGTTTTTCTTTGACAGCGATGGGTGGGTTTTGGAAGTGGGTCAAGGTCATCCAGAGGGGGTTTTTAAAATATATTTATTTAATAAAAACTCATCAGTGATTGAAGAATTGCTTTGTCATTATTTGTAGCAGTAATAGTTATTTTATTACTCTGTATGGGTGAATCCCGCTGTGTGTCCATAATTGCAAAAAAGGAGAGGTCCTAGGTGGTTACAGTGCGAGTTGATAGAGCAGAACAAGACATGTGTCTGAGGAAGAATGATCATATAAACCTGGTAATATAGTGAATAAGAATAATTGGATAGGATCGTCAATAGGTGTAACAAGATTGAAATTTTGATATTTAAGCATTTCAGTTAAGACAGAGTGTAAAATAGGATCAGTAGAACAAGTATTACAAAGGTTAGATTTTACAAAGTACAATGGGTGAAAACTGAAGTATTTTTTAAGCTTACTCAATGTAGTACGCGGTTTTGAAATTGTGGAGTTAGATTGTTTCTGTAAAATGTGTTTCGTACGCAAAAGTTTTAAATGTAAAGTGTGCGAATCCATAATAATATTCAAAGGGGAGATGTGTACTCTCCAAAATTCAGCGAGTATATGATTGGTGCCCGCGAGTGTGTCTGAATATATAGAGACTAATTAGCATAATAAGCGCAAACATATGTTAGAGTAACAAGAGTAAGTAAAAAAAAAAGTTTGATAGTCTTAGAGACTTATGGATAGATGTTTGCTGTTGCCCTATCACCATTATAATGGCACACGCGCGAGGTACCGATGCCGCTTATATAGGGTAGTGTGAACCCCCCCCCCCCCCAACCCCCTCCCCTAAGAGAATGAGATAAAAGGGAAGAACTTTGAAGATTTTAGTTCTTTGTTGGGGCGGCAGCGTCGCGAAAGGTTCTAGTAGGGGGAAAGAAATAGTTAATAAATTTTTGTAAAATTTTTAAAAATTACCGCTAGTGGTAGAAGTTAGTTAATTATTTTATAAGGGTTTAAGAACTGTGTCGTAAAAACAGAAATAGAATATTACTAAATTTATTATTTTACCATAAGTCTCCAAATTAAATTAGACAATGATGTTCTAACAGGCAAACCAAAGTCATGGTTAAATCGATTGAGCTCCAATATTTTATAAAATCTTTAAGGTTACGAAATTAAATTTAACAACTTGAAACTGTTTCAAACACCTAACAAAATTAAATCATGGTATTTGCTCACCTTGGCTACTTTAATATTCAAAGTCAGCCTTGAAATTCAATGAAGTTGGAGGGTAGAATAACTGACAGCCAGCACTTCAAATTCACTCAGCGATCACCCAGACAAGACGGACAGTCTGGCCAAAAAGGATAAGGCACATGACAATCAGCTGATTGGTCGAATACAAAGGTTGGTGGCAGATAAGAGGTAGTGATTTGGTGGTCGCGGGTATAAGCTGGTTAGTGGACTTTTTGGAGTGCCTGCAAATTTGTCATGCAACTTCGCAGCATTACTGAATTACCGGTGGTATTGGCTGTTGTCGGCGCGCTCAACAACAGAGAAAATTCAAAGTTGCTTGATCAGCCCAACTTTTATGACCGAAATGTGGGCGGAAATAAAATAAATGCCACACTTGAAAGGGTTAAATTTCTATGAACGACTAACTATGCCTTTTTACAGTTAATGGCTGTTTTAAAAAGACGGTATAGGCTTAACATATTATAGTTTCTTTATTTGTGTGCAATTTTCGTTGTTATTTCGTTATCAAAATAGCAGCACATAAGACTAATGTTAAAAATTACGATTTTTAAACTTAAATTTAGAACAAATTTAATTTTTTCTGGGATTGAGCCTGTTTCTAAACTAATTTTTGGGCAAAAACACTTTTAAAGGTAAAGTATTAGTAAAATCTACCTGCCATATTTTGAGATTGTAAAATACACATCCCTTCAGACATTGCTTGTATAGTATAGATTTAATAAACAATAATAAAAAAATTACTAAAATTTGTAAAAAGTTACTGGTAATAACTGACCGTATATTTTACTTAAATTATTTTACAAGGATAATAGTACAAAATTTGCCTGGTAAATGTGTATGATTTATTGTAGCAATAGTAATATCAGTGACAGATTGTATTCTAAAAATTCTAAGCTTAAAAAGGATTGTTTAGTTGAAGACGAGCTCATTAGCTCTGCTTATTTACCTTTAAGATGAGCTTGTTAAGGAGTCTTAATGTAGGGCTAAGGGTGTTGTATAATGGTATAAGTAAAATTTTGATTATACCTCTGCTGGTAACAGCTGGCTTTATAATTTGGTGTTAAATATTTTATTATAAAATTAAATATTTGCGATTGTACAAATTACTCATTTGTTGTATCCTTTTAATAAAATTAAACTAAATATACATGATCACCAATAAAGACTACTATTAAAAAGGAATGAACTATTTTCTAATATAATACTATTTATTAATTCATTTACTGATTAAAAGTGAAAGACACATGTTTATAATGGAGTATATGGTTTTTTTGACAATTAATTTAACTGTTTTTATGAATTATTTTATTTCGGTATTAAAATCCATAAGACTAATGTTAAAACTTTTAGAATTTCAATTTATGACTAGCTGTATACCCGCTCTTTGCATGGGTCGTGTGTAAAGTTTATTAAACAAATTATAACAATGCTTTCAGAAATTGAATATATCACCATCAGTTAGGTTATTTTAAATTAAGTTTTATGTCTAATAGGTCCCTGTTTAATAGCTCCCATGTTTAATAGCTCGTGTTTAAAGCCACCTTTGTCAAAATCTTGTTACATCTATTTTATTTGGTTTGGAAGTTATTACCATGAATGTTTTTTTTTTTTTGCAGTTTGATTTAACATTTATATTCGTATAGCGATTTATTTTATAGTTCTATGAGTATAAACTCATAAACAATTTAAGAAAATTCAGATGTTTCAAAAATACTATAAATTATTAAATAAAAAACCTAATATCGAATAATTTATAGGATGTGACAATAGCTATATGCCAAATCCAATATACCCCACCCCTGCATATCGTGTTCTACCCATGAAAGATATGTACAGACATGGGCAACATTAAATCTAAATTAAATATGCAAACCAAGCAAAACAACGCAGCACTTGTTAGTAATGTATAGACACCGTACCAATGTAGATATTAGGTCTAATCAATTCAATATATGTCTTTAGATTTTACCTTCTTACCTAAAACCTCATGTATTGCCAATGTATACAAAACCGAATAAATAGGGAAATCTGTTGTTAAAAAATTTGACAATAAATGGAGGAAAATAAAGCATTGATGGTAGGATCACCTCTTTTTATTGCAGCAGGAAGCGTCCTTTTTACATTCTGAATGTCTAAATAAGTATATCTGTTTGTTTACACAAAATAAAAACAATAACAAACTTCTGCCAAAATATTCTAAGACCATCTGATTCTATTTAACCAATCAGCATAATCCTTGAATGAAAATTAAAGTGGTGCTATCAGTATTTTATGACCAGCCTCCTCACTTCTTCATAAGAACACTATTCAATATTCATATTTAGAACCAAGAATTAGTTGAATTTACTCACTGTATTTAGGCCAGTAAAAAGTTAAAGGGTTAGATTTGAATTATTTTATAATTATTAACATTTTAAATGTTGCAATCTGTGGTGAAAATTAAGAATTGTCTAATCCAGCTGATTAAAAAGCATAAATAAAAAGCTAGAATTAAATATTCTCATAAGATTAACATTGAACTAGTGCACTTGTTTTAAAAAATTTGACAATAAATGGAGGAAAATAAAGCATTGATGGTAGGATTGCCTCTTTTAATTGCCGCAGGAAGCGTCTTTTTACATTCTGAATGTCCAAATAAGTATATCTGTTTGTTTACACAAAATAAAAACAATAACACACTTCTGCAAAAATATTCTAAGACCATCTGATTCTATTTAACCAATCAGCATAATCCTTGAATGAAAATTACAGTGGTGCTATCAGTATTTTATGACCAGCCTCCTCACTTCTTCATGAGAACACTATTCAATATTCATATTTAGAACCAAGAATTAGTTGAATTTACTCACTGTATTTAGGCCAGTAAAAAGTTAAAGGGTTAGATTTGAATGATTTTATAGTTATTAGCATTTTAAATGTTGCCATCTGTGGTGAAAATTAACAATTGTCTAATCCAGCTGATTAATAAGCATAAATAAAAACCTAAAATTAAATATTCTCATAAGATTAATATTGAACTAGTGCACTTGTTGCTTGATATCGAGCAATTTAGTTAAGGTATTTTTTATGTTTACACTTTTTCATTAGTTTGTTAACCAGCGCATCCTAAAAAATTCAAAATTATAACCTTTTTGGTATGAATATACAGATATTTTCAGTGGTATACTGTGTTTACCCGTTACAGCTGGTAACATGAAATCTTTTTTTAATTTCCTTCTCAATTTTAATCAAATGGAGAAATTTAGAACTTTAAGGGCGTCTAGGATCCTTCTGTTTGAATAAATTTCCATCAATTTACTATATAAATAATTTCTTGCCGGGTCCTATTGAATGACACTAAAATGATTAAAATTGGTTGAAAACTGTAGGAGGAGTTCCTTGTACAAAAAACCGTGTCGCGTATTAAATATGTATATGAATAAATAATTCTTTTACTATGAGGCAGAGCCTTTTTGACAAACCTTCAGCAGTTAAAAAATAGTTCTAATTGCACTATCTAAGAGTAATAAAAATTTTCATATAATGTATTAAAGCTCTTGTCCCTTGAAAAGAGATAAAGATTGGTATTTTAGCACAACTTGGTTAGTTTGACGTACTATGGGGCGAAGCCCTAAGGTTGCTAAGGCAATTAAAGTTACAATAAACATTTACACAACTTTAGTCTATGCCATGAAAAACATTTATACCATTAGGTAAAGTCGTTATCCCGTGAAAAGAGGACAAAATAGGACCCATGAGCATTACAGACAAAGAGAGAGAGACAGAGGAAAAGAAATTTAGATCACACCTCTTTTGGATTCTGCGATGCATGAAAAGTAAATACCAAAGTCGCAGCAGACCTGCATACTCAGCTAATTTCTAAAGTAAAAAATAATAAAAAATTTTGAGATTTTAAGCAATATACAAAAAAATCAAATTTTATTAATATACTTGAATTTGAATACAAAAGGTATTTAAGGACACAGAAGAACTTCTTTAAAGTATATAAATAACTTTATCTTTTGACATTACCACCAAATACCAAAAATAGTTACCCAAAATACGTACAAACAGGTTTTTAATTAAAAAGATATAAAAACAAACCTTTGTTTACTTTGAAAGGTTTAGCAGCAGTTTGTAATATGTGTTGTGTTTTAAAAGGTTTTAGGCTTATAAACTGTGTATTCACTATAGAAAACTGGTATTTAAAGTAAATAAATAAAAAAAACTCTGATTTAAAGTTACATAAAATAAATCTAAAACAAGACTAGAAATGTTTTCTAGTACATCATATTTTTTTTTTAAACTTTGCCTAATATCTCTACTTGGTGTTTCATTAAATAAATATATCCATACCCTCTACGTCAAAGCCCCGCAAACAAAAGAGCTTCCGAACAACTCAATTTTACTTTTATAAACTCCCCACCCGTGTATATCCCCACTTTTCTATGTCGAGCCAACGGGTGGAAACTTACTTAACACATTACAACCCCTCTGCGTCTGCCTTGATTCATACCAGGTGGAACCCATGTACACCGCGACAGATGTCTGTTTGTTTCTCAACTCATCGATTCAACAATAACTATTTATGCTCTTTGTATAATTCTAAAGGAATTAAAAATGTTTTTTATATTGTTGCAAAATGACCACTTTTGGTCAATTTATAAAAATGTGGTTTAATTAATCACGTTAACCCAATAAAAATTTATTAAATTACTGGTGTAGTTTGGATTATTATTGGAGAGAGGTATGGAGAGGCATGAAAGTACTGGAAATGCTTTATAGACGAATTGAGTTTTTAACCATAGCCTAGATTAAATTTTTCCTTTTAACTGGTAGTTAATTATTATTAAAATTTTTATTTTATATGATTTAATCTATGAATTCTAAAGTCCAACCGTAGTATAGGTTTTATTTATAAATTTAATATGATTATTGTTTTGGTTCTAATTATATTTGTAAAGTAATAACAAAAGGGGTATGCTATATATGTTATAGTAATTTTGTTTTACTCGCAAAAATGTTTTAAGTTCCTAGCTAGTTGATTTTTGTTAACCAAGCCGACTATTGATCTGAATACGAGTATTACATAATGTTTACACAAACATTTCCTAGTATCATATAACCACAACCATACTTAACTTATTTTTGGTTAAAAATAAATAATGGATAAAACCCACAGGACATTTAAATCTTGGTAAAAATAAGGTAAAATTGACTAAAATAAAGCGAATTTAGCTTAATTTGGCTTTAAAGAAGCCTATATTCTAGGAATATCATGGTATTTGTTTAGGTTTTATTATTATTTTTATTGTAAATGGTAATTTTCATGTTAAATGATAGGTGGTATTAAATTATTATTTATGCCCAATTTGCCTCATTTACTTTTTTATTTTATATGATTTCATCTATGAATTCTAAAGTCCAACCGTAGTATAGGTTTTATTTATAAATTTAATATGATTATTGTTTTGGTTCTAATTATATTTGTAAAGTAATAACAAAAGGGGTATGCTATATATGTTATAGTAATTTTGTTTTACTCGCAAAAATGTTTTAAGTTCCTAGCTAGTTGATTTTTGTTAACCAAGCCGACTATTGATCTGAATACGAGTATTACATAATGTTTACACAAACATTTCCTAGTATCATATAACCACAACCATACTTAACTTATTTTTGGTTAAAAATAAATAATGGATAAAACCCACAGGACATTTAAATCTTGGTAAAAATAAGGTAAAATTGACTAAAATAAAGCGAATTTAGCTTAATTTGGCTTTAAAGAAGCCTATATTCTAGGAATATCATGGTATTTGTTTAGGTTTTATTATTATTTTTATTGTAAATGGTAATTTTCATGTTAAATGATAGGTGGTATTAAATTATTATTTATGCCCAATTTGCCTCATTTACTTTTTTTATTTTATATGATTTCATCTATGAATTCTAAAGTCCAACCGTAGTATAGGTTTTATTTATAAATTTAATATGATTATTGTTTTGGTTCTAATTATATTTGTAAAGTAATAACAAAAGGGGTATGCTATATATGTTATAGTAATTTTGTTTTACTCGCAAAAATGTTTTAAGTTCCTAGCTAGTTGATTTTTGTTAACCAAGCCGACTATTGATCTGAATACGAGTATTACATAATGTTTACACAAACATTTCCTAGTATCATATAACCACAACCATACTTAACTTATTTTTGGTTAAAAATAAATAATGGATAAAACCCACAGGACATTTAAATCTTGGTAAAAATAAGGTAAAATTGACTAAAATAAAGCGAATTTAGCTTAATTTGGCTTTAAAGAAGCCTGTATTCTAGGAATATCATGGTATTTGTTTAGTTTTTATTATTATTTTTATTGTAAATGGTAATTTTCATGTTAAATGATAGGTGGTATTTAATTATTATTTATGCCCAATTTGCCTCATTTACTTGTACAGACATGGGCAACATTAAATCTAAATTAAATATGCAAACCAAGCAAAACAACGCAGCACTTGTTAGTAATGTATAGACACCGTACCAATGTAGATATTAGGTCTAATCAATTCAATATATGTCTTTAGATTTTACCTTCTTACCTAAAACCTCATGTATTGCCAATGTATACAAAACCGAATAAATAGGGAAATCTGTTGTTAAAAAATTTGACAATAAATGGAGGAAAATAAAGCATTGATGGTAGGATCACCTCTTTTTATTGCAGCAGGAAGCGTCCTTTTTACATTCTGAATGTCTAAATAAGTATATCTGTTTGTTTACACAAAATAAAAACAATAACAAACTTCTGCCAAAATATTCTAAGACCATCTGATTCTATTTAACCAATCAGCATAATCCTTGAATGAAAATTAAAGTGGTGCTATCAGTATTTTATGACCAGCCTCCTCACTTCTTCATAAGAACACTATTCAATATTCATATTTAGAACCAAGAATTAGTTGAATTTACTCACTGTATTTAGGCCAGTAAAAAGTTAAAGGGTTAGATTTGAATTATTTTATAATTATTAACATTTTAAATGTTGCAATCTGTGGTGAAAATTAAGAATTGTCTAATCCAGCTGATTAAAAAGCATAAATAAAAAGCTAGAATTAAATATTCTCATAAGATTAACATTGAACTAGTGCACTTGTTTTAAAAAATTTGACAATAAATGGAGGAAAATAAAGCATTGATGGTAGGATTGCCTCTTTTAATTGCCGCAGGAAGCGTCTTTTTACATTCTGAATGTCCAAATAAGTATATCTGTTTGTTTACACAAAATAAAAACAATAACACACTTCTGCAAAAATATTCTAAGACCATCTGATTCTATTTAACCAATCAGCATAATCCTTGAATGAAAATTACAGTGGTGCTATCAGTATTTTATGACCAGCCTCCTCACTTCTTCATGAGAACACTATTCAATATTCATATTTAGAACCAAGAATTAGTTGAATTTACTCACTGCATTTAGGCCAGTAAAAAGTTAAAGGGTTAGATTTGAATGATTTTATAGTTATTAGCATTTTAAATGTTGCCATCTGTGGTGAAAATTAACAATTGTCTAATCCAGCTGATTAATAAGCATAAATAAAAACCTAAAATTAAATATTCTCATAAGATTAATATTGAACTAGTGCACTTGTTGCTTGATATCGAGCAATTTAGTTAAGGTATTTTTTATGTTTACACTTTTTCATTAGTTTGTTAACCAGCGCATCCTAAAAAATTCAAAATTATAACCTTTTTGGTATGAATATACAGATATTTTCAGTGGTATACTGTGTTTACCCGTTACAGCTGGTAACATGAAATCTTTTTTTAATTTCCTTCTCAATTTTAATCAAATGGAGAAATTTAGAACTTTAAGGGCGTCTAGGATCCTTCTGTTTGAATAAATTTCCATCAATTTACTATATAAATAATTTCTTGCCGGGTCCTATTGAATGACACTAAAATGATTAAAATTGGTTGAAAACTGTAGGAGGAGTTCCTTGTACAAAAAACCGTGTCGCGTATTAAATATGTATATGAATAAATAATTCTTTTACTATGAGGCAGAGCCTTTTTGACAAACCTTCAGCAGTTAAAAAATAGTTCTAATTGCACTATCTAAGAGTAATAAAAATTTTCATATAATGTATTAAAGCTCTTGTCCCTTGAAAAGAGATAAAGATTGGTATTTTAGCACAACTTGGTTAGTTTGACGTACTATGGGGCGAAGCCCTAAGGTTGCTAAGGCAATTAAAGTTACAATAAACATTTACACAACTTTAGTCTATGCCATGAAAAACATTTATACCATTAGGTAAAGTCGTTATCCCGTGAAAAGAGGACAAAATAGGACCCATGAGCATTACAGACAAAGAGAGAGAGACAGAGGAAAAGAAATTTAGATCACACCTCTTTTGGATTCTGCGATGCATGAAAAGTAAATACCAAAGTCGCAGCAGACCTGCATACTCAGCTAATTTCTAAAGTAAAAAATAATAAAAAATTTTGAGATTTTAAGCAATATACAAAAAAATCAAATTTTATTAATATACTTGAATTTGAATACAAAAGGTATTTAAGGACACAGAAGAACTTCTTTAAAGTATATAAATAACTTTATCTTTTGACATTACCACCAAATACCAAAAATAGTTACCCAAAATACGTACAAACAGGTTTTTAATTAAAAAGATATAAAAACAAACCTTTGTTTACTTTGAAAGGTTTAGCAGCAGTTTGTAATATGTGTTGTGTTTTAAAAGGTTTTAGGCTTATAAACTGTGTATTCACTATAGAAAACTGGTATTTAAAGTAAATAAATAAAAAAAACTCTGATTTAAAGTTACATAAAATAAATCTAAAACAAGACTAGAAATGTTTTCTAGTACATCATATTTTTTTTTAAACTTTGCCTAATATCTCTACTTGGTGTTTCATTAAATAAATATATCCATACCCTCTACGTCAAAGCCCCGCAAACAAAAGAGCTTCCGAACAACTCAATTTTACTTTTATAAACTCCCCACCCGTGTATATCCCCACTTTTCTATGTCGAGCCAACGGGTGGAAACTTACTTAACACATTACAACCCCTCTGCGTCTGCCTTGATTCATACCAGGTGGAACCCATGTACACCGCGACAGATGTCTGTTTGTTTCTCAACTCATCGATTCAACAATAACTATTTATGCTCTTTGTATAATTCTAAAGGAATTAAAAATGTTTTTTATATTGTTGCAAAATGACCACTTTTGGTCAATTTATAAAAATGTGGTTTAATTAATCACGTTAACCCAATAAAAATTTATTAAATTACTGGTGTAGTTTGGATTATTATTGGAGAGAGGTATGGAGAGGCATGAAAGTACTGGAAATGCTTTATAGACGAATTGAGTTTTTAACCATAGCCTAGATTAAATTTTTCCTTTTAACTGGTAGTTAATTATTATTAAAATTTTTATTTTATATGATTTAATCTATGAATTCTAAAGTCCAACCGTAGTATAGGTTTTATTTATAAATTTAATATGATTATTGTTTTGGTTCTAATTATATTTGTAAAGTAATAACAAAAGGGGTATGCTATATATGTTATAGTAATTTTGTTTTACTCGCAAAAATGTTTTAAGTTCCTAGCTAGTTGATTTTTGTTAACCAAGCCGACTATTGATCTGAATACGAGTATTACATAATGTTTACACAAACATTTCCTAGTATCATATAACCACAACCATACTTAACTTATTTTTGGTTAAAAATAAATAATGGATAAAACCCACAGGACATTTAAATCTTGGTAAAAATAAGGTAAAATTGACTAAAATAAAGCGAATTTAGCTTAATTTGGCTTTAAAGAAGCCTATATTCTAGGAATATCATGGTATTTGTTTAGGTTTTATTATTATTTTTATTGTAAATGGTAATTTTCATGTTAAATGATAGGTGGTATTAAATTATTATTTATGCCCAATTTGCCTCATTTACTTTTTTATTTTATATGATTTCATCTATGAATTCTAAAGTCCAACCGTAGTATAGGTTTTATTTATAAATTTAATATGATTATTGTTTTGGTTCTAATTATATTTGTAAAGTAATAACAAAAGGGGTATGCTATATATGTTATAGTAATTTTGTTTTACTCGCAAAAATGTTTTAAGTTCCTAGCTAGTTGATTTTTGTTAACCAAGCCGACTATTGATCTGAATACGAGTATTACATAATGTTTACACAAACATTTCCTAGTATCATATAACCACAACCATACTTAACTTATTTTTGGTTAAAAATAAATAATGGATAAAACCCACAGGACATTTAAATCTTGGTAAAAATAAGGTAAAATTGACTAAAATAAAGCGAATTTAGCTTAATTTGGCTTTAAAGAAGCCTATATTCTAGGAATATCATGGTATTTGTTTAGGTTTTATTATTATTTTTATTGTAAATGGTAATTTTCATGTTAAATGATAGGTGGTATTAAATTATTATTTATGCCCAATTTGCCTCATTTACTTTTTTTATTTTATATGATTTCATCTATGAATTCTAAAGTCCAACCGTAGTATAGGTTTTATTTATAAATTTAATATGATTATTGTTTTGGTTCTAATTATATTTGTAAAGTAATAACAAAAGGGGTATGCTATATATGTTATAGTAATTTTGTTTTACTCGCAAAAATGTTTTAAGTTCCTAGCTAGTTGATTTTTGTTAACCAAGCCGACTATTGATCTGAATACGAGTATTACATAATGTTTACACAAACATTTCCTAGTATCATATAACCACAACCATACTTAACTTATTTTTGGTTAAAAATAAATAATGGATAAAACCCACAGGACATTTAAATCTTGGTAAAAATAAGGTAAAATTGACTAAAATAAAGCGAATTTAGCTTAATTTGGCTTTAAAGAAGCCTGTATTCTAGGAATATCATGGTATTTGTTTAGTTTTTATTATTATTTTTATTGTAAATGGTAATTTTCATGTTAAATGATAGGTGGTATTTAATTATTATTTATGCCCAATTTGCCTCATTTACTTGTATAACCATAAAAAAATAAGGATTCCAGCTTACGTTTACAATACATTCTAATTATTTTGTGCCTCATAACTTTGAATTCCATCTTAGTTTCTATAAAAAATAATGCTACAAACGGTTGTCATATGTTTAGATAATGGGCGTATTCGGATTTTAAATGAAGTGTTTTCTGTACTATGTTGTGTTTTAAAATAATTTTAAAGTTCTTTACACTTCATTTTGCTCTTGTCAAGGTAATTTATAGTTCTCTAGGCAATCTTAGACGCTCGAAAATAGCTTACGCAATTGTATAATCAACCTAAAAAAAAAACACGAAGGTAGACTAGAGTATGATTAATTTCTTTGTTTAATAAAAGACATTGAAGTGGATATTAATGGAAAAAATACGTCCGTCACAGCAGACCTGCGTAGTCAGCAAATTTCCAAATTAGAAATATTAGTTTTTACCACATAAAACTGTAAATGAAATAAAATCACATGCTCATAAATAGGGAAATAAATGTCTATTTTCCTTATGATAAATATAGGGATAGTATGCAGTTATACTACCATGGAGAATACTAAAAGTAGGTTATTATCATAAAAAATTTATTTCGAGCATATGAAGCCATATACTAAGTTTCATCAATATCTGTCCATTGCTAAAGAAGCTTGCCTATTCTCCATATCATTTATATGGGAAAAGAGTGTGCAGGTTTGCTGCCATGATAAGCCAACCAAGAAAAACCAAGGTTTTTTTAATCATAAATGGATGAATCTCAACCAAATGAAGCTGAATTCTAAGTTTCATCGAAAAAATATTGGTTAATGATTGAAATATTAACATATCCCAATTCGGAAAATTCGGTAAAACACATGAATAGTAAATGTTGTCTCTACTGTGTCAAACCTATTTTTCTTTGTTTAATAAAAAGTGGATATTAACAGAAGAACACATGAATAGTAAATTTTGGTGTCAAACCCATTAGTGCAAATACCTATTCTAGAAATAACTTTACCATTTGAATTCGGATGAAATTTTGACACAATTAATAACAAGGAAACACGTATTGTACTTATGGTCAGGAAAGCATTTTTAGTGTGGCTTAGTTAGACACATCTAAATGGCATAAATCGCGTTTTTAACCGGATTTAGATTCTTTCATTAGAAAAAAGACATGCCACGACATCATTTATTCATTTAGCTTAAAAAAAGGTCATACGGTGGTGTCTCGGTGCTCGGTGGAATGAAAGGCCATAATTACCAATTAGGTATATACACACACACACACACACACACACACACACACACACACACACACACACACACACACACACACATCCGACCAATACAATATTGTGAATCTTTTAAATCACCAAAACTAAACATATTTACAGCTGATTATTAAAAACTGTTTAAAATACTTTTTTCAATCCCAATGTTATTTGAATGGGAATTTTTTAGATTTCAATGGTGGATTGCGCCTTTATTTTCAGTCCACTTCTCGTAATTTTTTTTTTCGGAAACAACTACAAACCAAACCCTATCTAACGACACCAAAAACTTAAAAAATATTCCTAAACTGTATTAAAACACTGTTTAAAAAAATGGTTAATTGTTTCAGGCTTACTTTTTTGTACTATTCAATGTAGGTAAGGGTGGAGGATTTCTTAAATAACGGTTTGGCTTCGCTTTAGAGGATAAAAAATTTAATTTGTTTATTTTTTGTCATTTCAACTGTAAAGATGACGTTACTGTTTTAAATATACTGATTTCATAATCCAAATGCTTAAATATATACTTATATACTTACACTGAAAGTATTATGTATGCATAGAATCTCTAATATTTTGTGGTCCTTGGTAATATTTTATAAATCAATTTTAGAGTAATGGTTTACTTCATCCAATGAATGAAAGCTCATTGTTGTGTCGTGTGCGTCGCCGGGCATTGCCCCTCAACCCTGGCCTTGGTCGCTACTTTCTCCGTAACTTTTATACATTACATCATAGACCTACTACTGACCCCATTGCAACTGGGCCATGCATCAGCACCGCGCCGCCGGCACCACGGGAAAATGGACATAAATGGGGTATGCTACTAATTCACACTAATATATAAAAACAATTAAGTAAAATAAGGAGCAAAATAGAAAAAGCTTTTGCCCATATTTTGGCTTTGCTATTTATAAGAATATAACAGTTAACAATAACCAAAGTAGCTTAAATACAATTGAATAAAAATTAATACAAGACCTGATATTATAAATGATTAAAAACGACTCTTAAGTGTAAACCAATAAAAATTTATAACATGAGTTGAGTTATAGTCAATCATTTATTGTTAGAAAAGATTGGTCTAATGTAGATTTTAAGCCCCTCTCTAAAATGCAAAGAAGACTGTCTAAATTTAAATAACGAGTCGTTGCCAGTCAATACCAAATAGAGATAGCGCCAGAGGAGTAGGCCCAAACACAGTACGAGAGAGAGGGAGATATTAAATTTCGTATTTAGTATTGTGTTGTTAAAACGCCATTTTAAACATTGGTTACCCATCTTATTTGGTATCAATAAAAAGCTTTTCTTAAAAAAATCGTTATTTTAAGTTACTAAAGCCTGTTATTGTTCACACTTTGTCGTACGGGCTTTCACAATTTAATGTTATTCTGGTGAAGATATTTGATTGAATCATATGTTTACAAAAATAAACTAAGTTATATAAACTTTGTCATAGTATCCTGCTTTTTTCCAATTTGTTTACTTCGGTTCCAAAATGAGCACTAAAGTAGGCGGATGTAAAAAGTGTTCCTACATTAATAATTGTGAGAATTGGTACAGTAATGGAAACTGTCATAGGTTGTGTATGGTGTGTGAGTGCAGTATGAGGACAAGAGAGAGATTCTTTGCTGGTGACCATCTGCAACAAAGTCATAATTTAATCTAACTAATAGATTATTGTCTTGTGAGCGCTCTCATGGTAGAGTGCGCTACTACGTCCACAATGAATCATACTCTAGTCTTCCTTAGTGTGGCCTATTAGATACAGAACACCACGTCTTTTTTTTGGGTTGGTTATATGATTGCGTAAGCTTTTTTGAGCGTCTAAGATTGCCTAGAGAACTATAAATTACCTTGACAAGAGCAAAATGAAGTGTAAAGAACTTTAAAATTATTTTAAAACACAACATAGTACAGAAAACACTTCATTTGAAATCCGAATACGCCCATTATCTAAACATATGACAACCGTTTGTAGCATTATTTTTTATAGAAACTAAGATGGAATTCAAAGTTATGAGGCACAAAATAATTAGAATGTATTGTAAACGTAAGCTGGAATCCTTATTTTTTTATGGTTATACAAGTAAATGAGGCAAATTGGGCATAAATAATAATTAAATACCACCTATCATTTAACATGAAAATTACCATTTACAATAAAAATAATAATAAAAACTAAACAAATACCATGATATTCCTAGAATACAGGCTTCTTTAAAGCCAAATTAAGCTAAATTCGCTTTATTTTAGTCAATTTTACCTTATTTTTACCAAGATTTAAATGTCCTGTGGGTTTTATCCATTATTTATTTTTAACCAAAAATAAGTTAAGTATGGTTGTGGTTATATGATACTAGGAAATGTTTGTGTAAACATTATGTAATACTCGTATTCAGATCAATAGTCGGCTTGGTTAACAAAAATCAACTAGCTAGGAACTTAAAACATTTTTGCGAGTAAAACAAAATTACTATAACATATATAGCATACCCCTTTTGTTATTACTTTACAAATATAATTAGAACCAAAACAATAATCATATTAAATTTATAAATAAAACCTATACTACGGTTGGACTTTAGAATTCATAGATGAAATCATATAAAATAAAAAAGTAAATGAGGCAAATTGGGCATAAATAATAATTTAATACCACCTATCATTTAACATGAAAATTACCATTTACAATAAAAATAATAATAAAACCTAAACAAATACCATGATATTCCTAGAATATAGGCTTCTTTAAAGCCAAATTAAGCTAAATTCGCTTTATTTTAGTCAATTTTACCTTATTTTTACCAAGATTTAAATGTCCTGTGGGTTTTATCCATTATTTATTTTTAACCAAAAATAAGTTAAGTATGGTTGTGGTTATATGATACTAGGAAATGTTTGTGTAAACATTATGTAATACTCGTATTCAGATCAATAGTCGGCTTGGTTAACAAAAATCAACTAGCTAGGAACTTAAAACATTTTTGCGAGTAAAACAAAATTACTATAACATATATAGCATACCCCTTTTGTTATTACTTTACAAATATAATTAGAACCAAAACAATAATCATATTAAATTTATAAATAAAACCTATACTACGGTTGGACTTTAGAATTCATAGATGAAATCATATAAAATAAAAAAGTAAATGAGGCAAATTGGGCATAAATAATAATTTAATACCACCTATCATTTAACATGAAAATTACCATTTACAATAAAAATAATAATAAAACCTAAACAAATACCATGATATTCCTAGAATATAGGCTTCTTTAAAGCCAAATTAAGCTAAATTCGCTTTATTTTAGTCAATTTTACCTTATTTTTACCAAGATTTAAATGTCCTGTGGGTTTTATCCATTATTTATTTTTAACCAAAAATAAGTTAAGTATGGTTGTGGTTATATGATACTAGGAAATGTTTGTGTAAACATTATGTAATACTCGTATTCAGATCAATAGTCGGCTTGGTTAACAAAAATCAACTAGCTAGGAACTTAAAACATTTTTGCGAGTAAAACAAAATTACTATAACATATATAGCATACCCCTTTTGTTATTACTTTACAAATATAATTAGAACCAAAACAATAATCATATTAAATTTATAAATAAAACCTATACTACGGTTGGACTTTAGAATTCATAGATTAAATCATATAAAATAAAAATTTTAATAATAATTAACTACCAGTTAAAAGGAAAAATTTAATCTAGGCTATGGTTAAAAACTCAATTCGTCTATAAAGCATTTCCAGTACTTTCATGCCTCTCCATACCTCTCTCCAATAATAATCCAAACTACACCAGTAATTTAATAAATTTTTATTGGGTTAACGTGATTAATTAAACCACATTTTTATAAATTGACCAAAAGTGGTCATTTTGCAACAATATAAAAAACATTTTTAATTCCTTTAGAATTATACAAAGAGCATAAATAGTTATTGTTGAATCGATGAGTTGAGAAACAAACAGACATCTGTCGCGGTGTACATGGGTTCCACCTGGTATGAATCAAGGCAGACGCAGAGGGGTTGTAATGTGTTAAGTAAGTTTCCACCCGTTGGCTCGACATAGAAAAGTGGGGATATACACGGGTGGGGAGTTTATAAAAGTAAAATTGAGTTGTTCGGAAGCTCTTTTGTTTGCGGGGCTTTGACGTAGAGGGTATGGATATATTTATTTAATGAAACACCAAGTAGAGATATTAGGCAAAGTTTAAAAAAAAAAAATGATGTACTAGAAAACATTTCTAGTCTTGTTTTAGATTTATTTTATGTAACTTTAAATCAGAGTTTTTTTTATTTATTTACTTTAAATACCAGTTTTCTATAGTGAATACACAGTTTATAAGCCTAAAACCTTTTAAAACACAACACATATTACAAACTGCTGCTAAACCTTTCAAAGTAAACAAAGGTTTGTTTTTATATCTTTTTAATTAAAAACCTGTTTGTACGTATTTTGGGTAACTATTTTTGGTATTTGGTGGTAATGTCAAAAGATAAAGTTATTTATATACTTTAAAGAAGTTCTTCTGTGTCCTTAAATACCTTTTGTATTCAAATTCAAGTATATTAATAAAATTTGATTTTTTTGTATATTGCTTAAAATCTCAAAATTTTTTATTATTTTTTACTTTAGAAATTAGCTGAGTATGCAGGTCTGCTGCGACTTTGGTATTTACTTTTCATGCATCGCAGAATCCAAAAGAGGTGTGATCTAAATTTCTTTTCCTCTGTCTCTCTCTCTTTGTCTGTAATGCTCATGGGTCCTATTTTGTCCTCTTTTCACGGGATAACGACTTTACCTAATGGTATAAATGTTTTTCATGGCATAGACTAAAGTTGTGTAAATGTTTATTGTAACTTTAATTGCCTTAGCAACCTTAGGGCTTCGCCCCATAGTACGTCAAACTAACCAAGTTGTGCTAAAATACCAATCTTTATCTCTTTTCAAGGGACAAGAGCTTTAATACATTATATGAAAATTTTTATTACTCTTAGATAGTGCAATTAGAACTATTTTTTAACTGCTGAAGGTTTGTCAAAAAGGCTCTGCCTCATAGTAAAAGAATTATTTATTCATATACATATTTAATACGCGACACGGTTTTTTGTACAAGGAACTCCTCCTACAGTTTTCAACCAATTTTAATCATTTTAGTGTCATTCAATAGGACCCGGCAAGAAATTATTTATATAGTAAATTGATGGAAATTTATTCAAACAGAAGGATCCTAGACGCCCTTAAAGTTCTAAATTTCTCCATTTGATTAAAATTGAGAAGGAAATTAAAAAAAGATTTCATGTTACCAGCTGTAACGGGTAAACACAGTATACCACTGAAAATATCTGTATATTCATACCAAAAAGGTTATAATTTTGAATTTTTTAGGATGCGCTGGTTAACAAACTAATGAAAAAGTGTAAACATAAAAAATACCTTAACTAAATTGCTCGATATCAAGCAACAAGTGCACTAGTTCAATATTAATCTTATGAGAATATTTAATTTTAGGTTTTTATTTATGCTTATTAATCAGCTGGATTAGACAATTGTTAATTTTCACCACAGATGGCAACATTTAAAATGCTAATAACTATAAAATCATTCAAATCTAACCCTTTAACTTTTTACTGGCCTAAATACAGTGAGTAAATTCAACTAATTCTTGGTTCTAAATATGAATATTGAATAGTGTTCTCATGAAGAAGTGAGGAGGCTGGTCATAAAATACTGATAGCACCACTGTAATTTTCATTCAAGGATTATGCTGATTGGTTAAATAGAATCAGATGGTCTTAGAATATTTTTGCAGAAGTGTGTTATTGTTTTTATTTTGTGTAAACAAACAGATATACTTATTTGGACATTCAGAATGTAAAAAGACGCTTCCTGCGGCAATTAAAAGAGGCAATCCTACCATCAATGCTTTATTTTCCTCCATTTATTGTCAAATTTTTTAAAACAAGTGCACTAGTTCAATGTTAATCTTATGAGAATATTTAATTCTAGCTTTTTATTTATGCTTTTTAATCAGCTGGATTAGACAATTCTTAATTTTCACCACAGATTGCAACATTTAAAATGTTAATAATTATAAAATAATTCAAATCTAACCCTTTAACTTTTTACTGGCCTAAATACAGTGAGTAAATTCAACTAATTCTTGGTTCTAAATATGAATATTGAATAGTGTTCTTATGAAGAAGTGAGGAGGCTGGTCATAAAATACTGATAGCACCACTTTAATTTTCATTCAAGGATTATGCTGATTGGTTAAATAGAATCAGATGGTCTTAGAATATTTTGGCAGAAGTTTGTTATTGTTTTTATTTTGTGTAAACAAACAGATATACTTATTTAGACATTCAGAATGTAAAAAGGACGCTTCCTGCTGCAATAAAAAGAGGTGATCCTACCATCAATGCTTTATTTTCCTCCATTTATTGTCAAATTTTTTAACAACAGATTTCCCTATTTATTCGGTTTTGTATACATTGGCAATACATGAGGTTTTAGGTAAGAAGGTAAAATCTAAAGACATATATTGAATTGATTAGACCTAATATCTACATTGGTACGGTGTCTATACATTACTAACAAGTGCTGCGTTGTTTTGCTTGGTTTGCATATTTAATTTAGATTTAATGTTGCCCATGTCTGTACATATCTTTCATGGGTAGAACACGATATGCAGGGGTGGGGTATATTGGATTTGGCATATAGCTATTGTCACATCCTATAAATTATTCGATATTAGGTTTTTTATTTAATAATTTATAGTATTTTTGAAACATCTGAATTTTCTTAAATTGTTTATGAGTTTATACTCATAGAACTATAAAATAAATCGCTATACGAATATAAATGTTAAATCAAACTGCAAAAAAAAAACATTCATGGTAATAACTTCCAAACCAAATAAAATAGATGTAACAAGATTTTGACAAAGGTGGCTTTAAACACGAGCTATTAAACATGGGAGCTATTAAACAGGGACCTATTAGACATAAAACTTAATTTAAAATAACCTAACTGATGGTGATATATTCAATTTCTGAAAGCATTGTTATAATTTGTTTAATAAACTTTACACACGACCCATGCAAAGAGCGGGTATACAGCTAGTCATAAATTGAAATTCTAAAAGTTTTAACATTAGTCTTATGGATTTTAATACCGAAATAAAATAATTCATAAAAACAGTTAAATTAATTGTCAAAAAAACCATATACTCCATTATAAACATGTGTCTTTCACTTTTAATCAGTAAATGAATTAATAAATAGTATTATATTAGAAAATAGTTCATTCCTTTTTAATAGTAGTCTTTATTGGTGATCATGTATATTTAGTTTAATTTTATTAAAAGGATACAACAAATGAGTAATTTGTACAATCGCAAATATTTAATTTTATAATAAAATATTTAACACCAAATTATAAAGCCAGCTGTTACCAGCAGAGGTATAATCAAAATTTTACTTATACCATTATACAACACCCTTAGCCCTACATTAAGACTCCTTAACAAGCTCATCTTAAAGGTAAATAAGCAGAGCTAATGAGCTCGTCTTCAACTAAACAATCCTTTTTAAGCTTAGAATTTTTAGAATACAATCTGTCACTGATATTACTATTGCTACAATAAATCATACACATTTACCAGGCAAATTTTGTACTATTATCCTTGTAAAATAATTTAAGTAAAATATACGGTCAGTTATTACCAGTAACTTTTTACAAATTTTAGTAATTTTTTTATTATTGTTTATTAAATCTATACTATACAAGCAATGTCTGAAGGGATGTGTATTTTACAATCTCAAAATATGGCAGGTAGATTTTACTAATACTTTACCTTTAAAAGTGTTTTTGCCCAAAAATTAGTTTAGAAACAGGCTCAATCCCAGAAAAAATTAAATTTGTTCTAAATTTAAGTTTAAAAATCGTAATTTTTAACATTAGTCTTATGTGCTGCTATTTTGATAACGAAATAACAACGAAAATTGCACACAAATAAAGAAACTATAATATGTTAAGCCTATACCGTCTTTTTAAAACAGCCATTAACTGTAAAAAGGCATAGTTAGTCGTTCATAGAAATTTAACCCTTTCAAGTGTGGCATTTATTTTATTTCCGCCCACATTTCGGTCATAAAAGTTGGGCTGATCAAGCAACTTTGAATTTTCTCTGTTGTTGAGCGCGCCGACAACAGCCAATACCACCGGTAATTCAGTAATGCTGCGAAGTTGCATGACAAATTTGCAGGCACTCCAAAAAGTCCACTAACCAGCTTATACCCGCGACCACCAAATCACTACCTCTTATCTGCCACCAACCTTTGTATTCGACCAATCAGCTGATTGTCATGTGCCTTATCCTTTTTGGCCAGACTGTCCGTCTTGTCTGGGTGATCGCTGAGTGAATTTGAAGTGCTGGCTGTCAGTTATTCTACCCTCCAACTTCATTGAATTTCAAGGCTGACTTTGAATATTAAAGTAGCCAAGGTGAGCAAATACCATGATTTAATTTTGTTAGGTGTTTGAAACAGTTTCAAGTTGTTAAATTTAATTTCGTAACCTTAAAGATTTTATAAAATATTGGAGCTCAATCGATTTAACCATGACTTTGGTTTGCCTGTTAGAACATCATTGTCTAATTTAATTTGGAGACTTATGGTAAAATAATAAATTTAGTAATATTCTATTTCTGTTTTTACGACACAGTTCTTAAACCCTTATAAAATAATTAACTAACTTCTACCACTAGCGGTAATTTTTAAAAATTTTACAAAAATTTATTAACTATTTCTTTCCCCCTACTAGAACCTTTCGCGACGCTGCCGCCCCAACAAAGAACTAAAATCTTCAAAGTTCTTCCCTTTTATCTCATTCTCTTAGGGGAGGGGGTTGGGGGGGGGGGGGGGTTCACACTACCCTATATAAGCGGCATCGGTACCTCGCGCGTGTGCCATTATAATGGTGATAGGGCAACAGTAAACATCTATCCATAAGTCTCTAAGACTATCAAACATTTTTTTTTTACTTACTCTTGTTACTCTAACATATGTTTGCGCTTATTATGCTAATTAGTCTCTATATATTCAGACACACTCGCGGGCACCAATCATATACTCGCTGAATTTTGGAGAGTACACATCTCCCCTTTGAATATTATTATGGATTCGCACACTTTACATTTAAAACTTTTGCGTACGAAACACATTTTACAGAAACAATCTAACTCCACAATTTCAAAACCGCGTACTACATTGAGTAAGCTTAAAAAATACTTCAGTTTTCACCCATTGTACTTTGTAAAATCTAACCTTTGTAATACTTGTTCTACTGATCCTATTTTACACTCTGTCTTAACTGAAATGCTTAAATATCAAAATTTCAATCTTGTTACACCTATTGACGATCCTATCCAATTATTCTTATTCACTATATTACCAGGTTTATATGATCATTCTTCCTCAGACACATGTCTTGTTCTGCTCTATCAACTCGCACTGTAACCACCTAGGACCTCTCCTTTTTTGCAATTATGGACACACAGCGGGATTCACCCATACAGAGTAATAAAATAACTATTACTGCTACAAATAATGACAAAGCAATTCTTCAATCACTGATGAGTTTTTATTAAATAAATATATTTTAAAAACCCCCTCTGGATGACCTTGACCCACTTCCAAAACCCACCCATCGCTGTCAAAGAAAAACCCCAGCCGCTACTACCCCTACAACAGTTACAACCGCTGACCTTGACCTGGACCAGGAGTGGGCAAACCCCACTACTAATAGCCCGTTAAACGTTGACGAACATGATAATATTGTTGTTGGTGAACAAAGATATAAGGGCACAAAAGGATTATTTGAATTATTATTTGAAAATAAGCCTTCAGTATCGTTAGTGAAAGAAAAAGACATGGAAGCATATAAAAAGATTTTGGAACAGACAAATGCATATAGGAGAAATTATTTACCTGACCAGCTTCCTTTTAGATCTAAGTCTTTAAAATATAGAGAATTTGTATCCAAGTTAATACCAACTAGAAGACAAACAATGCCGTTAACACAAAGAAAACCTGTAAAACGAAGATTTATGGCATCCACTTTGGATGTAAGTGCTCAGGAAAGAAGAAAAAGAAGTAAGTCTGTTACAGGTACAGGTTTAATGAAGAAACTATATAACACAAATGTGATTTATTACAATAATATCAATAAATTGGTGGATAGAATGAAACTAATACATGAAGCTAAAGAAGCGGGTCATACTGGATTGGAAAACGAATGGGTGGCTTTAGTGGATGAACTCCGAAACCGTGGGGTAATCTCATAAAAATGCGTTACTCCCTAGATTACTATTCAGTTGCACCATGAGTGTCGACAAGTTCGGACGTTACTCCTCGGATGGGTTATATTACGCAAATAATTTAAAAAGAGGTGCTGGTTTACCACAAACACCTGATGGGGATTATGATATAACTAATAAAAGGTTAAAAAACATAAAAGATCCCACAGATGAAAACGATGCAATAAATTTAAAAGTATTAAAAGAAAAAATATTACCAACATTAAGACTACAGAAAAACACATATGACGCAGGTAATCATAGAATTGTCAATGTTGGTAAGCCAAATCAAAACGCTGTTGCGATAAACAAAGGTTATTTATCATCAGAATTAAAAAATACGTTAAAATTCAATGGAAAAACGTATACTGCTGAAAATAAACGTATATCCAACGTAGATGACCCTAAAGATGCAAAAGACAGCGTAAATAGACGCTATTTACATTCATTAATACCTGAAAAGACAAAAGATGGTTTTTCTTTTTATAAATTTGTTATTAACGATAAAGGTTATCCGAAAAATGAAAATGATGCTGTAAATTTAAAATATATAAAAGATCATTGTATTACACGTGATGTAGGAGTTATTGATTGTCTAGGTAATTGTTTAGCGAATGTTAAAGATGGTTCGGCACCATCAGATGGTGCAACAGTGGGTCAAATGAAGGAAACTTTAAAGCAAGAAACATCTGGATTTGTAAAACAGGATCAAGTAGTATCACGGTCGGGTGATGTGTTTGTACAAGGAAATGAAAAGTTTATCTTACTTGAACAAAAAAAATAATGTTTGGGATTGCAAAGACATCAAATGCGCGAGTAGCTACAGATGCTCATGATGTTCCGATTTTATCACAAGTTTTACATACTAATCCAAACAATTATCATAGAGATTGGTTGGGTACAAATAGAAGAATAATTAACATATTTCCAGGTATCGATGATTACGATTTTGTTGTAGTAAAACAATCTTTAATATTAGACAAACCAAGAGGTAGTACTTTCAATGCGAAAAATAAGAAAATAGGTAATTTGGCACAAGGAACAGATCCAAAGGATTCTGCAACTGTAGGACAAACATTACAATATGATAGTGCAAATCAAGAGTTTATTTATAATACCAAAAGATTTAAATTAATGGATGTAAATGATTATCAAAATATATTAATTGCAGATCCAAATTCATTTAGCGGATTTAGAAAATTGTCTGGTGAGGAATTTATTCATAAAAATCATGTATTTAGAAATGAAGCAGACAGATCATTAATTAGTGCAGATTTAAAATATTTTAAATGTCCTGGAAATGATGCAAATGTAACTGATGAAGACTAAGAATTTGTATAAAAACTGTTAGAAATTGGGACTAATATTATAAAAATGGGTTACACTCTAGAATGTTATTCAGTTGCACCATGAGTGTTGACAAGTTCGGACGGTATTCATCGGATGGATTATATTACTTTAATACTTTAAAAAGAGGTGTTGGATTACCACAAACACCTGATGGAGATTATGATATTAGTAATAAACGGTTAAAAAACATTAATGATCCCACAGATGAAAATGATGCAATAAATTTAAAAGTATTAAAAAAAGAGATATTACCAACACTGAAATTAGACAAAAACACATATAACGCGGGTAATCATAGAATTTCCAACGTTGGTAAGCCAAATCAAAACGCTGATGCAATAAACAGAGGTTATTTATCATCGGAATTAAAGAATACGTTAAAATTTAATGGAAAAACGTATAATGCTGAAAATTGGCGTATATCCAACGTAGCAGACCCTGTAGATGAAAAAGACAGCATAAATAGACGCTATTTACTTTCTATAATACCTGAAAAGACAAAAGATGGGTTTTCTTTTTATAAATTTGTTATTAACGATATAGGTTATCCAAAAAATGAAAATGATGCTGTAAATTTAAAATACATCAAAGATCATTGTATTACACGTGATGTAGGAGTTATTGACTGTCTTGGTAATTGTTTAGCGAATGTAAAAGATGGTTTTGCACCATCAGATGGTGCAACGGTGGGTCAAATGAAGGAAACTTTAAAACAAGAAACCTCCGGTTTTGTGAAACAAAACCAAGTAGTAACACGTCAAGGAGATGTATTTGTACAAGGAAATAAAAAGTTTACTTTACTTGAAGAAAACAATTATGTTTGGGATGGTAAAGGAAAGTTATTGACAAATTTAGGTATTGGTGAAAAGCCTGGTGATGCTGTTACTTATGAACAGATAATACAATTAGAGCCAACTGGAAAAAATGGTGGAATTGTGATAACAAACGATTAACAAATGTTGCAGACCCTGATTATGCCAATAACGCTGTAACTGTTAATTTTCTTGTTAAAGTAATAGGTAATTTATTATTTGATATGCATAATTATATTGCAGCAGGACAGCATAAACCTATTGACGAAAAAATGAGAAATACATGGATTAAACAAGAAATTCTTTATAAATATTTCTTTAATTATAACACACAAAAGTTTAGATCATCAGATTGGGGTACTTTTGATATTTAATTAAATAACATCATAAATTACATCATTTCTGTGCAACCTATCATAGAGGTAACACATAGGTTACGCTTTTCGAATATAAAAGACAATCATGACGTTTCGTTACACCAGTCCATATCGAGACACTATACGGAAAGGAGGCGGTATCACGTCCACAGCGGTTTCTCTGTTAAGTAAAGCTTTAAATCGTATTCCAGTAGTATCTATCGTAAATAGAGCAATAGACGCTTTACCATACGAATTTCACATACCGGGAGGTTATCAGTATTGCGGACCAGGAACTAAATTGAAAAAACGACTGGAAAGAGGTGATCCAGGTATAAATAAGTTAGATCAGGCTTGTAAAGAACACGATATTGCATATTCCACGTTTACCGATTCAAAAAATAGGTCAATCGCTGATAAAAAGCTAGCGAATGTAGCTTGGCAACGAGTAAAGTCTAGTGACGCTAGTATTGCAGAAAAAGCAGCAGCTTTAGGGGTAACAGCAGGTATGAAGGCTAAAACAGCGGTAGGAGGTGGTAAAAGGAGGGGTAAGAATAAAAAAGTATCAACCATGAGGAAACATGGTGGTAATATTAGACTAAAAAGACGTTCTCCGAGGAAAAATAACAAAAAACCGACAATATGGTCAATGGTAAAAAACGGAGCTGGTCTATACCTAAGACCGTATCGTGCATATTAAATAAAAGAAATAAATTGGTTATACCACATAAAGCGTTGACTAATGTTGAATTATTTAAATATATTTCCTGTTTAAAATTACCATTTTTCCGCGGAGTATTTATGAAAGACCGTTTACCAAAGAAAATACGGAAAAATGAGACTGGAATCGTGAATTTGGATAATACTGAAGGGCCCGGCACCCATTGGGTGTGTTATAAAAAACTAAATAGCAATGTATATTATTTTGATAGTTTTGGAAATTTACCACCACCTAAAGAACTTGAACATTACTTTAAATCTGCTAAAAACATATATTACAACTATAAAAGAGAACAACCTGATAATACTTCAATATGCGGCCATTTATGTTTGGAATTCCTAGCTAAAAGTATCAGTCACTATTGAGATGTCTTCCTATACGGTATCATTAACAGGAAAATCGTCCACTTTACGAAGTGTCCTTTTTCCAGCGTTACGCTTGCAAAAAGGAAGATTTTGGGAGGCAGCACTGTTAGATTTTACAACTTACAACTCTATTCCCAATGTTACGGAAGGTAAAAATAACTTATTGCATTATTATAAAGGAAAATATGCTAGTGGGAAGTTCACAGACTTAGAAGAGTGCAGTTTACCCACAGGTTCTTATGAAATTGATCATATTAATGAATTTTTGCAAAATAAAATGGGAAAAGACAATATTTCGCTAAAAGGTAATAACAATACAATGAAAGCTGAGCTTACTTCAAAATATTATATCGATTTCACTAAGCCAAACTCAATTGGTGATTTATTAGGATTTCCCAAAGATGGAGCAATTTTAGAACCAAATAAAACACATTCCGGTAAACAAACTGTAACAATATTAAAAGTCAATAGTATAGACATAACTTGTAACATTATACAAGGAGCTTACAGAGATGAAGCAAATACTCATATAATACATACTTTTTACCCCAGTGTACCACCTGGATTTAAAATTGTCTAAAAGCCGCAAAACCTGGTATATCTACCGTTGAACACCACTTTCATTTCAGACATCGTGTTGAACGTATTGGATCTAGACGGTAACTTGATAGATTTCCGAGAAGAGCCTATTATGGTTAGATTACATTTAAAATCGACACTTTAATACAAAATCATGGGTTTAACATTTAAAAGCGAACAACCTACGGGAATCTGCATTAGTAGCTCTTCAGCTGTGGAGGAGTTAACACGCGAGAACATTCGCTTCTTAGAGAGAATTGGATTAAAAGTAACCGATAATGGATATACTGGATATAGCTCAGGGTCCAACATTCGACGAAACCCTATGGGAAAAAGAATATCACACCCACAACCCTTACACTTCATACAAAACCAAGACATTTACACACTACTACGTGAAAGTTACTTGTATATTGAAGGGAAAGTTACTAAAAAGGACGGTACTACTACTGGTACAACAGTTCCATTTATAAATAATCCCATGGCTTTCCTGTTTGATGAAATTAGATATGAAATATCAGGTGTAACAGTTGATTCCACCAAAAAAGTAGGTATTGCAACAACTTTAAAGGGATTAACATCTATATCACCTAATGAAACCAATTTACTTCAACCTGCCGGATGGGTTTTACCTGAACATGAAACAATCACTCCAAATACAAATGGATATTTTGATTTTCATATCCCATTACGTTTGTTGCTTGGATTTGCTGAAGACTATAGAAAAATAATATTAAATGTTAAACAAGAATTAGTTTTATTGAGATCTTCTAACGATAAAGACGTTATTAAAGCTCCAGATGGTACAACGGATGCAACTTTAGAATGGAAATTAACATTAGAAAAAATTGTATGGAGAGTTCCACATGTTAAATTAGTTGACGAGCATAGAATGCTACTATTAAGGAAGTTAAAGGCTGATCGTGATATTGTAATTCCTTTTAGAAGTTGGGAATTCCATGAACATCCAAGCTTGCCAGCTACGGATCGTCACACTTGGACTGTTAAAACATCTAATTACGTAGAACGAGCCAGATATATTATATTTGGTTTACAAACAGGTAGGAGAGACAGCATCACAAAACATGCAGGCAAATTTGATCATTGCAACTTAAAAAATATTAAAGTTTATTTGAATTCACAATTTTTCCCCTATGACAATTTGAATGTATCATTTGCTAATAAAAAGTACAGTATATTATACGATATGTATGCGAGATTCCAAAATTCATACTACGGTAAAACGAATACACCTTTATTATCACCAGAAGAATACTTAGATGGTTACACAATAGTTGTAATTGATTGTTCTAAACAAAATGAATCAGTAAAATCATCAAATGTTGACATAAAGATTGAAATGGAGTTTACTGCAGCTATACCTGCAAATACAACTGCATACTGTTTAATTCTACATGATAAAATTGTAAAATACACACCTTTAACCGGAATTGTTAAAAATGTATTGTAAAAAACCGGTTTTGTTCCATTCCGCGAGTATAAAAGCAGAGCGTACAGGCCGCCCCTCATCAGTTTGTTGCCTACTGTTGTATGGGTAGCATCTTATTCAATATGGCTTCTCCTAGTGGTACACAAGAAAATGTAGATATTGAGAAGGAGATATCCGACTTTTTAGATCTTCAAGGTCAACCGGAGGGAGATGAACACAACGCTTGCGGACAACTCCACTCCAGTAATAATGATGAAGAAAAAGGTAAAAGAAGAAAGAATGCACAGAAGAAGAAAAGGGATACTGAAGATAATATTTCTCTTAACATATTGAGTGAGGTATTCTTGCGAATATTTTATCCAATCTCATCCAGTTTGGACAAAAGTGTTTTAATCGGTGTTATGAAATCGACGGATTATTCACCTACTGTAATTTTAACTCATGGGCCTAAAATGATTTTGTTTACGGACACTGCTTGGGAATCGTTTATGAAACACTTGCATCTGCTAGAATGCTATTTAAGTAGTAACATGTTTGGAAGAAAGACAAGAGTAGGCCTTTTGGATTCAAATGTGGAAATCGATATTGTTAAACATCGTGGTGATCATCAGTTGCGGTTTAGAGACACAACAAGACATGATAACAAGATTCAACTTAATCGAGAAGAGTTTTTTATTCTAACTTGTGCAACTGAACCGATAACAAGATACTTGAGACAACTGGTGTTTTCAAGTTCGATTATTAAAGATTATCTGGAAGACACTTTGGACAAACAACCGGACGCACCTATATTGTACGGGCCTGTGGATACTTCTATATTCAATAGGGTTCCTCATGAAGTACAAATGTGGAGACAGTTGGAAAAGTACGCTCAACTACATAAGAAATCAGTATAACGTGAAGAAGAGGAAGAAGAAGGAGAAGAAGAATCAAGTGTTAGTGATGAAAATGAAAACAAGGAAAATGTAAAGATGGAAACCTAAATGACAATCAACTACACAGCAATGGTTAATTTTTAAAACAATATCAAACACTATGTGGGGTTAGGCCTACCGGGGACGGTGCCCACGTTAAATATACTCCAACGCGCCAACAACTGTACGGCCGGGTATAAAAGTCGTACCTACCGTGGTGTGGAAATCAGTTGACCTTTGGACTTCGTCATGAGCAGACGAGTGATCTTCGCAATGGACAAGGAAAAAGAACAAGTAAAGTCCAAACCTGGTATAATTGAGTTCCAAGCGTTTCGGGGTAATGATGATAGATTTATCATAAAAGAACTTGTGTTTTTTGATATCAATACAAGTGTTCCATATATATTTTTGTTCAAACCACCATGTTCTTATTCATCTTTAACTAGCAAAGCCGCTACTGCCAACAGGTGGATTTCAAAATATTTCCATCATATCGATTGGTATGATGGTTTTGCAAGTTACACGGACTTGTATCACATCATGCATCAGTTTTCAAACAGGTTTACCGGTATTTACACAAAAGGACTGGAAAAGAAAAGATGGATAGAAGAATTTACTCATGTTCCGGTTAATGATGTGGAATTGAATAAAAACTACAAGTATACGATGGAAAATGTTTGTATTTGTACTAAAAGTCCAGAACATGAAAAAGATAGACATTGCGCTTTAAAAAACGCCTATAAACTCGCATCTTACCTTCAAAGTGGGGAAATGGGGAGTGGTGGGGGTAAAGGGGGTTATATAAGTGAGGAGCAGACCGGGACCTGGCATGAGTATTACTCGAGATTCCGAGACGACAACATCTCCCAGCAAGAAGACGAAGAAGACGATCTATAACTCGACCATGGCATCTCACCAGTTCCTGCAAACTTTGGTTGAGCAGTTCAATGCTCACTCCAAATCTACCATACTACCCGTCAAGAAGTGTTCCGAACTTAAAGACGAGAAGCACTACATTATCCACGCCATGAAGAAGATGGAGACTTCAGTTGGAGAGGCCATTTGCTGCAGTCTTAGCGAGGCACCATTCACTCCGGGGGATGAGCCCAAGTTCAAAGTCTACCTGCCAAAACGGTTCGTCCATCTCCTCCAGAACGAGGATCTGCGCTCCATCCAACCCGGCTGTCTCTACCTGGTTTCCCACGGTTGCACGGGTAGCAATTCCACCGAGTTGACCATCCACATCGCCGACAAGCAGCAGTGTTAGATTTTAATTTTACTGTTGTACATATGTTATTGTAATGTTTTATAAATAAACAAACCATAAAAGACAAAAAACAAAAAAAAATCAAAAGACAAAAAAATGCAACATATCAATATGTGAAGTTTGTCACATATTAATATGTTGCATTTTTTTTAAACTTCGCGGGTGCCCTTGACCTTTGACCTTTGCATTTCACAGTTACCCCCACCACTGCGCTACAAGTCAAACCTGCTTGAATGCAAACACCCCCACCACTTTTTTATATACCTCCAAGCGCTGTGCCTCATCTTCATTTCAACTCCAGCAGCCAACCGAACAACATCAGGATGTCTTTGAACGTAAGCTGTGCCAGCTATGAGGAGGTGACGATCAAAACGCAACAGGAGCTGAACGACTTGTACAAGGAGTTGCAGCTGATGGTGGCAAGAGGCTACTGTATAAACGTGCAAGTCTACGCTTGCAATATGCGGAATATCAGACAGCCTGGACACTCCTCTTCTACGACACCTTCCTCTCCAGCATCGATGAAGACCGAGCCGGACAACTTGGATTACTTCAGCTGACTAGCAGTTCTTTTTCTTGTTCTAACCATTGTAGAATATGTTTATTTTTTCATTATATTAAAGAAGTAAAAGATCAAAAACACCTATCTTGTTACTGACATATAAGCTCAGTAACAAGATAGGTTTTTTAAAACACAATTTGAATGACCTTGAAACTTCCCCCTCCACCGCTTTACTACCCCCACCACTTAACTATTGGTGTACATGGCACATCGCAATTGAAAACCTCATTCCATCTTCAACAGCCACACCGACAACATCAACAACAATGGCAAACCTACCAACAGATAAAAGATATCCTCACGCATGCTGTGACTTTGTACACGAGTTAGAGAAGAGGATGCAAGATAGGGAGATAAGAAGAAAGCAGATCCACTCAGAAAATATTATGATAGTTAACGGCTATCTTTTGTTGTTCAGCCTTATTATGATTGTACTGTTCATACTTTACGGCATAGTTACATGTGTCGGTAAGGTTGCAGAAGAAAACGCCCGCCACCATCAATTGGAAAGTTTCAATGTTACTTTGTAGGTTTTATTTTTTTTTAAACTCCGTTTGGATGACCTTGAAAATTCCCCCACTACCCTGCTATTCCAGCATTGCTCTCTGCAGCTGGCGTAGGTTTTCTTTTTTAAAACTTCGTTTGGATGACCTTGGGATTTCCCCCACTACTCTGCTATATCAGCATTGCTCTCTGCAACAGGTGTCATTCCTTCTCCAACAACCATGGCGGCCATGTCTTCCACCGAAGATGTACCTACTACAAGTTGGAAATTGACAATCAACAACGTGCATTATTTAGAAACCATATGCGATTGGATGAAGTCTATTCTCCTTGACAACCCGGGAATAAAGCTCAAGGTCACTTTAGATTATGATTGTTCTGAAGTTATAATGCAGCAAGACGATCAAGAATCAGATCACAGTGGGGGTCAACAATCACCGGAGTATTTGTCACATTTACCATTGTCAACCGTATATCCTACAAATGAGGTGTAAAGGGAAGAAGAGGAGCATGAGGTTTAGAGTTTATTATTTTTTAAAACCCAATTTGGATGACCTTGAGATTTCCCCCACCACTTTCCATATACCTAGAGTGCGCAGGGCCAGACAGTCAGTCGCTCGGTGTCCGTCGTAGAGTGCACATCGCGGTTGCTACTCTAATTCCTGACAATTTGGGGTAGTTCAAGGTTGCCACACTTCTACTCTGGCAAAAACATCAAACTTTGTACCAAGAGTAAACGTTTTCTAAGTATTGACTCAAACCTGAAGATTTTTTGGATACATCTTTAAAGACAATCCTAAGTTCCAAGTTTACAGTCAACCTCAAGGTCATCACACTTTAACATGTAACTTTAAGGTAGCACCGAAACGGTGTTACCTAGCTTGACATTTTCAAGTTTCCCAAGGTCATCGCAGTTCCCCCACCACTTGCCATATACCTAGAGTGCGCGGGGCCGGACAGTCAGTCGCTCGGTGTCTGTCGTAGGGTGCGCATCGCGGTTGCGGTAATGGTGAAACGCGGGAGTTGTATCGGTTCAAGGTCACTCGAGCGGTGTCACATGACGGTTTAGGCGGAGTCACGTTGCAAACTTTGAGTTTCCTCGGCACTTTTGCTGTTTCTCGTCTAATTTCGCTCCAAGTCGTCAAGGTCATTGAAACCTGACTGAAACTCGGAGCGTAGTGCGAGAAACAGCAAAAGTGCCGAAAAATTTTAGGTTTCGGCGTGATCTTGACCTTTGTGACATCGATGACGTCATAATGGTGACGTAAGGGGGGATGACGTCATCGCCACGTCATTTCTGCAACGTCATGGGTGTGACGTCACAGAATGACGTAATTGGTGATGACGTCATCGATTGCGTCATCGATGACGTCATTGATGACGTCATCGGTGGGGTCATTGACCTCGATGACGTCATCGCTCTGGTGACCTTGAACTGAGCCAGCTCCCGCGTTTCTCCACTACTTATATATGACATGTATATCAAAACAAATGTTAACAAAATAATTATTATAAACTAAGCGTTACAAATTCGACATGAGTTTCAACAAATAATACCAGAGTTCAGCAGCACCCATGGACCTACAATTTAAAAGGAGAGTGAAACGAGCTCGTCGTGAAGGCGAGTGAACGGAGCGAACGAGCTTGTAATGAACAAAAAATAAGCCTTTTTCAATGTGCATTTAAGCGCAATGTCTATATTTGATGTCACTATTAATTTCACTGTTGAAGTTTAGCGAGAAAATGCTCGGGCCCCAGGTGAATAATTATATACTTAGCAAATAGCTGACTTAACAGTCCCAGGACCTATAAAATATTCCATCACATTTTATAATCTTAGGACTATAAAGACACGGTTTTGATACTTTTGAAAGAACAAAAACAGGCTGATTTCGTGCAAAATGATAAAAACATAATTATTATTATTTAATCCTTTACTATTACTGTTATTATTTAGTGAGTATTAAAAGTAATTATTCTTGAAGTAACTTCAACTTTAATACAATTACATATGTCCTCAAATGTATGTGCCGTGCCTCTTGATGCAATAAACCAATACCGATGGAGTTGCTGCCAAACCTTAAGTGTTAGCTACTACATATGGCTATGGGGTAGTACGAGCTCGATGCAGTTACGTCAATCGCAGTCCATATGTTCTATATCAATCTTCTGTTTTAAATATTCTCTATTTTTTTCATTTTTAAAATGTTAAACATGTGATACATAGCATGAAGCCGACAATTAATTCGTTTTCATAAACTCCCTTGTTAAAATGTCATATTATGTGCTTTCGTTTAATATGATTGAACAAGCTTTTTAATTACAAAACTCGTTTTGTTTTGTTAAATGGAACATCCCAAATGTAGTTCCGGACGAAGGAGAGATGATTTAATTAAAATAATTACACCAAGGGGCAGTTATGCAGGGAAACCTGGTTATCTCGGTTATACATTCAGTTTACGTTAAGCTGCAATGAGACAAAAACGGTTAAATAAATTTATGTACTAACAATCTCTTAGCGGTTTTACAATATTTTTTATGTTTTACTATTTGTTTATATTTGTATGATTTTTGATGATTACTTAAATGCAAATTAAAACGATAGTTAATGCTAAATTACTACTAAACTGTAAATATTATTATGTCAATAAACATAATATAAGTAAATGTGGTAGTAGGATACAAGCACATTTACTTATATTATGTTTATTGAAATAATCAAACAAAACGTTTCATATATGCATGTAATTTTCTGAACTTAAAAAAAATCATTGTTGTTGCTTATCAACTGTACAGTTTTGATATTATCTATTACATTTTAACTTTATTTAAGTTGTTCTCTGAACAGGAAATATAGCTTAATTCCGATATTTCTTTTGTTCCATAAGATTAGTTTGTATGTATTAGTTAATTATAAGATTTCCATTTCTTTTATACAACCGTTCATCTCATGATTTTTTTTATTGATTTTATTTCTCTCCAAGAATTGATTCATAATATTAATGAACTTTACGAACTTAAATAAAATTCCTAAGATATGTAATTTTTCAAATTGATTGTAGTTAATTTCATTTTTAAATATTGCAGTTTTTTATCCCACTATACGTTCTGCTACATTTTCAAGCTCAAACCACGTTATAACGTATAAATTAATAATTTTTTTTTATTCATGTTTGTAATTTTTACATTGTTCTTCTTGTATAAATTCTCAATATCGTTTATATCTTCAATATTGGATTTAACAGTAACATGTATTGTGTATTGTGACGTATTTTTCCCTAGGTGTAAAACTTAGAGAAGGGTTACGCCTTAAGATGGTTTCCCGGATGAAAACTCTAGCTGGGTATCGTTCCCGGGCTCGAATTTTGAGAATTTCGTGAGTGATTGAAAAGGTGTTTTGAAAATTGAAAAGCTTGGTTTTAATAATGGGATTTACTTTAAAAGGAAAACGTAAACTCAGACACAGTAGGCCTAGTCACGTGGACTCAATAATGGCTCTAAGCAGTCATCACAGTTTACGTTGGTAAGGGTAAAAAAAGGAATGTATCGGGGTTTGGTATAGGTATAGTGAAAGTTGATAGTGAAGAAAGGTTTAGGGGGGGTTAGTAGTTCGGTGTTAGTGTCCGTATTTCACGAACCGAGTCAGTATTCTCAAGAGTAGACGATTACGTATGAGTAAGAGAGAGAGAGAAAAATAGAGTCAAAGTGGGCGGATTAACGAAGGTTACTCAGGTGTTAGTTGTGTTAGGTCCGTATCTCACGAACAAAGAGAAGTAACTAAATAGTGTCCAGAGTTAAGTTAGGTTAGTTAGGTTAGGTCCGTATCTCACGAACAAAGTAAACAGAGAGATAGCCAAGAGTTAGGTGGAGCTAGTTTGGTTAGGTCCGTATTTCACGAACAAAGAAAATAGAGTTTCAAGAGTTAGATTGAGCTAGTTTGGTTAGGTCCGTATTTCACGAACAAAGAAAATAGAGTTTCAAGAGTTAGATTGAGCTAGTTTGGTTAGGTCCGTATTTCACGAACAAAGAAAATAGAGTTTCAAGAGTTAGATTGAGCTAGTTTGGTTAGGTCCGTATCTCACGAACAAAGAAAATAGGGTTTCAAAAGTTAGTCTGAGTTAGCGTTGTTAGGTCCGTATTTCACGAACAAAGAGAATAGATTTCCAAGAGTTAGACTGAGTTAGCGTTGTTAGGTCCGTATTTCACGAACAAAGAGAATAGATTTCCAAGAGTTAGACTGAGTTAGCGTTGTTAGGTCCGTATTTCACGAACAAAGAGAATAGATTAGTTAAATCCGATAATACAGAATTAAATGTTAAATGAGAAAACAAGAGAAATATAGTTTTCTTTTTCTAGGAGTGAGGGAGAGTGTTTAAGTCACCAACTGGTATTTAACTATGGATAAATAATTGCGTAAGTAATTTTTGAGAGGAATGCACTTAGTGTAGTGGCAAACATAAAGCAAAGCAATTACTCTATTACATCAATTACCTTTTTCTAGATGTGGTTGTAATCTTATTTGGTAGTCAGTACCTCGTAGGCAATAGATAAATAATTTTTAATTATCTAATAACATAGTCCTAAGAGTACCGTATTTCACAGAAATATACAATTGCTTTTATTGAAGACAAAAAATATGTTGTCCTAGAACCGGCAAATTGCACCTACTGCTGCCGTTTTCGGTCGCACAAAAAATAACTTGTCAAAATTGCTCTACTGCACCGTATGTCCACAGAGTTAATAATGAATTGCTTTATAATTATTAATCAGATTTATTTTGTGGACTTGGTTTGCATGGACCTGTAGAAACAAGTTACAAAATGAGGTTTAATGAATAAATATTGAAAATCTGGCTTTATTCTAAACAAATAAATTTGTCCTAGCTGTCCGTATTCCACGAACCTGGTTCGTATTAAGAATATTACTACTCCGTGAGTTCGTAATACAAATAATTTACAATTCGGGTTTGCACAGACCTGCAAGGACAAGAAAGAACAAAGTGATTTTCACTAGTTTTACGTTAAAAATGATTTTATTCTTGATTGAAATTTACAAATTAATCCCTACCGTCCTGTATTTCACGGACTTTTCTGTATTAATTTAATTCTCACCGAGTGAGTAATTAATTAATTAACGTACCGTGTTGGTACGGACTGGTAAAGACAAGTTTGCAAACAAAAGTTTTAATAAATTCAAGAAAATAATAAATCAATCCTCGTTTAGAATATTTAACTTGAATCAATGGTTTTAATCGGAAATCGTTTACTAAAAAAAAAGATATATAATCGCTAATTGTAAGCACTAAAGTCGTAGATTCGGTCAAGTACTTACAAGTTGAGTCGAGACCTAGTCGGGGTCTTGTTGAGTCAGGGAACTGTCGGTTCCACTCGGGCACGCTGGTTTTGTTTGCACACCTTGTGCCAGTGCGCATGCGCGAGTCTCCCCACCACCCTGGAGTGGGGATCGCTCATGTCGAGTGTCGGGCGGCCGGCCCGCGGCCGTGCTGCACCGTACCGCGGCAGCTATCAGCTGACGGGTATAAGGAGATAAGACGCAACAACAAAACTGCGCCTATCTCGTTCGTATATTCTTACCACTGATTTAATACATTCATTCACTTGGGATTGACAGCAAGTTTTCTTGACAAATAAATTATTAAAACTTGATATTTTAAATATTCAAAATATTCTTGTTGATCCTTTTTAATTTAATTTCTTTATATAAAATTCAATTTATCTTTGGAATAAATATTTAATTATTGTGCTGTAAATATAATAAAAGTAATTGTTGAAGGTGATTGAATCTGGTTGGTTGTTGTTTATATGGAGAGTGGAGAAAAAAAAATATTCATGGAAATTTGGCGTCCCTTACAGTATGAACAGTATAATTACACGAAAATTAAATATATAAAACATTTGCTGTAGTATTACTTACATACTTTATAATAGGTTATAGCTCTATACCTTTTTATAACAAATAATTGCCATAAATAAAATTGTATAAGGAAACCCAACTATAAAATAAAAATGAACTCTTGCAGTATAAATTTATTGGAATTCTTGAAAACATCATAACTAAGCCTCATGAATTCAAAATCATAATACAGTAGATACATGTAAAAAAAAATAGATAAACAAGAAGTGCATATTGCAATATAGCAGTTCAATATATATTATTTTTAAGGTGTCATATTTTTTATTGTCTTTAATAATCAACAACAATATGGTACTTCATTATCTAATACTGTCAATACCATTGTGAAAATTTTATTCATTAATTTTACAAAGTACCTTTTAAAAATAAACATTTTAATTTTACATCCGTTTTTCTGTAAAACAGTAAAACCTATTTCAAATTATTGCCCTCGTCCAGTCAACATTAGGATTCATTTCTTGGAGTTCTGCAAACAGCCATTGTTATCAACAAAATTAAATTTCTGGGAAGTAAATAAACTGTTTAGCAATATTCGGAGAATCATTTAATTCTGTAAAGTAAAATTGCTCTTTTTCTAATACAATATAATCACAGATTTGTGTACCTATCTAAATTTAGGTATTTATTTGAAAATGCATTGAAACAGATAAATTAATCATATTTTCGTTTGTCTTTGACTTTTTTCATCGACCCAATTATATTTTACATTGTTTTAAATAGATGTATGTGTGAATATTTAGAATCCATTTTATTAATTATAATCTTATTACACATTGTAATTTGCTATAGGAACAAAGAATACTATTACAAATTTTGATATTATTTAAAAGTCTAATTGTTGTATAGGTGATTTCTTAATATACTAATTGAGAATTTGATTGCTGTCAAGGCTATTAATTTTTGAGTATTTTTTTCCAAATTATATTTATTCCAAAAATCTTGAGTAAATTTGGGAATAGTGCCTCGAGCGCCGATTAATAATCCATATACTTCAAATTTTTTAATGTCATATTTATCTTGATAATATTGAGCTGTTTTACTGTAAATTTTGGTTTTTTCTTTATGAATTTCTGATGCTTGATCTTCATTCAGTTCGAAACGGACTGTCGGGTCTAGTATCAGTCCCCAATCTTGATTTCTGTTGATGACTATTATGTCGCTGCGTCTGACAGAGCCCCCTTCTTCGAGTCCCGTTACTTCCTCATATACTTCATAATTCTTTTTCTTTCTGAATTCGTCTGCAATAATTTTTCGGATAGTATGATGACGGGTATTTCGAAGAAGGTCATTAAAGGGGCATTGTCCAAGGACGTGGGGTAGTGTTTCACGAATGTAACTCTCAGTTACAGGACAATGCCTGCACTGGTTCCCATCCCTGGACCTCCCATGAATACTTCTTAAAGGAACTACATCTCCAATCATTTTTAAATAATATTTAAATTCGGACTCTGTCAGACCACGACTTCTGGACAAAGACTGATTGATCTTCTGACATTCACTGAAAAGGATAACCCCTTTCCCCTTGTAAGGCAATTTACACCATTTGCTGTACTCCTGCTCTCTTAAAAATTCACGCAATATCTTTGTCTTAGCTTTATAATAATCTTGATCTATATTTAATTTTTTAAGGCAGTACACCACTTCAGTGTTAAAGTTCCTAACCCTAAGAAGGTAAGGGTTTTTTACTTCTTCCAACACCCGACAAATGTTGATATGTTGGAGAGAGGTTTCCCATGACGACTTATTTAGACCTAACCCTTTATTTTTCACACTAGTATAAAATAGAGGGCTGGGTGTGTCGTTTGGAAGATCTAAAATTTCTTTAACTGCAGATCTAATTATCTTGTCAATGTCATCCAAAAATTTCAAAGTCAATTTTTTTAATGGTGCCGTCTGGAATGGATAAATTAGGGAAGGCCATATAAAATTACTTAATACAAACATTTTTTGTTCAGATTTTAATAATGGAGTTGATGTTAGTTTTTCAATTTTGTTTATCAATGATTTAATGTTTCTTTCAGCGTCAAAAACTATTGTATCTGAAAAATTAACTCCCAGATATTTTATTTTTTCCTCTGAACTTATTGACCTAACTTCTTGTGAATCTATTAAAAATGATCTCTCAAGTATCGCACCTTTTTCAATGTTAACAATTTTGGTTTTTGATACATTTATTTTTAAGCCAATTTCCTTGAAGAGACTATTCACTGTATTATATAATATAAGGGCACTTTCTTTATTTTTACAGATCAAAGCTGTGTCGTCAGCAAACCCTAAAATGCTTAGGGATGGCATATCGTCACACAATTTATAACCGAATTCCTCACTTATGGATTGCTGAGACATGTCATCCAAGATATGGTCAATGCATAGGTTATACAATGAAGGGGACAGTGGAGAGCCTTGCATCACCCCTCTCTTTATATCAATATCTTTTGTTTTCCCCTTAAAGGTTTCTATTTTAGTGGTGTTATTGATTTGAAGTTCTATTATTGTTTCCCTCAGTGCTTGTGGTATTGGTAAAGATCTTAAAGTGGATTTCAAATGGGTATGACCAATATTGTCATAGGCTTTTTCTATATCAAGAAAAAGGATGGTGCAGTCGTCTTTTTTTGCCTTGGCTGACTTTAATATTTCATTTAAAATACTTGTATTTATATGTGCACCTGGCAGACTAGTAAAGCCACCTTGAAACTGGTTAAAGCTGGTATATATTTTAAGCCTTTTATCAAGGATCTTTTCGAAGACTCTTCGTAGGACAGAGCATATTGTGATGGGCCTCCAGTTACTGACGTCTTTTCTGTCACCCCCTTTGTCTATTAGGATAGTTCTTGCCTTGTGGAATGATATTGGTACTCTTCCTGAACTGTGTATTATGTTATAGATTAGAACAAGAACCTTGGCTACTTTTTTCTGTTTTACGACCCTCATTAAAATTTTGTCAGGCCCAGGAGCTGTATCAATCTTAATTGAGTTGATTGCTCTTACAATTTCATCCTCCGTAATATTTTGGTCATAAAGACGGTTTACATTGGCCATAGTAACATTATCTATTACTTTATATATTCTTGATGTTTCTTCATTTGGATTGTTGAATCGTATTGAAAACTTTTCATGTAATGTTTCAAGGTCTATTTCACACCCTTTATTCCCGTCTCCAATAATTTTTCTAACGGCCTTTCTACGTCTGTTATAAAAATCAAATTGTAGTAAGTCATATTCGTATTTCTCTTTTCTCCTTTTCCTTTCATTTTTAGTTTTTCTTTGTGGATTAGACGATTTTTTGTAATTACTGTTTTGGGGGTAGTCACGATTCATCTTTCTTAATTTATAAAACTTGTTTGCAGGGTGTTTTGGCCCTGGTAATTCATATAAACTTTTGGATAAAAAGCTAGTAAACTCCTCTACATTTTGAGAAAACTCTTCAAACGTTTGTTTATCAGTGAAAATTTTGATCCAATTTTCAAGTTCAATCTCAAAATCTGTCACCTTGTTAATATTATTCGTTCTTAAATCATCCATTTCGTCGTCGAGGCTGATAGAGGGTTGTATCTGGGGAACATAAGGATTGTACGATCCTGCAATCTCAGCACGGCGTGTACTATAATGTGCCTTAGAAATATGGAGCTGTAGACCTCTTTTGTTTTTAAAAATCTTGCCACATTCATTGCATTGTTCCTGTTTATAAGTTTTTTCTCTTTGGGATTTTTGGTTTTCTTTACACTTCGATATGCCCATACAAGGTTCGGGAAAAGTATCAAGATTCTGGAATCCACTCATTCTAGATCCGTTACAATTTGAATAAACTTTTACTTGTTCGTAGATGGTTGATACATCAAAATAACTTTGAAACCTCGATTCCATCAATATATCAATATTGTTTGTTAAACAAGAAGCTACAAGTTCGGCATTATGTATCATGTGAGCACCACATTCAAAATTTGTTTTTTGTTTACTACAGTTCACTTCAATTAGGTCAAAATTATCATCAGTTCCAGCAAGGATGAATCTTCTAATCTTATTAGCAAAAGCCCTAGCATGTTGAAGGTTTAAGGGCGATAACGAATCAAAATGGTAACACCTGCACTTCTCAATATCAAATAGTAATAAAGACCAATGGCAATTTTTCAAATATTCGAAATTTTTTGAATAGTTCTCGGTCAATCTGTTGTTTAGAGTACTCATTACATATTTAAACTTATTTAAATTTTTCTCTAAACATATATTCATTATCAGATTTTCATCTGATTCTATTTTTAAAACATGACTTGCTGTAGGATCTATATAAGTACAAAAGTCTGGTAATGTTAATTTGTAATCGAACCAGGCACATATTTCATCATCTTCAAATTCATGCCAAGGTACAGCATGTTGCTCATTCACATTTATAATAGGTCTTATTTCAGGTGTAAAAGTTTTAGGTACAAATTTAATGGAATAGTCCATTGTCGACCCATTTAGTGAGTCTGTATTATCATTAACAAAGTCTTCATTTTTGTGTGTAGCTTTTATATGGGACTTTAATCTTTTAAAGTTTTTACAACAAAAAGGGCATTGCTCCTTATCTCTCTCACCACCTACTGTGATAAAAGATCCAAGATCAGGGCCAGGATTCATTTCGACATCGCCACTTAGTAGAATGAAAGATAGCAGTATCACATAGGAAGCCTTGCACTTTAGATGATTATTTAATTTCCAGATATGAATCCATTGAGATTTATTTTTCCTATAACTTAAGTTTTTCAATGAAGTATTCATAAGAATAATATCATGATTAATGTAGTAATACCATATTTTAATTCGTAATTCTTGAAGACAATCAGGAAAGTTGTTATTATCCTTTTCCATGTAGTCAGAAGATAGAGCCTGAATTATTCTTAAAAGGACGATGAATTTCAAGATTTTCAAAATTATGTTACTCATTATCAAAACATTTAAACTAACCTATACAACATATACAATCTGTTGGATATTTATAATAACTCAAGTAATTAAAATTTTGTTAAGGTTTCTGTTTTGTAGAGAGACTATTTACCTTACATTAATGAAATCCATGCCAAATCACAATAAATAAAAGAATAAAACTTAATAAAAAGTAAAAATTATCAGAGCTTTTAAATTTTGATGTTTCCAGTTTATCAGCATAAATATATATTTGACTTATATATATTTAAAAGCTTTTGTGTCCCTTAAAGGAATATGGTTTTGTATGTTTGGAACAAAACTGAATCGTTCACAATGTTTCTTTTATGTATGAATTATATTTTAATTGAGAGCACAAATTTAACAATAAATTTAAAACGTTAATTTATCAAAGAAATTATTTTGTTACTTTATTTATTACTAATTGATAAAGAGAAAAAAACTAGGTTTAATTTCCTTAAAAATAAGAAATTTAAGGTTCGTTTGGGTATAATGTTGTCCGTATAGTAAAGCTATGAAATCAGGGCAAGGCTTTGCGGACACCCGGTATATTTGTGAAAGTTTTACACGTTCCCGCGGTCATCTGTGAAGTTAATTGTTTTTATTTTGTGCACACCATACATTTTAAGAATACTTTTATTCCTCAAGGTCGTATAAACACTTTATTTTGTAGAAAAAAAATTTTTGCTCACTTTACCCCCACCACGAAATCGAGTACCTCGGATGATGTGCCATTATGACTGTCTCTTGTGGAGTGCTATTTTACTTGGTTTTAGTTTAAGTTCGAGTTTTTTTACAAAAAAACAAAATGTTAATTTTTTTTGCATTCCGTTCAGCTCAAATGGCCTCTATGTGATGTGTCACGACGGCTTTCGCAGTGTCATCTCGAAATGTGAAAATGTTCTAGCACTTTTTCAGTTTCTCACTGAATTTTGACAGGATCTCTCGGGATTGCGGTGACTCGTATACATATTTCATAGCGGAATGTGAGGACCGAAAGACTGCTAAAATGTTTCGTTTCATTGATGACGACCATTTGTGACTTAATCTTTAACCTAGATGATAACGTCACTAGTAACTTTACTGGATGACTGATGTAATTGTTGATGACGTCCTTTAGAAGACTTCATTACCTCATGGTTTACTTAGAGGTCATAAAACTCAGCTGAAACGCACAGTTTTTTACTACTTGTATAAAGTGAACACTTTCTAGATATAATGGAATTAACTCAAACACTTAAAAAAATCAAATAATTATGAAAATTTTCAATGGTTAAGTAGTTGTTTTGTTTTTAGTTCTAGAATAACAAAAAAGAGATCAAATAAATTTTTAAATAAATGAAAAATAAATAAAAAAACTAATGTTTAAGTAAACGTATTAAAATTTTTGTGTCGTTATACAATTTGAGTATTACACTTCCTTGAAATGGGTCTTATCATTCTACCGTAAATTCATTACGAGTTTGATTCCACGTATTTGATTTGCTATAAAAAGCTTAATGAGTTGGAAAATAATGATAAACTAGATATCGCCTCCTGGTCGAAAATCGACCAAAATGTTTGTTGATTTTTACCAGATTAGTCAAAAAATATTCTATAACTGAAACATCTGTCTGACCTGATTTTATAGTATTTGCTCTTACATTATGACAGCTGTAAAATTATTCACTCAATTACCCTTCTTCCATAAGATTAGCATTGAAACTTTTAATGCCTATAGGGCGTAACCCCCTAGACTGATATGACTGATAATGGGATTCTGCTCATCTACAGGACGATACCTTTCTAAAGGTATACGCAGATTTCTCCTGCGTTACACACATTCTGAGAAAAAAGGAGGAAAAGAAACATGCTTGCCTATTAATATATAGATGAGAGAGAATCTAAAAGTTGGTAGATTTGTAACTGTAATTTTATTTTATGATCATCAATAGTACTTTATTTCTGTAAAATTGCAGTAAAAATTTTTGTTTCCTTAGCAATTATTTTATTTCATTTTGTGAATAAAAATTTAAAAAAAACATTCAGTTTGGTCTAGTACATTTACAAAGCTTCGTTTAATTGCGAGTAAAACGCCATGGAGTTGTCAAATACTATTGGAATAACAGATAAAATCAAAGAGTTTTATTTTATTTTAGGAACTTAAATTTGACTTTTTCACGAAGCATTTTGTTATAAATACCTTTAAATATTGGTTGTTTTCTCGTCTTACTTCCGTCATTCGCAGAGGTAGTTTGTTTTCAGCCTTGAAAGTTGGTACTTTTATTTAATAGACACATTAGGCCTACAATCATAAACATGTTCTCGAAACATATTATTTACAGATCAGATACTTTAGTTTTTGTTCTTAGTATATTTTCAACAAAAATACCTTTTACACTGCTTCTGACATATACCATAATATCCTTAAACTTGTTATTGACATTTTATTGAAGTTCTTGCACATTAATGTTATGAAAAATATCAAAACTTAAATATATTGTTTTATTAAATGCATACATATAACATTTATAACCTGCATAACTGTTATATCCGGCAAATAAGCTTAAGTCGGATTATAAGCTTGATTCATTTTCATAATTAGTAATGTTAATCTTTACGAAAATCATTATTCCAAGCGGGTCCATCATTGTTCCAAATGGCATACAAATTAAAATTATAAATAAGATATTAATATTACCTCACGAACATCAAGAGAAGACAGATTCAATAATTCAATAATTGACAGTATTATCAACAGTACTTTAGTGAATGCAGTACGCCTACTACAAGTGCAAAATAATATCCGATTTTCTTGTATTTTATTGACAAATCGCGTTTAACGGAATAATTCAATATTTCCACAAAGTGAAATTAAACAGCTTAATTGTGATATCTTATATAATTACATAGTTAAGTACTAATTAACGTTATAAGTAACCTTGATGAACAATTAATAAAATGTTTATTGAATTTGTATTAATTTATATTCAATTAAAGTTTATGAAGAATTTTTATTCATAACCAGGGCCGATTTTGTCAATGGGCCCGGTGGGCCTGGGCCCAGGGGCGCAAGGGTCAAGGGGCGCAAGAGCCCAAGGGCTTTGTTAGGTTTTTTGGGAGCGCGACAAAGAAAATATTTTACAATTTATCAAGCAGATTTTGACGTTGACACCATAACCACGGGGCTTCGTACTCCAAACAGCAATAATGATAAATGTTTTGGGATCAGTAGAGGTCGCAGTATACAGCGCGTACAGCAGTACACTTGTGTGTACTGTGTAGCACACAAGTGTGGAAAGACGACGTGGCAGGAACACCCGTCCTCCCGAACGGTGCGCCAACGACTAATACCACAGATAACGTATACCCAGATGGCCAACGCCGTCGTTAGAATTGGGTACGCGGATTTGGCTTAGTTCGTACGCCAACCGCTTCGTGGCAGCAGCGGCGTGGTAGACGACGGTACACCAAATACCGGATATTACCCCTCCCGCTGCCCCACCACCGTCCTGTGTCTGGCGTACCGCTTCCCCTCGCCTCCTCACCGCTGGTCTGGCCCGGCCGGCGTTCTGGCGTACTCCGTCTACAACTGCTCCCCGCCTCCTTCCGCCATGTCGTGCGTGCCTAACGTGAATTTCAACCCTTGAAAGATTTAGTTGTCGTTTGCGTTTAGTTTATTAAGTGCTTATTGAAAAATTGTTGTTCGAATATAAGTTATTTATACTCGCGTTGGTCATGTCGAAGACCGTGTGCTCCTACAATGGATGTTCTAAAAGCAGTTTTAGATTTAGAGGACTTAAAATGTTTCGATTTCCCACGGAGAGGTGTCAACAATGGGTTCATCACTCCGGTGAGTAATGATTTTTGTATGTATTTAAGTAATGGCATATATATAAACAATACAGACATCGTTTCAAATATCGTCAATATTTATTTATTGTTGAGGATTGAATTTGGTGAACCCTGGGTGTAATATTCTGCCGGGGCCTATGGAGCCATATCGTAAGATTTAAGCAGTCTATTACGAATACATTAAAATTTCGGAATTTGTTCCTTGTCTTGTATAACAATGTAATTGCGAGTATTCTAACAATTGTTTAAAACAACTCAAATGAATCTTGGATGCAAGATTCTGAATATTAATTGTTATTACAAATACGGGCATATGCATTTTATGGACATATCTCACCTAGGGTATACACACTTTTAACACTATTAGAGTACTAGCTTCAATAAATATTTCCAAGTGTAACTTAAACTTGACTTACTATAATGTTTTCTCGTCATTATCAAATAATATGTGTTACACAAATTTGGCGTATGTGCAGCTATATATGGACGGGTGTTCGATTCGTTTACTTTTAGTAATTGATACCATACTCTGTATATTGTATCAATTATTTAAAATGGTTTTATGGAATGTTTTTATGGTTTTATGAAACTCCTCAATCATTTACGGTATTAAAATGTCGACATTGATATAGATAATAGGCCTAAAACCTTTATCTAAACACATAAGACGCTGTTAATAGAGACAGGCTAAACCGGCTGATTCACGAGGATGTGCAGAAACTTCGGGAGGTTATTCTACACATGATAATAAGCAACAAGAAAATACGAACATATGCCGTAAAATTCTTTGCTTAGCCGCTATAACCCTCGCCACGTAACTTGACGAATGAATTTTCACTACTATTCAGTTAAAATCATTGGGTAATCAGCTGTTCTATAAAAAATTGCATGTTACGTAAGCTCAATGTTTTAGGAAAGGTACCCCCTCTTCTCCCCTTGCCCGTCCCAGCTGTTTTTGGCCATTCGTCAACTTATGTGGCGTGATTTATAACCATCATTTCATTTATAAAACTTAATAATTTGTATTCCCTGTCAATGATTGATGTATTGACTTCATGTGTTTTGCATGGACCTTTATAAAAAAATGTAAGTTTTCAGTAAACAAATTATTTTTCCCATTGTAAAAAAATCCTTCAACAATCAGAAACTGAATTTGATTAATATAATAAAAGGATTTTGTACAAATTTGTCCAAAGTTTACCATCAAAACTCCCCTGGTTTTATCTCATTCATATGGATAGCTATCAAACCTCCTTGATGTGTCGTTTACGATTTTGGCCATATATTTACCGCCTCTAAGTTGTTCCAAAATAAAATAATTGGATTTCCACAGTGCCGTTTTTGCGATCAAGACGTAATGGAAACAATTTAACATATTGTCATGGACTGCCCACAATTTTCAGAAGAGAGACTGTATTTATGAAAGATGCACAATAAAGCAAAATTACCAGTTCCTGCAGATTTAGCAGCAATTCTAAATGTTTTTTGGTCCCATATAGTTTATTTTTTTCGAAATTCAAAGAAAATTTTATATTCAAATTTGTCCGTTTCAAAAAGCAATAAGTTATACTCGAGTTTGGTCGCTTGTCATGGATGGACCAGTTGACCTACGAGTAAATATTATATACTAAAATTTAGCTTATTTAATTTCACGTTTTTAGTATAAGTTAAACATTTTTTTGAAACCTATTAACATTTTTTATTGCGATCGGAACACAAAAAAAACACGTTTTTCGAGCGCTTTCTAATGAAGAGTAGACTTTGAAAAATCGTACACCAAAAACTACTCGGCTTAGATGAAAAATATTTTGATACCAAATAATGGACATACTCAACTACCTTTTTGTCAAGTTTCATAATTTTTGCGTAACTTATAAAAATGTTATTGTAGTTTTAATAAATCCTTCCTATCTCGGGATCAGTTGATCGAAAAACTTTTAACTTTGGCACACTCATTCAATATTGATAGAAAAGTTAAAATATATTACTTATTCATTTATTATATAAACTTCTGATTTTATATTACATGATTAATAAAAGTATACTTGTGAGCGTTGGACTGTAAATAATGTGCGCTGGCGCCCGGTCACGAAGCGGTTCGACGGTAGTCGGCATCGTTCGGAGCGAGCGGCGCGGCCGGCGTTGCCACTTCCTGCGCCTGGCCTGAGGCATAAACAGTAACAATTTCGGTATATAGATAACAAACTGTATATAGATTAATATGCTACTGAGTTATATACAACCTAAAATACATACATTATTTTACAAAAATAGCTCCGTAAAGATTGTCAAGTTAAGATTATTTCAAGTATAGTTATTTACATTTCTTCATCGGAAAAATTGAAGTTCTCATCAGATGAATCGGAGAGCCCTAGATTTTCAATTATTAATGGCTGCACCTCGTGGACATCCTCCGTAAGGCCATCTTCCTCCCACTAGTCGTCTTCAATCCTCTTTGTGTGAGAAATACATTTCTTCCAAAGTAACGGGGTATGTGTCATGGTATAAGGGTGGATGACCTACGGGGTGACTCATTCGAAAGTTCAGTCGCACGACGTGGCAACATCGCTCTCTCAGGTCAAGCCGACTACCCCGAACGGCTTCCACCAGCCGGGCGCCAGCGCACATTATTTACAGTCCAACGCTCACAAGTATACTTTCATTAATCATGTGATATAAAATCAGAAGTTTATATAATAAATGAATAAGTAATATATTTTAACTTTTCTATCAATATTGAATGAGTGTGCCAAAGTTAAAAGTTTTTCGATCAACGGATCCCGAGATAGGAAGGATTTATTAAAACTACAAGAACATTTTTATAAGTTACGCAAAAATTATGAAACTTGACAAAAAGGTAGTTGAGTATGTCTATTATTTGGTATCAAAATATTTTTCATCTCAGCCGAGTAGTTTTTGGTGTACGACTTTTCAAAGTCTACTCTTCATTAGAAAGCGCTCGAAAAACGTGTTTTTTGTGTTCCGACGGCAATAAAAAATGTTAATAGGTTTCAAAAAAAATGTTAAACTTATACTAAAAAACGTGAAATTAAATAAGCTAAATTTTGGTATATAATATTTAATCGTAGGTCAACTGGTCCATCCATGACAAGCGACCAAACTCGAGTATATTGCTTTTTGAAACGGACAGTAAATTTATAGCAAAAGTGCAAGAGTAAACCTCAAGTGATATTTACAATGACTTTCTTTTGTATGTGTTATTTTGTATGTGTATGTTTTGTATGTGTATGTGTTCTTGCTCCTTTGTAAATGTTTGTAATGTTATAATTTGATGAAACAACATAACAAACAAACACACAAATTATTTTTAGGTTGTTTATAAACACCTTGTACAAAGTTTTCTATTTGCAATGATTTTTATTTGTTTTTCGTGTATTTCTTCAAAAGGAAATTAACAAAACTTGTTAACATAGTGTTAAAGGGAAGAATTACAAATGAAATTCCTTTATAAATAAGATGAGTACGCAGGTCTGCTGGGGGATATTCCATATTTACTACGGTATCTATTTATTTTTACAGGAAATTCAAACCTTATTGGTTTGTCGCCCTCGAAGTTGAACAAATCACATAGGATTTGTGAGGACCACTTCCTGAAAGAGGACATTTTGCCGAGTGGCCGCCTGAAGCGGAACGCCTGTCCTCTTCTGTATGTTCCTGAGAGCAGCGCCGCCGGACCCTCCTGCACTCCGTCGACCAGCGGGGCACTCGCACCTACCAAGACACCCAGGCAGCTGCTGTCACCGTCATCGCCAGGCGGTACTGTCCCCGGCCCTGTGACCACCACTACCACTCCAACAAGACAACATCCAAGCCCGACTGTTCAGCTGTCGCCAACTCCTAAATTATTTAAATCAAGAGAATCGCCCCGAACATACTCCAAATTACGACCAGCTTGCTCTTCTCCTGCACAAGCATCTATTGGATTTCCTTCGCCCGCCGTTCTAACGCCTTCAGCAACATTTTGGATCGGCAATGCAAAAGATGACACACCATTACGCCCAGAAAGAGTGAAGCGATCACTTTTTAGAAAAAACAAAAGCAGCGAAAAAACAAAAAAGATGACACAATTGAAGAAAAAACTTGCCGTTAAACGTGCTGCCGTTGCAAAAATGAAGACTAAGTTAAGTCAAATAAAAAAACGAAAGGAAACAAACCTCGAAATACCTACTAAAAGTCCAGATGGACGTATTTTGATGAATATGCAATTTCACAAAAAAAGACAACCCTGGAGAAGTGAGGAAAAACGTGTTGCAACCTCATTGTATTTGAGATCCCCGTCAGTCTATGAATATTTATCGACATCATTGATTTTACCTGGAATATCAACAATAAAAACATGGATTTCCAACAAAGAATGTTTCAGAACAGGATTTAACAACAGACTGATGTCCCAACTTCAAATGAAGATTTCCACCATGAATGAAGATCAAAAGGCATGTATTGTTATGTTCGACGAGATGTCAATTAAAGAAGGGTTCGAATATTCAGCTGAATACGACCTCATCGAAGGGTTCCAGGATATAGGGTGTTTTGGCCGATCACCTATACTGGGAAAAGAAGCCTGTGTGTTCATGGCACGTGGCCTATACAGCCAATGGAAAATGCCTGTCGGCTACTTCGTGTCTGGAAGTGGGGTCAAAGCACATCAAACGACAGTTTTAATCAAAGATAGTGTGGAAAAATTGCAAGAGATTGGCCTTTGCGTGAAAGCTGTTGTTTGTGATCAAAATAGCACGAATCGCAGTGCATTCTCACAATTGGGGGTTTCGCAACAAAAACCATATTTCATCAACAGCAAAGAAGAAAAGATCCACGCTCTTTTTGATGTACCACACCTCCTTAAATCAATACGGAACAACCTTTTGACTCATAATTTCTCCCTTGACAGTAAAACTATATCTTTCAGTGATGTAAAAAACCTCTATGAAATAGATTCAAATAGCACAACAACTCGTGCAGTCCCGAAATTAAGCCCGGCTCACATTAAGCCGAACAGTTTTCAAAAAATGAACGTGGCACTGGCAGCTCAAGTTTTAAGCCATAGTGTTGCAGCGGGACTGAGGACAGCTGTGGCCACGAAACAAATAACAAACGATACCGCACTTCAGACTGCTGATTTTCTTGATAAACTAAATTCTATTTTTGACGCCCTTAACAGCAGAACAAAGGTTAGTCCGAATCCAGATAAGTGTGCCCTTACCAGAGACCACCCTCACGTTGTAAAACTTCTCGAAGAAGCCACAGTAATGTTCAGCAAGCTACAGAAAATTGACGCACGTGTGAAGAGGCCTCCATGCTTTGGTGGTGTACTACTAACTATTGCTGCTGTGCTTTCGCTCATGGACCAGGAGAAGGGGAAATACATACTTACAACAAGATTGAACCAGGACCCGATCGAAAACCTATTTTCAAGCATTCGACAACGAGGAGGCTGGAATAGGAACCCTACTGTAAGAACCTTCCGAAGTGCCCTCCGACTGTTTGCTTTGCAGTATATAATTGAGCCTCCAGCAACAACGTCGTATGACGCTGACTATGATACTGTACTTGACATTCAGTCCACAGTTTTAGATGACGGGGAGCAACTTACATCACAAGATGTTCCAATGGTGGTAAATGACGAACAAACAACAACCGAAGAAAGTAGCAACGAGGGACTCCAAGATGACCCACCAGAGTGCCTGAATATTCTAGAACCAGTCACATTGGAATCCTGCTCACAAGCATACTATGCCGGCTACCTAGCGTACCGGACATTCAAGAAGTTCAAATGTGAACAATGTAAACAACGGCAGTGTGATAGCGTTTCAACATTGGACAATGCTGATGAAAAGCTTCTTCTAGAAAAAACATTTTCTAACATTAGCATAAGTTCTTCGTCGGGATTAAAAGCTCCACATCCCCTGTTCTTACAAATCGTAAAATCTTCTCTATCTGTGTACGGAAAAATCTTCAAAAAAATCTGTCACAAAAAACGACTGATGTATAGACTACTAAAAGCCACCAATAACAGAATTGAGAGGCTAGGCATTACATATACCGTGGATAAAGGCTGTGAAGATCATGAAAAGTATACACTTGAAACCCTCTTCCGTGTATTACTATTCAAACAATGTAAGTGGATCAGTGCCTCCCATAAGAACGCTGCAATAAATAAGATCCGCATACTTCACAACGTCTAATGTTAAGTTGCTCCCAAGGTAGTCAAGTATGGTGAAAGCGTCTTTTCATTCGACTATTTGTATTGTTTCAACTTCCATATAAAGTCTATAGTTAATTTTTCATCTAATAGGCTAATGCTATAATCACTTTTTATAGTTTTCTTGATCGTACACTTGTAGGCTATGTTATTGAATTCGGACAGATATACGCCTACTATAATCGTATGTATTATAGGATTGTTAGTACTACATTATCCATAATATGTCTGTCGTTATTATATCTTAGAAAACTGTTAATGTTGTTAGAAACTGTTGTAAATATTGCTTTAGTTACAAATCAGTCCAAATGTCTATTTGTACACATGTTTACTTATAAATGTCAATTTGTACATGACCTTGTTTCTCTAGTATTTAAGATTTTGACTCTAAAAACTTCTTTACTCCTCAAAAGTATTTTAAAATAATACTTCTTTTTATTATAAAAACTGCATTTTTTCGTATTTACTTTAAAGTTACGGGAGGCCTATGTTAATTTGATCCTAAGATGTACAAAATGAATATCCAAATAAAATATGTATATTTTTATACTATATATTTTATAAATATGTGATTGCAGCAGATTTGTACACTTTTATAGAGCTGTAACATATCTTAATAAATTCGCTTTGTATCATAGTATCCCTATAACATGGTAGGCCTATAATAGTGTTACTATTATTAATGATTAATTTTTTGTATGATAAATAAAATAATTGATGACCTACCTAATTTTGATTTCCAGCCAAAATTAATTGAAATATATAAAGTGGAAACATTATTAACTTTGTGACTAGTAAATGAAATATCTGTAATGTATCGTATTTTGAATCTTCTACTAATGTGTTATTAATATGAAGTCACTAATCTGTTTATGATAAGTTTTTTTTATCATAACGTTTTTAAAATATAGATTTTCAAGTTATTAAAACTTTTGAATAAGGGTATTTATTAACTTAAATAATTCACGTTTATTACTCATGTAATCACTCAACTTAGGCCTATATGTATTTTTACAGTCCTCAAACAACTGTTAAAAGACGTTTTACAAATAAAATGTATGTAAGTCTATTTTTATTTTTTTGACACATACAAATCGGAATAGTGTAAGAAAAGGATTATGTCATAATGAAGGTTTCATGAAGTCAATAAACTTATTACTTGTTTGTTGCAAAACATTTCATTTTTTATTTGAACTCCCTTTACTATTTAAAAATATATTTTTTCATAACTATAAAATTATTAAGCTTATAGTATCTCAATAAATACTATTTTATCAGAGTTTTTGTATGATAGATAGTTATTATATTTATTTTTCATCGAATCTTTTATATTACTTATTACTAGCCTACTCTTGGTTGTTTAATTTTTTTTTGGTTTTTTTTTATTTCAGCAATAACTTTTATAAATAATAATAATAAAAAACAGATTGAAAGAGTTTTAAAATAGCTCTATAATATTGTAAAACAACCAAAAAATAAATGAAAATCAATTAATTTTAATTTTTTTTGAAAAAATGTACATTGTACAGTTTAAAAAATTTAATGCTAAAGTGAGCAGGCTCAATAGGTAAAATCCAGCTAAACTTGAAAATAGCAGCAGATGTAAGCCAAAAGTGCCAAAGTGCCAAACGCCAGTCAGAGCCATGAGTATCCCACCAGTGTTTACGGGCGCAGGTTGCCAGCCACAGCCACCGAGCTGGCAGCGGCGCCGGCGGTCGGTGGCGGTGGCATTCGCCGGTGTGGTAGGTGGGGAGGGACGGAGGAAGGGCAGTGACGTCGACAGGATATGTCCCCACCACTCACTCCGGGCTCACGCAGCCAACTATAATAACTACATCGCAGCGGCCTCCACGCATCCTAGCGGCAGATTCGGAACTAATGACGCGCTATACCCGCTTGCCCTATACCGTTGGCCATCTGGGTATACGTTATCTGTGCTAATACCCACCAAGGGACACGGGTTCATCTCCCCCTGCCGTGCCGCCCCGCCATCTCCTCCCCCCCCCAGCCCTTACGTGCGCTAGCACAGTTTACTCTTACAATGCGCAACAGCATTGTTAGCGGTCGAAAATGAACACAATAAAAATAGTTCTGTCATTGGTCATTTTGTTGTTATGTTGCGAATGCGTGTCTCAAATTGTCAAATGCCTATGGCATTGGGTTTGTTTATTTGGCGATTCATATCCTCGTTGGCGGGGGGGGGGGGGGGGGGGTGGAAAGCAAGGCGCAAACATCTCTCGGGCCCATAGCGCGTCACATACAAACCGCGGGCCTGTTCATAACAATTATTTCTGTATTGCTTATGGCATTGAGTGGGATTGGATCTAAATATTCAACGACCAATCATGACTTAATTACATTTCAGTTTATGAAATTGCAATGTGATTTAGGAATCTTTGATGCGTCTGTAAAATCACTCGCACATGTGTGTCTGCTATAGTGATACAATAGTTCCCATCAGTTCTACCATAGCCACCTTTAATCTATTAAAGGTGGCTATGGTTCTACTTGAAAATGAGTGTCGCCGTCATGGCTTCTATGATTAGTTTTGAGGTGTGTTTTTGCTCATAATAATGAATACATCTGAACAATGAGTATTGTGATAAAAGGCTTTATAAATAGTATCTTGTTTCTTTATTATTAGTGGTTATACTGGTCTGTGGATAGATTTATTTTATATGTGTTGTGATCTTTCTGGGCGGGTCCTTGTAAGTGTTATAGGCTAGTTTGATGCAGGCATGAAATAACAAGACTATTGGGTTACAAACAAATTACACATGTATTACTTTACTAGAAATATAATTTTGAATGTATATGGCCTTGGAAAATTGCAAATTAGAATAAGGGTCCTTTTTTGGTTACAAATATTATTGCCTATGGCAATAATATTGCTTGTCGGCTTAAGTCTCTCTCCTATGAGAAAAAAATTTAATTCATTGTTGAACCCAGCTGAGAGACATTATAACCAATATTGTTAGTCAAGAAGCCATAGACATAGAATATTTGTAACCAAAAAATGACCCTTAGTCTAATCTGTAATTTACCAAGACCATATACATTCAAAATTGTATTTCTAGTAAAGTAATACATGTGTAATTTGTTTGTAACCCAATAGTATTGTTATTTCATGCCTATATCAAACTAGTCTATAACACTTACAAGGACCCGCCCAGAAAGATCACAACACATATAAAATAAATCCATCCACAGACCAGTATAACCACTACTAATAAAGAAACAAGATACTATTTATCAAGCCTTTTATCACGATACTCATTGTTCAGATGTATTCATTATTATGAGCAAAAACACACCTCAAAACTAATCATAGAAAACAACTTCTTGACTAACAATATTGCTTATAATGTCTCTCAGCTGGGTTCAACAATGAATTAAATTTTTTTCTCATAGGAGGGGGACTTAAGCCGACAAGCAATCTCAATTTTAGAATTTTGTTTGAAAAGAAAATTGATAATATTGAATAATTTTGAGTTGTAAAAATAAGGTCAATCGTTCACAAAGTGTTAGCACAATAGAAGCTTGATAGAGAAGAAGGGTCAGAGATATTCCTCTGGGGTTCACACGTGTTCTTCATTGTTGATCTTTATGGGTTCACATCTTGAAGCACAAAACTTAACACAACACTGGATGCTGGAATCTATACTTATTTAATACGCTAAGGGTTTTTTTGTCTTGAGAACTCCTCCTACAATTTTCAACCGATTTTAAAGTTTTTGGTGTCGTTGGATGGGGCTTGGTCTGTAGTTGTTTCCGCCAAAAACTGATGAGAATCGGACTAAAATAAAGGCGCCATCCACCATTGAAATCCCAAAATTCCCCATTTAAATAAACATTGTAATTGAATAAAGCATTTTAAACATCTGTTAATACTGTAATAATCTGTTAAATCAGCTGTAAATACGTGTAGTTTTGATGATTAAAGATATTTACAATATTGTTTTGGTCTGATGTCATTGATTTAAATATAAAAGTAACATTCGTACTGTATTAAAATAAATTGCAACACGTATACTAGTTATGATTAATTTGTGAACTTGATTTTGAATATGTATTATACATTTACCGGGATATTTCTTTAAAATTTAAAATTATTTGATTATATCAAATGTACTTCACATAAAATAATACATTTTTAATACATTATGGTAATTATGTTCTGGGGGGTGATAAAGGTGGTCGTGACGTGCGACTCGTGCTTTAATAAAGAGTTGATAATACACCAAAAGTTCACTTTTTCAAGAGAAAAATCCCTATTTTTCGCAGTATTATCTATTCCTATACGAAATGAGTAAGGATTGTATATGTATTCATGTTTGCACATTGATCTCAAAAACTGTTCCAAAGACATTCACCAAACTTTTAAAATTTATTCAAATCTTCAAATTAAAGACAATTTTATTTCGTGGGTTGTATAAAAATTTGCATTAGTTCTGTATATTACTATAGGATTACAACTATTATAAGTTTATCATTACTTTAAAAGCCTTAGTTTTACTATCCCCCACTTACTTCCAATGAATCTGAAACCAAAAGCTGATGTCATCAGAGGATGACAATATTACGTTATATTAGATACTGCTGTTTCTATAGAAAATTAATTTTACACCACAAAACATCAAACACTGGTTTGACATGAATAAAAAATGCTCTCTTATTCAAAATAAAATAGAATGGCAGGTGCTGCTTTGAAATAAAGAGCCTTTGAAACCAAGTTGAAACGATTGATTCGATTTGAATGAGCCTTATTTCAGGCAATCGACAGAATGAAATTCCAATTTCTTTGAGAGGACTTTCATCAACGCTCTTATTTTCTCGTAGTAGAAGAATTTTTACTCTTTGAGAGATGTAGGCTCTGACAGACAATTTACCTTCCAAATACAATCTTAAGACGAATGCAAAATAATAAAAAAAATTTTAAAAAAATTCCTTTTTCAAGCATATATATTTAAAGTAGTATAAAAGACCCGTAGACAGTTCGTCTGAGACTTCTAATGGGTCAATTTACACATGCAAAACGACGTTTTAGGTCCTATATTAACAGGTTTTATTATTATTTATAAAAGTCCAACGTTAAATGGGTCGGTAAAGAAAAATAACCTTTTCTTATGGAGATTTAGCATAGAAAAAAGTCAACTTTTTCAATCCCTCTTCCAGTTCCATCAACCAAATCTTGGACCTCCATTTGACCAGTTTGCACATAGTTTGTACCACATTAAAGCAAAATTGTTATTATATTTTACTTACTGGTTGATTTATTTTAATTTATATTAACTAGTGTAGGCCCTACGTGTTGCTCGAAATCGATCAATTTATTTTCATACTGTACAAATGTTACATTTAGTTCTGAATCAGTGACATCTGACCAATCCAATGTTGTGATTATCTATATATTAATAGGCAAGCATGCTTCGTTTCCTCCTTTTTTCTCAGCTCCTGTGGATCGTAGGAAAAATCCGCGCATACCGTTGGAAAGGTATAGTCCTGTAGATGTGCAGAATCCCATTCTAATTCACATCGGACTCCAGGGCCACGCTCTACAGGCTTTTAAAGTTCCAATGTTAATCTTATGGAGTAAGGAGAATTGATTGAATCATTACACAGCTGTTGTAAAAACAACTGCTAGGAAAAGAGGAAGAACAGATGTTTCAGTTATAAAAAGTTTTTAAGCTTCTTGGGCTTAGATCAACTGAAATTTTGATCGAATTTCGATCAGGAGGCGATCTCTAGTCGGTAATAAATCAACAAAAAGCTGTACATTAACAGATGTTGAAAATGTTCAACCCAATCCCAATGTTATTATAATGGGAAAATTTCAATTTTAATTTGTGGATATCGCTCTTATTTTAAGTTTGATTCTCATCAATTTTTGTGGAAACAACTGCAAACCATAAGCCCTATCCAGGGACACCAAAAATTTGAAAATTGGTTGAGAACTGTAGAAGGAGTTCTCAACACACAAAAAAACCTTAGCGTATTAAATAAGTATAGATTAAAAAAAAATAAATAAAAAAATAATCATAAAAAAATAAATAAATAGTATATTACAAGTACCGAAAATAGCATTTTCCGTTGCTTGCTCAAGTTTCTTGTGTGAGGCAAAGCCGAGCCCAGGAGCATCAAATTTCACGTGGAGGCGAAGTCGAGGACAGGAATAATTGGTTCAAGTGCAGGAAAATCACTTTCGGTACAAGTTATGAACGATCCCTTTCATCACAACGCTTCTGCCTATTTCTGTAAACAAATAGATTGTCAAACGGCAAAAAACAGTTGATTTATATTACAAAAAACCCATGTTAAAGAAACACTAGCGTACTTAGTGGGCAAATGAAGAGCTGATTGAGAGCGAGGAAAAGAAAATTAGAGCAAAGGAAAAGCAGCCCATTGTTTTTCTCGCTCTAAATTAAAGCTTCGTAAACAGTTTTTTTCCTTTGATATCAGCTGCCATAAAAAGTAGCCACTTTCTACAAAGTGTGGTGAAAATAAGTTTTGTACTAGTATAGTAGTTTTCATTACTAGTCTCGAAAGTGACTCATTGCGGGGAGAGATTGCATTTACGCGCGAGGCGAAGCCGAGCGTGGAAAAGGCTATCGAGCCCCGCAATGGCACTTTTGAGACGAGTATTGAACATTGTTTTTCATTACGATATCGAAAAACTTTTAAACAACATGAATATTTTTGTTTGTTCAACTTAGTATGAAGAAAATACCGAACTCATAACGCTGAGTTTCCGTGCTAATGTCGTGGTACACACGCACCGTAACCAAGCGTTGTGCAAAAGCTGATCGGCCTAATGAAACAGCTGATTGGACTGCACCGCAAAATCCCATAACGGTTACTTTCCGTGCACCACATACGCACGGAAAGTAAACGTTATGTAATTTTGCCGTGCAGTAGCGGGAATAACCTATTTTCTTAGCTCATTTTACGTTTAGAAAGTCTCCTTTCGTGTGTAGAGTAATGAAAAAATTTTAATATTTAACAACTAACATCTAGTTTTACGGCTTCCTTTTAAACAAGCATAGTAATTTCATAAAGAGGAAAAATTTTCAAATCTATAAAATATTGGCAAAATTTTTTATGGTGTGTTTCTCATTTTTCTTTATTTTATACATTTGTTTTAAGAGTTACTTTTACAATTATTTTTAAAGTAACAAATAACTAACGGAGTAAACGGGGAAAATAGATAATACCTTTGCAATTAAATGATTCACCAGTTTCAAAAACAGTTCTATTTTCATCAAAACTATTTCTTAACCAACAGGAAGATTAATTAAAAGTAACATTTTACCATTATCGTATAACAATGTCATTGTTTAGTACACGCTATTCAAAAAGTACTTGTTATTACAACAAAGCACATCAATTTATCGTTGGCCAGCTGACTCTTTGTCTACTGTTTATTGCTCAAAACCAATTTAAGTTGCTTTTACCGTGGGTTATGATATATTGCTTCAGACAGCTTTTCAAATTAACAAACATCTTTATTACATAAATCAGTTAATTATTCATTAAAAGTTTCAATAATTATTTGAATTTAATAACAATTTTAAATTAATACACAAATTTATTTATTTATTTATTTGTAAATATACATGTACAAGAGAAATTAACACAAAACAATCACATTCTGTGATAGCTACGGGCATAACCCAAAACAGCTATCTTGAGTAAAATAAAAATAGTAAAATATACAATTGTAAAACTTGAATGCTAAATTAAATGCACAATATCAGTAGACATAACTTAAAAATCTAAATTAAAGTCGCAAAATTGAAAACAAATAGAAAACTGCCAAATTAAATTAAGTTTTCACAAAATAATTCTTTACAGCGCTTTGTAAATGAGTTAAAAGTGTCACTGAAAACATCTAAATGAGCACTATTATTGTTGTATTTTCTTAACATTCTAAAAAATGGAAAATTAAAGTGGTTTACTGTATGACAAAAAGGTATATAAAAAATATCAGAAACTCTCAAACTACGGCCAGGAACATAAAGACTTAAATTTTCTACCAAATATCTAGAATCGATTAACCCATTAATAATTTTGTATAAAAACTGTAATAAAAATACATTTCTTCTAACTGACAATTTAGGAATATTAAACATATTTCTAAGTTCTTTTGTAGGAAAATCTCTTGGTGGGCTATAATGAAAATTTTTAAAATACAAATGTCTCAAAAATTTATTTTGAACAACCTCAATTTTATGTGCAAATATTTGCTGGTGTGGATCCCAAACAACACAACAATACTCTAATCTGCTTCTAACTAATGTGTTATAAATCAAGTAAACTGTATCCAAATTCTGAAAATATTTTGTGTTTCTGATCGTAAAACCAAGAAGTTTATAAGCTTCGTTAGTGACAAAATCAATGTGATCATGAAACTTTAATTGATGATCAAAGATTACCCCTAAATCTCGTATTTTTAAAAGAGACTGCAAACAGGTTCCATCTATTGTATAATTATAAACGAAAGGATTTTTTTGGCGAGTATATGACATGTAAGAACATTTCTTTGCATTCAGTTTCAATTCATTATTGGAACACCATATGAAAAGTTGATTAATAGATGACTGCAAGATTCCCATATCAGTTATATGACGGATAGGCATATACATTTTTAGATCATCTGCAAAAAGTAAGCATTTAGAATTAGAAATATGATTAGGAAGGTCATTTATGAAGAGTATAAATAGTAAAGGGCCCAAATTCGATCCTTGGGGAACACCTGAAGTACTTAGATATTTTTTGGACTTGGTATTTGAAATTGAAACAAATTGAAAACGATTCATTAGATAAGAAGATATCAATTGTAAAAATTTTAAAGAAAAGCCAAAATTGGAAATTTTAAAAAGAAGTATGTCATGATTAACTTTGTCGAAAGCTTGAGAAAAATCAGTATAGATAACATCTACTCTGCCTCCTTTATCTAATTCATTGGAAATGTCTAAAGAAAATTCCATGAGGTTCGTAACAGTAGACTTGAATGGCAAAAATCCATGCTGCTGTGGTGTTATTTTTTATTTAACTGAAGAAAAGATAAATCTGTACAAGAGAAGCTCATAAACTTTAGCAAAAGAATTTAATATGGATACTGGGCGATAATTTTCAATAAGACACTTTTCTCCTGACTTAAATATTGGAGTAACTCTGGCCTCCTTCCATCTGTCGGGAAAAATACAAGATGACAATGATAAGTTGAACAAAAAGCAAAGAGGTTCAACCAGAGGTTCGGCACACCCTTTAACGACATAGGCTGGAACCCCATCAGGTCCAGCAGACTTTTTAGATTTCAACTCTTTAATTGCACATAAAACTTCTGATAAATTAAAAAAGTTAAGTTGATGGTTTTCAAAAGTCAAATTATTTTGATTTATATTATAATTAGAAGGGATTTGACTATAAACTGAAGAAAAGTAATTTGCAAAAGCGTCAGGAATTTCGTTGTTTTTGAAAGATTTTCCTTCACAAAACATTCCTGTATTACTATTAAGAATATTAGAATCAGAAGTCCGTTTTGTCTTTAAATAATTCCAGAATTCACTTATATTTGTCCTAATATTATTTTCAATTGAATTCAAGTATCTTTCATGGGCTGATTTATTTTTTAATTTAATTGAAATCCTCAACTGCCTGAATAAATTATTATGATATTTTGAATACTTTCTTTTCTTAGCACATCGTTTCTTTAATTTCAAGTCACTTATTATTTCTGCTGTAAACCAACAAGGATATTTATTCTTTAAAACAAATTCTTTACGTGGCACACAAGACTCAATGCATGAAAAAAATAATTTATAAAATAAGTCTATAGCATAATTAACATCACTACATTTGTATAAATCATCCCAACAGCAATCCCTCAATTTACAAAATAAGTTGTAAAAATTAGCCTTCCTATAACAATAATAAGGAATATCAAATTTGTAGTTCTTGTTACTATAACTAAAATTATTTAGAGTAAAAGAAATTAATAATGGTGGATGATGATTATCACTTGGCACCAATGGATTTGTATCATTTTCAACATTAACATTTATATTACTTAAAACTAAATCTAAAGTTACACCATTGGTATTTTTAAAATCATTCTGTGGCTTGGTGCTAAAAGGGCCGATGTCCGAAATCGTTGTTTTCGGCTACAGCTGTTTAAATTGTTGTCTTTTTTTCCATATACTATTACTCTGAAAAAAAGTTATGTATCAAAGTAATTTTTATTTCTTTTGTTATTTTTTCTCCTACACATTTTAATGTAAAAAAAATTTTTTTCTTTTTCTTATCTTTTTTAAGTTGTTATGGACATTGGCCTTTTTTGTTATATTTATTATTTATTTTTATTGGACATTGGCCCTTATGTTTTATTCACAATATGATTTTTTAATTTAATTTTAGGCAACATCATTTTGTAAACACACAGTTTTGCTATTTAAAAACATTTTTCATACTGCCACATATTGGTCTGTATAGAAATGAAGGGAAAATTCACTCAAAACTGGGTATTATTTTCAACTCCACTGAAAACTAGGTCAAATTAAAAAACCAACATTCAACAAATGTTTTAACAAAGAACTACTTTATTTTTTTATTATAAAACAACAAGTTTTGAAAAATGTTATGCATTTAAAATGTGTTAAAAAACAAAAAATTAAACCATAATACTGAAGAAAATCAAGGATTCACAGCATTAAACAAACAAAATAATCTAATTTTCTCCATCCTCATCTTCATACTCAGAATCAATGAGGTCTTCTACATCTGAACTACATTCTAAATTATTCACAAATGCAGAATAATACATCTTTCTTGTGTTACTGATAAAGGGCATCAGTGCCTTTAGGTCCTTCAATTTTTTCTTTGAAAGAGGTAGAGGTTTTTTTTTGCAATTGGCTGCAGCCCTTGATTGATTGAAGTTCCTTGAGGTGTACTGCCCCGCCGTGTTTCTTTTTGTTTCCTGCTGATGTCTATAAGATTTTAAAAGACGCATCTTTGTCCAATGAAGTTTTGTAAAGCAACTGGTCTGGTGATTCTTTGTCAAAAGCATACTTAAGCCATCTTATTGTATTCCAATACACAGTTTCTCCTTCTTTGTTTTCAATGTTTATAATTTTTCGTGCTATAAAAATTATAAACATTAAGTGACTTGCAGTATTTCATATGTTAACGATGTGGCCCGTGCGCAAATTGCGCATTTTATGATTCTGTATGAGTGAAACTTACCTACAGTACGTGAATGTTGGTTATGAAGTGACAGAGATTTATTTTTGTTTACTATCTGGCTTTTAAAATTCATCTGAAGGTAATCAGCTGTTAAATTACAATTCACATTAAAGAACTTGCAATAAAACTTGGTCTACATTTTAAAGCGCCCTCTAGAAATAAATCAAAGGCGAGGGGGCGAACAATATGACCTTTTTAATTACGACTCGTCACTGCGGTATATCCTAAGCTTTAAAATGACACCTCAATCTTAAAAATCGGTTCAGTAGGTCGAGAGAAAAAGGGACGTAACAGACGAAACCCTTACAGAAATAAGAAGATAGATGTTTACACACTAATATTTGTTTATCATTGATATTTTTGTACCAAATATGAATAATATTTTTTACTAGGAAACTACATAAGGTTAAAAATTTATTATTTTGTATACTGTAGTAAAAGTCATTTGTAAAGGAACAGACTATTACTTTTCTAAAATACTTTACTCTCTTACTTTCATTGTTAGTCACTTACCTTATGTAATTTACCTCCTGCTTTAAAATAACTCAGAAAATAGCAAAAAACCGATTTTATTAGTGCGACCTTCTAGTCAGTTCAACTACTACCTAGAAAAGTAACCAGGATCGACAGGAATGAAATGGTCAATAATTGAGGATTATTCAAAACAAAAACAAGAAAAAATGTATAACTAATTAAAAAAATAAAAACTAACCGTTTAAAAAATTAAATTAAATTTTAATTTTTTTGTAATTTTTCAATTTTAATTTTTTTAATGTAATTTAATTTTAGTCTGTTTCCGGTTTAGATTTTTCTTTAATTTGTTTTCTTTGTGACACACAAACACTCATATGATTCACAAAAGGGCCAATGTTGGGAAACACAGATGACATAACAATTTGAAAAAGGCCAATGTACACTTTGGCCCTTTTACAACTTAAACTGTGATATACCAATAGGGCCAAAGTTGACATTGGCCTTTATTCACTTTATTAAGAAAATATCATATCAGCTGGACATCAGCCCCATGTGATTTAGTATCTCAGTAATAAAAAGACTTAGAGATTGGCCCTTTTAGCACTATATAAAATACATTATTTACTGTGTCATAGGGCCAATAACTCAAAAACTAAAATTATGGACATTGGCCCTTTTAGCGCCAAGCCACAGCATTATATGAACTTAAATCATACATTGCTATCATATTACTCAATATCTTAGCTGCGCCATTCCCATTAATAAACTCATAATTTACTCCCGTAACCTCAGGAATATTAAAATCCCCAATTATCAAAATTTTGTTATAAAATAAATTATTTAAAGACTCTAGAGTTGAACAATATTTTAAGTAAAATTGTTGATTCATTCCTGGAGGTATGTAAACAACATTGATAAGTAATTTCGTTTGTGATAAGGTTAATTCAACCCAGATAGAGTCAAGGTCATCCGGTCCTGAGATAAGACCAGTATATAATCTAGCTGGAATTCTTTTATTAACTGCCAACAACACTCCCCCGCCCTGCCTTTTACCAGTACTGAATAAATCTCTGTCTTTTCTAAACACCGAGTAACGATCATCAAATAATTCAGAACTTCCAATACTACAATTAAACCAGGATTCTGTGACAGCAATAACATCAAAATTTTCACCAACAACTGCTTCAAAAAATAAATTTGTTTTAGTTTTTAAACCTCTGACATTTTGATAAAAAATTGAAATATCTCTTTGACATTCACTAGACATTATTCAATCAAATGGTGACATTTTAAAATACATAACAAATAATTAATAAACAAAGACAGCGATAACTTACATTGTATTAGAAGTACAATAACTGAATATTTATGCTGATTAAACAGAAATATGAAATTAACTTTGGAGTATGTAAACCAAAACAGTACTTTTTTATAAATTTTTATCAGGGAAAATCTTATAAAAAATTTATATAAAATTAAAAATTTGATAACCAAATTTTACATTTTTTATAAACTAGGCAATTAATGATTTTTTTAAACAAGAAGTTTGCTTTTATTATTGAAAAACTTTCCATATTTCATTTATGAAAACATAACATTCACATTTTAAGGCAACTTCATTAATGTAATTCATCATGGCTAAGATAAAATTTATAAACAATATTGCAATTATTTAATCTATTAACTCTTTAATACCATAAATACCCATGTAATAAGCTAAAGAAAAGATATTAAAATCACATGAATTACAAAATACAGGTAGCCTAATATCATATCCATACCAAGATCCACAACATTGACTATTTTTTCTCAGAAGCCACAGTTTCCTTTTCTATTAACTTTGACAGTTCTTCCTCATTTGATATGATTTTCACGCCTGAACTATCACTTTTCTTTACCTTAACCCTACCGGCTCTGTCCACCCACACAAATTTGTACTTGAAATCTATTTTCAACTTTCAAGCCTTTGCAAAGAGAACTCGTCTTGCAGGTGCCAGGGAGAGATTAATGTATATAGGACTGTCCGTTTGAGATCCATTTAGGTGCCTGGTAGAGAAATTATGCTTCACTTTTCGTGCCTCTAGAATCCGATCGCAATCATGCCGCCGCAGAAATTTAACAATTATCCCAGGTGTTGGTCGATTATTTCCTCCATCAATGCGGTGACATGCATCGATGCCCTCCTCGGTTAGTGTCACACCCAATGCTGAACCAATTTCCACAACGGTTTTTTTAATGATTCAGGAGTTTCTGTAGGTACTTTAGGTACACCAAATATCTCTAGTGTATTTCTCCTGGAATATTGCTCCAGGTCAACTTGCCGACCTGAGAGCTCCTTCACTTTGCTGTGAAGTGACCTGTTTTCCTCCCGTAGGGCATCAATCATTTCCTGCTGCTCGTTCATTATTATTTGTTGATTTTGAATCAGTTTAACATTTTCATCAATTTTCTCAAAACATAGATTTATGGACTTACCTAATTGTTTTTCTAAATTCTCCTGACCAATAATAATTGATTATAATAATTGGTAAATAATTGATAATTACCATTTATTGCCATAGTTTAGTACAATGTATTTTCACAATAATCAGAACCAATTGTGTGTTTCGGTATAATTGGTTAAATTTGAATTCCGAACCACAAGATCGGTCGAACGATCTTTTTGTCCCGAGCCGCGAGTTGAACCCAGGCCCGCTGGGTGATACTTTGAGCTCAACTACAGCTACGGCCGCTGCCAATTGAAAATAAGATTTGCTGTACTGACAGAGTACTGTAATATGATAAAATAGAAATTATATTCAGATAAATAATATTACAAATTATCGATATTGTTTTTGAAGCACTTTCTCAAAAACATACATTGTAATAACGCATAAATAAAATGTTTCCTTTCAAAATATTGATTAGTGAAGTACTAGAACCATTTCAAAACAGAATGTACATTGATATGTTTGAAAGATGATTTAGATGATTATCAAGATTATTTAGATGAGATTATTGGAAGATAATTGATTATCAACCAGCGAAGGAAACGAAATAACTGTACATGCTCAGCACAAATAGATTATTACCCAATACAATGACTTACAAGTCCAAAAATGCAAAAAGCAAATGAAATAAAAATGCAAAAATGCAAAATTAAAACAATTGGATTATTTTACGACTTTTATTTAAAGCGTAAGATTTTTATGCAGATAATTAACTTTAAATGCGATTTATTAGTATTTTGAACAATAATCGATTAGGCTAATATAATTATTTGATTGCTTAGGCACATTTATGAAACCCACAATCACTCACATCTGTAGATAAAGATTAATTTTCTGCAACTTTTTGGTGTTTCGAACTGAAGTAAATACAGCATGCACACAAAAAATCACGAAACATCATCGGTAGGCCGAAAAAAATTAGTAAACCTTTCAAACGTTTGATGTTTCCCAGTATTTATATAAAATTGCCCAGCAAAATGTTTCATAATAGACGGAATTATTAACTAATCTTTCTGAAACTTGGGTTGAAATGCAGCTACTTGTTTTCATCTAAAGTTTTGTAAAGTTTAGTTTAGTAAAGTGTTTGTTTTTATTTTTAGAAAAAAACTATTATATCTATTACATGTTTTGTAAGTAATTTCATAGGTATTGTAAAACATTGTAGAAATAAAAAGATAAAAAAACTATTACAAAAGATTAATTTCATACTTACGAATTAAATTTTCATTTCTTTGGCAGAAAATAAAATAACAAAGTTACGCTTACCGCCTGCGAACTGGGTTGAGTTTCACTATCCTTGGTGACAGGTCTTCCTGCGTTTGTACTCGTCTTTCTCGAAAGAGGGATTCCATGATTGTGACATGGAAAAGTCTATGGACCGTGGACTTTATCTGCTCAAACAGATAATGCCTTCTTTTATAACAGCATAATGGTAAACTTAATGGTTCGTGGGTGGCGTAGTCATTAGAAGAACTCTCTAAAAACTGCATCCTGTCAATAATTTGCTGGAAAATATCTATAATTTACTTGAAACTTGAAAGCCATCTACCATGCAACAAGCTTAAGAGTCATCTTCACCCCTGGGCCAGTAGCCCATTGTTGCGCAGTCGGCAATGTTAACTGTACGGCTTTTAATGTAAAACATGGTATTAGATTCCCCTGTTTCGGACGCCGTTTTTTAACCGATTTTCTTTAAACTTGGTAAGTGTTTAGTTGAATAGTTGTACTATGTCCCTCATACCTCGAAATTTTGAAAATTTCACTAAATTTTGAAATATTACTAAGAAAAATCGAGCTACTTTGAGACGTCATAGAAAGTAATATTTGTTAAATTTTCAAAATTTCGAGGTATAAGGGACATAGTATAATTATTCAACTAAACACTTACCAAGTTTAAAGAAAATTGGTTGAAAAACGGCGTCCGAAATAGGGTAATCAAATACCATGTTTTGCATTAAAAGCCGTATGGTTAACATTGCCGAGTGCGCAACAATGGGCTACTGGCACAGGAGTGAAGAAGACTCTTAGCAGTAAACCGCTGTGCTAAAAGAGTTGGGAATGTAGTGCTGTGCATATGTTGTGCTGTTGAGAACAACAATGTGTATAAAATATCCGTTTGTTACGTGGTATTGTTGGTTGTTGACAATGGACGCACATTGTTGTTCTCTATTGCCCACATTTCATACAACGCCTCGCAACACTCAGAATTGATAAATCAGGCTAGGGTTCGTTCATAAATTGTAAATGAAATATATAACTTTAATTAAAATATAAAACAATTATAAACTAAAAACTTTTACAAGTACATTTGTGACTTTGTTTTGGTTTATGTACAAAAACTAAATGAAAAATAGTTTATACTAAAAAAATAATCAACTTATTTTATTGGCTTTACAGAAATTCAAATAAATATTAGGTGTTATTTCCTCTAACTTTCTTGTAGAAAACCAACAAAACTTAATTAATATATGTATATCGTATTTTTAATGACAGATATTTGGAACATTGTAACATGATTTAAAACAATTTAAATTCAATTATCTGTTTACTCAAAACAATTACTTCTTAACCTAACCTACGAAATCCACTCCTGGCGTTTTGTACTAATTATTTGGTTCCACAGCAAAAACTGGGTTATCAAATTATTTTTACTAGTGAAACTTTCCTATAAACCTCATTGTTGAGTGTATTGAACAAAATGCTCTAAAACTTTCTTTAAGAGAATTATCTCTACAAAAATGCTTTTGACGATGACTTGTAAGTCAAGGTTGTATTTAAATGCTGATAATTTAATTTAATTTGAATTTACCTTATATTCATGTATACATGCATTACGTCCTCGTAGTTCTAACTTAAATAATAAAAAAAAGGTTTTCATAAACTAATTTTATCCCCACAATTTCCGTATTTTGACGTTTCTTCTTTTTTAATGTAGAGTCTCTTTTTATCCTTCTACTCATAAAAATCTTTAATGGAGTAAAAAGTTTCTTCCTCAAGTGAATTTTTTTAATACATTTAAATCTTTTGATGTATTTGTTTCCAAATTATAATATGTTTTGATCAAATTTATAATTTTGCGTGATACTTCATAAGGAAATTTTCATATAATGTTGTTCTGTGACCTTTTACTTTTATTTAGTTCTTTGCCGAAATTTTGAGATCGCCTTAAATCAAGAGCTTATATTTCAAAAATGCTATCTTCGAGGACTTTTATTCTTTGAAAAATATATTTCATGTCATCATTATGGTTTTCATTTAGGTTTTGTTGAAGTCAGGGCCGCCCCGAGAGCGGGGCAACCGGGGCAGTTGCCCCTGGCGCCGCGGCCAAGGGGGCGCCGCGGCCGAGGGGAAATCCCCGTTTTTTTAAAGGCTCAAAGACTTGACATCTTGACAAAAATTGTAAAAACTGCACCAATAAATATTTTTGTTACAAATAGTTTAATAATAATTTAGTTGATAGTTCAAATAAACATTTAAAACAATTTATTATAGTCGGGGAATGAGTAGTGACTAATTAATTATTTATTGTAACTTAAAACCTTTTTTTACAAAGCAAGTGAAAGTGAATCATGATAGCATCGCTTTTGGCTGCATGTAAGCCTACTACCATTGACTTTCAATTGTCAATGCAAGCAATGGCAAGCTGATCTTACGCACTGCAAAAATTGAGCGCTCACTTGAGCCAGGTGGTTACGCCGTTGTGAACCAAGGTCTGTAAAGGAAGAAGCATAACTTCTTCCCAGGTCAGCCGAATAGCTTTTTTTTGTGTTCCGGATATGAAGCGTCTAAACTAAAACGGAAGTCAAGTTACGTTATAATATTTACCATTACACAGCTGATTGAAAAAGAGAATGAAGCAGTCTAGCCATGGGTACGATATTTATCTAAACGACACCATATTACTCTATTTTAAATTTTGATTATTAGTTGATAACAAACCATTAGGTAATGACCAAATTACAAATTATCAATCAAGGTAAATCTAAAACCATAAATTCTATCCTATTTTGCTTTGAAATTCCTTAGTAATTGTTTAGACAAAAAATTCCCAACGCAAACGAGAACGATTGTTGTTTGCTGTTTTGTTGGCAACACTTGCCGGTAGGTGACATCCATGGATGTCGCAGAAAGTGACACCATTGCTCTTATGGGATGCGGATCACCTGGCCCTGGCCTACAGTCACCTTGGTTGTGAACTGCGCATACGCCCACCCCGTCACTCATTCATAACCTCAACCCCTCATGTAATTGATGTGGTGTATATGTGTACATTTTCTCTTATTATTTTTGTCATCTGTCTTACATTAACTAGCAGCATTACATTACATTACAAAACTATAGTAAGATGTACAAAAGTAGTCCGACGGAAATTTAACAGTTGTGTCCCTGTGTCCCCACTCACCCACTCTCGCCCTGCAATGTTATCATTTGTGGTTATGTTTATCATGTGTAATCTATCTTCTTATTTCTATAAGGGTTTCGTCTGTTACGTCCCTTTTTCTCTCGACCTACTGAACCGATTTTTAAGATTGAGGTGTCATTTTAAAGCTTAGGATATACCGCAGTGACGAATCGTAATTAAAAAGGTCATATCGTTTCGGGCTTCGCCCCAGTCGCTTTTGATTTATTTCTAGAGGGCGCTTTAAAATGTTGACCAACTTTTAATGCAAGTTCTTTAATGTGAGTTGTAATTTAACAGCTGATTACCTTCAGATGAATTTTAGTAAACAAATATAGATCTCTGTCACTTTATAATCAACATTCACGTACTGTAGGTGAGTTTCACTAACACAGAATCATAACATGCGCAATTTGCGCACGGGCCACCTCGTACCAGTATAAATTATTGTGTTTCACAAAAAAATTTGACAACAATGTATCGACTCTCATCGGACTATTTTCGTGAATCTATCTTCTTATTTCTATAAGAGTTTCGTCTGTTACGTTCCTTTTTCTCTCGACCTACTGAACCGATTTTTAAGATTGAGGTGTCATTTTGAAGCTTAGTATATACCGCAATGACGAATCGTAATTGAAAAAGTCATATTGTTTCGGGCTTCGCCCCCCTCGCCTTTGTTTTATTTCTAGAGGGCGCTTTAAAATATTGACCAACTTTTATTGCAAGCTCTTTAATGTGAATTGTAATTTACCTTCAGATGAATTTTAAAAGCCAGATAGTAAACAAAAATAGATCTATGTCACTTCATAATCAACATTCACGTACTGTTGTAGGTGAGTTTCACTCATACAGAATCATAAAATGAGCAATTTGCGCACGGGCCATCTCGTCTTATTATAACAGCATTGAAAAGTTGGCCATGCACCTAATTTCGTGCTTAGAATTGTAATTTAACATTACAGTTTACAAGATATGCCAATTATTTAATTTAGGGGGCGCTGGTCAAAACCTTGCCCCGGGCGCCTATTGCCCTCGGGGCGGCCCTGTTTGAAGTGACTTGTTTTCTATAGTTTTTTGTAGTCTGGTCTTTATGACTGGTTCAAATTTGAAATTATTTGAAGAGGTGTTGTTACTTTTTAAAGATGTTTTTGTTATTCATTTGGGATTATGATTTGTTTAACATAAAATATTTTAGGTTAAGTGCATTTGAATTAGTTTTATACTTATAATGTAGAAACACTTACCAATGTGGTTGTTATTTTAAAATATCATCGCTTAATCTTACCAATAAATCTAGAGAACTTTCAGTATTTACTAATTAAATTAAAATTATTTCAGCGCTTTACAATTTTTAGTTTTTAAGTTAAAATCCTCTGTTCCATCAATTCTAATATTAATATTCTATCAATATCAATATTATTGATATTGATAGAATATCAATAATGGCCAACTACCTTTTATTGAATGTAACTGGATTGAATGTTCCAGTAACAAATTAATTTATATCCTCTTCTGAAATTCAGTTCAATTATATTAATTCCCAACGTAACGAACCGCTAGTAACGTTATTGAAATAATATGTGTTTTCTGTATTTTTTTATATTTTTATAAATTGTTTTACTTCCTTCCAACAGATATGTAGAATAAACACTTTTCTAATGTAAGGAGTTTAATTTGAGCCTTCTGTTATCGTACAACAGTATTTCAGAATTGTATCCAAGAAACCTTTTTATTTAAACAGTAAACAGCCATATGAGTTACAACGGCTGGAAATTGCGATTGATGAAAAGTTATTGTTCAATACGAATGTTTTCAAACTTTCAAAAAAAATTGTATGTTATAGTTTTTAAGAACGTCATAAATACTGTACGTATGTTTTTAGAGTATGTAAACCCTAGGCCTATATATAGTGAGGGTTGTTATAATTAATGTTTTCAGGCACGATGACTAGATTCAGTGAAAAGAGCAAACCGTGGAAAATAACTTCAACACCGATACAGGATACTGCAATTAAACTGTCTCTTTCTGAAATCTTAAATGTACCCGTAAATTATAATACGGTATGCCTATGTTACAACCCAATCCGCTAAATTTTACATTTTGATAAAACTGTATCCGTATCTCCTATTGATTATGAATTTTAGTATTCTAAAAAACGTCCTTATGGTATTTAATTATTATCTCTAAACGGGAAACACCATTTTCACAAAATACACACAAAATAATAGAATATTAATGGCTAACAAACAGTTAAGTGATTTGGATGGAAAAATTACTATAACATGTACGGAAATTGACTAAAAGTAGACTATTTTTGTGTAATAATCCTTTATACTTGCATAGTAAGCAGGTTGACTGCAACTGAAATAAAATTTTATGAGGTTTCAAAATTAATGTCTCATTTCTAAGGAGTCAGAAAACGTCTGGTATTATGGGCCATAGCAAAAAGATATACAGAAAAATCAATCAAAAACAGAATCTTCCGGTGCAAAAATTATTTTAATATTAGAAATCCAATAATTATAAACTTTTAGGGCTTATAACTCCACCTTAATTAACAATAAGTGTAAATGACATATAAGGATTTCCTTAAATGGCCCGTACTACCCGCCCTTCTACTACAACAGAAAATTAATAAATAAAAACAAATAGTCACCTCTGCAAGCTTCATATCTTCCTCAAACCACTTCCCTCTAAATCTTTCTTTTTAAACTTCGACATTGTGACCCCAAAAACACAAAAATAAAACGATAAACGACAAAATAAAAAATGATGATGTGGTCCATTCTACACGACTGACATTGTAAACAAAAAAATGGTGGATTCCAAGAAAGGGTAGTTGAATTCAGACAAACTTCTTACTACTATGTTAATATAATATAAGTAATAAACCTCTAGTTACAAAATTTTATCTTTGCGAAGTCAGCACAGGAACCTCTCAAAATTTAGTAGCAGTAAAAATTCCAGGTGTGAAACTAAACAACTGTTAATTATAAGCGATCTAGCACAGCGAATATAACCAAGTACCGTCTTACTGTAATAGCGTTCCTTGCGGTTTTGCTATGTTTATTTCAGTGCTGCTACATGGTTGACGATAAAGAGAAAAACACATGTCCCATACTACCCACTTGCCCACACAACCCACCGTTCCCCTAACTGTCGTTATATAAATCAAGCATTTGTTGAACATGGTTATGTGGAACTGTCCTTTGATCACTATGGCGGTTCAAACGTTTTATGGTTAGAACCAATCTAAATGATAATTTGAAGCGAGCCAACCCCGACTGGCTTGCAACATGTTGTTAGTTGTTATGCACGTTAATTAATAGCATGATAAATGCATAACATATTCTATTAATGTATTATCCATGAAGTTAGACAGTTGTAATAATGTAACAATTGGATCTGTGTACCATAAATAACTAGATATAATTACAAGGTTTCCAATATGTAGCTATGATATACATATATATCTAAAACACGAAAATAGATATTTTGTATGACAATGCAATTACAATTTCATCAACAATCAAATTCATGCAATAGTATTCTCCCATGTAAAATTAGGGCACTGGCTTAATCATTGGATGACTGAATCACTCGTTCAAAGCTTTCATATCATAAACAATTTTTAGGAAATATGTTCAAATATAACTTTAATTTATCACAAAAGTGTTGTTTCATAATTAAAACTAAATACCCTATACTCATTTTTAAGGCCTTTATTACTTTTTTTATTATCTAACATTAGGTTCATCTATAGTGAAGTTTTATGAAGTGAATATAATACGTACATTATAAATCTATATGAGTATAGTCTATAGGATGATTGAAAAGTCACTTACGATTTTATTTTTGTTATTCCATTGAATCTAAACATGTTACATAAATAAATATAATGTAGCAAAGTAGAGGTTATCTTAGAGTTCTTTTTTTAAACATCACGCAATAACCAGAGTTGGTGGATTAATTATGTAATTATTTGCAATTGGAGCAAAATATTTTATTTGGGAATATGTCCGAAAATTGAGTTAGTGCAATGTTTGAAAATCAGTTGCATTTTGAATATGATGGAGAGCATAAAATTATTACCCATGATGAAGTAAAGACCATTTTATAATATCCCTCATAATTTATATTGCCTGATTTTCATTGACTAATTTTTAATTGTGATGCCTACTAATGCAGTTTTCGCACAAACACATAAATTACAAGATTTTTCAAAACGTGCATAGAGTGTTTTACACTAACTTTGTTATGTTCTAGGTATTTCTTCCATTCGAAGACTGAATCAGATTCCAGATCGTGAAACGTCGTAAATTAGTTTTGTACTAAACAGTGATGGTAAATGAAAAAAATTTATTATCTGTGTAATATGTATAGTTTCCATGGAATAACAAAAATAAAATTGTCAATGACTTTTCAACCATCCTAATATACAAAGTTTATTTATTTATTTTTTTTAACTTTCATCTCAAACTCTGTGGGGTGATTCCTTGGTTAAAAAAGACACAAATATTATGGGTAACCTACATATGTCCTAAAATGCTTTGTTAAGCCGCTAGCCACAAATTGTGTTTTTTACACAATAATTTAAATTTCATAACGAAAGGTATGTAAAATTTATATTTTAATCCCTTATCACACCCTTATTCATTTCTAGAAAAAAATCAGATATGCATTTTTAACATGTCGGCCATTTTAAGTTTTTAAACATATTTCCAACACCGATAAATTTTATCAAAATTGTACAAGACACATATTATTACAAAAATGATTAAGGGTAAAAGAAGAAAAGAAATGGCGGCTAGCGCCTAAAGGAAGCATTTTAGGACATGTGCTCCCACTCCCATGAACTTCTTTGTTACTTTTCGTCCAAGCAACCACCACAAAGAGTGTCAGGAGAAAATCTTCGAACACCCTGTATACCTAGCAACCCGTTAATTTTAATCCAAAATATGATAGAAGCAACTTCAGTTTATCGTCTAGTTCCAAAAACCATACATTTAAAAAATAAAACTGTTTTATACATTTCAATATTGCATAATTAAGTTTAAAACACATAGATTTAGATACAAGTATTTTAATTAAAACAAAAACCCAATTTTCCATGCGCAACCTCAAAAACTAGGGAGGGTAATACAAATCTTTTGTTATGTCTGCAACATGCAAATGAAGACGTTTAAAATTAACTTTCCAACATTTGTAGGTAGGAGTTTAGGACCAATCCGACGGGATGTCAAGTTATAATTAAAGACGAACAAGCTTTACTTTGTATGTTATTCGTATGAAGCAAAAGTTGTTAAGCCTATGTAAGTTTAAATCTTTTTGGATTAAAAAGTTTTTATATAAATTAAGTTACATTTGAATCCGTAAAAAAATATATGATTACAGTATTTAATTTATATCACTTAGTAAAAATTAAAGTCTTAAAAAGAAGAGAGTCCTAATTAAATACCCAGAGGTAAAAAAAATGTGCAATACAATAATATATTATCACTAATTAGAAGTATTGTTTGTGATGCTACAACAATGAAATTTCGAAAAATACTCGTTTTAATGAGAGATGATTTGTTATTATTCCTCACTACTTGGTCTAAACTCTAGTTTAAAACACTTTTTACGATTTACGTATTAATAGAAATATCATTGGTTTTTACAGTAAACACTTGACTTTACTTTAATTTCGTTGGGAAATTAAACTAATTTCAGACAGGTAATCCGGTTTTTTAAATTGACTTAGAACTGTAAATGACAAACCTAGCTCCCGCCCGTGCAGAGTTCAAATTGATATTCCTAATGAAACTCTTAAAATCTTTAGATTAACTTTTTGTACCTGATATTCTGCAAACCACCATCAACTATGTATATGTTGTTAGAGATTACTATTTCCTGATAAAATATCTACTAACACGATAGCGTATTTTCGAACTAATTCTACCATTCAGAGATCAGTTGGATCTTTATTTAACTATTGTGCCAGAAACTATCAAAAGCGCCCCACGACGCTTCGCTCACTTTAAGTAAGTTTGACTGTAAAGGTGCACTCTATCTCTTTTCCGAGCGTAAATATAAAGGTTTTAGTTCTTCGATCCTACGCACTTAACTTAGAAACAGTTAAAATCCTGTTTTTATTTTTGTGTATAAAATGTTAATACAACCTTAACGAAATTATTATATAAATTCGAATTGAATACCAGAACACCAATGAAGTTTCATAAAATGTGCGTAAAACGTGGGAAAACATTTTAATAAAAATTACAAAGCTGAATAATTTGATTGAAACTTTAAAACAATAAACAAATAATATGACATTTGACGAACTCTCTTTTAATAATTGTGTAGCTTGGGAAAACTAAATGGTTTGTAAGCGCTGTTTCAGATGCTGATTGGTGCTTAGTAGGTAAACTAAGGTAAAATGTTCAAGTTTTTTTTTTTTAACTTATACATAATAATAATAAGTTGCTTGAGTTATTTCATTATTATTTAGTCAAAATATTAAGCCATTAAAATTAGTTTCGCTAAAGTTTTAAATATTTTAAATTTATTGTTAAACATATAAGACCTATAAACAGTAAAAACTGATTACAAAAAATCCAAACTTAATAACTTTAATAATGTACTAAGGTTTAAATATTTATTTTTGTACTAACTTTGAACATCTTTAAATATCTTTATTATATGTACGTGCGTTTATGACATAAATAAATTTTGAACTCTCTGTTAGCTGAAGAAGATAATTTTCTCCTTTTCACAATTTGCATGTTTCTCCCAATTCAAGTCTGGAGGAGGCGTCCGCGCCGTGAGGGTGGGATGAATTGCAAATGCACTCAAGAATACATCACTTGTTACATTATGTTACTTGTTGGGTTGTTGAGTTGCATTAGGCTGCCTGCCTCCTCTAATATTACGAGTTACTTTTCAAGGAGCAGCTAAATTTTACATTCAGAGTAAAATCAGGAGTAGAGTGTGTTCAGGATTAGAGAAGATAAAAAAGTATGTAAAATGTAAGTTTTCACTATAAAAATACTCGTTTTCTTATCCTCATAAAATTGTTGTGACACTACATATTTCCGTGACACTTGGACACTTATTTTTGAAGAGTTTGATGGAAGTAAAAAGAGCAAAATTTTGTGAATTCTTCGAAGCGCAGATGTTGACAATGATCACACATGCGAGATCACACGTGCGATATGAAATTTCCATCTTTTGGACAGTTATTTTTGTTTATTTTATGAGTATACTGTTTATTTTTATTTTTTGTATTATCTCTCATAGTTAATTCTTACAATTCCAAACAATAAGAAACAGCGTATATAAGTTTTGATGTCACAAAACTATAGTGAACATTCTTACTATATATGATGTGTATCATATAATGAAGGAAATATAACTCTTTAAAAAAAATTCCGCATTTTTTAATTGTTAAAAGAGAATCTCAATCGGGCAAAAATACTATAACTAAGTAAAAGAATATTGTAAGCAAAAACGGCTTTAGTAAAAAGGTTAAAAGGCTCACGAACAGGTGAGGAAATTTTTTTTTTAACTAAACAACGATTTATTAAAGGTTTTTTTATGATTCCTTACCATGTTCATTGTTAATTTCATTTTAGGGACTAAGGTTATTTTCAAACAAATAATAGTATATATGGTGACAGAATAAAGATTTCAGGATTTTGTGAGATGATTTCTTGTACAAAATCAAAGAAAGCGTTCCTTAAAACATAATGTCCTAAAAGGCTTTGTTAAGCCGCTAACCATACCATTTGGTTTTTTACACTTAATGAAATTTATTTCCGTAACAGATCATTGTATTAATTTCATATTTGGCATGCACCTTTATTAGTCTTTAGCAATATTAATTTTTAAGAAGAAAAAAATATTTTTCCGGTGTATATTTTCAAAATGTTGGATATTTTAAATTCATTTCAACTCAAATATCTCAAAACTGGTAAATGTAATCAACATGTTATTAGTAGGGAGTTCACCTTGCTAGATAGCTTGTTCTTCGGACTGGAGAATAAATACCCTTGCGGATTAAGACTCCGGAGAAATTCTAGCAAGAAAAATTCTTCGAGTTGAGAGTCTCTCTTTTTGTGTATGAAGAATGAGAGGCTGGTCTTGAAAATTTGAAGTCTTCTGAAGTCTTTCCCGAGAGCCTTGTTGCTTAAACTATCCTGGAACTCCTACAGAGCTCTGGGCGCTTTCTTTTTTAAAGAGCACCGACCTCTAAGCGTAAAACCGTAGAATAGGGAAAGCTGATTCTTTTCCTGAAAAAATTCACAATTACGAGTAGTTTCTTTACACAATAAGCTTGTGTGGCCCAAATCCTTTCAAAATTTAATAAAACTAATATGTCAAATATTCAGTTTTACCTAATTATGAGAAAATATTAAAATCGTAATATGTATCTTGAATTACTTCAAGATACAAGATAGGTTCAAGGTACAAGGAGACTTTAAGAATTTGTGTATTTTCTTAGGATGTTTCGTTACTACTTTTTGTATAAATTTGCTCTAATAACCATATGAAACATATACAACATATGAAACATAACAACGTGAAACATATTTATGGACCCTGAAATTGGTGCTAAGCGTCCATCACCTTTTACTTTTTCTCAAGCCACTTCTCTAACTTATATTAAAAAAGTAAATATAAGTAAATAATTATCTATATATTAATAGGCAAGCATGTTTATTTTCCTCATTTTTCTCAGCATCGTAGAAGAAATTTGCTCATACCGTTAGAAAGGTAGTGTCTTGTAGATGAACAGAATTCCACTATAATTCACATTGGCCCTCAGGGCTACGCCCTACAGGCTTTCAAAGTTTCAATGTTAATCTTATGGAAGAACGCCATAATTAGACAGCTGTTGTAATAGGAAATGCTAGCAAAACAGAGAGAACAAAAAATCAAACATTATGCTCCTAAATTCACAAACACTATGGTGGGCAGTGGAAAAGCGAATGTCCTAATTAAAACATTCATTTTAAATCAACTATTTCATTTCTGGTGCGCTAGTGTCTAAATCTGTTCTAACTATGTACCACTGCATGACGTCATTCTTTAACGTCACAGGAAGTGGACCCTCCCACACTACGGGGATTTACAATTGTTTTGCCCACTATATCAAAAACACCGCTTATCTTTCAATATATGAGCTATATTTAAATAAGAAATTAACTTGATTATATAGATAGCAACAACAGACCGTTTTCAGTTACAATTTCCTTCAATTTATTAGCTTCTTATTCATTTACTTAAAGCTTCTTACATTCAATTTTCTATAATTTTCTAGAATCGTATTAGCTTCTCTGAGTTTGTGTAGCCTATAATAATATCTCTCAATTTATGGGTTGTTGTTTTTTCTCGTTTCATATTAGTACAATTAAATAATATAACATGTTTGATTTTTTATTAAGGAGCATGTTATTTTTTAGAAAATAACATGTTTGATGTTTTTATAAGGATAAATATTTTTTTCATATTCAATATAGCTTAAAAAAAGAAATCGAGAGCAATGAAATTATATTAATTTTTTTTAATAAAGACATTGTACAATGTATAATGTACTCCACAAATGATTCTGATGATATTTTTTGCTTTAAATATTTGTTGGATTCAAATCCTTGGGCAAAAAATATTGTCAAGGAAAGTTAATGAAATGGTTACATATTCATTGCATTTCAATGTTTAAGGATGATTGTCGTAGATTTCAAAGTTTGGGTGACTTGGTAATGAAGTGCAAACCCAAGGGTCTGCAACATGGCAGACGGATCTCAAAAAGAAGTACTCCATCGTAAAATGTGTGTAGCCAAACAGTAATTTTAGATCTAATTCTCTAACCTCGTTCTTAGAGGTGACAAAGTCAAACATTAGTTCCAGAAATGAGGCTAGCATTAAAAATTTATCTGACTATGTTAGGTATGTGTTTCGATAGGCAAACCCATGTAAATCTCTCAATAGTAGTTCCTCTGAACCAAGAACAACCAACTTACAACAACAACAAACTTATTGTTCCTTAGGCCCCAGATTGCTAAATCAGCCTCAAGTAAACCTAGTCCTAATTCAAGTGGGACTATTATAGCTGATGGCACATATAGATTTTAATGAGTAAAATATAACAAAAAGAATTTTAATCAAAATTCAAAGTTTAATGCCAATAAGTGTGTTTCTGGTATAGGATAGGCAAGTTATCCTAGGATAGCCTGTACCTAGGCAAGGTGTTTTCGGTGACGGGAAAGCAAATGCTAGATCAACATTAGCAGTTGTTAGTAAGGTGCTTGGCTTGGTTATGCATCACTAGGTGTTACAGTGCTTTAAAAAAGATATTTTAAACCACCTTAAAGCTTTTCATCTTATGTCTCAAGGTTAATTGTGATATGCTGCAAACTAAACAAAGCTCCTACTGTTCATTCATAGTAGGTACCATATCACTTGTTCAATGATTCGATGAAGAGTGAAGTGTGGCAAGAGGGTGATTTGGTTGGGAAGTTGTGTCTCAACCAGGGCGAGGATCAAGAGCCAATGAAACCACTTCCAATATAAATCAGCCTCTTTTTAAATTGTGATCGAATACCAATAACAGTCAACATTATGGACAGTAGTCTAATTCAAGAACAAAGGACCGATATGCCTAGACCTATTAGTCTTACAGTTTTCACCTACCTGTCCTGAATATCCAGGGGTTATCTGAAAATTTTCGAATTTTTAAATTTTGACTTGAATATTATTATCATTTGTCTCTCCGAACGCCGGCTTAATGCTACTTGAAAGGATGGCTGTGGCTACCCTGGTTACAGCTTAATTGCCTATTCAACAAGATCGAATGCTATTCATTTTATACTTTATTTTTTGCTGCGGATCACTTTGAATGGAAAATGATCGATTTATCGCAAATTTTATTGATAATGTATTGAGGATAGCACAATTTATATTGGCTCATATCATTTCTGTGTTTCGTACCCCTGACAATACGAGTCCTGGCTATGAGTCTTTTGGAGAAGTTAGATAATGTATTATATTTTATTAAATAGCAATTATTTCCTTTTGTTTTTATAAGTAGGTATGTTTTTAAAAATTATTCAGCAACAGATGATTTAACAATTGTTGGAGAATTTATTGCTAAAATAAAATAATTAACTTTTTGGTATATTGATATAAAAATATTTAAACAAAGTTACTGACCAGGACTGCTCTACATTACTCTTGAAGTCAGTGAAAACAATATTTATCATGCATAACTTAGATACAGTGACAATTAGAATTCATAACCCTGCCAATATTTCATTTATTGTAATCAAGTTTGTGTGCAGTGAATTAAGGTAATCAGTTTACATTTTGTAAAACAATTGTTGTTGTTAATTTAACTTTTCTTAAAGCAAGAATCATTAAATAAAATATATATTAAATTTTATGAAGTAAATTTATGATTCATTCATAATGATATCACTGATTTGCATACAGTTATAATCATGCCCAACGAGGTAAAATAAGTTAGTAATACTTATACTAAAACATTTATATTATACACTACTTCCATTGTTTTTAACACCATATTTAAAATATTTTCCTCTTTTAACTTCTTCATGTCACTATTGCGCTGATTCATCTTGATCAAGAAGGTCTAATCATCTTGATTAGACAATTAAATTTAAGTAACGTTGATTAGACAATTAAATTTAAGTAACGTTTAGTTCAAGGCCGGTTCACCTATACTTGGAAACTGAACACTTAAAAGTTTATAACGACAAGGCCTTTCTAAAAAGCTGTACTTTACTTTAATAATAAACTATAGCATATTGTATTTTACTGTAAAAAATATATTAAGTTACTAAGTTGGATAAACGGCGCATAATATAAGTTGGAAATCATAATATCATTTCTTGAGAAACAATAATATTTGAAACAGTATAAAGTTTCATTAATTTTTCTCAAATAATAATAAATGAAATATAAAATATATAACATTGCTACAATTTAACTATTACTATCTTATTTCCGTAAATGAAATAGTTACATTAGCTATTGCAAATAGTTATTCTTGTAAAGTTTTAGAAATATAAACATATCTTCACGTTGTTAACTTCTTGAGTACTGTTTTGAACTTCGGTACACAGAAGCTTTGATGCCAATGTTATAATTAACATTAATATTAACAGATATTAAGAAATTATTAACAGATCATTGTATATATTCTACAAATGAATATTCAACAATAGTTATAAATTAGTATAGGTCTATGTGTAAAAGACATTATATTATAATGCATCAAATTTACCTTATACAATAAATATTATTATTGTGTAACGATATAATGCAAGGAAAATATGATAACACTTGTAATCATTATACGTAAATTTTTATTAAGACTTCAAAATAATTTATATAAATATAATCAGCCAATTATATAGAGAAAAAAGAAATTAATATTATTTTAGACGTCCAAATTACTTTATTTCCATGTTGGATTCCTGGGCAATATGATGATCAATTTGTTGGTCACAGGCAGTTAGTTTCTTCATCCACTCATTACGACGTAAACTATTGTAGCAGCATCACTATTGCCAACACCATCCGGTGAAACGGCAAAACCATCGCAATGGTGGTATACGTAGTACAATTTGATCTGTAAAAAATATATATTTAAAGTTGTTGTATATCATCTTAGTTAATGAGTAAGTATCTTAATGTTATAATCTAAAAATACCTATAGCTTCGTTTCCGAGTCCGTTCGGAGATTCTTTAGGACCAGTTTACAAGGTTTATCCTATCCTAAACTCTAATATCAGTAAGGTAAATTTGTATGTATGCATGAGTGCACTCGGATCTCAAAAACGACTCGAACAATTTTCTTCAAATTTTGCAAATAACTTAGTTTGGGGATAAAAGGAATATAAATATAGGTCTCTATGCCAGGAAGAATATTATTTCTTCTTGATCTTTATTTGAAAATAAAAAAAATTATCATTGGTCTTATTTCAAAATCAAGAAATAATTAAAACAACTGACTCAACTGTCAAATTGCAGACCACGTGTTACAGTATAAACATGTGGTTTTTTACAGAAAACAGATACTAAATTATTAAATTCCCCTATTCTACAGTAAAAATAATTTATCAATTTTTAAATTGTACTCCATACTGCTGACTATGGATGTTTAGATAAATAAAAGTTAAGTAGGCTATAAAACTACTATAGTAAGATTCACGAAAATAGTCCGATGAGAGTCAATACATTGTTGCCAAATTTATTATGAAACACATTTTTATACTGTACTACACATGGTAAACATAACTTCAAATGGCAACATTGCAGGGCGAGAGGGGGTGAGGGGGGACACAGCTGTTAAAATTTCCATCGGACTATTTTCGTGCATCTTACTATAATCAATCCGTATTGCATTTAAATTTATAAACAAAAGCAATAAGCACTAAGAATTATTAAAACAGGTGTAAATTAAATATCTATAATCCACGTGTTACAGATGAAACACGTGTTTCAACGGATATACACCAGAGTGCAGCACCCGTAGGCCTACATTGAAACAGTCTGAAAGGCGATCGAGCGTAGCGAACGAGAACGTCTTGAACAATAAATAAACATTTTTGCACTAGGCATTTTAACACACTGTCTGTAACTGATAATACTATAAATAATATTACTGTTTGAGCAAATAACACAACTACAATACAGCAATAGTAGCTTGACTCTAGATTAACATGGAATTCTCATGTCGATTTTGTGTGTGGGAAAATGGCCAAAGGTTTATATATGCTTAGGAGATTGAGAAATACTGTGGATAAATATATCTTACTGACTGTATTTTTCTTATAAACAGAGTATTCTAACGTATGGTTTTTTTTATCCAGTAGTAACTGTAAGAAACTTTTCATTCTGCAAAAAAGAGCAATAAGATTTTATGTAATGTCCCAATTTTAACATCTTGTAAACTCTTGTTTGTACAACTTCGTGTGCTTACACATTATTCACTGTATATATTCCACTTGCTCTGTTTTGTTCACAGTAACCTTGCACTTTTTAGTATTAATGCTGATTTTCATTCCTATAATACCAGAAATAAAGACTGTTTATGCATTATCCCGCCTCTCCCTAAAAAATACATATGTTATTGTCGATATCGAGCTATTTTATTGTATTTTTTTAATCTAAATACATGGATTTCATAATAATAATATATAATTAATTTTTATTTTATTAAATATATAACAAGTGATCATCACTAAATGCAAAGTGGTTCATGGTATGTGACTCACGTGGTATGTTTAATCGATTTTGTGAGGTGGGTACGGTGGGTGCGGTGACTGGGTGTGGGCTGGTAATTTCTGGTGGTATTGTACGGGGAGTGAAAGTGTGTGTACCACGTCGGACCCTCGGGTGGACATCACTGTTCTAGAAAAAATAATAGTCTAATACATATATAAATCCATTTTTGCTACAATATACATAAAATGCAGATATTTTACCAGCGAAAAGTTCCACGTGGATCTAAGACCTGTTCGTTTAACGATTTCTTATCGGGTGTCTATTCTGTACTTATTTAATACGCCAAGGATTTTTTAGTTGAAACATCTTAAATTTTCAACAGATTTTCAAGTTTTTTGTGTCGTTTAGTAGGGAAAAGGCTGTAGTTTTTTCAGCAAACAGAATCAGAATTGTATTTATCAGAATCGTACTTGAAATAAAGACGCTATTTATCTTTGACATTTTAAATTTTACCATTAGAATAACTTTTAGATTGAGTTGAACATCTTACACATCTGTTAACGTACAATTGTAAACACTTGTAGTTTTGGGTGATTACTGTTAATCACAGTATTAGGTTAATCTAGTATGATTGATTTAGTACTAAACATAACATTTTTAGCAATGAAATGGTAAGTTAGCACAAATTAAATTTTTAGATTTCGTTCAACAATAACACTAGTTAACATAAAAAGAGAGAAAAAATATGTATAAATATTTGATCAGCATACAATTTTAAAGAATAAAATGTGACATGAGAAGATAATATTTACTAAGTAAAAGATACGGTAAAGGGATCTGTAGATTACATTCGAAGGTAATAGAACAGGCATGTCAAGGTCATGTATTTCAATAAGCCAGCTGATTTTTTACATTCTTTAATAAATTCATATCTTGACCTTCACCCGCCTGTTCTATTGCTGCCAGCTAGTCAGTAGCCTGTAGCAGTATGTCACAGTAATAGTTGTCATTATTTTTTAAGAGTGGAGGTATTGAGTATGCCCAGCTAGATCTATCCCCAAAAAAGCGGAAATAATTCTTTAGAACATGCGGCACTGTAAACCCTGCAGGTCCCTTATCTCTTGTAGGATATTTCTGACTAAAAAATATGCGATATAAAAAGAACTTGTTAGTTTGACTGATTTAAAACTCTTGGAACCTGTCGGACTACATTAACTGCATTTCTAGTTCTGCAGGCACGAGCTAAAGGCTTAACTACCAGGTAACTGCGAGAGTAGGTGAAGGCCTGCAAATCACTGATAAACAAGTCTTACTGAAAATAACTTGACATCTCAATATAAACTGCTTCATCTGGATACTACTGTTGATTTTTATACTGACTTCTATTAACAACTTTTGGATTGCATAGAGAGAATTAAGTCCGCTTTTATTTGCCCCACTCCATAGAATACTATATTGTAAAACAGACCAAAAGAGCAAAACTAAACTACTTTTATTGCATTTAATGTTAAAATTTGATTAAGTTGAGAAATACGTATATCAATTTTCAAAGTTTATATTTTTACTGACTGAAATGTTTATTCCACTTTAACTTAGAATCTATAGCTACTTCTAAATAATACTTATACTGGTCTACCTTGTCGTCGTCCAGTGCCATGATGTTGGACCCATCACTCAAGTTCAATGAGTTACCTTGTTCGTCTCGTAAATCTGTAAACCATAAAATCTATAAATAGCTTGAACATTTTCCGTGCATTTAAACGCTCTAAGGGTTCATGAAAAAGATAAAAATACCTTATGCACTCGACAAAATATTTTGTAGCATTTTAATCTTTATTGAAGCTCAATATAGTTAAGTTGTTAAGACTATTAAATATATTTTTAATAATCGTATTTCTTAGAGTCTTTCAAAATTTGATCAATTAATTAACTGTTGAAATAGAGTTCGATTATACAAATTTAAAATTACATTGAATATTGAAATTTTTTGTATTTCTAACTGACATTTTTTATTATAATCATATTAACTAGAGAAATATATTTTTAGACGAATAAATAAATAAATTTGACTCGTACTCGTGCATGAACTCGCATCTTTATTTTAGAACAAACAAGAGAACACATCACTCGTAACTTTTGGACAATCTTAAAATATAATGTCGTAAATCAAACTTGATAATTTATTAATTCTCTGTTTAATTAATCTTTACCTTTAGAGTCTTTTACTTCTTCCGATGTGCCAAGACTTCCAATGACTAGGTTGGTTAGGACAAAAACAAAAAGAAACAATTTTGTCGATATCTGCATTGTTTAGAGGATAGATCTCACTTGGCTGGGAAAGTATTAAATAAATGTGACCGTAATCCAGTAGGAATTCCTTTTATATTAAGGTGTATGAAGGGGGAAAGATTGATTTTACGTAATAGGAAGTGTGACACACCCACGGAATAGACTAATACGTCAATTAATTTCCTGATTTTACTGGTAAACAAATACGTTTGATTTTATTTTTGGATTGTACACCGTGTCCTTAAAAACTGAACAGCTTTGTTGCTGCGTAAAAACTTTATAACAGACTGATAAAACTTTTCATAATTGTAAAATTACACACATATTTTTTTAGTTTTCCTAAAAATGTGAAATTCATATTGTTTTAATAGTGACAGTTTTACCTTGAAAATAATCATACAAAACTCCGTGTTCCTTCATGAAGAATGTTTTCTCCCAATATTATATCCTTTTTACACATGAATTGAGTAAAAATTATATATAATTTTGCACCATTTGGAAATAGGGATCTTTACAATACAAAATTCATTTTACAATACAGTACCAGGGAACATTTCTTTAATTTGAAACAGCTACTTTAATTGCCTGATATGTAAGATTAACAACAAAAAAAGACCAACAAAAAACAAAAATACTTTGTTTTGACTTAACGGATTTTTTACAAATGAATATGTTCGTTTGTTTTTGTGTTGTATATATATATATATATATATATATATATATATATATATATATATATATATATATTAACAGCTGGCCATGCCACCAGTGAGTGACGTTACTAGGATTGATTTCTGTTAACTGTGGAACGCTGAAACTAGAATACCCTAACGGTAGGCGACAACTACAGATGATTCCCAGAAAAAAGCACCAAGTACAAAATACGTTGACATTGCTATGAGCTGAACCACCAACTACTTCACTGATTTGTTGATGTCACCTACCTTATTATATTCTAGATTCCTTGCTGTAGAGCATATTCTAATTGCCTTGGTTCAGCTGGTACACACAAATCATATTTAAAAACGGAGACCCGTAAATAAATGTTATTTAGTCAGGAAAATATACGAGAAAATTTGACCTAAGAAAAATTGTACTACAAAAAATTTTGACGTTGATGGGTCAAGTGACAAGTAGTTAACGTGGACAAAATGTTTCATTACTCTTACTCTACACACGAAAGTACATTTTCTAAGCGTAAAATGAGCTAAGAAAATAGGTTATTCCCGCCACTGCACGGATAACCTATGAGGGTAAATATAGGTTTTTTATATTTTTATTAAATAAGTAACACATTTGTTATTATTTGTTATATATCTGCCACTGACTTTCATTTATAATCAGCTGTTTATAGTAATTAGATATTTATGCAGTGTTATTGTTTTTGTTTATGTTATCAGTCTGAGTTTTGTGTTAAATAAATAAAGAGTAATGTGTATTTGCACTAGGAGTTTTATTAGTATTAAAGAGATTTTTCACTGGCGACGAGAAAAATAGGGTTTTATTTATTATTTTAAAGATGCCTAAACGACAGAAAGAATACCTGTTAGAGGATAAGGAGGAGAGTGTTACTTGGCAACCAACAAAGGTACCTAGTTTTGAGCAAGCCAATTGTACTTGGGACCAATACTGTAGAAGATTGCTAAACAAGTTTGCTCTCACTGGATTACCCAAGTCAAAACAACATTTGGCTTTACTTGATGCAATTGGAGAACAGACTTATGCTAAATTGTGTGATCTTTGCTCTCCGGGATTTCCTGAAGAGAAAACTTTGGAGGAAATACTTGGCATTTTAGCGAGTCATTTTAATCCAATTCCAAATAAATATGCAGAGAGAGTAAAATTTCACACTCGCATACAAGGCACGGAGGAATGCGTGAAAGATTTTGCTACAGATCTAAAACATAGAGCGAAAAGTTGTCAGTTTCCAAAAGAATGGTTGGACGACGCTCTTGTTACACAGTTCATAATTGGGGTCAGAGAAGAACGCCTTCGCTTGTCCCTTTTTGAAATTGATAATTTGACTTTCAATAAGGTAGTAGAGAAGGCTCAAATATTTGAAAGCAATTCGATAGCTAATCGTCACCTAAAGACTCAGAACGGAAGCAACCATTCAACAGAAGATGTAGGAATTATGAAAATACGACCTCAGGAAAAACGTGAGCGTACACAACGTGTGAAGTGTAGAAGATGTGATAGCAACGAACATTCACAAGATTCATGTCCATTTATTGAAGCAAAATGTTTTAAATGTGGAAGAATTGGACATATCGCAAAATCATGCAGGACGAAACAAAGAGGGAGAACTCATCAAGTTGAAGAGGATTATCAGACAGTAGAAGACTGTGAAGGAACTAAGGAAGAAAACTGCTATGAATTAAAACAACTTGACATGAAAAGGGGATTGTCAGTTCACGTGAAGCTTGGGACAGGTACAGAAGTTTTTCAAATTGACACTGGAGCCTCGGTAAGTCTAATAGGTAAATCTAAGTTTAGGCAACTTTTTCCGGGTCTACAACCAAAGCATGCAGATATTAAACTAAGAACTTATACCAAAGAACAAGTTAAACTTTTGGGTATGGTCAGAGTTAAAGTGACTGTTAATAACCAGACTAAATTTGCTAATCTTTATGTTGTTGATGGTGATTTTGGGAGTATGTTTGGTCTTGATTGGTTGTGGATTTTCAAACTGAATTGGCAGGAAGTTTTTTCTCACCCTTCCATGAAAAATAACTGCATCCATGTTAGTGAAGTAGACGGACAACCAGAGAAAACTGAAAAGTTAAAAGAATTGTTGGCTAATTACAAAGAAGTTTTTGAGCCCGGGGTGGGAAAAGTAAACGGTATTTCGGTCAGGCTGTCAGTCCAGGAAAATTCTCAGCCAATATACAAAAGAGCTCGTCCAGTAGCACTTGCTTTAGAGTCAAAGGTTTCTAAGGAAATTGAAAGATTAGAAAAAGAGGGCATAATATCTAAAGTAAATTTTTCCAACTATGCCACACCAGTAGTTCCAATTGTTAAAAAAGATGGTTCAATAAGGTTGTGCGGGGACTTTAAAACTACATTAAATAAGGTATTAAATATCGATGACTATCCCATACCAAATATAGAGCACTTGCTAGCCAAAATCGGGGAAAGTAAGTATTATTCTAAAATAGACATTACACAAGCATACAATCATTTGGAAGTTCACCCTGATGATCGGCACCTCATCACAATCAACACTCATATGGGTCTTTATCAGTACAATCGTTTGCCGTTTGGTATTTCAAATGCTCCTGCAATCTGGCAGAGATCGATTGAGCAGATCTTGAATGGTATTTCTGGAGTTAGTGTTTTCTATGACGACATAGCTATCGGTTCAAAATCGGCCGAGGAACATTTCGAGGTATTGAGGCAAGTTTTTCAAAGATTGAAAGAGTTTGGTATCAGGATAAATGCAGAAAAATGCTCTTTTTTCAAGCAGTCAATAGAATACTGTGGTTTTAACTTGAGCAGCGATGGAGTTCGCACGATCAGAAGTAAGGTAGAAGCCATTTTATCGGTACCTGAACCGAAATCTGTCAGTGAACTTAGGTCATTTGTAGGGTTGGTTAATTTTTATGGAAAATTTATTCCAAAATTGTGCAATCTGGCAGCCCCATTGTATAAGTTACTGAAACGAGGTGTGAAATTTGTTTTTAATGATGTGTGTAAGGAGGCTTTTAAAAGCATTAAAAGTGAGTTATCATCAGGTAGAGTCCTGGTCCATTACAGTCCCGATAAAGAACTAGTACTGGCCATGGATGCGAGTCCTTTCGGTTTGGGAGCCGTGCTGTCCCACAGGATGTCAGACGGGACCGAAAGACCAATTGCATTTGCAAGTCGTACTCTTTCTGAAGTAGAATGTAAATACAGCCAAGTAGACAAGGAAGCATTGTCGATTATTTTTGGTGTTAAACGTTTTTATTCATACCTTTATGGGAGAAAATTTACACTAGTAACGGATCATAAGCCATTAGTCTCTATTTTTCATCCTGGAAAGGAGCTGCCACGATTATCAGCCATGCGCATGCAACATTACGCTATATATCTACAGGCTTTCGATTATGATATTCGATTCAGGAAAACAGAAGATCACTGTAATGCTGATGCACTTTCTAGACTACCATTGGCCGGGTATACAAGTAATGAACCAAGCGCAGTGGATATTTTTCAATTGGAACAGATGAGAACACTTCCAGTAACGTCTGCTGAAGTAGCACAGGAGGTTCAAAGTGATCCGGAAGTGGCTGAACTTTTAAGTTACCTCAAAAGTGGTAGGAATGCGAGGAATTCATTCTTAGGACATCCGACTGAGGAGTTCAGTTTACAAAATGGTTGTATTCTTTGGAGTCATAGAGTGTACATACCCAGGAAATTGCGGCAGAGGGTTCTAACAGATTTACATGAGGGACATCAAGGAATTGTGAAGACCAAACAGTTAGCTAGATGTTACATATGGTGGCCACGAATTGACAAGGATATTGAAATAATGATTAACGAGTGTGAGCCATGTCAATTAGTCAGGAACAATCCACCTAAAGAGAGTTTGCACCACTGGGACTATCCAGATAACCCGATGGATAGGGTCCATGTCGACTATGCAGGACCTTGGAGAGGGAAATATTACCTTGTGGCGGTAGACGCTTATAGCAAGTGGGTGGAAGTCTTTCCTGTATCTTCGATGACATCTGCAGTCACTAAACAATGTCTGATGAAGTTTTTTGCAGCATATGGGCTACCACGAGTATTAGTATCTGATAACGGAACATCATTCAACAGTAAGGAGTTTATGGATTTTTGTAAAGGCTGTGGTATCAAGCAAAGGTTTACCGCTCCCTACCATCCAGCTACCAACGGTCTGGCAGAACGGTGCATCCAGACAGTCAAGAATGCTTTATAGGTAGCATTAATTAACAACAGCAATACTCATCAAGCCCTCATAACTTTCCTTTTTGCCTATAGAAGAACCCCACACACCTCAACTGGATGCTCACCATGTAAGCTATTTATCGGCCGGGAAATTAGATCAAGACTAGATCTTTTGAAACCAGAAGATGGAAGAAAACTGTCATATCAGAAACAGACAGATGGCAGAAGTAAAACTGTTCGGGGGTTTGAAGTGGGAGACAAAGTAACAGTCCGATTTTACGGCAACAACAGAAGGTGGAAGTTTGGCACAGTAGTGAGAAAATTGGGAAAACTTCATTACCTGGTAGAAGTGGATCAAGAAACCCACAGACGACATATTGATCAGTTAAGAAGACCAGTTCGTCATTAGGGAAGAGCAGGACATTAAAAGGGGAGGAGTTGTTATATATCTGCCACTGACTTTCATTTATAATCAGCTGTTTATAGTAATTAGATATTTATGCAGTGTTATTGTTTTTGTTTATGTTATCAGTCTGAGTTTTGTGTTAAATAAATAAAGAGTAATGTGTTTTTGCACTAGGAGTTTTATTAGTATTAAAGAGATTTTTCATTATTTTTATAATTGTAGATGTTGTAGATATATTTGTCAAATAACACTCACTCGTGTGTCAGAGATTTACAAAACCAATTGTACAGGCTGCAACTTTGAACCAACGTTCCTCTTGCTCACTAAGAAATGTTTTTTTTTTTTTAACTCTTTCATAGCCTAGCAAGGCTTCAAGGTGTCGATATAGTGTTATTCCTAAGGAGGAATTAAATAAAAAAAAAGAAAAATTCTTATTCGCTCAAAAAATTATTGCACCTAAAATGCCTGTCCCAACGATCACATGTTTTAAATATGAATGTAGAAATTCAAATTATCAAGATAAAAATTTAAAAGATTACTTTCCATGCTTGATAACAGTGTAGTGAAACTAAAGTTTTATGTTGACACTTGAAAATGTATTTGTGAAGAGTGAGATGGAAGTAAAAAAGTTCTGTGAATTCATCGAAGCACCAATGTTTACAACCTAAGTGCAAGGAAATATAATCCATCTTCGAACGTCCTTTCATTAATTTATTTTGTTTGTGAATTGTTTATGTTTCATGATTTTTTGTTATTGCGTATTATTTCTCCGACTATGGCCAAGTCAGCTGGCCGTAAGTAGAGGGTAGCTTATTCAAATGGATAGTGGAGGAGTGGCCGTAGTCGGATAAATAATGCGCGAACTACACCACTCTGATTAATTAACTATTAAAATTGTGTTTGATTACACAAATCTAAAATTACATTAAATATTTACATTTTCGGATTTTTAAAATCTTATTTAAAGTAATTTTAGTAGGGATATATATATTACGGTCAAATTAATTGATGGTACATTATACATAATAACCAATTTGGCCGGCTAAAACGATTATATATTTACTTCAACGGGTCAATATGCATACTTTCTTGCCCAGTTTGTGTTTTATTAGTAATCACTTTGAACGGTTGCTATACATTATAGCTAACCTGAGATAAATCATTATGAATAATAGCTGAATACGGGTAGGCAAAATGTAATAATTTTCACTCAGTCTCGTAGACAAGTGGGGAAAAACCACGGGAAAGGTTAGGTTAGGTGGTTTCCTCAAACGTTCCGTAATTTTAGGTCACCTAACAAACCAGCTTGGTAGGTTAGTAATTTCATTACATTCAATTGGTGATGTAAGATGTTATGTGAAATGGATGTATTTAAGAGGTGGATCGTTTTCATTGACCACATAGACCAAAATCGACATTATATATAATTGGCAGTTAAATTAATAAAACCAATTCAATTGTCCACTTTGACCGAAACATTAATACTGAGTGCAAAAACTGCTTTAATCAGCTTAAAATTCTTATAAACTGATAAGCAACTGCCACTTTTGCGATTTAACCAAAACTTATCAAGGATCTGTGTTAAAAACCCCTTACAAATTATTATAAAATGTTTTATATTACTCGTTTTCATCTGTAAGTTTTTCTATTGTGCCACAATAATATGATTCTATTAAGTCATAAAAACGGCAACGTGTTTGTTGGATTAGTCATGAAACATTGTCCATCAATATGAAGCGTCTTCAAACTCGCACATTGATGACGTCATCCAGTTTGTGATGAGGAGGTGTTGACTGACAGTTAATCTTGATATTGCCCTTCTGTGGGTGTTACAGGTAAATCAAACAAACTGATTGATAAAACCTCTAGTTACATTTTTACGTTTGAATACCCTTTTACTTTTTTTATTTAAATTTATACCTCATAATAACTGAACACTACCTACTTGTTTTTATGTTGAGTGTGCTATAATTACTTGTGTAGTATTTTAAGTTTATATTTATTTTACGTTCAAAATCCATCTTTAAAAATAATTTATTACATTCTGTAGAAGGTTTTGATCTACTTAATATATTTTCTGGGATCAAGGTCCTTAACACTGTAGTTAAATAAAAATAATCGAGGTAAAGAAACTGTAAGTTTCCTGACCTACGGCAGAGGAAGGAGTAAATAAATAGTTTAATTTATTGAAGTTTCACCAGATTTTGCGACACATGGAACTTACGAACTTTGAAAAAGCGTCAATCGTGAAAGGAAAGGAACAGTCAATATGAAATTCGGTTCCTCCGAGGGTCAATTTTGTCTCGAATTCCTTCTTTAGACATCCTAAGCGCAAACTTGACAGAAACTTCTTCCTTTTTTACCTGTAACTTGTGAAATTAAACTTGTGCTCTCCTTTGAAAATAAAAGTACAAAATTAAAGACTCCCAGTTTAGTTGTTTACAAATAAACCTCAAACTACATAAAACATATAAAATTTTAATATTTAATATTAAAATTGAAAAAAAAAAACTGTAAAATATGATAAGTGTTAGTTGGCTTGTCTTTTTTAAACCGTAACTGTTATTATTATTATTATTTTTGCAATGCTTATCTAGTTTGTTCAATAAGGGCTATATAATAATTTGGCAAAGGGCACCATTAACAAGACTAATAGCATATTGTTAGTCCTTTATTTAAGTTGACAGGTGTTATTTTGTTCGCTGTTTGTGTTTGAAACCCATTGTCAACAACAATAACTTGTCCAAGGCTTAAACATGATGTATTGCCCCGTCTGAACTCCGGATTTACTACTTAACGGTGGCTATGTAATGAATAACTACATGTTATAATAACTACATGTTATATAAATTTACTTTAACAGTTCATAGTTTTTCATTGTAATTGTTAAGAGTCAGAACATTGATTTTTAGAGATGAAAAATAATATATAAATCAATTAAGTCGAGGCCTGCTTGATAATATTTTTCTAAATTATGTATTTTAAGTGACAGTAATAGATCGTAATTAAAGTAAATCTGTTTCGTTTATTTTCGTATGGAATTCTACAATTTATGATATATTTTGTCAAAAATTTTAATCCTTTTCTTAATATTTTTTATAAGTTACAACGTAAAATTACTCAATTTTTGAGACGGAGAGCAGACTGTCCTGCTCTCCGTCTCGTTCCGGTTGTGCGTGGCATTGGAGGTTATGTCGTGCTCGGTAGGCCTACCCGAAGTTTTTGTTGGAATTAAATGTTTTTCATGTGTCACTGTGTCGTGTACCTGTTTTGTAACTTTCGATTTTATATTTGTGTGACGATTCCTCTCGGATGAAACATTTTACCACCTGATGATGCTGCCGTCGCAGCGAAACTAGTCGTGGGATAATCACAACATTGAACTGTTTGGACGAAGGTATGTACCTGTATTAAGTCTTAAAACACGCAGTTCAGGGGCTAAAAATGGAGTATAATTGTTAAGAGTCAGAAAATCGCTTTTTTAGAGATGTAAAATAGATTAAACTAAGTCGAGGCCTGCTTGGTAATATTTTTTTCAAATTATGACAATATTTTAAGTGACAGTAATAAATCTTAATTAAAGTAAATCTGTTTCGTTTATTTTCTTTTAGAATTCAAAAATTTATGATATTTGTTGTCAAAAATTTTGCAATATTGCAAGTTTGTAACGTAAAATTACTAAATTTTTGCATTTCAATGTAAAATTATATAGTTTTCACAAATATTTCAAAAGTTTATGAAGTGTATAAGGCACTTTAGGATGTCACTTAATTACTTTATTATATTAATCTTGTGATAAAACTAGAAACTAATTAATAGGAGTTTGTGTTAAAAATTCATGTTTTAATGTCTAGTGACAGGAAATTAGTTATGTATAAATCTACTGTGATTAGATTGGTATTTTATTGAGAAACTTAAAAGTTAGTTTTTAAGCCCTCTCAAATCACAAACTATTGTAGGTTGTTGAGTCAGACAAACTTGGTATTGTTAACCTAGAGATAGTAAGGTACGCTATGGTTCTGTTTTACTATACGTTATTCGAAACCTTTTGTCTGCTGATATATTTTTTAACTATACAGGAAGTTTTAAAAGATTTACAGTGATAAGAAGGCCTACCCTAGATATTAAAACTTGAAAAGTTAATGGCGGTAAGTACTGTTCAATAAATTGCAATCGGCACTCATAGTTTGTTGCACTATGAGTGTTAAATCAAATTCAACCCAAAAAATATCACCATAAAAGTTACCAATAAGTTTTCATTGCCTGTTAGCTAGTTTATATATATTAATAGGCAAGCCCCTAATACCCTCCTTTCTTCACAGCTTTTGTGCATCGTTTGAGAAATCCTCGGATAAAGTTAGAAAGGTAAATGTTGTGTAGATGAGAAGAATATAATTAATATTTACCCCCAAGGCTACGCCCTATACAGGCTTTCAAAGTCTTAAAGTTATCTTATGGAAGAAGGGTAATTAATTGAATCATTAGACCGCTGTTGTATTAACAAATGCTAGCAAAAGAGGGGAAATATGATTCGCTGCTGGTAAAATATTTTGAAAGTAATTGGGTCTAAATCATTTGAATTTTTGATCGAGTTTCGACCGTTTGGAGTCTCTAATAAATGAATATTAGAGTTTACATTGATTTCGATGATTTTTTTTTTAATATCAGGTACGAACGCACTTACGGGACGTACAAACGTATCAGCTGATGTGCGATTGGCATTTTCTGTTATAACACTTAGCTTTTCAAATGCAGAGCTCTCATTGGTCGAGGACCTGTAAAATAAAGTGACTCCTGTATCGTTACGAACTCATTGGTCATTAAACAATATACTTTTTATCATTCTGCACGAAATCAGCCTGTTTTTTGTTCTCTCAACTGTACCAAAACCGATTCTTTTTTGTCCTAGGACTAAAAAATCATCTGGAGAATTTTTTAGGTCCTAGGACTGAAAAGTCAGCTGTTTGCTATGTATATTATTATTCATTTATTAATGTTAAGGAGCAGAATTTTGAAATTCAAACGTTATAAAGAGCATTGTTTGTAAATAACATAAATAATGTAAACACTGCATATTAATAACTTTGTAAATATAACCTCGAAAAACAACTTTATAGTTAATATTTTTAATGATCAAAAGTCTAATTTCGCATTATGATAAAACGTTGTTCATCACTCGGAGCAAAAGTGTCTTTTTGATGCTTAATCGTTTTTAAAAACTCGGCTGCGCCTCGTTTTTATAACACGATTGCGCACCAAAAAGACCCACTAGTAGTGGGGTTTTGCCGGTTCTGGCCCAGGTCAAGGCCAAGTGGTTCGAACCGGCAGGTGTGGGTGACAGTGATGGACGTGTTTTGTAAGTGGGTCAAGGCCATCCGGAGGGAGTTTTAAAAAAGCGGAGCCGCGAGGGGCTCAGTCGGGGCGGGGACTCGGGACGGGTCGGATCGGAGCGGGCGGGCGGGCCGAGGGAGGTTTTTTTTCGTTTATTTATTTTAATGAATTTAAATTAAAATTGTGTCGTTGTTGTTGTGCAGAGAGGCGTTGGAGCGTCGTGCACCGGTGACGCAGTGGTAGACGCCGAAGGTGATGGCGAAAAGGAGGTAGACGCACAGCATGCACAGTACGCATTTGAACAGTTGCAGCAGGCGGACCATCCCCCTCGCTTTCCATCTCCTCGCATTGTGGACAATTGTAGGAGATCTCCACAGTCATTGTGATGGTGTTGTTCGGAGCGCTGACTACGTCACTCAAAGTTTCAAAAATATCCCGCAAGTCTTGTTGCGACTTTACGGTAAATGTATTTGTACTTATCGCTAAAGGAAAGCCGCTCATCGTTCGGGAGTTGGCGAACAAATGGCGAGCGGCGGTGAGGCGGCCGCCTATACTCGGTAGGGGTACCGTGGTGGGGGAAGAAAAGAGTGGGGGGAAGACAGTGGTGGGGCGCAGCCTGCGTGGGGAACGAGGGAACTTCGGTCATCGCAGTTCGCCGCGAAACGCCGTCGGGATAGGTTGTGGGAGCCGTACGAAGATAAGCGCTAGCTGTAACACAATGTAGAAAATAGTAATACTTTGTTTGTAAATTAAATATTAAATTTATATTCAACCAGAGCCTGCATTTCTTGTTCCTCGTCGTTTAACTCAACAATTTTAACACCATTAGTTGTCTGTTCCTCTTCCTCTGCACTTTGCGACGATGAAGACATGGAGGTGCCAGAAGAAGATGATGAGGATGAAAATATTTTGGTAGGATTGACGTATTGCACTGTGATGTTGATCCATCTTAAAGGATAGGTATCAATAAGTGTGAGTAAGTTTTGGAATAGGGTTTCCATCTCTTCTCTGTCGGTAATTAAATGTTGAAAGGAAATGAATTTATCATCCATGTTGTTGTCAGTGCGAGTAATGAAATAAGAGTGAGAAGCGTATCGAATGATCCGTAGAATATATGTTGTAAAAAATAAGTGGTGGGGGTAATCTCAAGGTCAATCAAATGGAGTTTTAAAAAAGGGCTGCAGCCAGTGACTACAGTTATACATCTGAAGCTTCAACAGGATCAGTAGACCAACCTGATCTGTACTTGCACGCACTTATGATGCATGTACAAAAGTCGTCTTTATAATATGCATTGCACTCTCGACAATTGACAAGTTTTTGTGGATGAAATTTGATACACCTCTGGGGGCAGCAAGTGTGGAAGTATCGTGATTTATAAATCTTGAAGGTTCGCAATTCCGGTGGCGGTAGTTGCTTCGTCTTGCATTTGCAGTAACAGGATCTGAAGAATTCGCACTTTGTACAAGCTAATCCGTCTACCATCCATCTTCCTAAATCGGTGCATTTCTGTTCACAACAGTGGCGCGGTGCGTCCTCGTTTTTCTTCTCCTCCATGTTGTCGCTTCTAAGTGTTGGCAAGAAATGAAGTTGTACAGTGTAGGATAGCGTGTTTTATAGATTAATAAAAGTGGTGGGGGTAATCTCAAGGTCATCCAAATGGAGTTTTAAAAAAGATCATCTTACAAGTGTAAGATGGTTTTTACATTTATGATGCAGGCTTGTCCTTTTCTTCTTCTTCTTTAGGTTCTTTCTTAATATTCTGTTCGTGTTCCTGCTTGTTCGCTCTAGCCATGGCGATGAGTTCTTCAGTGGATAGAGGGTGCACTTCTGGAAACTTCAGGATCAGTTTTGGTTGGAATCCTTCTCTAGTCAATACACTGAGATCGGCGCTCATCTCTTCTACGGTTCTATAGTCCTTTCCGTAGATCTTTCCATTGAAAATAATCATCATTCGGTATAACATGGCGGCAGTGGTTGTTATCGCTGCGACCGTCGGAGAGCAAATGATGATTTTGTTGGAGTTGAACCCTCGTTTTGAATGAATGACTGAATGAAAAAGCGCTTTATTTTCTTCAAAAGTATTTACATGGCGTAAGTTTCGCGCAGGAAACTTAACCTACGCGCTATACAACAATAGCCTTTATAGGCCGTCTGTTGGGTTGGCTACCTGAAAGTAAATAAACAATACTTAATACACTAGTTATAACACAATAATACAAAAAGCGCTAAGCATCTTGTTACAAAAACAAAATAAAGACATACTTGATCGATAACACAATTTACTTAACACAATTACTAACTAAAAACTAACTAAAAAAAAGTAATTCATGTTTCTCTTGAGAAAATCCCACAATGTTTACAATCATTTGCTTTTTCAAATAGCTTTATAGAATAACAATTAATGATATAAAATTAAACATTGAATTCTGCAATTAATTCCCATCTAAAAAGCCACGCATTTTTCAAAAAATTACTTAAATCACGCCAATTCTTTCCGTTTAAATAGTTTTTAAAATCTGATTCGCTTAAAAATCTCTTTTTGAACCATGTATTTCTGATTTCGGACAAAATCGGACAGATTGCTACAAAATGAAAGACGGTTTCCTGAGTATTTAAGTTACATAATGAGCAAGTATAATTTTTCCCTACAACCCAAGGTTTGTAGTTAAGATCCTGGAGTTCAGCCCTTGCCTTGATAGCCCATGATATGACCCCGACGTCATTCTTATCACAAAACAAGACTTTGTTTTCGGCAAGGTCAAGGTCGATCGCAAGGTATTGACTGTGATAAGGTGAAGTAATCGCTCGGCCGCGGCACGTGGCTCGCCAAGCTTCCCTCTCAGCCTCGACTACGCGCATCAATTGAGATCCTAGGGATTGTTTGTCGGGAGCAGTAAAATCCACATCAATACCATATTTTATCCCCAGCAATTTCCAGCTTTTGCACCAATAAATATTTTTGCTAATTATGACGTCTGCTAGCCGTTTTGGTAGTCGTTCGTCATGCATTTCCAAAACTTTTATTAAATATTTTATGTTTGTGATCATGGTAGCTAAATGCAGTTTTTCTCTGTTTGTTTCGATGTACAATACATAATTAGGGGTATTTTTTGGCAGGCGCAATAACTTTTTAATAAACAATTTTTGAACTGATTCAATTTTACTACTTTCGACGTAACCCCAAACTTGCGCGCCATAGCACAACATATTTTTTACCACTGAGTCGAAACACACGAGCTTTACACTAAGAGGTACTTTATTTTGATTTATTAAACTACTCCAAACCGAGTTAACTGCTAATTTAGCTACCGCAGCTTTATCTGAAAAATGTGTTTCCCAAGACAAATTTGAAGCAAATACCGTACCTAAATATTTATAATTATTTACCACTTCAACTCGATTCCCCTTAAAAAACCATTTTTCGTTTGCTCGTAATCTTCCTCCCCTTCTAAAGATGACTATTTTTGATTTTAATAAATTTACTTTTAAGTTCCAAATGTTACAGTAATCTTCTAATCGATTAATCATGTGCTGCAAGCCTGCAGGTGTGGGCGACAAAATTACTAGATCGTCTGCATACAACAAAATATTTACTTTTTCTGAACCAAATATACAACCCCCGCCGATTGCGTCAGGCAGGTCGTTTATAAACAAACTAAACATGGCAGGTGATAAAATACAACCTTGCCTTAAGCCAACGGCCGTTTCAAAGCTATTTGTGACGCCATTTTTACACCATACACTAGCACTCGTTCCATTGTAATAACTTTTCAGTAATTTTAAAATTTTCGATGAAATGCCTAAACATGAAAGTTTAAATACTCGTAGCATAGCGTGTCTATCAATTGTGTCGAAGGCAGAAGAAAAATCTACAAAAAAAACTGTATAATTTCTGTCCCTTAGAAACCAACTGAATATTTACCATGTTCGATAAGTTAAAAATGTTATCAAATGTTGAGTAGCCACCTCGAAACCCTGCCTGGAATTCTGTCAAAATATTTCGATTAGATAACCACATTTGCAGTCTGTTATTCACCAAGCTAGTAAATATCTTACATACGCTATCGATAAATGATAACCCGCGATAATTTTCTACCAGATCTAGATCTCCTTTTTTGTGAAGTGGGAAGACTATAGACTTTTTAAAACTTTCGGGGACAAGACCTTCGCAAAAAATTTTATTGTAAACTAATAAGAGTTTTTCCAAAAATACGTTAGAGGCGTTTTTATAGAACTCGTATGGTATGCGGTCAAATCCCGGCGCTTTATTGTTTTTTGCCAATTTTAGCACCTGTTTCAGTTCAGACAGTGAAAAATTTGCGTCCAGAGTATCATCTACAATAACTGGTTCTGCATAAGAAACCCTGCAAGCTGTTAATCTGGGATTCAATAAATTTTTAAAATGTAAAAACCACTGCTCAGGTTTAATATTCCCTACTTTCTTATCAGATTTTCCTTTGTAATAGTTAATTGCACTCCAAAAATCTTTGGAATTTTTAGATCTTGTTAAACTTGAGGCTATATTATTGTAATACTGCACCTTTTTACTGTTACAAACTTTTTTGAAAATTTTGCTTGCCCCCAAATATTGACATTTTACCAGTGCCGAGCCCGTTTTCCTAAATCAGTTCAAAAGTCGAAAAACCTTCTTTCTAGCTGCGAAACATTCTAAATCAAACCAAGGTTGTTTTTTAACAATAATACCTTTATTATCACCCGGCTTAAAGCTTGCCGATTGCTTTATGAAGGAAGTTAACATATTTACGTTTACTTGATTGTCAGCCGAGATCCGAAAATTTGTTGATTCGCTATCAAGTTTGTCACTAAATCCTGCTTTGTCACTATCCGTCCATTTAAGTTTAGGCAATAGTTGTAATACGCAATGCTCACTATCTCCGCCTACGCTACCTTTGGATGCTATCGTTTTATTTAAACTTAAATACACTGCGATTGGCATATGATCGGACCCTGGAAAAGATATTACTTTAAAGTCTTGCACAAATTTACAACAGCTAATTGAAACTGCCGCAACATCGATTACTGAACAACCTACATGACTTATAAATGTATAATCTCCCTCATTATCGCTTTTTGACCTACCATTTAGTAAAATTAAGCCGGCTTCATTGAGTAAATCTAAAATCTTCACCCCTTTAGCATTTTTAACCTTATCTTTGGATTGTCTATCATTAACCATATAATAATTAATTCCATCCAGTATCTGATACTCTAAGCTTTGTTCCTCACCAAACCTTCCGTTCAGATCCCCTATCACAATAATTCTGTCCAGGGAAAAATTAATAAACAAATCCCTTAATTTCTCAAATTCTACATCCCAGTTACCAAAATTCAAATAAAGCGGCAATATGAAAATGTCATTTCCTTCTGACCTTAACTTAACCTGAATTAAACTGTAACCATCAACTATTTTAAATTTTAGATCCCCCGCCATGGCTGAAGCTTTCTTTATTAAAAGTACAATACCTCCCGAACACCTGCCCAAATTTGCTACTCTAGTAGCGGGTATAATGTGAACTTCAAAATGTGGAAGTTTACTTAACAATAAATCTAAATCTAACATTAAAATGAACGTTTCAAGCAAACATACAATATCATAGCCACTAATTAATTGCATAAAACTATCATCAGTCAGTCTCCTCTTTAAGCCGCAAACATTATAGGATGATATCTTTAAATTAAACTTATTATCAGTAACCTGTCCTTAATGCTCTGCAGTCACCCGCCGCATACCACCTGGGAGATTGGCGATACCTCCTCAACGGCCATCATTCCCCACCGCGCTGTTGTTAGCTGCTAACCTGGCGTAGGTGTCATACTGCGGAGCTGCTGTCACTGACATCCCTCCTGCCGCTGTCGCACCTGCAGTTGTCGCACCTTCCGTTCTTGACACCGGTCGGGCCTTCCCTGGGCCTCGCTGCTTGAGCCCCACCAGAAACTCTGTGAAGTCCTGCTGTAGGAGATCTTTCAGCTTCGCACCTCCGTCCTGTAATCCTCCTCTGAGCGTTCCTTCATCCCACGTGAATTTCACACCTTCAATAGTGAGATGATCGTAAAAAAGCATCATTCTTTTTTTACCGCAGACACGCTCGATTTCTGTCCTTAAAGCCATGAGGTGTGAACGCTTATCTCTGACTTCCCGCGGATAGTCTCGTTGCACTGAATACCCAGTGCCCCTTAACTGTTTCACTCGAGACATTATGTAATCGATATCAGCATCAACAGGGAAGTGTGCAATCACGACCTTTTTGTCCCTGTCCAGGTTATGAGCCCTATTCACCCACATGTCATTAGTCATCCCAAAAACTTCCTTGCAAAATTTGACCACATGGTATTTGTAATCGCGGACGTTTTCTGGTAGTTTGAGGCCACGAAATATTAAATTATTCCGTCGTGACCTTCCCTCCAGATCAACCAGCTTGTTCATGACATTTTTTTGTGTAGTTTTTAACTCATCAATCTGATTCCTTAGGTCAGTGTTTTCACTCTCTAACACCTGAACTCTGTTGCATACATTTATCAGGTCGTCTTTGGTTGCTAAGTTAACCAATTTCTGGTCAAGAATGCTGCCTAATAAACTAGCTAACTGACCGTGGGTCATATCTCCTACCTTCTCATCGTCCATTTCGACTTGCAACTCACCAACTTCGGAGGGCTCTGGAGGAGTATTTTCTCTAAAACGTTTAGGTCTTGATGACACAGGGGAAAAGTACCTGTCAATAGTTTTTCTATCACTCATATGCACTGTGAACACGCTCAAATGGCTAAAAAATACTTTAAACACATTGGCGACCGGCCGATTCCCGCACGATCGCGACCTCGTGGAGAAGCACGACCACTCGAACGACCGATAGATAACTAATGGCCGAGTTAGTCCTCAATATCTTATCTGCGAGTGGATCACTAATGTAACTAATGTCCTTTGAACTCAATTAGCTCCTATCTGACAACGAAATATTAACGATATAGTTCAAATAACACGGAGCCGAACTTCCACGAGTGTTTACTTATTGCAGTCAGTGCTGCCAACCTCTGAACCCTCGTTTTATAGCGAAAGTTTACAGCGAACCCTTGTTGTCGTCATGCTTTGACATTTAGTAGTATTTGTGGAACTTGACATTAGTTTGAGTAGACGGAGTGGATGTTGTCGCCGCCTGTGTGGGAAATAATAATTCTTCATCGCAGAAGTTTTGTTTGGAGAACATCCTCTTGTTTGTTACATAGGTGTCAACGTTCAAGTGATAACCACTGGCAAGAAGCACTCGCAATTTATTAGTGAAATTGTCGAGCTGTTCAAAAGTTGTAATAGTGGAGGTATCGTATGATGCACACTTGATCTTGAGAGACATTTTGCTATCACCAACGATTGCACAAGCGACGGAGATGTGTACAGCACTGAAGGTAGTCGTAGACTGAGGGAATTCCCACGGACATTGCTCCATTTATATAGTTTTTGAAACTAGGTCAAGGTCACCCGAAATTGTTTTTTATATAAAGCAGCATACCGATATGTTGCTTTATATTTGTTTTTTTATTTTTTTTATTGTCATTTATTTATTTAGAAATATTTTACAAAAGTTTACAAGAACAATATGAAATTACAAATTAACTGTTGGCGTTAGGCATGACGTGAAGCGTGAGCTCTGTAGAATTACTTCCGCTCGGACCGTGGGACGCCAAGTAGAGAGCTCCGGGATGGATGAGGCGTAGATCTTCGTTCTGCAGAAGTTGGACGAAGCGTTTGGGAAGAAAGATTTGAAACTTTGGTTCATCACCAGGCGAGTAGGGCGCTTCACTCAGCGTGCAGTTGATGGCGTCTCCAACAGTTGTTTCCATCTTCTTGATGGTGTGGATGATGTAATGCTTTTCTTCCTTCAATTCTGAACATCTTTTAGTGGGTAGGATGGTGGACTTGGAATGTTTGATGCGACTGATGGTGGACTGATCAACAAGCGATTGTAAAAATGTTTGCGTTGCCATTTTTTACTTCTTCTTTTCTGTTGATAATATTCTTAGTCTTGCGAATCTGCGTGTGAGGGGTTGACTGCTCGGTGGCTAGAGTAATACTCATGCCCGGTCATGGTTGTCCCCTCGCTTTTATACCCTTCCCATCCCCCACCACTCTGTTGGAGATACGCGTTCAAGCGATAAGCGTTCTTCAAGGCGCATTGGGATTGACGATGTTTAAAGTTTTTCGATGTAATACAAATGTTGCCAAAGTGACATTGGAAATCCCTGTCCACCTGGACATTTAACACTTCGCGGTTTGTAAACGCCTGTATCCAACTGGCTTTTTCCACTCCTTTTGTGTAGATAATTTTAAATTCTTTACAGTAATGATTCATGATGTGCGGCATCATACTGTATTGTACAAAACCTTCATCCCATCTCAAGTTGTGAAAGTATTTCATCAACCACTTGTTCGTTACTCTCGCTTTGGTGGTTAATCTGTTAAACGGTAGTGGCGGTTGGAATAAATAGTGATAAACTACAGATGTGTCCATATCTAAAACTACTAACTCTTTTATGATAAAATTTCCGTCGTTACCACGGAACGCTTGGAATTCAATTATACCTCGTCTCACTTCCATTACTTCCGATTTGTTAGAAAACGAAACTCGTTTGTTCATGACGAAGGTTGGTAAACGACTGTTTGTAAAACCGTGGTGCACACCCTTTTATACTCGAGGGTGTACACTTATCAATTATTGAACGACCCTTCTTCGTTCACCTCTTGGGCTTGCTCATCTATACTGTAGTTAGTCTGATAGTTGTGCAACTGTCTCCACATGTCAAATTCATGAGGTATCCTATTGAAGATGGACGTATCTACGGGACCGTACAGAATCGGCACATACGGTTGTCTATCCAATGTATCGGTCAGATACTCTTTTATAATTGCACTTGAAAATATTAGCTGTTTTAGATATCTTGTGATAGGACCGGTAGCACAACTTAGACTGTAGAATTCATCTTTTGTCAGGTGTATCTTCATCTCATGCTTGGTTAAATCTCGAAAGCGAACGATCTGTCCCCCTCGATGTTTCACTATATCGATTTCGATATTGGATTCCAGCAGACTTAGTTTTGTCCTTCTTCCAAATGTGTTGTTACTCAAATAACATTCCAAAAGATGTAGATGTTTCCTAAACGATTCCCAAGAAATTTCAGTGAAGGCCACCATTTTAGATCCATGATTTAAAATAATAGTTGGCGAAAAATCCAATGATTTTATAACTCCGGCGGATACGCTCTTTGTCATACACGAAGAGATGGGATAGTAGATCCTGAGAAATACTTCTGTCAAAATATTGGTGGAAATGGTGTCATCGATCTTTCTTCTTTTTATTCCTTTTTCAACTTCCTCTTCTTTTTTCTTATGTTTAAACTTAAGGAACTCATCCATTTCTTGTTCAACTTGTTTCTCTATATCCAAACTATTGTCACCCATGAGTGGAGTAGTTTCTTCTTCGTTAGTATTTGCAGTAGGAGAGCTCATCTTGCGGACGATGCTTCCCATACGACGGTCGGAAATATAATGAGATTCTCATTCTTTTTCCCTCCTTTTATAACATTTGCGTCGACCATAAAAAAAAAACAGTTTTTTACAACACATTTTTAACAATTCCCGTTAATGGAGTGTAAGTCACTATCTTGTCATGTATAATTAAACAGTATGCCGAAGTTCCGTCCGGTATTGCTTCTTCAAACTCCATTTCGATTTTTATATCCACACTGGACGATTTTATGGATTCATTTTGTTTTGAACAATCGATAACAACTATTGGGGCTTTGGAGAAAAACTGTTCCGGTGATAATAGCGGTGTATTTGTCTTCCCGTAGTATGACGATTGAAACCTCGCATACATATCGTACAAGATCGAATAACGGTTTTTACTAAACATGACATTTAAATTGTCATAAGGAAAGAATTGAGAGTTTAGAAAAACTTTACAATTCTTTATCTTGCAATGGTCGAATTGACCGGCGTGCGAAGTTATAACATCTTTTCGTTTAGTCTGGAAACCGAGTATTATGTACCGTGCCCGTTCTAGATAAGTGGACGTCTTGACAGTCCATGTTTGGCGTTCCGTTTGAGGCAGTGTGGGGTATTCATGGAATTCCCAACTTCTAAACGGCATGACGATATCACGGTCAGATTTCAACTTTCTCAACAATACGATTCCATGTTCATCGGCTAATCTGACATGCGGTACTCTCCACACGACTTTATCCAACTGTAGTTGCCATTCCAGTTTGGCTTCCGTAGTTCCAGGGTCTGCAAGTATCAAGTCCTTGTTAGTTGAAGATCTGAGTAATACCGATTCTTGTTTGACATTTATTATTATTCGTCTGTAATCTTCAGCGAATCCCAAAAGCAAACGTAAAGGGACATGAAAGTCAAAATGACCATTGGAATCCGGTGTTATAGTGTCTTTATCGGGAGCAACCCATCCGGCGGTGACTATTGAATTTTTCTCATGCGGTGTTAATGATGTTAATCCTTTCAGTGTCATTGTTAGACCGACCTTTTTGTCGAATCAACCGTCACTCCTGATATCTCATATCTTATTTCATCAAAAAGATATGCCATCGGGTTATTTATAAATGGCACCGTTGAACCGGTCTTTCTATCCAATTTTAATACCCGTCCTTCGATGTACAAGTAACTTTCACACGGTAACGTGTAAATGTCCTGTTGTTGAATGGGGATCCTTATTTCATCGTTATTGTTTAATTTTGATGAAGTGTAAGGGTTGTGCGTGTGATATTCCTTCTCCCACAGTGTTTCGTCGAACGTCGGTCCTTGAGATATATCCAGGATATCCATCGTAAGTCTTAATCCGATCTTCTGCAGGAAACGAATGTTGTCCGGTGTTAACTCGTCCAATGTTGAAGAGCTACTGAGGTCTCGGCTCTTCCGTTGTGGTTTAAATGTCAATCCCATGTTGAACTTATGACACCGCTTTTATGTGTAACCGTATTGTAATGGTTTCCCCTCTAAAGTCAACACTGTTGCCGTCCTGATCCGATATGTTCAGTACGATGTCCGAAATGAAACTGGTGTTAGTAGATAGAAAAAGCCACTTTCAAAACCAGCCACGTGCCGCCGGAAGCCATGTTCCGGGGCAGGCGTCTTCCGGTCGAATATTAAATGAGGTTGGGGGAGGTGGGGTGAGGGTTTGAAGTAGATTTGCGCATAAATTAAAAGTTAGTTCAAAACTGAAATTCAACAATTGGTGGCTGAACTAAATTTGCGCATAAATTAACCGGGGTTGAATTAAAACTTCGCATAAAATATTGGTTAGTTCAAAACTGAAATTCAACAACTGGGATTTGAACTAAATTTGCGCATGAATTAAAAGTTGGTTCAAAACTGAAATTCAACGATTGGGAGTTGAACTAAATTTGCGCATAAATTAACCGGGGTTGAAGTAAAACTTCGCATAAATTAAAAATTAGTTCAAAATTGTAATTCGACGGTGTTAATAAAAACTCTAATAGTTGAACGAAAGTAAAAGTCAGTTCAAACATAGCGCAGTCATAACAAGAGAGAGAGAAGGTAAATAGAAGTGTTAAGTTCCGCGGATAGAACAAGAATGAAGAATGAAACATGACGCGTCGAAATATATGCGTGACTGTAGATGTCAGTTAATGGGAGGGGGGGTCTAGAGCTTCCGGCCTGTCAGATGGTGAATTAATCAATGGGGGGAGTGGAGATGACGCTCGGTTGAACGAAAATTGCGCATAAATTAAAAGTTGGTACAAAACTGAAATTCAACTTGATAATGTGGGGTACGGAAAATATGTCAAGGTCATCCCGAGTAAGTTTTAAAAAAGCCTATCCCGCTACCACAGGAAATAGTTCTGAGAGCTGAACTACCCAGTGATAGTGGGATAGGTAAATTTAAGTTTTGAACTTTATTCGTAAAAACAAATACAATCAATGTGCAAAAACAAATACAATCAATGTGCAATACAGGTTGAATTTTTGTGATGAAATACGGAGTTGTAAAAGCAAACGCCGACGACGAGGATAAGGTAAAAGCAGAGTCCCCAGATGACGTATTTGACAAGTTTGAAGAAACGTAATATCTCGAGTTGGTTTTCCCGTTCCAATCGTTTAATTTCCAATTTCAATTTATCCTCTTCCATTCTAGTTACTAAAGGAACTTCATCCATCATATCCATCATGATTGTGTTAGTGTTTGAAATTTTAAAAGAAGTTATGTTGATAGTACAAAAGTCGAAGACGGAATGAGGAGTGAAAGCGAGAAATGTTAGTTAAATAAAAAAGTGGTGGGGGGAAAGATGAATTACAAAGAAGTGGTGGGGGAAAGATTTTGCTCTTCATTATTACCGTCAGTAGTGTCAGATGGTGCAGGAGTTAGATTTAGTAAACTGTCTTCGTCCGAACTTTCAACCTTATCACAAATAGGACAATCGTATGTTATTTCCAAATTCATTTTGATAGTTGTAAAATTATCTACAAGTTCTTGTAAAATATTAAAAATAGCTTGTAACTCTTCTTTAGAGTTTATTTCAAAACTAGAATTCATCCGTGCCAATGGAGAGTTGCTCATCGTTGGAGAGTCGGCGAGTAAATGAGGAACGCCGCCAAGGGAGGGGGCTTATTTAACGGTGAGCTTATGATTAAATAAAAAGCTAAGTTCTTCTTCTTCGTCTTTTAATTCAAATATCTTAGCTGGAGTATTTGCCTCGTCCTCCTCACTCTGTGATGATGAAGATAATTCACCAGGACGTAAATATTGAACATCAATTCTGATCCATCTCATATAATATCTATCCATTATAGCAAGCAAGTTTTGAAACAATTCTTCCATTTCTTCCCTCTCAGTTATTATATGTTGAAACCTGACGAAAGGTGTTCCCATGTTGTTAGTTAGAATGTTGGAAGTGAAATAATTCAAAGGTGGATTCAATAAGATACAAAACTTAAACTAATGGTGGGGGAAATCTAAAAGACTTATGGTGGGGGAAATCTAAAAAAAAACCAATGGTGGGGGAAATCTCAAGGTCATCCAATTGAAGTTTTAAAAAAGAGTGTAAAACTGAAATTACACATTCGATGGTTCAACAGCATCTGAATACCAATCCGACCTGTATTTACATCTTTTTATCATATGTGTACAAAAATCATCTTGATGAGACTTGGTGCGTTGACAATGAGCTAGATCGAGAGGATGAAATTTGAAACATCTTTGAGGACAGCATGTATGAAAATATCTTGATTTGTAAAATTTGAAAGTTCGCAATTCCGGTGGTGGTAGTTGTTTTGTTTTGCATTTGCAGTAACAAGATCCGAAAAATTCACACTTAGTGCAAGCTAACCCGTCCACCATTATTGGTCCTAAATCTGTACACTGTTGTTCACAACAGTAACGAGGTTCGTACTTGTAATTTTGTTTTTCCATGTTGACGCTGCTGAGTCCAGTGAAAGAATAAGAGTGTATAGTGTTGAATAGTCAGTTTTATGTAGTACAAAAAGTGGTGGGGGGTAATTTCAAGGTCATCCAAACGAAGTTTTAAAAAATTATACCTTACTAATGTAAGGAAAATTGATACTTAAGAAGTTTGTTTCTGTTTGTTTTCTTCAGACTTTTTCTCTCTCTCCTGTTTGTTTTCTTCAGACTTTTTCTCTCTCTCCGCTTTAGCCATAGCGATAAGTTCTTCAGTCGATAGTGGATGTACTTCAGGAAATTTTAAAATTAATTTAGCCTGATATCCTTTTCGGGTTAATATTTCTAAATCTTCTGTCATTTGTTCAACGGTGTTGTAATCTTTTCCATAGATCTTTCCATCAAGTTCAATCATCATTCTGTATAACATCTTTAAAAATAGGTGTTGACGCAGCGAGAGTTGGGAAGCGAATGATTAATTATCCAAGTATCACACCCTCTTTATCAACTTGACATTGATCACGTGATTCCTTAGTTTTATTTGTTAAAAGTTATTTAACATTGGTAGTACTTGTGGAACTTGATGTTATGTTGACCAGTCGGCGATGAAGATGTTGTAGGTTGTGTAGAAAGAAATACTTCATCATCGCAGTATTTTGTTTTAGTAAACATCCTTACATTAGTAGCACTAACATCAACAGTTAAGTGATAACCACCGGTAAGTAAAACTCGCATTTCGTTGGTTAAATCTTCAAGTTGTTCAAAACTCGTAATGGTGTTGGTATCGTAAGATGCACACTTGACCTTTAGGGACATGTTGAAGTTTTGTATTTAATTATAGAGAGCGAGATGTGTACGGTACGAAAGCTAGTCGTAGACTAATGAATTTCACAAGTTGATTTTCACTTTTATTATCACACAAAATTGGGTCAAGGTCATCCCGTGGAATTTTTAAAAAAGCAACATGTTGCTATGTACAAAGACATAACAATATGTTGCTTCTTTTATTTTTTTTTTGTTTTATATCATCTTTATTGAGAAACCATTACAAACACATATATTTACAATGTTATGTACAAACTAGTTAGTAGTAGGTGTTACATGAATAGTTAGTTCAGTTGAGTTGTTTCCACTTGGTCCGTGTGAAACTAAATAGAGTGCGCCAGGTTGAATAACTCGAAGATCTTCATTTTGTAGAAGTTGTACAAACCGTTTCGGTAGGAAGATTTGAAACTTCGGTTCGTCACCAACTGTATACGGCGCCTCGCTCAATGTGCAATTAATAGCATCACCAATTGAAGTGTCCATCTTCTTGATTGTATGTATGATGTAATGTTTTTCTTCTTTTAGTTCAGAACATTTCTTCGTCGGTAAGATTGTTGATTTAGAATGAGCGTTGAATTGATCAACCAAATTTTGAAGAAAGTTCTGCGATGCCATCTTGATGTTATTGTTAATCTTCTTGTTAATCTTCTTGTTAATAATAATGTCCGTCGGAGATGTTGTCTCTTCGGAGGTTCGAGTAATACTCACGCTGCGTCATGGTAGCGCTCTCACTTTTATTACCGACATTACCCCCACCATTCTGTTGAAGGAAATTATTTAAGCGGTAGGCATTCTTCAAAGCGCACTGTGACCTTCGATGTTTAAAACTCTTTGATGAAATACAAAGTTCTTTGAAGTAGCATTGGAAATCTCTATATATTATTGCATTTATCACTTCGTTGCTTGTAAATGATTGTATCCAATTAGCTTTTTCCAATCCTCTTGTGTAGATAGTTTTGAACTCTTTGCAGTAATGATTCATAATGTGCGGCATCATGTTATAATTAATAAAACCTTCATCCCATCTTAAGTTGTGAAAATGTTTGTACAACCATTTGTTTGTAACTTTCGCTTTAGTTGTTAGTCTATTGAATGGAAATGGAGGTTTGAATAAGTAATGATAAACTACAGATGTGTTCATATCCAAAATTACTAATTCTTTTATAATAAAATTTCCATCATTTCCTCGAAAAGCTTGAAATTCAATTATACCTTTTTTAACTTCCATTATATGTGGCGCATTAGAAAACGAAACCCGTTTGTTCATGATGAAGTCTCGTCAGCAACTAACTTGTATTAAAAAAACACGATTGTTCTTCTTTAACTTCTTGCGCTTCTTCGTCGATATTAAAGTTGGTGTGATAGTTGTTCAATTGTCTCCACATATCCACTTCTTGAGGTATTCGATTAAAAATTGAAGTATCCACGGGACCGTATAAAATTGGAACGAAAGGTTGTCTGTCCAATGTATCGATTAGATAGTCTTTGATTATTGCACTTGAAAATATTAGTTGTTTCAAATATCTGGTGACGGGACCGGTAGTACAACTTAAAGTGTAAAATTCTTCTTTAGTCAAATGTAATTTTACATCATGTCTAGTTAAATCTCTGAAGCGAACCATTTGTCCCCCACGATGTTTCACTATATCAACTTCAATATTTGATTCCAATAAACTTAATCTTGTTCTTCTTCCAAATGTGTTGTTACTCAAATAACATTCCAAAAGATGTAAATGTTTCATAAATGATTCCCAAGAAGTTTCAGTGAATGTAACCATTTTATTTCCATGATTTAAAATAACAATCGGTGAATAATCCAATGATTTTAAAATTCCAACTGAAATACTTTTCGTCATGCATGAAGAAATGGGGTAGAAAATTCGAAGAAATACTTCTGTTAAAATATTTGTTGTAATGTTAACTTCAACTTTTTTTCTTTTTACTTCTTTTTCGGCTTCTCCTTCTTCTTTTTCTTCTTCTCTCTTCTTATGTTTGTTAGACTTGAGGACCTCGTCCATTTCTCGTTCAACTTGTTTTTCTATATCTGAACTATTATCATCCATTAGAGGTGTATTTTCTTCTTCGTTAGTAGAACTCATCTTGCGAACGATGTTTCCCATACGACGGTCGAAGATATAATGAACTTTCCATTCAAGATTTTCTCGCTTTTATGTTTTTCGTGAAATCCTTGAAATTTATACAATCACATAAATGTTTGTTTTCAACTTGTTTTTCATAAACGAAATTCTAACCTCAAAATTGAGGCAGATAATTCTAACCTCAAAAATCTGCAGTCGTTGTACTAATTCTTTTTAAAGCACATTCTTCACAATTCCGGTCAGCGGTGTGTAAGTAACTATTTTATCATGTAGAATTAGACAATATGCCGAAGTTCCATCTGCTACTGGTTGTTCAAATTCCATTTCAATCTTTATATCCACACTTGATGATTTTACCGATTCATTTTGTTTTGAACAATCGATTACAATTATCGGAGCCTTGGAATAATACTGGTCAGGTGATAATAGTGGTGTATTAGTCTTTCCATAATATGACGATTGAAATCTTGCATACATATCGTATAAAATGGAAAAACGTTTTTTGCTGAACATGACATTCAAATTGTCATACGGAAAGAATTGAGAGTTCAGGAAAACTTTACAATTCTTTATTTTACAGTGATCAAATTGACTGGCATTTGCAGTGATAACATCTTTTCGCTTAGTTTGAAAACCGAGTATTATGTACCTTGCTCGTTCCAAGTAAGTTGATGTCTTGACGGTCCATGTTTGTCGTTCTGTCTGAGGTAGTGTAGGATATTCATGGAATTCCCAACTTCGGAATGGCTTCACAATATCACGGTCAGATTTTAACTTTCTCAATAATACGATTCTATGTTCGTCGGCCAATCTTACATGAGGTACTCTCCAAACAACTTTATCTAATTGTAGTTGCCATTCCAGTTTATCTTCCGTAGTTGCAGGGTCTGCAAGTATCAAGTCCTTGTTAGTTGAAGATCTGAGTAATACCAATTCTTGTTTGACATTTATTATTATTCGTTTGTAATCTTCAGCGAATCCCAAAAGCAATCGTAAAGGTACATGAAAATCAAAGTGACCGTTGGAATCCGGTGTTATAGTGTCTTTATCAGGGGCAACCCATCCGGCGGTGACTATTGAATTCTTCTCATGCGGTGTTAATGATGTTAATCCTTTCAATGTCGTTGTTATACCAACCTTTTTTGTCGAATCAACTGTCACCCCTGATATCTCATATCTTATTTCATCAAAAAGATATGCCATCGGGTTATTTATAAAAGGAACTGTTGAAGCAGTTTTTCCATCCAATTTTAATACCCGTCCTTCAATGTACAAATAACTTTCACACGGTAATGTGTAAATATCTTGTTGTTGAATTGGAATCCTTATTTCATCGTTATTGTTTAATTTTGATGAAGTGTAAGGGTTGTGCGTGTGATATTCCTTCTCCCATAGTGTTTCGTTGAATGTCGGTCCTTGAGATATATCCAGGATATCCATAGTTGTTAAGTTTCAATCCAATCTTCTGTAGAAAACGAATGTTATCCGATGTTAACTCTTCCAATGTCGAGGAGCTACTGAGCTCCCGACTCTTCCGTTGCGGTTTAAATGATAATCCCATGTTGACTTTTATGTTGCCGCTCTGATGTGTATCCGTATAGTTATCGTTTCTCCTCTAAAGTCAACACTAACACCGTCTTGACCCAATATGTTCAGTACGATGTCTGAAATGAAACTGGTGTTTAACGGTAGGTATATCAAGTTTTGTGGCTTTTCAACAATTTTAAAACCAGGAGCCACTGTTGGATAAAATGTATGTAAAATATGCTGATTCACTCCTTCTCTATACGATCCGTGTATAATATTACACGTTACATCGATACTATTGGTTTTCAATATTGTAACAGTTGTATCACCTGAATGAGTAGTTCCAGGAGTTAAGATTTTCTTTTTTGTATCTGTAAATCCAAGTAAACTGCCAATCGACTGTTCCAAGCTGACATTAATATAATATTTTGAAGTTATTTCTGCTTTTAAAGTATTATTGTTTCCTTTAACGGTGATATTGTCTTCTCCGAGTTGTTTCTGTAATAATTGGTTTATATCATCGATTTCATAAGCTCCAGTAGGAAATGTAATTATTTTCAATTCTGAGTATTTTCCTGAAGCATCCTTAGTTTCATAATAATGTAGTAAATTGTTCTTTCCTTCCGTAACATTGGGTATTGAGTTGTAGGTAGTCAAATCAAGTAATGCCGCTTCCCATAATCTTTCCTTGGATAGACGCAATGCTGGGAACAGCGTACTTTTCAATGTGGATGAATTTCCACTCAGTGACACTGTATACGATGACATCTTAAAGCTGACTGACACTCTTCGCTAGAAACTCCAAACATAAATGCCCACATATTTCAGTATTGTTAGGTTGTTCTCTTTTGTAATTGTAAAAAATGTTTTTGGAGTTTCGAAAATAATGTTGCAGTTCTTTCGGCGGTGGTAGATTGCCAAAACTGTCAAAGTAGTAAACGGTTTGTTCGAGCTTTTTATAGCATACCCAATGAGTGCCTGGACCATAGGTGGAATCCAAATTTACTATTCCAGTTTCATTTTCCCATATTTTAGTTGGTAATGCATCTTTTATAAAAACTCCTCGAAAAAATGGTATTTTCAAACATTTTACATAATCATTTAACTGATGATTTGTTAAGGCTTTATTTGGAATTATCAATTGATTCTTTTTATTTAGTACACACGGTATGGTCTTAGGTATAAACCTGCTCCGTTTTTTACCATTTGCCAAACAGAAGTCTTCTTTACATTTGCCTTACGAGTTCTACGACGTCCTTTTTTAATGTTTCCACCTCTTTTGGGAGCGCTTCTTTTTGCAGGTCTTTCTCTGCGACGTCTTCCAGCACCTAACTTTGCTTTCGTCTTCATGGCTGTAGTTACTGCCCAAGCCGCTGCTTTTTCTGCAATACTTGCGTCACTTGATTTTACTCTTTGCCAAGCTTTTTCCGCTAGAATTTTATCCGCTATTGATCTATTTGTTGAATCTTTATACTTTGAATATGCTATATCGTGTTCTTTGCAAGCTTGATCTAATTTATTAATTCCAGGATCTCCTCTTGCTAAACGTTTTGACAACTTAGTTCCAGGTCCACAATATTGATAACCTCCGGGCAGATGTAATTCGTATGGTAAAGCGTCTATCGCTCGATTCACAAAAGCACCAATTGGAATCCGTCTGAGCAGGGATAATGCAGCTGATGTTAAACCACGTCCTCTCTTGCCGCTGTCTTGACGACGACTGAGCGATACGGTCTTCATTATGCTGTTTTATGTAACCAACGTCTTCACTCTATGAAATACTTTATGATAATGAATCCTTTTTTTTCTGTATTCCATACTTAAATATTCACAAGCTTTACCCGTATATATCGATGATTGTATCTTTAATCCATTTTTCTCTCTTAGCACCTTCGATTTTATCGTGATTTGATTTACCAATTATATGATTATGCATATCAACAACTGCATTACCTACAAGATTCATTACATACTCTACATTAGTAGCATCTTTGTAATCTGTTGGATTATCAAGATTTGTGATACGTTTACCATTACATGTATACACAGATGGATCGTTATTAGAGGTTGCTATAACTTGATTAATAGTAGCAACATCATTCGGAGCTATTCCTGCTGATATGTTAGATATTCTTCTATTTTTTCCATCATATAAGTTATTTATTTTATCTAAAACTATAGTTTGTTTCACAACAACACAATCATTATCATCTTTACCAGATTTTACATGGGTTAATCGTCTACCTCCACATATAAAGTTAACACCAGTAGCTGATAGTTGTGGCACTTGTGTTAAAATAACAGCATCATGTTCTTCCGTGCCTAAACTTATATTTGACAATCTTTTATTTTTTCCATCCCACTTGTTATTTTGTAGTTGTAGTAAGGTAAACTTTTCACTTCCTTGCATAAACTCATCACCTTTCTTTGACACCACCTGATTTTGTTTAACAAAAGCGGATGTTCCTTTCTTCAAGCTTTCATTCATTTGTCTCACGGTAGCAGCATCCGATGGAGTTGAACCATCTTTCAGATTGGACAACACTTTTCCATGACAATCAATAACAGCACCATTATATAAAATACAATTATCTTTAATGTATTTAATATTAACACCATCACTCTCTTCTTTAGGATATCCAATATCGTTTATTGTATATTTATAGAAGGAAAATCCATCTTTTTTCTTTTCTGGTATTACTGAATGCAAATAACGCTTATTGATTGTATCTGTATCCTCGGTTGGATCTGCCACATTAGTTATTTTATAATTTAAAGCATTGTACTTTTTTCCACTTTTAGTCTTTTCCAACAGTAAAGCGTATTCCATCGCAGATAGAAAATAGCCTTTATTAACAACATCTCCATTGTTGACTGGTTTTGCAACATTAATAACCCTGTGAGATTTTGCATCATACAGTTGGTTGTTGTCGAGTTTTAAACTTGTAGATGTTTCCTCCTTTACTGTTTTTAAATTTGTTGCATCTCCATCTTCTTCTGGATCCTTAACAAACTTTAAACGTTTATTATTTATGTTATAGTCACCTTCGGGTGTTTGCGGTAATCCACTTCTTTTTCTGTTTTCTCCAACTTGCACTCCTAACGCGGAGTATCGTCCGAACCTGTCGACGCTCATGTTAGAACTGACACATTATACGCCTGCAACTCTTATATATCTGCGGACAATTATACGATTATGCCGCGATTCCTGAGTTCGTCAATCAGAGCTACCCATTCATTATTTAAACCTGTATGACCGGCTTCCATGGCTTCATGCAATAGTCTCATTCTATCAACCAATTTATTGATGTCGTTGTAGTAAATCACATTCGTATTGTATAGATTTTTCATCAATCCTTTGCCAGATGTTGAAGTATCTCCTTTACTCTTTTTACCATGTTGTTCAAGAAGTGATAAATCCATAAGTGATAAAGATTTTCTTTTCAGTGGTTGTCTCACCGCTGGTGCAGTACGTAATGTTGGCAATTTTCGTGGAGGAAACAACTTTTTTATAAAAATGTTATATTTTGTTGCACGTGAACGATTAATCATTGCATCCTTTAAGTAGTTTCTTTTATGAGCGTTAGTATTTTGTAGAATCTCCTTAAAAACACTTATGAAACACTGGATGAATATCTTAGTGGTATGTTTTTAAAAATTAATTCATAAAGTCCTTTTGTTCCTTTATATTTATGCTCACCAATAATGATGTAATCGTCTTGTGTTATTTCAAGCTTTGAACCGCCGATCTTTAATTCATTCCCATCAATTCTTGCTCCGTATACGTGTGGTCTACTCAAATTCGGGTTTGATTTCATGTCATGTAGCATTTTCATTATATATTTTCTTCCAAGAGGTCCATGTTGTAATATATCGCTACTCAATTGAGTTAAATTTGGAATAGATTGTTCAGCTTCAGGTATTGGCTGTTCTTCTTCCTTTTCAACAATTGGTTCTTCTTCTTCTTTTGTTTCTTCTTGCTCACTAGCACTTGTATATGAATCATCATCTACTTCTTTTTTTAATCCTTGTACTTCTTGTTTAGAAACTGGTAGTAAAACATCTCCTTCATAACGAGGTTTACCAATAGTTTCTGATATCTGTTTTAAAGGTTCCGTAATAGGTTTAAATGTAGTCTCTAGAAATTCTTCTCTTTCACTTAAACCCATCCTCAATGCACGATTCTTCATCCTAATAGAATCACTGAGTGATTTTATTTCTTTCAATAGTTTTTCTTGATTCACCATGTTTACACTGTGAAGTTCAACGTGTAACTAGATGTAGCATCGGTAGTTCAACGCATAAATACAAATTTATCCAACCCTATACGATATCTACCATTTTTAATATCTTCTTCCTTCATAATAACGAGAAAGCCATATTTCTCATTCCATGCTTTGCCACACATCTCTTTAAATTTCTCAAATGCCATATCCGCATTTACATGATCATTATATATATGTTTTAAATTTGTTTCATCTTGCTTGAAGATGATCAACATATTTGCATTGTCTCTTATGAGTTGTTTTGGAATCTTACTGTATGTTTGACCAATATAAATGCTATCGATATTATGATGTCTTCCCATAGCGAAGTAATTCCTTATAGTGTCGTGATTTTCACAAGACACATCGTCAAAAATAAAAATAGAAAATGGTTTTGCTTCATTTGGTTGCATAATTGTTTCACTGGCATTAAACTTGTAGAAATTCACTTCAGGTACACTTGCAAGTACTTTATCCAATAATTGATATTTTGGTTGTTGCAATGATTTTGAAAAAATGTATATATTGTTAAAGCGCAATCCTTTAGGATTAGTTATAAGGTTAAAAACAACATTTGTTTTTCCACAATTTGAAGGACCAGTTATTAAACATCTTATCGTATTTGGTAGTAGTTCACCATGTTTACCATGATTTAACTTATCATTGTCAACCGTCAGTTCATCAATATTATTGATATTAAATCGATCTTTTTGTTGTACAATCTCCATCTTGTGTCAAGGTTAAACACACAATGAGCTATTAAATTACTATACCAAGTCTTTTGAAGGAATCCAAGAGTCTTCACTTTTATCGAATCCTAACCACCGCACTTTAACCATATCCTTTTTCCTTTGTAATACATTTTCAACAAGATATACATCACCGACTGTTGATTTCAACAATTCATGTCCGTAGAATCCACCTTGAAGTAATTCACCCTTGTTATCCTTTAATAAGTAAGTTTCAGGTATAGTTGGTTGCACTTTATAAACTGTAAATACTTCATTAGTCCAATTTGGTAGATATCTTTTACTAAATACACCTTTGTATTTGCTTATACGAACTTTATCGTTGACTTTAAACTTTTTTGGTTGCAACTTTTCCAATTTAGGTGTTGTATTATTTCTGATGCGTTGTAATACAACCTTAGCATTAACGCTGTTTACTTGGATAGGTTTCATTCCGATGGTACGATGATATTTGTTGTTATACTCTTTTATAAGTTGTGGTAATATGTCATACCACACGTATGATCCTCGTTTTGAAAATTGTTTGTACATCGCTCCTTTCAATGTTCTATTGAACCTTTCAATTATTGAAGCTTTAACTTCAGAATTTGTAGAATAATGATTTATTTGATATTTCTTCATTAAAGCTCCAAAATCTTTATTAAAATATTCTTTTCCATCATCGGTCTGTAGATGTTTGATTTTGAATTTGTTTCCATAGCTTTTGTAACACTTTTACCAGTCTTATCCTTCAATGGTAAAGCGTCAGCTATTTTAGTAAAACAGTCTATAATTGTTAAAATATATTTGAAACCTTTGTTTAATTTACTGTGCGGTATCATTTCAATGAGATCAGCTTGGTAAAGATCATTCATTCCTTTAATGATTGTACTTCTTCTTGGAAATCTTCTTCTTGCTGGTTTATGTAGTTCATTTACAATCTTATCCTTCACACTTTCCATCTTCAGGTGTTGCTTGCACATCGCTTGTAAAAATACTGATCCGTACAACAGTTCATTCTCTTTTATATAGTTTGAATATAGGTCAAGGCCATTTCATATTAGTGTAAAAAAGAGGGAACATGGCATTGGGCTTGCCATGTCCCCTCTTCTTTACGGAAAGGAAAAAAAGGAAGAAGGTAGAGGACGAAGAATAGGTTTACTGGTCGATAGGGTTCAGGGAGTAGTGGCCGAACGGTAAAGTATTAATTTTATCTTCTAAAATATAGCGCTTGTCATCTTTGTAGCTTAATGCCCACTTTGTTTGTTTGACACTAAAGAGTTGATGATTATAACTTCTAATAGTGTTGAACGTTGCAGTTGTTTCAACATTTTCAAACAAACATCTTTTATAATGTTCAAACTGTACGTTCTTCTTCAGGAAAGAGGTTTTTATTCCTTTGGCCTTTTTCGTGACTTGATGTTGATTCCTTTCGCTTATGTACAGTTGAAATGAATATAGTTTGGACGTTAATGCTACAATTTCCATCATCGGCACACCATTTGTTTCATCTTTAAATTTTCCCAATACTTTCTTGTTTCTGTCGTAGTCGTAATTTGGATGGTCCTTGGGATAATCGGAAAAGTCGAAATCATCTTTATACATAAAAGTGCGTAGATCTTCGTACATGTCATTTGTTTTATTCCAGTAAATTAGTGCATCCGTATCCATATATGCAATACCAATGTTCTCCCTTCCATAATAGTTAACCATCTTCTTATAATGAAACTCGTACATGTGTGTTTTGGAAATATCCAAGATTGACATTCCTAGATACAAAGGACGATCCATTAGAACTGACTTCTTGTTCATGGAAATAACAACTAGATTTTCATTAATAATTACAGATGAACCAAAGTTTGGTTGTTGCACTAATTTCTGTAATTTTACTGGATCAGTTACCAATTTGATATCCTTATGTTTCCTTTTGTTTTCCAAAGTCTTGCCAAATATTGCGTTGTTCATTAGTTTGAAGAAATCTTTTTGAAAACTTGATGTAGCGGTGGCTCTTCTTCTTGTGTTGTTGTCAATGTACGGTTTTAACCAACAAGATTGAGAGAATTGTAGTACTCGATTAATTTTTGTAATTCTCAATCCCAAGTCCCAAGTCCAACATACCGAGACTTGTTAGTTAAAGTCATCAATAATTTTGGCCATCTTCCAGTTGGAGAAATTTCAGCCTTCGGAAGAAGTGGTAAATCATAATGTTCGTCGTGAAGATGTTCGGGATATTCAAAATCGACGTCGAATATGTAACCAGTTTTTCCATATTTCGGTATATCCATTATGTTTCCAATTGATTCTGGATCTATCCATTTGAAATTATCATATGGAAGGGGATTCGACATTGCCCATCCGTACAAGTTATTTGCATCAAAATAACCCAGGAATGTTGTTGGTTTTGATGCATCATAATCGGGCAAATATTTATTGTTCGCCTTGACATGACGTGTTACACTTTGCGTCAATCCTCCTCGAACTCCTGATTCTAACATCAACACCATATCTATATCTGTAAGAAGTTGTATTTTACAATTTGTTTCTTTTAACATGGCTTGCCACGCTAGTCCAGGCGAAGTGTACGAATGAAGAGGGTCTAATCCATATGACGCAAAACACGTATTTCTAAATTCTTCCATCACATCACATAATAAAGTCACATCTAATTTGACATAGAAATCTGAATATTCCCCCAATGTTCTAAATCCTAATTCGTTCCATACTTTGCATGCATGATCATAATCATCTTGAGATATATCCATGTCGTACAGTTTACTTTTAAATTCTTCTTTTGGAGGTAGTGATGTTTCATTAAATCTTTCTAAACTGTCTATGTAATCATATGGGAAAACACCTTTTCGAAGTACCAGATCCAGTTTGTCGCTGTTTACAATCTTCTTTGTTTCGATTAAATCTTGTTTCCTTAGGTTTTCAGAAAGTTTGGACAAACTCGACGGCAAAAATCGGTAGGAGTTCAAGAATCTTAGTTTGACGTTTCCAACTTCTTTGGAAAAACTTATGAACTTCTCTGAAGTTTCAGCTAACACATCGATTTTACCGTCGTCTCTTCCTAATTCAGGTATTATAAAATGAGCGTCGTACCGACTGAGATTATGCAGAACCACAGGGATAAACAGTGGTAAACGATAGCTCAAGTTGCATTTATTACAAGCAGCACCCCTGTAATAACCTGTGAGGTGGTCGTGATCTTTAACTTTATAATTCTCAATAGTAAAATCATTTTTGCACAAGAAACAGTGAGTCGCATTTTCATGTTGAATTTCTTCTTCTTCGTCCGTCGGTTTCATTGGTACAATATTTGTATATAATCTTTGTGTATTTCCAGCTATTGAATATAGGTGATCAAGAAATATTTTTTCCGCATTTTCACCACGATATACTAGAGGTTCTGAAGTTAATCCATATCTGTTTAAATGTTCTTCTGATAATGTTGATTTGACCATTAAACAAAAACTGTTTGGTTTGTGCATTTGATACTTGACACTTTTTCTTGCTTCACAATTTTCATCTTCAACTGGAACAAGTGTTGATTCAAAGTCCGCATACACAACTAAAGGGATACGGTATTGATGATAAACCTTTTCAAATGTAACGAATGCTCTGTTTTCCGAAGGTAAATTAATCTTTGCTTCATAATTATTGTTACATAGTCTTTTGTGCTCTTGTAACCATTCTCTTCCGTGTAGTCCATCTCGTTTAAAATTGAAACATCTCTTGCAAATTAACTTTCTGTGTCGATCTTTAGAAAGCTGCTTATTAACAAGTGAGTCGAATTTCTTTATGTACACATAGTGAGACACATCTCCTCGCGTTAGTAGTAGTAAATCCGTATGATCTGGTAGCTCTTCTTTTGCAATACGTAAGGGATACACTTTGAACTATCTAATGCAAAAACATTGATAGACGTACCGGGATTTTTCTTCTCAAATTTTGATATATCTCCTAGTGATACAGGGTAAGTAATTCCTTGAAAATTGTACCTATGTCTTTGATTTTCATAGTGTTGGTTAGGTGTATCGAAATGATTTGGTACAAACTTAGATGTCATAGCATATCTAAAACATTCGTTATCTTGATTTTTCACATTAATACACGATCTTGTATCCTTGATTGTTTGTGGCAAAGGAATATAACTAGATCCCATTAATCCATAACCATGTTTGTGTACTCTTATATCTAATAATTCAATGCTTGTAAGACTCCATCCAGATCCTCTTCCTTCGTGTTCCTGAATTTTTGTTAATATTCCTTCTATACAGTTCTCTACTATTGAATCAATGTTTGAACTTTCCATGATGGTTCGGTTTTTTGTTATGAATCCTCTTGGTGATAATTCTTCTTGTACATTTATAAACATAGCTTCTAGTAGTAAACCAAATTTAAGAAAGTTCAATCTTTTCAATTCTTCTTTTAAAGTTTTACTTACAATTGGTTTTGCTTCTCTAATAAATTCTTCTAAGTTCAAGTTTTCATTTTTAATTTTATGATGCATTACTACCCTACTGGGTAAAGCAAATACTTGTAGATTCGGTAAAGTAGTTGAAGATGTTGCTGATATTTCATCTTGTTCTTCTTGTTCTTCTTGTTCTTCTTGTTCTTCTTGTTCTTCTTGTTTTTCTTCTGCGTTGTTGTGAATTAGTTCTTTATGACAGTCTAATAGAATTTCATCGTGAAACGATTCCGAACATTTATCGCAATGATACATGTTGAGATGTTTACTCTTCGAAGTTTCGCAGAGAAATGAAATGGGCTCTCACATTCCTCCTTTTATAACGGTCCCCCTACCACTATTTCATCTTTTTCTTCTTCACTATCCAAGAAAATCAAACGTTTTCAACAAAATATTAACCTTCTACAAAATTGATTGTCCGTTCATATTTTTCAATTCTAGTTTGAATTTTCAATATTTTCCTTGTTTAACTATTATTTCTTTATATAACATTATTCACACTTTCTACTTCGAGCGTTTTGCTACTATCATCTCTTTATTCCATTTTAACAATCTGCATAAACACAAGTTCATTTGTCGCGCCGACTCACTATAAATCCAGCTTTCGTACAGTACACATCTCAACGACTAAATTACAACATGTATTTCAATATGAATTTTCCTTATACAAATACTATTTCAATAACTTCACAGCAAAACAAAATTCTAACCTCATAAACTTGATAAGAAGATATGCGAACTTTTAATTCAACCCCGGTTAATTTATGCGCAAATTTAGTTCGACCAACAATTGTTGAATTTCAGTTTTGAACTAACTTTTAATTTATGCGCAAATCTACTTCAAACCCTCACCCCACAAATTTGATAGGGAGAATTACATTAATTTGATACTTATTTCTACCGTTACACTAGCTCCATTCTCAAAAAGATATAAATTAAAATGGTCCTGGATACTGTTCTTTTTCACGTCCTGCATGTTCCTTAATGAATTCGTAAGCCAATCTTTTTGAATATTCATTATGATACACTTCTCTTACATAAACAAGATTTTTTCTTCCAGAAATTTCGCTTGAACTAATGGTATTTTGCTTACATCATCCTTGTCCATCAGAGGTAGCTTGTAGGTGAAAGTATTTGGAGGTAGTTTTTGCGGTTTATCAAGTAGAGAACAAAATTTTCTATAGAATTTCCGCTCAGTGCCTGTAATACTATTAAAAGACAAAGTGGTAAGCATCTTGACGGCACAAGGTGCAAGTACAGACTAGAAACCTGGAGGTTCATAGCCCGCCTTTTATGAGTTTTAAAAATGGGGAGGGGGAAGGAATAAGGATTGGGAAGGGATAAGGTGTAAGGTGGGGGAAGGGTAATTTGGTTATTAAACCACTTAAGCTGTAAAATAGCCGCCAACATCCACACCTTGTTCGTAACACTCCTTCATTGTTTGAGCCCACTGCAGCATGCGGTCTCTATCATTTGGTGTTACAAGAAAAGAATTACAATCATCATACAATATAAAAGAGCCGATTCGTACGTAAGATCCTGAATCCAACCATTTATGAGCTTCAGACATGAATTTTTCTATTGTATCGAATGGGAATTGTGGATCAATTGCTATAACTTTCAGTTCTTCACTAATTTTAACGCTATAATAATCATCTTCATCATCATCTTCAGTGTCACTGTCGTTATTTAAAGTGTCTTCAGGTTGTTCAAAAACATCAGAAATTTCGGAAGAACTGAAATTTTCACTAAGATGAGGAGGCATTTTTAAAGCAACTAATATTGTAAAGAGCAGAGACGAAACAACAAGAGTGGCGTGTAGAAGCGGAATGAGGAGTGAACAACGCTTGCTCCGCTTTTATAACGGTATGCTAATGAGAGAGGTAACAGCTGGCCGTGACCGATTATTGATCCGGGAGGTGGGGGGAAAGGAAGAAGAGGGGGTATTTATTTTAAATAATTCGCATAACTTTTAACTCAAATAAGATAACCAAATTCTTCTTTTACTAAAATGTTTGTCTTACATAGACGTTTTCAATGATGTATCGCTTGTCGTAATCGATCAAACCATTATCGAGTTATGGCCATTTTAATTTTCGGGGGGGGGGATTTAATCTCCATTTTTTATGGGGGGGTTCCGCTTGATTAGTCGCGGGGGGGGTCCGCTTGATTAGTCACGGGGGGGGAGGGGGGTTCCACTTGGGTGCTCATGCGGAACCGATCTTCTCACGAGATAGTCGTTATGTGATAATGAAGGCAAATGTTCATCGCGCCACAACCGCTAATTAACTCGCATTCGCGGTGTTCATATCTTTCCTACTCATTACATATACGTTTCCTACTTCATTATTTCAAGACTAATTAACTTGCAAAACAACAGTCTCTGTCTTTGAATGCTGATGAGATTTCATTAGGAACCATTCTTTGCACGCTATATGAAGCTACACCGGCAAACAATGCAAGTCGGAGAGGTCATATAACTGTACAACGGCCTCAGAAAAGTAGATCACGAGACTTAGAGTGTTAAAAATAATGGGGGAGAAACACAACGCTCTAGCTTGCACTTATACCAGACGGGAGCATTTTTCAAGCAAAGAGTTTTCTTGACTGGAGTTGAAGCCGTAGTAGAAGTTGAACTTGTAATAGAAGAGCAGGCTGTAGTGGAAGTTGTAGTCGGCAGGGATGACATCGTGGTAGTTCTGTTCGCAGTTCGCAGCGTAACGTCTGGAAACAGAATGAAACGTTAGCCGTGGTCGATGCGTCTTTTATAACAGTATGCTAATGAGAAGGGTTAACAGCCGTTAAGTGGGGGAAGGTGGGAGGGAAGGAAAGAGAGGGGGTATTTATTTCAAATAATTCGCATAACTTTCGACTAAAATAAGATAACTAAATTCTTCCTTAACTAAAATGTTCGTCTTACATAAACCTTTTCAATGATGTATCGCTTGTCCTAATCCGTTAATCCATTATCGATTTATAGGCATTTTAATTTTCGGGGTGGGTTCCGCTTGATTAGTCACCGGGGGGGGTTCCGCTTGATTAGTCACCGGGGGGGGGGGTTGGTCATTGACCCTTCCGAAAGTGGGTCAAGGTCATTCAAGACTTATAAAGAACCAAGGTGATGGGAACAGTAGTAACTGTTCCCACCACCCTGTTTGCCTAACGGTTCCCACTCCCAACCCACTAGTTACGTTCTGCGAGGGACATCGACGCAATTTTGTTTGGCCCGTCCGGGTCCATCCGTAACGGGCCGGTCCGGGTCCATCCGTAACCGTGAATTCGAAGGGAAACTGGAACAGCTAATGCAGAAACGCAACTCTAACACCCACCCAACTAATCCCACCCATCATATTCCTAAACAAAATGCAAAAACCTAGCCCGCTACCTACAATTTGCGGATGTCCCACCCCTTCTAAGTGAAGTTCAACCGAACTTCTGAATTTACATTTAATCTACCCTCTATCATCTAGCTGAAAGGCAAAACAACAACATTAATTATTAATACCAACACTTAAAACTAACAACACATAATTATTAAATTTCAAATAATTCAACACAACCAAATACCATCATTATTCTTAAAATTAATACACCTTAACGCTAAACACAACTTATAACTAACATCGCAATGTGCAAATTAATTCTTAAATTAAGTGCAACTTACAACTAATATTTACACACACACACACACACACACACACATACCACATTGCATTAAAGAACGCAACGTAGTATAAGAAGTTCAAATATATATAGGCCTACTATATATTTGAACCTCTTACCGAGTCGTCAACGACTTTTCGCTATGAAAATTCGTTGACGACTGACGCGAAGATCGGGCTCGTATCGCTCCTCGGGTTTTCGAGTGGTGGGGGTAATCGGCGCAGTGGTGGGGGACTCATTTCACTCCAGTACGATCTTCAATCCGCTCCAGTTCACAGCGGTGTAAAAATGAAACGAAGGAGTGGGGGTGGCGCATGCACAGCGACGTAAAATCCAAGGTTTGAGGTTAGAACTTTCCATGCACAGTAGAGCTAAATTGAGTAATACAGGACTCGGCGCATGCGCAATAGCGTGGAATGATTCCGATCCGGAGAACTCGTTGCATTCGCAGCAGCGCTAAAGTGAGTAATACAGGACTAGCCGCATTCGCAGTAGCGCTAAAGTGAGAAATACAGGACTAGGCGCAGTAGCGTGAAGTTGGCTCACTCCTGTACAAGTTATAGCAGCATAAAAATGAAACGAAGGAGTGGGAGCGGCGCATGCGCAGTGACGTAAAACCAAGGTTTGAGGTTAGAATTTTCCATGGTGGCTGCCATGTTTAATTCTGTTTCATTCAAACAATAGTAGTTCATGGCTGGCATGGGATGTGAAGTGTGGTAATTAGATGGGGTTAGCAACCGGTCGTGACCGGTCATTGACCGGTCATCGACCCGGCGGGGTTCCGCTTGAGTGAACCCCGGGGGGGGGGATTTAATCTCCATTTTTTATGAGGGGGGGTGGTTCCGCTTGATTAGTCACGGGGGGGTTCCGCTTGATTAGTCACGGGGGGGGTTCCGCTTGATAAGTCACCGGGGGGGGGATTTATTCTCCATTTTTTATGAGGGGGGGGGTTCCGCTTGATTAGTCACGGGGGGGGGGTTCCGCTTGAGTGAACACGGGAGGTTCCACTTGGGCGCTCATGCGGAACCGATCTTCTCACGCGATAACCGTTATAAAAGAAGATTGTTCATCGCGCCGCGACCATTAATTAACTCGCATTTGTGTTGTTCGCATCCTTCCTACTCATTACATATACGTTTCGCCAACTTCATTATACAAGTCTAATTGCTACTAACCTGGAGTTTCATTTACATTAGCACATGTCGTCCTGTTTGAATCACCTTCGCGTGCTCGACGTTATATCTCATTCATCTGTCTTGTTCTGACTTCTACACGTCTGATATACTTCTTGTGATGGATACGCAATATTAAAATTGAAACTTTTGCGGACACAACATATATTACGAAGTAATTACAAACCTTCTGTTTCAAAGATTAAAACTAATTTAACAAAAGTAAGGAAGAAATTAAGTTTTAACCCGTTATACTCTGCTAGAACTTCGCAAGTTAGCGTTGACGATAGTGTTATTCACAACATTTTGCGTTCAATGTTACGTTTCCACAACTTCGAACTTGTTACACCTATCGACTGTGTTCAGCAGGTTTTCATATTTTACCCCCACCCTTCCTTATATAAGCGCGCTCACGACAATTCTTGTTTCATTGTTTTGTACACTCTTCAGCTAACATGAACTAACTTTTAATTTATGCGAAGTTTTAATTCAACCCCGGTTAATTTATGCGCAATTTTAGTTCAACTCCCAATTGTTGAATTTCAGTTTTGAACCAACTTTTAATTTATGCGCAATTTTAGTTCAACCGAGCGCCATCTCCACTCCCCCCATTGATTAATTCACCATCTGACATCTACAGTCACGCATATATTTCGACGCGTCATGTTTCATTCTTCATTCTTGTTCTATCCGCGGAACTTAACACTTCTATTTACCTCCTCTCTCTCTTGTTATGACTGCGCTATGTTTGAACTGACTTTTATTTTCGTTCAACTATTAGAGTTTTTATTAACACCGTCGAATTAAAATTTTGAACTAATTTTTAATTTATGCGAAGTTTTACTTCAACCCCGGTTAATTTATGCGCAAATTTAGTTCAACTCCCAGTTGTTGAATTTCAGTTTTGAGCTTACTTTTAATTTATGCGCAAATTTAGTTCAACTCCCAATCGTTGAATTTCAGTTTTGAACCAACTTTTAATTCATGCGCAAATTTAGTTCAAATCCCAGTTGTTGAATTTCAGTTTTGAACTAACCAATATTTTATGCGAAGTTTTAATTCAACCCCGGTTAATTTATGCGCAAATTTAGTTCAACCACCAATTGTTGAATTTCAGTTTTGAACTAACTTTTAATTTATGCGCAAATCTACTTCAAACCCTCACCCCACCTCCCCCAACCTCATTTAATATTCGACCGGAAGACGCCTGCCCCGGAACATGGCTTCCGGCGGCACGTGGCTGGTTTTGAAAGTGGATTTTTCTATCTACTGGTGTTCAACGGTAGGTATATCAGGTTTTGTGGTTTCTCAACTATTTTAAAACCGGGAGCCACTGTTGGATAAAATGTATGCAAAATATGTTGGTTTACTCCATCTCTATACGATCCGTGTATAATATTGCATGTTATATCAATACTGTTCACCTTCAATATTGTCACTGTGGTATCGCCTGTATGAGTGGTTCCAGGATCTAAGACTTTTCTTTTCTTGTTTGAAAACCCGAGTAAACTGGCGATCGACTGTTCCAAACTGAAATCTATATAATACTTTGAAGTGATTTCCGCTTTTAAAGTATTGTTATTTCCTTTTATACTGATATTTTCTTCTCCTAGCTGCTTCTGTAATACTTGGTTTATATCGTCTATTTCATACGATCCAGTAGATAAAGTGATTACCTTCAATTGTGAATAATTTCCTTTTTCATCTTTACTCTCGTAATAATGTAGTAAATTGTTTTTTCCCTCCGTGACGTTGGGAATTGAATTGTACGTAGTGAAATCCAATAGTGCAGCTTCCCACAGTCTATCCTTGGATAAACGTAGTGCCGGGAAAAGAGTGCTTTTCAGTGTGGATGAATTTCCACTCAGTGACACTGTATACGATGACATCTCAAAGTTGACTGACGCTTTTCGCTAAAAACTCCAAACATAAATGTCCGCATATTTCTGTATTGTTGGGTTGTTCTCTTTTGTAATTGTAAAATATATTTTTGGAGTTCCGAAAATAATGTTGAAGTTCTTTCGGCGGTGGTAGATTGCCAAAACTGTCAAAGTAGTAAACGTTTTGTCCGAGTTTTTTATAGCATACCCAATGAGTTCCTGGACCATGAGTGGAATCCAAATTTACTATTCCAGTTTCATTTTTCCATATTTGATTTGGTAATGCATCTTTCATAAAAACTCCTAAAAAATGGTATTCTTAAACATTTCACATAATTTGATAATTGATGATTTGTTAAGGCTTTATTTGGAATTATCAATTGATTGTTCTTATTTAGTATACATGGTACGGTCTTAGGTATAAACCTGCTCCGTTTTTTACCATAGACCAAACGGAAGTTTTCTTCGCCTTTGCTTTACGAGTCCTACGACGTCTTTTTCTAATGTTTCCGCCTCTTTTGGGAGTTCTTCTCTTTGCAGGTCGTCCTCTACGACGTTTCCCGCCACCAAATTTTGTTTTACCCTTCATGGCTGTAGTAACTGCCCAAGCGGCTGCTTTTTCTGCAATACTTGCGTCACTTGATTTGACTCTTTGCCAAGCTTTTTCCGCTAGCACTCTATCCGCTATTGATCTATTTGTTGAATCTGCAAACTTGGAATACGCTATATCGTGTTCTTTGCAGGCTTGATCCAATTTATTAATTCCAGGATCTCCTCTTGCTAAACGTTTTGCCAAATTAGTTCCGGGTTCACAATATTGATAACCTCCGGGCAGATGGAATTCGTATGGTAGGGCGTCTATCGCTCGATTTAGAACAGCACCAACAGGAATCCGTCTGAGCAGGGATAACGCGGCTGATGTTATACCACGTCCTTTCTTGACGCTGTCTTGACGACGACTGAGCGGTGCGGTCTTCATTGTGTCGTCTTACATAACTGGCGTGTTTACTCTACGAGATGCTTTACATGAATGAATAATTTGTGCACAATTTTTATATTTAAATACCTAATTATTCAAATTAATTATATACTGATTTATGATTCTATTTTCAATCCACGCTTCTCGTTCATCGGGTTGAATCACCGCATGACTCGTTGTACTAGCTATATGATTGTGGGTATCAATAATTGAATTGCCCACTAATTTTATTAAACAATCTAAAGTTACAGAATCTTTCGGATGTTGAGGATCGTGTAACTGCATAATACGTTTATCATTACACGTGTAAGCGGTTGAATCACTTTTCGATGTTGTTATAACTTGTCCAATAGTAGCGGCATCATTGAAATCTTCGCCTGGTGAAACATTAATTATTTTCTTCATCTTAGCATTAAATTTGGTTCCATTGCGTTCATCCCAAGTTATTGTTTGTTTCACTATAACACAGTCATCTTCTTCATAACCAGGTACAATATTTTTTATTCTTCTATTATGACCTTCGTATGTACCTAATAAAGGACCTTTTGCGATTAATGTTTGTACCATTAAAGGTACATCCGACCTTTTTTCACCAAATCTTCCATTTGTTATTCTTTTACCTCCCGCATCCCATTCATTATTACTCCCTTGCATTAAATCAAACTTTTCATTTCCATGTATAAATGTATCTCCTCGCTTTAGCACGGCATCTTCATGTTTTACAAAATTCGATGTTCCCCTTTTTAATTCTTTAGATAGTTGTTCCATAGTAACAGCGTCTTTTGGTTGAGAACCGAAATTTACATTTGACAACACTTTCCCATGACAATCGATTTCATCAGCATCTTGTAAAATAATTGTCCTTGATGTATTTCAGGTTTACAGCATCGCCGTCGTCCTTTGGGTATCCAATGTCATTTATTATAAATTTATAAAAAGAAAATCCGCGTTGAGTCTTTTCCGGTATTATAGAATGTAAATATTCTTTATTAACTGAATCTTTATCATTTTTTGGATTTGCCACGTTTGTTATTCTATGATTCCCAGCATCATATGTCTGTCCATCTTTTAAATTATTACCCCACTGCAATTTTAAAGTATTTGAAAGTTCAGATGATAAATACTCTTTACTAATTGCATCAGAACTGTCAGTTGGTTTACCAACATTAATTATTTTATGTGATTTGACATCGTAAGTATTCTTGTCCAATTTCAACGATGTTGAAGTAGCTTCTTTAACTGTTTTTAAATTTGCTCCATCAGTATATTCTTCTGGATCTTTAACTAGTTTTAGACGTTTATTACTTATGTTATAGTCACCTTCAGGAGTTTGTGGTAATCCACTTCTTTTTCTGTCTTCTCCAACTTGCACCCCTAACGCGGAGTACCGTCCGAACTTGTCGACGCTCATGTTAGAACTGATACATTATACGCTTACAATTCTTTTATATATCCGCGGACAATTATACAACTATGCCGCGATTCCTAAGTTCATCAACCAGAGCCACCCATTCATTATTTAATCCCGTATGACCGGCTTCCATGGCTTCATGTAATAGTCTCATCCTGTCAACCAATTTATTGATGTCTCTGTAGTAGATCACATTTGTGTTGTACAGATTTTTCATCAGTCCTTTACCAGATGTTGAAGTATCTCCTTTACTCTTTTTGCCATGTTGTTCAAGAAGTGATAAATCCATAAGTGATAAAGATTTTCTTTTTAGCGGTTGTTTTAGCGCCGGTGCGGTACGCAATGTTGGCAATTTTCGTGGTGGAAATAGCTTTTTAATAACGATGTTATATTTCGTTGCACGTGAACGATTAATCGTCGCATCCTTTGAGTAATTCCTTTTATGAGCGTTGGTATTTTGTAGAATTTATTTAAAAACATTTAAATCTTTGATTGAATACCTTAGTGGGATGTTTTTAAAAATTAATTCATATAACCCTTTTGTTCCTTTATATTTATGCTCGCCGATAATGATTTAATCGTCCTGAGTTATTTCAAGCTTTGAATCACCGATTTTCAATTCATTCCCATCAGTCCTTGCTCCGTATACATGTGATTTGCTTAAATTAGGGTTAGCTTTCATGTCATGTAACATTTTCATTATGTATTTCCTTCCAAGAGGTCCATGTTGTAATATATCGCTACTCAATTGAGTTAGATTTGGAATCGATTGTTCCGCTTCACGTATTGGGTGTTCTTCTTCTTCTTCTTCTTTTTCAACAATTGGTTCTTCTTCTTTTGTTTCTTCTTGCGAAAATTCACTAGCACTTGTATATGAATCATCGTCGTCTTTTTTTAATGCTTGTACTTCTTGTTTAGAAACTGGTAGTAAAACATCTCCTTCATAACGAGGTTTACCAATGGTTTCTGATATCTGTTTTAATGGTTCCGTAATAGGTTTAAATGTAGTCTCTAGAAATTCTTCTCGTTCACTTAAACCCATCCTTAATGCGCGATTCTTCATCCTAATAGAATCGCTGAGTGATTTTATTTCTTTCAGTAGTTTTTCCTGATTCACCATGTTTACACTGTGAAGTCTGATTCATTACTAGACGTACCGCCGTTCAATTAATTGATTAATACAAATTTGTCCAACCCTATCCGATATCTTCCATCTTGTATAGCTTCATCTTTCATAATGACGAGAAAGCCATACTTTTCAGCCCACGCTTTGCCGCACATCTCTTTAAATTTATCAAATGTCATATCCGCATTCACATGATCGTTATATATATATGTTTCAAATTTGTTTCATCTTGCTTGAATATTATCAGCAAATTAGCATTATCTCTTATAAGTTGTTTTGGAATTTTACTGTAGGTTTGACCAATGTAAATACTGTCAATATTATGATGTCTTCCCATTGCAAAATAACTTCTGATTGTATCGTGATTCTCACATGATACATCGTCAAATATAAATACAGAAAATGGTTTAGCTTCATTTGGCTGCATAATTGTTTCACTAGCATTAAACTTGTAGAAATTTACTTCTGGTACACTTGCTAACACTTTATCCAACAACTGGTATTTAGGTTGTTGCAAAGATTTTGAAAAAATGTATATATTATTAAAACGTAGTCCTTTTGGATTAGTTATAAGGTTGAAAACAACATTTGTTTTTCCACAATTTGAAGGACCGGTTATCAAACATCTTGTGGAGTTTGGTAGTAATTCGCCATGTTTACCATGGTTTAACTTGTCACTATCCACTGTCAATTCATCTATATTATTAATATTAAATCGTTCCTTTTGCTGTACAATATCCATCTTGTTTAAAGGTTGAACACATAATGAGTTATTAATGTACTATACCAAGTCTTTTGTAGGAATCCAAGAATCTTCACTCTTATCAAATCCCAACCAACGGACTTTAACTTTATCCTTTTTTCTTTGTAAAACCTTTTCGACAAGATATACATCACCAACTGTTGATTTCAATAGTTCATGCCCATAGAATCCGCCTTGAAGTAGTTCACCTTTGTTGTCCTTTAAAATGTACGTTTCTGGTATTGTCGGCTGCACCTTGTAGATTGTAAATACTTCGTTAGTCCAGTTTGGTAGATATCTCTTACTGAAAACCCCTTTGTATTTACTTATACGCACCTTATCGTTTACTTTAAACTTTTTAGGTTTTAATTTTTCAATTTTGGGAGCAGTATTTTTTTTAATACGCTTCAAAACAAGCTTAGCATTGCCGCTATTTACTTGGATAGGTTTCATACCAATGGTGCGATGATATTTGTTATTGTACTCTTTTATAAGCTGCGGTAATATATCGTACCACACGTACGATCCTCGTTTGGAAAATGTTTTATACATCGCTCCTTTTAATGTTCTATTGAATCGTTCTATTATCGAAGCTTTGACTTCCGAATTCGTTCATTCCTTTAATAACTGTATTTCTTCTTGGAAACTTTCTTCTTGCCGGTTTATGAAGTTCATGTACAATCTTATCCTTCAGTCCTTCCATTATTAGATGTTGTTTCCACGCTGGTTGAAAAAATACTAATCCTCAGACTGGTTTGTCATCTTTTATATCATTAACAAATATGGGTCAAGGCCAAATAATAGCTGTGTAAAAAAGAGGGGGCATGGCATTGGGCTTGCCATGCTCCCCTCTTTTTTACGGAAAGGAAAAAGGAAGTAGGTGAAAGGACGAAGAACAGGTTTTATTGGTCGATAGGAGTTAATGAATAATGTCCAAAAGGAAGTGTGTGTATATTGTCTTGCTGGATATGCCTCTTGTCATCCTTGTAGCTTAGTGCCCATTTTGTTTGTTTAACACTGTAAACTTGATGGTTGAAGCTTCTTATCGTATTAAAAGTTGCTGTGGTTTCTATATTTTCGAACAGACATCTTTTAAAATGTTCAAATTGTACATTCTTCTTTAGATATGATGTTTTAATACCTTTTGCCTTCTTCACAACTTGATGTTCTTCTTTCTCACTTATGTACAGTTGAAATGAATAAAGCTTGGACATCAAAGCCACAATTTCCTCCATAGGTGCACCATTGGTCTCATCTTTGAATTTTCCTAAGACTTTCTTGTTTATTCCATTGTCGTAGTTAGGATGCTGTTGCGGATAGTCAGAAAAATCAAAATCATCTTTATAAACAAAAGTGCGTAGGTCTTCATACATATCATTGGTTATAATCCAATAGATGAATGCGTCGGTGTCCATGTATGCAATTCCAATGTTCTCTCTTCCATAATGTTTCACCATTTTATTATAATGAAAATCGTACATATGAGTTTTTGATATGTCTAAAATGGACATTCCGATATAAACAGGGCGATCCATCTTAATTGAAATTTTGTTCATAGAAACGGCAACAAGGTTTTCATTAATAATTATTGAAGATGCAAAGTTTGGTTTTTGGACCAACTTTTGTAATTTTGTTGCGTCATTAACCAATCTTAAATCTTTGTGATTCCTCTTGTTTTCTAATGTTTTGCCGAATATTGCATTATTCATCAATTTAAAGAAATCCTTTTCAAAATTGGACGTTGCTGCAGTTCTTCTTCTAGTGTTGTTATCTATATAGGATTTCAACCAACAGGACTGAGAAAATTGTAGCACCCTATTAATTTTGGTAATTTTCAATCCCATCTCTAACGCTTGTTGTACTGTCCAATAATGTGCTACATACCTCATCTTGTTGGTGAGTGTCATCATTAATTTCGCCCATCTACCAGTCGGAGATATTTCTGTTTTTGCTAATAGCGGCAAGTCGTAATAGTGGTCGTGAAGATGTTCGGGGTACTGAAAATCAACGTCAAAGATATAACCAGTATCTCCGTGTTTAGGGATATCGGCGATGTTATCAATCGAATTTGGATCAACCCATTTAAAATTATCATATGGAAGGGGTTTTGACATAGCCCATCCATATAGGTTATTTGCGTCAAAATAACCTATAAATGTACTTGGTTGTGACGCGTCATAGTTGGGGAGGTATTTATTGTTGGCTTTTACATATCTGGTCACACTTTGCGTTAATCCTCCTCGGATACCAGACTCTATCATCAACACCATATCTATATCGGTTAGTAGTTGAAGTTTACAGTTTGTTTCTTTTAACATGGCCTGCCATGCCAATCCGGGAGCTGTGTACGAATGAAGAGGGTCTAATCCGTATGCTTTTAAACAGGTATTCCTAAATTCTTCCATTATGTCACATAATAGTGTCACATCCAATTTAACGTAGAAATCTGAATATTCTCCCAAAGTTCTCATCCCTAATTCATTCCATACCTTACAAGCGGGTTGATAATCTTCCTCACTGATGTCCTCTTCGTATAATTTACTCTTAAAAGCTTCTCTAGGTGGAAGTGAGGTTTCTTCAAATCTTTCCAAACTGTCGATATAATCATAAGGGAAAACACCTTTGCGAAGAACTAGATCCAATTTATCGTTATTCACAATCATTCTTGTTTCTATTAAATCTTCTTTCCTGAGGTTTTCTGAAAGTCTCGATAAACTGCACGGCATAAACCGGTACGAATCTAAAAATCGTAATTTTATATTTCCAATCTTCTTACTAAAACTTATAAACTTTTCAGTTGGTTCCGCGATAACATCAATCGCACCGTCATCTCTCCCCAATTCTGGTATTATAAAATGACCATCATAACCGCTAAGGTTATGCAGTATTACAGGTATATTTTTACGAATCTTGTAATTGATGTTGCATCCATTACATGCTGCACCCCTATAATATCCTGTAAGATGATCATGATCCTTAACTTTGTAGTTATTCAAACTAAACTCATTTTTACATAAAAAACAATGGGTGGCATTTTCATGTTGAATTTCTTCTTCTTCATCCATAGGTATCATTGGCACAATATCGCTATACAAATTTTCTACATTCCTAGCTATTTCATATAGATGATTAAGAAATGTCGCAGCAACATCTTCACCACGGTACACCACGGGTCTTGACGTTAATCCGTACCCATTTAAATGTTCTTCAGCCAATGTAGATTTAACCAATAAACAAAAACTGTTAGGCTTATGCATTTGATATTTTATACTCTTCCTTGCTTCAACGTTTTCATCTTCAATAGGGACAAGTGTTGATTCAAAATCAGCGTATACCACTATAGGAATGCGATACTGATGGAACACCTTTTCAAACTGTAAGTATGATTTACTTAATGGTGGTAAGATAATCTTTGCTTCAAAGTGTTCATTACACAGTTGTTTATGTTCTTGTAACCAATTTCGCCCTCCATTTCTTTCTTCTTTAAAACAAAAACATCTTTTACAAATTACTTTTTTGTGTTCATTTTTCGATAGCTGCTTGTTGACAAGTCTTTCAAATGATTTTATCCATACATAGTGTGACACTTCATCCTTTGTAAGTAACAACAAGTCCGTATGATCTGCAAGCTCGTTCTTCACCACTTTTAAAGGATAAACTTTATTGGAACTGTCCAAAGCAAATACGTTAACTGATATTCCGGGATTTTGTTTTTCAAATTTTGAAATATCCTTCAACCCTACCGGGTTAGACATGCCTTGAAAATTATATCTATATCTGTAGTCCTCATATTCTTTGCGCATTGTGTGTTACAAATTTTGAGGTCATGGCGTATCGAAAACATTCCATATCTTCATTTTCTACATTTACACATGATTTGGTATCTTTGATCCTTTTCGGGAGTGCAATATAACTGCTGCCCATCAGCCCATAACCATGCTTGTGAACTCTTATGTCCATATCTACGACGCTAACTAGACTCCAACCTGATCCTCTTCCTTCGTGTTCTTGAATTTTCGTCAAAATCTCTTCAAAACAATCTTCAATTATTGAATCAATATCCGAATTACCCATGATGGTTCGATTTTTTGTTATAGATCCTCTTGGTGACATTTCTTCTTCTACATTGATAAACATGGCGTCTAAGATCAAACCAAATTTAATAAAGTTTAAACGTTTTAGTTCTTCTTTTAAAATCTTAATTACAATTGGTTTAGCTTCAGCAACAAATTGCTCTAATTCCAGATTTTCGTTTTGAATTTTGTGATGCATCACCACTTTACCGGGTAATGCGTGAATACTTAAACTTGGTAGTGTATAAGATGGTCCTGCTGTTACTTCTTCTGTAGATATGTTTTCATTTTCTCTTACTGTAAAATTTTCATTTCTATTGTGATACAACTCCTTATGAATGTCTAACAATATTTCATCTTCATAAGACTCTAAACATATCTCACAACGATGCATTTTAGCGATTTTATCCTTTGAAATTTAACAGGTAAATGAAACGCGGCCTCTTCATACCGCCTTTTTATGCCGTCTTACCCCCCCCAATTTTAATCTTCTTCTTTTTCTTCGCTATCTGACGGGAATAATCGTCTTGCGCAGAAAACCAATCTTTCACGTATTGATTCTACATCAGGATTGTGACTAGATGTTGGAGTTTCATGATGCACATCTTCAAATTCCAATGGTGCTGGGTATTCATTCTCTGTCAAGTCTATTTCTACATCTTCATGCGCCTCACTTGTTAATTCTTCTTCCATACTGTCAACACTTTCCGCTTCTGAGTTGTCGTCATCCGAATCTCCCATGCCGAGATCTTCTTGTTGAATTTTATATAATATTTCAAAAATAGGTTTCCTAGGATAGTCAGTGTTATCCACGGGAGCCATTCCGAATGAATAAAGGAGACCCTCTTGTGTGGCTACTTATATATGACTATTTTAATAGGTCAAGGTCAACACCCCCTAAAGCGAGAATGGGGAATAGAGCACTAAGTGGCATGTTAGTCCATTACCACAAAGTGATCTATTCCCCACTCTCTAATGTAAGTCCAATTAGCAACCAATTATTAAATGTCAATTTTTTATTGTTTTTTTTAACCTCATCACTGTTTATATCAAGTCCAATTAATAACCAATTGTTTTTACTAACACATAAAATTTTAAATAATTTTGTAGCTTCTTCCACTTCTTTTTTATTCGCTGTCTTTCATCACACAGTTCATAGGTTCTTCATCTTCTTCTTGTAGAATTCTTTTGCGTTCATATTCCAACTGCTGTATTCTTTCATTCTTTATGGCCAACTCGATAAGTAGTTGATTGATGTAGTCAGCGGCCATATCAATAGTTCTAGTCCTTACTTCTCCCAATCGCACTCCTGGTATTAACCTTTGCAGTTTGTAGTATTTTTGTCTTATTCTCGCCTCTCTTGCCTGAGCTGACTCTTTAAAATGACTTTTCTGGGCTTTCAAATGATGTTCATCCTTTTTTGTTGTAGTAAGGTCCAAAACATTGTCTCCACTCGCCATGATTCTGGTTTTACTGCGAGATGTGAGAAACAAGAATATTATAAGCGGAATGACTACAACAACGCGTCGAACCTCTTTTATCCACTTTCCCCCACCAAAACACTTTCCCCCACCATGTTTTTTATAGGTCAAGGTCAAATAAACTTAACGCGAGGACGGGGAATAGAGCACTAAGTGGCATGTTATTCCATTACCACAGAGTGATCTATTCCCCGCTCTCTATTCTACATCTAATTTTTTTGTATTTTTCTGTTTTATTTTTTTTTATATTTTTTTTACCCGTCATCATTTACACAGCAGGAGGTTCATACTTTATAGGAGAGTCTTCATCAGGTTCATCAAATGCATTCCACGCACAAGTATCAGGAAGTTCATTAGGTTCCATCTTTAAAACAGGAATTTCACTAGGCGGATTCCCTACACCAGTAGTTTTATTTGTCTTCAGTTTGTTTTCTAACACTTCAATTTTGTCCAACAGTTCCAAAATATATTTCTTTGCGCCCATCAATGTTTGTATCCTGGTATTGTTAACATTCAATGAAGGCACTATGAGTTGCAATTGATAGAACGCCATTCTTTCTTTCCTACACCGTTCCTTACCTAAAGCACTCAATTTTGGATGTGTTATTTGTTTTCCTTTACTTGAAAAATGTAAAACTTTACTTGTTGAAGGGGTTGAATTTTCTACTGGTTCACCCATTTTCATACAATGTTCTTCTTAAGAGTTTTAGCAAATAAATGAATCTCCTACTGTGTTTTAACCCTCTTTTAAACACAATTCACTCCCCACTATTTCAATTTTCCCCCACCATGTTGTTTAAACAAAAAACCAAACTTCCACTTTTGCATTCACATTATTGTCTTTTAGAAATTTAATAAATTGCGAGCTGGATGTCGATATTTGCCTCTTTGTTAAATAATCTTTCACCACTTGCTCATCTTTCCCTTCTAATATGTAGCAAAACACTTTCATCAAACTTCCATCATCTTCTTTGGATCTTATAAAGTTTGCAACAGATGTCCATTCTTCATCGACAATTTTAAAAGTTTTTATTTCCATGTGAAAAGACATCTTTACTCCAGTTATTCTGTGACAGTAATGAAATCAACCTTTACCAAGCAACATTTATAACCAATACCCCCACTACTTTTCCCCCACTACTTTTTCCCCCACTTTTCATGAGCTCCCCTCCATACCGTTACTCTAGTATGTTCTACACCTAATAAATTTACATAAGACCTGTGCGCAGATTGTGCATCTTTCCCGCATAGCTTCAAATCTTATTAGTGGTGCTTTAACACGATGGTCAACGTACCCTCCTTCAAGTTCAAATTTGTCCCAATCATCTATAGCTGCTCGTGCACAATCTGGACAAAGCCGGGTCCCATCTGCAAATTTATAAGCAACAATAATGCCGAATCCATAATGTTCTCTTCGATACTCGTGTATTGCATTTCTAACCGTATTGGGAATAACACATTCTCCTGATCTTATTATGTGATGAAATAAAAAGTCATCACAAATTATTTTTCTCAAACAAATAACAAAAAGAGTGTCCATCGTGTTGTAGATGAGAGTAACATTCGTACTAAACTGTTTTACTGCCTATCGCCCGCTTAAATAACTTATCCCCACTACTATTTTATAGGTCAAGGCCAAATTAACGCGAGAACGGGGAATAGAGCACTAAGTGACATGTTATTCCATTGCCACAAAGTGATATATTCCCCTCTCTCTATTCTACCTCTACTTTTTTTACATTTTTTAATTTTATTATTTTTTTTATCATTTTATGTTTTTTTTAACTTAAAATCCTAATATTTCATTTCTTTCTTCTTCACCTTCTTCAACCACACTTTCGTTAATACACACATTTTTCAAACGTAACAGTTCTTTCTTCATTTTATTGTTTTCATTTTCCAATTGTTTAATTTTTGATTTTTTTTCTTCTAATAGTAGCTTTAAATGTTTTATGTAACCGGCTACGTGGACAGTTTTTACTCGATTTTCTCCAAGTTGCATTCCGGGAATTTGAAATTGAAGTCTGTAGTATTCCATGTTGATATTAGCCTGGGTTTGTCTTGATTGTTCACTTCTTCTCCTTCTGGTCTCCTCTTCTGCTTCAGAAGTAAGCGTATGATATAAAATTGGACGTTGCATCGTAGTTGCCTGCTCTTATAAAACTAAAACTGATTTCAGTCCTACATCACATTTATCCCCTTTCCCCCACCACTTTACTGGTTGTTCCACAAATGACGAATACATATTTCAACGGTCACACTAGCACCATTTTTAACAAGATGGTTATAAAGAAAATAAGGATAGTCACAAGATTTAAGATCTTCATTTGCCAACATGAAATCAAATGCTAATTTCCTTGAATATTCATTATGAAATTTTTCATGAACACTAATTAGAATTCCAGCCTTTTCAAACTTATAACCGATGTCCGGGATTTTCTTACAATCATCTATGTCCAGAATTGGAAAATGATACGTGAAGGAGTTCACCGGTGGTACCCACACTCTATCACACTCTTCACAAAACACTTTGTACATTCTCGCTCGCTTATCCATTTTCAAATGATTTTTACTCATGCCAGTCTACCGTTTAAATACCCTACTACCGCATCTTTCCCCCTACCATTTTTATTCCGAATTTGTTTCCTCATGTTGCGGAGTATGAATAACATGGGCAGCGGCATTCCAGAGTTGTGACTGCTGTTCTTCTTCACCTTCAGATTCTGTTAATTCTTCCGGTTGGTGCATAAAGGATACATTTGAATTTGAAGCGGGTGCAATATCATTGTTCATTTGTTGATTTAAATTTAAGAATTCTCCAACTATTTCTTCTAAAAACTTTCCAACCGTAATATTTACCTCTTGCTCTAGTTCTTCGTCTTCTGCCATCTCACGGTCTATAACAATTTCAGTAATGTAAATAAAAGTGGTATCTCTCGGAGACATGGTTTAAGAAAACGTGTGGCTCCAGTAACAGTTACACGAAAAATGAACAGGATTGTGTTGAACCCTCGCTTATATAGGAAACTGGAAGGAGGGGGGAGGGGGGGGGGTAAAATCAATTATAAAAATAAAAATTTGTAACTTGCCTTGCTCTAATTACTCTTCCGCAGACAGCTTGTATTGCATTGCAACCACTTCCACCTCTATCTTCATGCCTTCTACAAGATTTCGTACGTGCAGCATCCAAGGAAACAGTATTTATAAAACTTCAATCCTTACTCGGCATGCACACAATACTTCGTACGCATCGCGACGGTATACAAACACACTAACCCCCATGCCCATATCCCTCATTATGGTTTGTTCAATCTTCAGAAATAACCTATACAATAGCGGCCAAACTTCTGTGTGCTCAGCAAAAAACGAATCCAGTCTCTTATACATGTTTAACGTATAACAACAAGTCAAATAATGAGCAAACACATGTGATAGGTGCTTTTATAACGTTTGCCAACACAGTACAGTGAAAATTTTTTGGCGGGGGGGGGGTGTCAATGTCAAGGTCACATGAAAGTAGGTCACGGGACTTAGAGCGACCAAAAAATAATGGGAGAGAAACGCAGCGCACTTATTATAGCGCTAGTTTCTCTCCCATTATTTTTTGCCAAAAAATTTGGAAAAAGCTAATTTATTTTAAGATTTGCTACGACCCCACCGAGTCCAACCATCCTCACCTCTTATCAGATAGTCTCTCGCATCAAGTCTGTTGATCGCTTTCAGGTTTCTTAGAGGTACAGATAGCTGTATTACCCATTTATAGCCGTTACATGAAATTACAATTTTATTATGCTTATCTGTTTTGCTTACAAAGAAATACCTCAAACCTTTTGTCAGTCTATCAAATTTGGTGAGGGGGTAAGACTTGCTGGAGATCACAGTCGGTTGTGGCACAGGAAGATGTTTCACGACATGCAAACGGCAATACTGTTCGTTTAAAACACATTTCTTACCACAAACCGATCCTTTTTTAAGTCCCCTACAGAGCAATTCAGGACATTTACGTGGATTTTTAAATGCCCTGCGTCGCTCTTTCATTAATAATCGGAAGCGCTCTGAAGGAGCAATTTTGAAAAGTTTCTTTTTTCTTTTTAGAACAGGAATAGTAGGACGATGAGGATTGGGTTCAGCGATAGGTGTTATTAGTGGTGGTAAGGATATGTAGCTGCGGATAGATTTCAGCAATGAAGGCGTGTCCGGACGAAGAGGCTCACCAGTTCTTGGGACATCCGTCACTTTCTTCTGCGGTGGTGGTGGCATTACTGCAGATCCATCTTCTGACGGCTGCTCCGCATGGATTGGTGACGGAGGTGGCGAGAAGATGCTCCCAAGAACTGTCATCGCTTGCAGAAGAATGTTGGGTGGAGCAGGAGTTCTGGATGTGGAAGGTGGCGTGTCCATCCGCTCCAACATGTGCTCCGGCACATTCTTCAAACGGAGTCTCTTCGTCGGTGCAGTCGGTGCGACAGGTGCTGATGTGGTAGTGGTGCTGGTAGTGTTGGAAGTAGTACTGGTAGTACTCGACATGGCTCAGATGTGGCAGCGCCGTTAGTAGGCCTCGCTTAAATAACCACACGCAACAAGTGAAAGTGACCTCGGGGAGGGGGGGGGGTTCCGGTCTGGTTGGGGGGGGGTATGCATGAGTGGATTGAGGTCAAGGTCACCAAAAAATAATAATGATCCAAGGTGATGGAGGCGGCAGTAACCGTCTCCACCACCCTGTGTTCCTCAAACACTCCCAGTCACAACCCAAAAAAGTTACGTCTTGCGAGGGATCCCAATTTTTTTTGCCCGCACGCACTTTGGCGATCCAGTTTGGTGAGCTGTGATACGGGCGGCCAGTCTCGGGCCATTTGGCACTGGGCTTGACCATGTGGTAGTTAGGGACACTGGAACAGCTAGTGCAAGACGCAACACTAACCTCCCACCCTTAATCTAAACCCACCCAAACATATTTTTTGCCTGACCAAAATTAAAAACAAAAATCAAAAACAATAAAAATATGCGCTACTTACGGCACAACGCGCATGTCCCACCCATATTTAATGAAGTTCAATCGAACTTCTTCAATTTACATTTACATTTTAATTTAATCTACCCATCCTAACAGCTAGCTGTGTAATATAAAAAATTATTAGTACACAGATAAACACAGACATAAACTTACACACACACACACACACACACACACACACACACACACACACACACACACACACACACACACCATAATCCAACACTTTAAATTAAAAACACATTTCTTAAACATAAATAATACCATAACACACCTTAATACTAACATCGCAATGCGCAAGTTAAACCTTAAAACTAACACATCTTAAGACTAAAACCATACACACACACACACACACACACACACAACAAATATTAATAGCCTAACAACAAGAGTAACTCAAATATATATCGGCCGCTTATACATTTGAGTTGCCCTCTGAGTCGGATCGGAGCGCCGCGTCCGGAGTTCCGAGCCCGACTGCGGCGGCAATAGTCGTCGGGGTGGTTCTTGGCTCCCAGAGTGGTGGGGGGCCCGGTAGGGGTTTAAGGGGGTATGGAACCTTCCAGCAACGTCAGTGGAAAATTCCAAACGGATGTGCTTTGTTACATGTGGGTCGGCCAAAACGCAGGTGGAGCCTTGTACCTCTCAATTTGCATTAGATAGCATCAAAATACATCCGCTGACAAGTAGGACCCTTTTTTTTTTTTTTTTTTTTTTGAGGGAGAGGCGGAAAAATGCATTACGCACACAGGTGGCCAGCCTGTAGTGTGGGGCTCCCCTAAAAACGAGTTTACCCACTAAAAAACCTCCTCTACTCTTTAGGATTCTAACCTGGAACTGTTTATCACATTACGTCAGGCTAGGCCTAAATTTGGCTAACGCCCGTGGGGCTCACTCCTTATCCAGCCACTCGATCAAGGGATCTGGGCCACTTCACGGTCCAGATCGGTTTTCTTTTCCAGGAGGATGCCCCGGACGAACTGTGACAAACAATCCCAGTTGCCCTCATCCTCCAAAATCTTTTGGCAGACCGAGTCCACCGAAAATGCACCAAAGATTTGTGTGGCCTCCAGGCGGGGCCCTTCCCAACGGGGACAGCGGAAGAATGTGTGTTCCGCATCGTCGGGAACACCCGGGCAATAAATGCAGTCCGGTGAACCGGTCTTTCCCATACGGTTCAGGTACGACCGAAAATAGCCGTGACCTGTCAAAAATTGGGTCAGGTAGTAGTCCACCTCCCCATGCCGCCGTTCCACCCATGGTTGGACCTGCTTGATAAGTCGCGCAGTCCATCGTCCTCGGGTGTCGTGCTCCCAGCTGTGTTGCCACTGCTGGTAGGTTCGGGAGCGCTCTTCTGTTCTTGCCGTGTCCTTGCCGATCTTGCCTTGTCTCTGATAAATCGCTTTCCTCTCCCCTGCCAAGAGCTTGACAGGGATGACTCCGGCGACCACCAGGACGGCAGGCTCGGACACTGTCCGGTAGGCGGAACACACCCGGAGCGCAGCTTGACGCTGAACCCGGGCGAGTCGCAACCTGTAGCACTCCTTATCTAGAGCGCCTGCCCACACCTCTGCCCCGTAAAGAAGCACGGACTGGACCGCGGACATCAACAGACGTCTTCTGCTGGATCGGGGACCCCCGACATTGGCCATCAGCCTACTAAGGTAAGTCACTACCTTAGCGGCCTTGTCCGCCGTACGGAAGATCTGATCCCTCCAGCTTAACTTGGTGTCCACCATAACCCCGAGGTATTTGGCGGCACGAGTTGATGTGACCACCTCCCTTCCCACTCGAAACGGGACGACGGTGTCGATCCTCTTCTTCGTAAGAATCACGATCTCCGTCTTACTGAGAGCAAGTGAGAGACCGTGATCGGACATCCAGTTGTTGACCACCCGCATAACTCGGTTCAACTTCAGTTGGGCCAGCTCAACGTTGCGTGCAGCAATGAGAGCTGCGACGTCATCGGCGTACCCAACCAAAGTGGTTTCCTCAGGCATCTCGGACCTCAGGAGGCTGTCATAGGCAACGTTCCAGAGATCCGGGCCGAGTATTGAACCTTGTGCGGCACCAGAAGTGACTTCCATCGTCCGCGTTCCGTCCCTCGTGTCATAAATCAGGCTTCGAGAGCGTAGATAATCCTCGACGAGCCGCAACAGATATGCAGGAATACGAAAGGTGTTGCGAAGCGCATCCAACATATCGACCCACCTCGCCGAGTTGAAGGCATTCTTGACATCAAGCGTAACAAGAAGCACTACTCGGCGGGAGAAATGGTTGTGGCTCTCGGCTCTCTCCACAGCTCTCTGAACTTCGGTGACAGCGTCGATCGTTGACCGTCCCTTTCTGAAGCCGTACTGACGGGGGCATAAGTCCCCGGCAGCTTCCACGGCAGAAGTCAGGCGGGAACGGATCAGCTTCTCGAACAGCTTCCCAGCCGTGTCCAACATGCAGAGAGGCCTGTGGGACGACGGCAGCTCGGGATCACCTTTGCCCTTGCTGATCAGTACAAGCCTGGCTGTTTTCCAGGGAGCCGGAAACACCCCTTCTACCAAACAGGCATTGTACATTCTCAAAAACAAGTCAGCGTTGATTAAAAATACTTTCTTTAAAGCCTCACTGGGAATCCCATCCGGGCCAGGAGCCTTGTTGCTCTTCAGGGAGAGAACGGAGGTTTCCAGCTCCTCGAAAGTGAAAAGTGGAACGTCCTCTACCCGTCCGAAGTCAACCGGCGGTCGCTGTGGATGTTCAGGAAACAACGCAGCGACGATCCTCCCCATGGTGGCGCCCTCCATGATGGAAGGTGGAGAGCGGGCGCCGAGTTTCTGTGTTACAAGTTTGTAACCCAGGCCCCACGGGTCGGAATCAACGTCGTCACGAAGTCTCCTCCAGCTATTCGCCTTGCTCCTGTTGATCGCCTGGCGGAGAGATTTTCTCGCAGCTTTATAGGCCTCCGACTTACGAACTCTGTCTGCGGGAATTCTCGCTCTAGTGGCGGCTCGTCTAGTTCTTAAACATGTTCTTCTGAGTTCCGCAATCTCTTCAGTCCACCAGTAAACGGGTTGTTTGTCGCGTCGGGGTTTCCTTCGCGGCATAGACTGGTCGCAGGCCGAGACGATAAGTTCCATCGTGGATGTTACTAGTGCCTCGGCTCCAGCCTCACCAGGATTCCCCTGCGCTCCCCGAGAGATGACTTCGGTGAACTTGACCACGTCCAGTTTGTTGGTGTTCCACCGGCGTGGCCCTTCCCGAGATGCGGAAACTCGACGATTTGCCTGATCATGCAGGTCAAACACGATGTATTGGTGGTCGCTACCCGTGTAGTCCTCGACAACCCTCCAGCCAGAGATCCTCGGAAGGAGCGACTCAGACGCAAAGGTGACGTCAGGGATCGTGCCTCTCTGCCCGGGGCGCCGAAAAGTAGGTGTGTCGCCCTGGTTGAGGACGACAAGACCGGCCCTGGCGATGAAATCCAGGATGTATTTCCCCCGGGAGCTGGTAGAGGGCATTCCCCACTCGACGGCCCTGGCGTTGAAATCGCCACCAACGACGACATGCCCGGTGGTGCCGAGAACGCACTCCTCTAGGCTATCTATCTTGTCGCGAAAGTCCTGGACGGCCTCGTTGGGTGTGAGGTAGCAACTGAAGATAGTCACGTCCCTACACCGAACCCAGACGAATCCTCGGCCGCGCCCGTGCCTCCGCACCAAGACATCCTGTGTATTACGCGCCCAAAATGCAGCAGTACCGAGGCTGTCGGAGATCCAAATGTTTGGGTCTCTGTCCCGATACTGTTCGCTGATAAGGAGCGCGTCAGCACCAAGTTCTCGGGCGAGCTTTGAAAAGTTTCTTTTTTCTTTTTAGAACAGGAATAGTAGGACGATGAGGATTGGGTTCAGCGATAGGTGTTATTAGTGGTGGTAAGGATATGTAGCTGCGGATAGATTTCAGCAATGAAGGCGTGTCCGGACGAAGAGGCTCACCAGTTCTTGGGACATCCGTCACTTTCTTCTGCGGTGGTGGTGGCATTACTGCAGATCCATCTTCTGACGGCTGCTCCGCATGGATTGGTGACGGAGGTGGCGAGAAGATGCTCCCAAGAACTGTCATCGCTTGCAGAAGAATGTTGGGTGGAGCAGGAGTTCTGGATGTGGAAGGTGGCGTGTCCATCCGCTCCAACATGTGCTCCGGCACATTCTTCAAACGGAGTCTCTTCGTCGGTGCAGTCGGTGCGACAGGTGCTGATGTGGTAGTGGTGCTGGTAGTGTTGGAAGTAGTACTGGTAGTACTCGACATGGCTCAGATGTGGCAGCGTTGGCGGCTGGAATCAGAATAAACAGAGCCGTTAGTAGGCCTCGCTTAAATAACCACACGCAACAAGTGAAAGTGACCTCGGGGAGGGGGGGGGTTCCGGTCTGGTTGGGGGGGGGGGTATGCATGAGTGGATTGAGGTCAAGGTCACCAAAAAATAATAATGATCCAAGGTGATGGAGGCGGCAGTAACCGTCTCCACCACCCTGTGTTCCTCAAACACTCCCAGTCACAACCCAAAAAAGTTACGTCTTGCGAGGGATCCCAATTTTTTTTGCCCGCACGCACTTTGGCGATCCAGTTTGGTGAGCTGTGATACGGGCGGCCAGTCTCGGGCCATTTGGCACTGGGCTTGACCATGTGGTAGTTAGGGACACTGGAACAGCTAGTGCAAGACGCAACACTAACCTCCCACCCTTAATCTAAACCCACCCAAACATATTTTTTGCCTGACCAAAATTAAAAACAAAAATCAAAAACAATAAAAATATGCGCTACTTACGGCACAACGCGCATGTCCCACCCATATTTAATGAAGTTCAATCGAACTTCTTCAATTTACATTTACATTTTAATTTAATCTACCCATCCTAACAGCTAGCTGTGTAATATAAAAAATTATTAGTACACAGATAAACACAGACATAAACTTACACACACACACACACACACACACACACACACACACACACACACACACACACACACACACACACACACACACCATAATCCAACACTTTAAATTAAAAACACATTTCTTAAACATAAATAATACCATAACACACCTTAATACTAACATCGCAATGCGCAAGTTAAACCTTAAAACTAACACATCTTAAGACTAAAACCATACACACACACACACACACACACAACAAATATTAATAGCCTAACAACAAGAGTAACTCAAATATATATCGGCCGCTTATACATTTGAGTTGCCCTCTGAGTCGGATCGGAGCGCCGCGTCCGGAGTTCCGAGCCCGACTGCGGCGGCAATAGTCGTCGGGGTGGTTCTTGGCTCCCAGAGTGGTGGGGGGCCCGGTAGGGGTTTAAGGGGGTATGGAACCTTCCAGCAACGTCAGTGGAAAATTCCAAACGGATGTGCTTTGTTACATGTGGGTCGGCCAAAACGCAGGTGGAGCCTTGTACCTCTCAATTTGCATTAGATAGCATCAAAATACATCCGCTGACAAGTAGGACCCTTGTACCTCTCAATTTGCATTAGATAGCATCAAATTACATCCGCAGCTTTCCCCTTCGCGTGACAGCATAATTATCGTCGATTGTTATCCACCCTCTTCCGCCACTTAATTATAGTTCCAACGGAAATAGGACGCCGGTACACGCAGGTAGTTTTTAACATACAATAGACTATTGTTTAACTATTATTTCTTAACACTTAACATTTTAATTATTTTTACACTATTTCTTAACACTACACCAGTCATTTTATAAATCTCAATTTTATTTTCGCGTCGAGTTTCAATTTTTGTTTAAACTAAATATGCTAATTACCATCGCGTGCAGGAAACTCGCACTGATTAATTGCAGGTTCCATTCTTACACACCTGTTTCCTCCTTACTCTCTTACTTTAACAACACTTAAACTCTAACCGCTACTTCTCGGTCATAATAATGTAGTTAGTGCTACACTACAGGATTTGACTGTGCAGTAGTGCACGCAATCTTTCCTGCACGTCTGCTATTATACTTATTGCTACATTACACGAGATATTTCTTGCACACCTGCAGGTTATACACTTTACAACCGGCTACTATTATAGTTATCACTACAGCATAAGATTCACCTGTACAATTGACTATTGTAATCCTACCTGATCGTGCACGGGGCATTTCTTGCACACTTGCAGCTTATACGCTTTACAACCGTTTAATATTACAATTATTGCTATACCACAATAGTTACCTGTTCAATCACAGTTGTGGTCCCCCACTTGATTGTCCACAGAGCGATACTTGCAATCCTACAACTGAATAATTAATTAATTAACTTCCGCCATTACCGGTACTTTTCTTAAACTATCCGTCTCTTCTCCGATTCTTGTGACCGTAGCCGCAGCCGACTGACAAATAACCGAGCTCTCCCGAACCTCGCTCTTTTATGCGGTTTTCTCGGGGAGGGGGTTGGAGGGGCGTCGCACGTGACTCATCGATCGCATAAAAAGGGGGGTTGCCGCCGCGCGCGTGCCATTTCGGTGGCGGCATCGGTCGGGTGAGGTACTATCCGTAAGTCTCTGGCGCTTTTATAACTAACGCTTGTTACTCTAAAATGTGTTTCCACTTAATATGCTAATTAGTGTCTATATATTCAGACACAATCGCGGCCACTGACCATTTACCGGCTTGTTCTGAAGCGGTGCACATGTAAAATCATGGCTTCCCACACTTTACAGCTGAAACTTTTACGCACAAAACACATTTTACAACAGCATTCTACACCTGCAGTTTCAAAACCGCGTAGTACTGTGGCTAAACTTAAAAAATGGTTCAGGTTTCACCCGTTGTATTTTGCACCACCTCACCTTGGCAACGCTTGTACTATTGATACTATTCTACAGACAGTCTTGACTGACATGCTGAAGTACCAACATTTCCCTCTTGTCACGCCTATTGACGGTCCCGTCCAGTTCTTCTTGTTCACCATCTTACCGGGTCTATATCATCGGACATCCTCCGACTCGTGTCTCATTGCTCTCTATCGCCTCACACCGTAAACACCTAAAAGCTCTCGTCTCACTCTCTCTCTTGCAACCATGGACACACAACAGGGTTCACCGGTGCAGTCCCCTGAAGTGACTTCCACTACGGATACTACTGCTAACACTGCAAGTCCCACAGACAATTCCTCCACGCCTACAACGAACACCGGCTCCCGCCCGGTACAGAGCGATGCGGTGACCACTACTGCTGCAAACGACGTGGAGGCTATTCTACGATCACTGATGGGGTTTGATTAAAATAAATAAACGAAAAAACCTCCCTCGGCCCGCCCGCCCGCTCCGATCCGACCCGTCCCGAGTCCCCGTTCCGACTGAGCCCCTCGCGGCTCCGCTTTTTTAAAACTCCCTCCGGATGGCCTTGACCCACTTACAAAACATGTCCATCACTGTCACCCACACCTGCCGGTTCGAACCACTTGGCCTTGACCTGGGCCAGAACCGGCAAAACCCCACTTTTGCTCCTAGTGATGAAAACTACTATTATCATGATGTTACTTGTAAAATCATTTTTGTGCTTATTGCAGCGGTCACGGAGAAAACATTTAAAACTGTATTATATTAGATTATAATAATTATAGTCCATGTGCCAGGTCCCAAAAAGGAATAATTTTGTGATCGCGATGAAGCTTATACATCTGAATTAGGTAGCTTTGGGGGTAATAAAAATGCATATTATTCGGAAAAAAATTTTCGGTTTTTAAGATGGCGGCCATTTAAAGATGGTTGATGCATGTTCATAATAAATAGGTTATATTTTGGTTATTTGTCATCCGATTTGAATAGTTATTTTTTTATTTTAAAGATAATTAAATTTGCAAAATATAATACAATGACATTATAATACAAATTCTGCTTCGTTTCTGATGTATTTAACAAAATATATCTGATTTCTGTACAATTGATACCTTTAACCTTTAATTACTCATAAACCTTATATTTTACACAAATATTGCTTCTTACAAGAAATATAGATAATTTTATAAGCTTTACAACGATATATAACATAATGTATTTTACACAACTCATAGCGATATTACAACTAAAAACATTGCACGTGTCAGGGTTCGGCACGACAGCGCGATGCGACGGCGAGTGGAGCCGGCCGGCCCGCACGGCTGGCTCGCCTAGCGTCCAACTGGAGTTGCTTTATCGTTTATTCAATTGGATGTGTTTTGTTATAATAATATTTATATATTCACATACATTTTCGCAATAGACTAACAAACATTACAATTTTATTATCAAATATTTAGGTTCACCCCTAAACATGTGTGTGCGCAATTTAAGGAAGTTTTTATGTCGTAATAGGGCACTATTTCACTATTTGATTTTTTTATTGCCACTATTCTTCTCTTTATAGCTACGTATCATTATAACAGACATTTTTAAATTACCTTTGTTATCATCATACATTTTTTAGTGTAGGTAGTCTATTGATGCATTCTCTGGATATTACAAAAAGTGATATTAAACTCATGCAAAAAAATCTAAAAGAAACAAAACAGCTTACGTTTTGTTTAATAGGTTATGTAAAACATAATTAAGACAAATTAAATACATAAATTAAAAATATAACAAACGTATTCTACATTCAATTTACTAATATATTCGTTAAAGTTCAACTAGGAGTATTCTACCTTTCTTTGTTGACACACGCGTTATAGAAAAACTGTGATGATTCGTCAATAAAGGAAGAACTTAGATGGAAATGGTATTTTATTGGGTATTCAGCTTCATTTTACTATTCTGTAAGAATAAATATAATGAGATAAGAGTAAAAACTATTAAAAATGTATTAATTTACTACATAAAATGAAATTAGATTACCATAATAAAAACGAACCATATAGCTTAAGCTTAGTAATGATAATAATTCTTTGTCAATAGTCAATAGAGCACTTAATAACCTGTTAAAAATAATAAATCATTTAAGAACACATACATGAACTTGTTTTCATCAATAGTTGTTTATTTTAATTTATATTATTGGACTTTAATTTAAAAGTGTTTTAATACACTGTGCTCAGGTTAGTAATGCTAAATTATAGTATTAAAAAAATTTCAGTAATCCATGCAAATAATAATCGATATGAATAATGAGCCTCATTAGGCTCGGAGCCCTCAAAAAGCCTAGAGAGACAGTCAGCCACCACGTTGTCCTTGCCCTTGATGTGATGAATTTGGAACTTGAAGGAATTAATGAATGAAATCCACCTGGCTATTTTGCCTACCTGACGAGGGTGATTTAATAACCAGGTGAGGGCTGAACAATCCGTATGGAGATGAAATTCCCTGTGCTCTAAATACTGTTGATATTTTTGCAAGGCGAAAACTATAGCTAAACACTCCAATTGCAATGTGGAATAGTTCAACTCATGTTTGTTGAGAGCACGGGATGCATAAGAAACCGGGAAAAGGTGACTGTCGTACTCCTGGTACAAAATTGCCCCTATTGCTGTCCATGAGGCATCTGTATGCACGATGAAGGGCCTACTAAAATCGGGCATACGTAAAATGGGGGAAGAGACCAATGGCTTCTTTAAGGTTTCAAAAGCCTTCCGCTGTTCCGGCCCAAATACAAAGTCGACACCCTTTTTCTTGAGCATGTTCAGAGGCTGGGCTATGGCTGCATAGCCCTTGATGAATCGAGCATAGAAGGCTGTCATGCCCAAGAATCGAGAAAGCTGTTTGACATTCTTGGGCTCCGGGAAGTTATCAATGGGTTCGGTCCTATCTGGATGAATAGAAATGGAGCTGTTTGAAAATATGTGAACGAGGAACTGGATATGGTTTGAAGCTATAGTGATTTTCTCGGGGTTGACAGTGAGTCCAGCCTTGTGCAGTCTTTGAAGGACGGTCCTGACTTTGGCCAAATGGTCATCAAAGGAACCGTCGCTGTAGACGCACAAGTCATCAAAGAAATTATAAATGTACTGAAATTTTATATCTCCAAAAATCTTGTCTATGAGAGATGTTAAGACCATACTTCCGGAAGCTAGTCCAAAAGGGAGATAATTAAACTCGTACTGAGCCCAAGGGACAACAAATGAGGTGTAGTGCTTGGATTCCTCGGCAAGGGAATCTGGTTGTAGGCCGAGTTAAGGTCAAGAAGAGTGAACCAGCGGGCTTGTCCCAGGTGCTGAAAGGCTGATTCGATGGTTGGCATGGGGGTGACATCTAGTTCAAGGATGGAATTGAGACTTCTATAATCTACAACCATGCGAGTCTTGCCACCCTTCTTGGGGACCAGAAAAGCTGCAGAAGCGTACTGCGAATTTGATGGCCTAATAACTCCCTTCCGAAGAAGTTCCTCGATGTGCTGTCTCATTTGAAGAAGTTTTGGGGGGGCATACTGATATGGTTTATTCCTGACAATTTTGTTGGAATTTACTCGGATATGGTATTGCACCAGATTGGTTCTGCCTAAGGCCTTGGTGATAGTCTCCGGAAATTCACTGACCAAAGCCTCGACCTTGGATCGCTGGTCCGGACTAAGATTCTGGCCCATACTGACAGGGGCTGACTCACTGTCGGTGTCTGAAGGTATCAAGGCAAAAACCTTTGGGGTGCCGTACGGAAAAGTGAGGGTATGATCTGCCATATTGATGATGGCACGGGCCTTAGTGAGAAAATCAGAGCCTATAATAACTTCTACCAGTAAATTCTCTGAAACTTGGAAGGAAAAGTTCCATGAAAGATGCCCTATCTTGAAATGGATGGTTGCCTGAGACTGAAAAGCAAAGATGTCGCCGGAAGCGGAAATGGCTTTTTCATTGGTTGGGCCCACAGACTTTACGCAAGTGGTGTCCTTGCGAAGCCTGATGAACACATTCAGGGAAATTAAACAGAAAGACGCGCCTGTGTCGACTAGGGCCTGAAGCTCAATACCACCAAAATTCGTGATTATGTGACAAAGGTCCATCTTGGGCACGGATGGGGCCTTACTGGAGACAGGGTGTTGTTTGGTTTTTGATTGGGTCAACTTTAGGTGTTCCGCGGCGGTTTGACATTGCGGAGGAGCGCGACCGCCTAACATCGTCCTCCGTTCCCGTTTGTTGGGTTGCCTCGTTCGTTGCGGTCGGAATTGATGGGACCTGACTGACGTTGCGCGCGATCAAGCTGCTGCCCGGAATTCTGCGGGACATATGAGCGGTACTGCCCCTCGCGAGTGTGCGACTGTTGCCCTCGGTAGGGTTGGTTGGAAAAGCGCGATTGCTGCCCGCGGTCATGGCGTCCTTGATGAAAAGAATTGTTGTTTGGCCTGCCATAACCGCTGCGGTAGGCCTGACTGGTGTGACGATTCTGTGGATACGAACGTTCGTAGCCCCTGGAATTTTGTGAAGATGGTGCGGCAGGGGCCACAGCCGACTCTTGCGCCTGAGAGGTGGACTCAAGGTGCTCAACCACCTGCAGCCTAGGTGCGAGGGAGAGCAGGTCCTGAATAGTGCGACAGGGGGCATCATGGCGAGCCGCGCCCTAGGCACAGAGTGAAGTCCGTTGACCAGGACCTCCAAAAGCTCCGAGTCGGTAGCGTTTGGGATTAACAACATTGCGTAGTCCTGGACCCAACCTACAAACTCTGGTAGGGGCTCGGAGGCTCCCTGAAGCCTATAAATAAGACGCGTCACCATAGTATGTCGCAGTTGAGTCGGCACAAAAAAATCCATCAAGTCAGTAGTCAGGTCGGCCAACCTTTGCCTGTTGGCGATGGCACGGGACCAGAAATCACCGAGTTGCCCGGTGGTGCGAGGCAGCGCTTAACGAGGAGCGTGTGCTCATCGACTAAGGCCAGGCGCTGAATTTTCAATATCTTGACCACAAATTTCAGCAGCTGTTCGCCATCAGCACCAGAAACAACCGGCAGGGCCTTCAACAGGTTTGCCACGACCTTTCTGGAGTCAGAGGATGTGCTCTTTGAGCTCACAGCACTCGCCAACTGTTGACCTAAGGTTGAGGCAGCGACTCGAATAGCCTCCAGCCACTGAGGATCGAAAGGCTGGGCCATCGGCCCAGTGGTGGGTGGCGGTTGAGGCTGAGTGACGGAATGCGCGGGAGGCGCGTGGGTGGCGGCCTCGGTAACCAAAATCGATGGGGGTCGGTCGCTCGACTCGGACCCGACGGACTCTTGTTTCGTTTCGGGGTTGTCCTTCTGTTTCGCCTGAATGGGAATTTCCGAATCGGAAGCATGACCGGGTGGCAAGGGCTCAGTGCCACCACTGATTTGCAAAGTAGCCAAGTACTCGCTCAACAGGGCTCTGTTTTGAGCAAGAGTGCCAAGAGGGGTGAGGCCCAGGGCTTGGCACTGCGCGACAGTGTCAGGCGCTGAGAGCGTGTAAACCCATGACGTTCCCGATGGGATTTCGTCAGGCGTGTACACCCTCGATGTCATGTCGCAGGGGGTGCGCAACGACAATAGGCCAAAAAAAACCCAACTCACTCAAAATTTTCCCCTTGGGTTTCCGTTGACCAATGGCAGAAGAGAAAGAGAAAAAAAAGTTTTAAACAAGTTGCAAACAATAATCAATTTGTCCAACAATGCACAATAATTCACCGCGCGAGAAAAAACAATGTCATTGAGCTGACGGGGGTCCGTGCAGACGCGGGGCGAGGGGGGAAAAACACCTAAAACCCTAACTGCCAATTTTGTAAAAAATTTTGTTGCCCTTATTTAATTTTTTTTTTTTTTTTTTGACCCTGCTCTCTCCACCGCGAAATCAATTTTGTCATTTTGCCGAAAGAAAAAAAATTTCCTATTTCCCTTATGGTGGGTACCCCAAAAGACGTTAGGCAGCCGCAAACCTGGTTTCAAGGCTTTAACTCGTCGGCGAGAATGGACAAGAGCTTGCGATGGCCGAGAGAATTGTAATGAATGCCATCAATCCTGCGAGATCTACCGTAATACGCATGGAAAAATTCATGGTTGGCAAAATCCGCAGTTAAGCGTACAACCCGAACCATGTCAGATCTCAGAGTGAGCAAAAACCTATTCATCTTATTCAAACGATCCACTGCCCAAGCATCACTGCAAATGCGAGGAAATAGCGGCAAAGTTGTGAAAACAATAACTATGTCAGGATATCTTCTGCGAATTAATTTGATCAAGGACAAAAATTGAGCCTTGAAATCGCAGGGTGCAGTTCCACCCAAAAAATCATTGGTTCCCCCATAAGCACTAACGGAATGCGGGCCTGAAGGACAGGGTTTGTTTTCAAAAAGTCCTTGATTTCGCCTACCTTTGCGCCGGAAAAGCCCCATGAGCATGAGGATTGCACGGAAATATCAGCTCTGGTCTGACGACCAAGATACTCCGAGAACTCTTTGCACATGAGTCGCCTAAAATTTGCACAGATATTGGCATCTACAAGAACGGGAGCTTGGGGGGGTTTTCTACGGCCTATGGGAATTTATTTAGCATGAAAACCTAGCCTAATGGTGTTTAACCTAGGCCTACTTAATTGAAAAACCTCTAAAAAAAGAGAAATTTATTCCTAACCCATTTAATTTTAATACCTGAAATTTGTTACTGTTGACTAGCCTACAAGGTTGAAATGTAACTGAGAAAACAGCCAGGGGTTTGCCAAAAGCCAGCAAAATTCAAAAGCAAAGTGCGGTTAGTCGAAACAAGCCGGTAGGTATATCGGAGATACGGAAAACCGAATCACCGATACCCGAGTACTGCTCGACTATCGACCGGATCGATGAATCGACCAGCCGATAACACAGACCTAACCTAGATGAGACATCCAGGGATAGGCCACACAATACCCTGCATTAAATGTTCAGTAATTAAATAACCAAGTACATAGGGAAAGGTAATTAAAATAAATTATTTAGCAAGCATACTTAAATATAATATAGCTTAAATACACAAGAAACACTTCTTACAAACTACACTGACTCTAACGCTCATACCAAAGACTTTGTAATTTTAAAATAAAGAAAATTAAAAATTAATTTAATTTAATTTACTTTGGATTCAGCCAGCAGCGTTCTGTGCCCGGGCACAGCGATCTGCCCCTTACCTGTCACTGATCCCAACAAAATGCAAAAGAAAATCTGAATTCAAACTTGAACATTAAATTTGCAAAAACTATTTAAGTTATTCTTTTACTACACTTTTTTTTAATTCACTTCAACACTGCACAATTAAAGACATTTACACACTATGCACTTTCTTCAAGCAGCGACAGCTGGCAGGCGGCGAAGGCTGGAAATCCCGAGCCGCAGGGGCTAGGCCTATTCTGTAACAAAGGCACAAAACAAAGGCAAAATCCTACACTGGCTGGCAAACCCTGGGTCCCTATTGCCTAACAGAACTAAAGGGAAAGAGCAGGGGATGATAAACTAGCAAGAAAAACTTGGAAAAGTTTAAAGCTAACCGAGGCTATAAGAGCGCTCGGAAAATAAAAATAAAGGCCAAAATTTAAGCTAATTTCACAAAATTTCAAAAAAAAAAACTACTGCAACAGGGTAGCCCAGAACCTTAGCCTTTCTTAGAAAAAATTTGAAAAGAATCGAAGCAAAAACTACTGCCCTAGCCTAAAAAAAGGAAAAGTGAGGTTAGGCTAGCCTAGGCCTACCTCATGAAGCTGTAGTCTTATCCTGTGCTTAGCTCAGAAGCTCTGCTACCATATGTAACGGGAATATGACGATGAACTATGGATAATGAGTGTTGGGATATGCCGGCAGTGGACCTATGGTGGTATTGAACTAAAACTTAGTGAGTAGCTATTGGCAAACTGAATTGATGGACTATTGAGCTCGAGCAACAACATGAATGGGCTGACTAGTCATCTCTAGGTTGTAGGTGATTAACTGAAGGTGACTATGGAAATGGGTGAGGGTTGAGGCTTAAACCGTGAAGTGAGATACCTGGGAAATTCGTGACTTATTGACTGAACCTAGGAAACGTATCTGAAGGACATACTGTGGGTACTACCCAGAGACGGACCGCAGCCAAGCACAGACCAGAGCCAAACCATTTTGATGAGCGTTAATATAATCTACCTATACTAAATTAATTGCAAGGAGAATTAATAATAATAAACTGTATCTAGAAATCTAAAACCCATCCTATGGCTAACGGCCATGTCCTGAAAGGACATGAAGGTTATGGTTCCAGACTAACCCCTACAGAACAAGTTATAGCCTTAATTGATTGGTTACATAATTAATTTACTTGTGATTAATTAATAGTCATCATTCCCCCGCTCATCCCTAGCCTAACACAAACCCCCACTTATACTAATACTTATCTAGACATTTTGGCCGCGATGTTCCGAATCCGAAAAGGCACCTCTTCTTTTGAAAGCCGGGGAGTGAGAGAGAGACAGCCTCAGAATCTTTCGACTTGGCCAACCGATTCGAGAACGTTCTAGAAAGAGGCTGTCGGATACCGCCACTCCCAGATAGCATTTTAGTGTTGTGACAAGCTTGGAGCAATGTTGTCACTGACAAGCTTTAAGCTTGTCGTAACATTGTCAGCGGCAAGCATGTAAGCTCGTAACAAGCTTAAATTAACTTTACGCCAAGATTGTACTTGACAAAAATTGAGGTTCACACAAGCTTGTCACACCCTTACATGTAAGGGTGTGACAAGCTTGGATATAAGTTTCGTGTATAGTTTCTATGTAAAGTTCGCGCCAAGCTTATAAATAAAAGTTTATTTAATGTTGCTTTGTAATGCTGAGGCAACATTAAATAAACTTTGAGTAACCTTTAACCGAGGGTTGTACAAGCTTGTTGGAAAAGTTTGTATTTGCTGTATGCTGTATATGGGTATTGTTGTCCCAACCTTGCCCTCAAACTTACATTAAACACACCTCTGAAGGTTTCACAAAATTCATTGCGATATTAATCACTTTAACAGTAGTTTACCTGCACTTAATTATTCAATCATATTTTAGTTATAAAGTGTCCCAAAAAATGTGTTTTTAAGATAATAATAAGTTTCATCTCTACTAGCCAATTATTTGTGGCAAAATTGTTCAGTGAACACAAAAAAATCAACAAACATTTCTAAAGAACAATCACCTACTATATGTTTTGTATTAGAGATAAATACCAACAAACAAATGTTGGGCAGAACACTGTTCATCCATCGTGAATGCGGCTATAGGCTTGAAAAATAAAAAAAATTGCCACAAATTAGTAAGAAATCAAAGGAAGAAACTTGTCATCATACCAAAATAGATTATTACGCATGATAAATTTAAATTAGATGCATTGAAGATGCTTTAAAATCCCATACAAATATTGCACTAAATTTATTAAACACTCATAGCCTACTTACACTAAACAGAATGAAATTTCAAAAATGCTTTATACAGTCAATATATTAGCAACAAGCAGATGAAGTTGTTTAAAACTGCAAATTATATTTAGTATGGAATTAACCTAAAGCCCATTAATATCCATCCAATTGTATTGTTAAAAAATACAAATGTTAAAAAACCACAATGAGAGATAAAATTCTTTTAATACTAGGCCTATTTAGCTGTACTTTTTCAAACAAACAAACAAATAATAATCAAGATTTAATTAGGTACTTTTAAGATTTAAATCTTAATAAATTAAGATTTAAGGTATTTTAATTTTTAAGCTCTAATAACTAAGCCGACTGGTAATAAGTAATTACAAAAATTAACAAAAATTTTGTTTTTAAATAATGAAGAAACTAACTGTAAACAAAAACACTTCCTGATGATAAAATATAAAAAAATACACTGTCATTTAAATCTTTAAAACTTAAATTTTCATCAAAGAAAACAGCAAGTTAAATTTCTGTAAAATTCTGCTAGTAAAAAAACAAAAAACAAATTTTTTGTAGTAAAAAACAATGTTGCATATGAAAAACGTGAACTCCTTTCTTACTAAAATATAATTAAATTTAAAAAGAGAACAAAATCTATAGAGCATCAACATTACACTTAATGCGGCATAAATTGTTAGTATGCAGATAAACCTCAACAATAATACTGTTGTATGTAAAGTAATCTACATGCATATCAAAGGTATACATGCATACGTTAAAGAAAGGAAAAAAAGTAAAAAAAACTGTGTTGAGTGATATTTACACAATATATTTAGAAAAATGTACAAAAAGCAACACTGTCTCCTTTAACCATCATTCCATCAATAGCCACGATCACCTAGTGCTGCCCCGGGTTCTTCTGCGGGAAAAGATTTCTTCCTATTTTCCCTGGGAAAACAATACAAAAGAGATGGTTAGTCTAAAAGTATATTTTTACTTGACCAGTAATTTACACACTCTTATTTTAAAGTGTCTTTCAGCACTTAACAAAACTATATAAATTATTAAACTTGACTGAAGTGTAAATGGCAGTAAATTAACTTTAACCCTCTGTCGGGCATTAATTTTAAAACAAGGAAGTGGCCTCACGAAGCTTACCTACAGATAAAAAAATAGACGGTAATTGAATAAAACCATTAAAGAGTTGATAAAAATGTAAAAAAAGCATGATATTGTATATTAATTGTCATTATTATTTAATATAGTAATAATAATGATTATAACAAGTTTAATTTTTTTGTATTATGAAAAAATTACAAGTAATAGAAAAAACTTTAAAAATATGATATTCATTATACAGTAGAACCTCGATAGTTCGACTGTCGAACTATCGAGGTTCTACTGTAAATATTTATTAATTAGGCCTAGTAGTAAATGAAAAATATGTAAGTTGTACTGTCTTAAAGCATCATCTTAAAGTTACCAAAAAGTCATGCGAGTAGGCTTTCTATTAATGGTTTTCCACTTTGATCCCTTACAATTATTTTGTTCAAAATAAATGTGCGGTCGAAAGACAGCATTTTATTTTTCACCACAAGGAAAATTCCCTCAATACCTTCCTGAATTCTCCGATTTTCTTCTCAATCAGATGATATTTTAATTTCGCCCTTAAAATTCAGAGTAGAAACTAGCACAGATGATCGTGTTACGTCCCCTACTTGCCATTGGAAGGGATTCTTGTTACATTTCAATGATCTCAAAAGTCTAAATTGGAATATTTGTATACGAAAAAGCAAAAAATTGGCTTAAAGTGACATAAGAAATTAAGCATCTAATGTCTCAGTGATTTTGATCAGTTGGATTCTTGGCATGGGAGGAACGGGAAAAAATGGAGACTTAAAATCTGCGTTTTGACCGCTCATTTATTTTGAACGTGGTATAATAAAGAATTTTCCAATGTGGTTCACAGAAATTTTTTATTCATTTTTAGACTTTCACTGACCATTTACCATTGGTTTCCCTGACGCACAGACTTTACTGAAAATTATAATACTACATATTCACCAAAAAAATATTTCTGCTTAGGCAATTTAAATACAGAAAATCCTAAATAAATGTAGTAACAAATGCAAAAAGTTAATTCTTCAAAAGTGTGGTGTTCTAAACAAATTTCTTTATTCTAATTTCTTGCATCTGGTGTAATTGAAGTAACTGAACGCGGTAAAGGATATACATTTTCTCATGATGTTGGTATTGACATTTTTTCGGAGAAAATGGATATTGCTGGCAGGCGATTTTTAGCCGGCATGAATTTTAAATGATTAGGACCTGTGATACAGCAGATTGCATAACTCATCTTACCGAGTTTGAATGACTCGCGACACACTTTACAATAAGCAAAAGTTGCATCTAATATGTTGGCATCAAGCCACAATTTCTTAAATTTACTTATGTAGCAGCCATTGTACAGCTCATGACTAATCAAAAGAAAAATAAGAAAAAGATAAACGAATAAAAATATTCTATACAAAAATTACAACAATAAATTGAAAATTTGTAAAACATAATTTTTCATTTGAACATTTGTGAAATATCTTGAAAAATGCAACAATAGTCGGGGTTACGGCCGGCTGAAGCATTAAAAACTCCCATTCAATGCCATAATTAGATAGGATTTCCCAGGCCCGCGGTTTGTATGTGACGCGCTATGGGCCCGAGAGATGTTTGCGCCTTGCTTTCCGCCCCCCCCCCCCCCCCGCCCACGAGGATATGAATCGCCAAATAAACAAACCCAATGCCATAGGCATTTGACAATTTGAGACACGCATTCGCAACATAACAACAAAATGACCAATGACAGAACTATTTTTATTGTGTTCATTTTCGACCGCTAACAATGCGGTTGCGCATTGTAAGAGTAAACTGTGCTAGCGCACGTAAGGGCTGGGGGGGGGGGGAGGAGATGGCGGGGCGGCACGGCAGGGGGAGATGAACCGGGGCCTACGATAACTCCGGGCCTGCATACTCCCACCACTCCCGCTGCCGCGGCGCGGAAAGAGGCCGACTTTAACATGCGCTCTTATGGGAGAAACTGCTTTACGCGCTCATAACGCTCACATATTTTGATTTCAAACCTTTAGAGTGGTATCATTGTTTTCCTTACCTCAAGCCCTATTGATTTATGTAAATTCCAGTGCTCTAAGTTCTATAATATTGGAATAAATAGACAATTTATCTGAAGAAACCAGTAGATATAAAACTTTTTAAATAATATTAACTGCTTGCTAGTTTATATTTGCTAGTTTATAGTTGCTATATTTAGTTGCTATATTTGCTAGTTTATAATTTTTTACAGTGCTATTATACAGTTTTGAACTGCGCAGCAACAACAAAAGTATTAAACGAAACAAATGTCATATTCAGACTATGGACATTGTTGCTACCTACATTAATAAAATAATGATCCACGTAAGACGTTTGATTTCAGTTACAATTTATATAGATAAATGAAATGTTTTAAAATAATTTGATGTCTGTGCATTTTTGCGGAAGGCGCCAAGAATCCGTGGAAACGGAAGTCTTCTCTATCTCCTGTTTATTTTTATCTCGTCTTCCACTTTTTGTAAAAATATACATGTGATTATTTAAAGTTCATTGACAGAGGTGGACTCATGAGACCTAAACCTGATTTAGTAAATATGTTAGTGCTAATGTTACAACTGTTTAAATATCTGACGAGCTGCTCTTATGAAGAGGAATATTTGAAAAAGACTTCTCAAAGACAGTTTTTTACAATTTTTCATTAGAACTCATCAGTTAAATTATCATCGTTCAAAATACCAAATGTAAATAAATATTGTCACCAAAATTGTTTATTTTTACTTATGAAAGTAATTTACATTTTTCCCAATACGGTATCTTACTGAACAATTACAGCAAGATAATGAAGGACAAGGTATTACACAAGAGATCTATGAGAAACGTAATGTTAAGAAGCTATCTTCACAGCAAAAAGAGTAAGGATAATATTTTTTGTGTTATTCAAAATTGTTGTTAAAATTTTATTTTTTACTCTCATAAAAGCCTTAAACAATTGATTTTAATTTTTAACCCCTAAGTGAAACTGACGAAATCAGCACTTTATGGGTTAAACATCGAAATTTAATTGAAGCTTTAGTTTACTGAATTTAGAACATTTTTTTTAATTAAGTAAATCTAATATGAATACAAAAAATAATTTTATAAGCCAATAAAACATAATTATTGTCTTTTTACATTTTTTAAAATACTTAAATAAATTATTTCTTATTGTGTCTTGATGTCATAGTAAAGCTAAACTATCTAAGAATGTATGGTAATTTATCCGGTTCAATTAGCAGGTCGTATATAGTTTTAATAATGGATAGAAGTACGCGAAGCAGGGCGCGTCAATGCAATTCATATGGGACTGGCGCGCTGCGTAGGCCGCTTTGTGATGACGTCACGCAACAGAGCATGCAGGCCCGGAGTTATCGTAGGCCCCGGATGAACCCGTGTCCCGTGGTGGGTATTAGTCGTTGGCGCACCGTTCGGGAGGACGGGTGTTCCTGCCACGTCGTCTTTCCACACTTGTGTGCTACACAGTACAGTGTACGCGCTGTATACTGCGACCTCTACTGATCCCAAAACATTTATCATTATTGCTGTTTGGAGTACGAAGCCCCGTGGTTATGGTGTCAACGTCAAAATCTGCTTGATAAATTGTAAAATATTTTCTTTGTCGCGCTCCCAAAAAACCTAACAAAGCCCTTGGGCTCTTGCGCCCCTTGACCCTTGCGCCCCTGGGCCCAGGCCCACCGGGCCCATTTACAAAATCGGCCCTGGGATTTCCCTGACTTGCCTGATTTTTTGCCTATTACCCTGACCACAATTTGTTTCCCTGACTTTGCAGAATGTGGACACCCTGTAATAAAACTTTCTGAATTGAGTTTTCAAACAGCTGATGTAATAGCTTAAATTTGTATATTAAGATTTCATAGTACGTCATTGTCGCACAAGAATAATTATAGATGGCCTTACAAGCATTAGCTGAAACCGACCAAACACTTTGAGAGCAACAAAGAGTTTTTGTGCTCCTCGTAATATACATAAGATTTTTCCTATCACCATAATTGCAAAGGATTAAATTTCTCATTGTTTACAAAATGTCATAAAAGTAATGTTTGATTTTCTTTTTGAACACACCAACAACTATCAAACATAACTTTTAACTAAAAATAGGAATTACTCAATTATAACAATGAACAACAGCTATGGTGCGGTTTGTAACAGCAGCTAGTTAACCTTAAATACCTATATTTGATTAAGTGTGCAAGAATGTCTTTTGCTACTCTAGAGCGGGCATAAAATGAAAAGCGGAAATGATCTGTTTTGCCTACTGTTTATATTTGTGGTAATGTGATTATATGCAGTGAAAGGAAAAGATTGTTGGAGTTTGGATCATTAAGTCTTCACTGTAGGTATAAAAAGCAATTAAGTTAATTTACATTGAATCCCAATACAAAAGAAAAAAATAACTTTCATAGGCTATTACTTTCAGATTAAAGTTACATTGAATATCAAAATTAAAAGTAGAAATTGACAAAAATTTATTTACAAGGAGTTCATAGATTGTAGAATTTCTTAAATTTAAAAAGTAAAACTTTGCATGAACAGAAAAAAGTACTCTACCTTCAACTCTCCAAAATTTTGGTTGCATGAGCCAGTTTCTCACAGACTCCCGGATCTGGCTTTCCTCCGCATGCTGGAATTTTCGCAAGCAAACATCTGTAAAAATTGTACAATGTTTTAATACAACATAGATCATCTGCACCAATCAGGAGACAGCACACAGGAGTCAACCACACACAGCTTTGCTGGTGCATATACCTTGAAAATTTTCATGTACAGTACTTAGGCTACTTGGACGAACTGTAGGGCAATGCCCCAAGGTTGCACTGGTGATTAAAGTTGTTAATACTGTAATTAGGTTTGAAAAGATATAAAAAGTCTCCAGTTCATAATTTTTATGTGTTCATAAGTAAAACTGACACAAACACTAAAAATAGTAATTTTTTATATAGTGTTACATTACTGAAGTTAGTATTTTTTTAATACGAAAGAAATGTAGAGTATGATGTTAAGGCTTTTAGAAATTTTGTTCCAGTTTGTTTTGTTTCTATTAACTAAAGTAGGCTACTTTTCCTTGAAAAGGTTTTTAACAACGTAAAATTTCCTTTTTTTTATTTACATCTGTTTTTATTTTTTTAATTGTGTTCGTTATATTGATTTGAAAATAAATTTATTCATGAAGCATACAAGATATGCATTGAATTGCATCATAAATTAAACTAAAATATAATTCAATAAAAATAACAATGAGATAGAGCAATGAAAACACTGTAACTCTTAAAAGCAGTACAATTTTTTATTAATCAAATATTTTTTTTTTGTTTTCACTGCACCAATCAGCTACTTACTTAGGCCTTCATCAGAGAAATTAATCAGATACGTAGGTCTGTAACTCTGACCGAAGCAGAGCATCTCCTTTAGGATGAAATTTGTTTTAAATGGAATAACCTTTGTTCTTATGGATTAACTGTGACAAAGATATTTAACGGAAAGTTAAAAATAAATTTTTTAAAGAGGATTTCATTTTTAAAGAGCACCTTTTCACGTTTGACATGGCCATGATGGTAGGGCTTCCCCACGCTTTGAAAGGCAGACAGCGAACCCCGATGCATTAGGCAGGCAAAATCCGGAACTGGAAAAATCGGATCCAGTCCAGGATGGTAACAGAGCGTGCTCTGATTAAATAGTAAGTAGATGCAGTTTTAACTAAGTATGAAGATGTACACGAACCTTCCAAATTTCTGTAGCGGTATCAAACAAAATGCATTGGATGAGAAGTATATTTACGTTATTGTATATAATCAATGCTAAATTGGAATTTGGCCGCCCCTACAAAACTTTTTGTTCCCACACTTGAGGGATTTTCCCGCACAATTTACTCGCTGATGCGACAGTGATAACATCTGAACATCGTGTGAAATTTGTGAATGTTTTTAATGTTCTTTACCTTACTTAAGTTGTGTGTTTGGCGTTAAGATTTATAGTGAGGGTCCAGTCTTCATGAAAGTATAACGTATTTTGTTTTTCTGGGCGTTTGTGGCTATCTCGTGGGTCGGTTCCCAAGCAGGCTGCATGCTATTTGCAGCGGCAAACGCACTGTGCCACTCCAGTCCGTCAAGCCTTTTCTCCTCACCTAGTCTTTCAATTTCAGTGTTGACTCACCGAAGCAACTCTGAGCGTGAAAAATAGAATAGGCCTATAGTGAAAATAATATTATCTCACGCAAAGCGATGTGTTATCATGAATTGACATCAAATATAAATTATCGTCCATTCTTAATGAGGGTACGAGTCGGGTAGGAAGGGGCAGCAAATGTAACCTCGGCCTATGGCGGCAAAAGTGCTAGCGCCAGCCCTTGTTACACTGCTTAGTATGATTGATTTCTACCCCTAACTCAAATTTTTATCACAATCTATAACCGTGCCACCATTTCCAATAAATAAAGTGTTAGGTTTCTCTAGCACATTAAATTTTGTATTGCTTAGCATTCAAGATATAAAGAAAAATTTCTACCTTTGAATCTTCGTGAACTTTGCCCGCATAAGCCTGTCACTCACTGCTTCTCTGATCTGGCTTCTCCACAGCTATGCCTGAATTTCCGTATAAGGCAATTATCTGTGAACAAAATATTAAGTAAACATATAGAAAAAAGCCATACTAAGTATTCCAACCAAAAGTTTCATTAATAACCTAACCATGATAAAATTAATAAATAGGTTGGAAAGAGCAAAATAATAATTAGGTTAAAGTTGGCAACAATTTCCAAATTTTAATTTATATTTTCAGGGAATTCAAGTTAGGCTAGTTAAATTTAACTTGTTATTATTGATTCCCATGATTTATTTATGACAAAAATTGTTTAGACAAATTAGAGAGTTGTTTGTTATGGAGGAGGATTGGGTGATGAACATATAAGACACGTGAATTTGATTTGATTTTATAAAAATAATTCCTCAATTGCCAAAATAAATTTTAAATTATCAGCATTTAATTCTTTAAGTTGACATGACCACACTTTTGAAATAATTTTAAAGGTTAAAAATTATGTTTTCAAGTAGTACCTACGACAAAGTATAATGTGAGTTACCGACCAATAAGTTTTCAGCTTATATTTTTTAGTTTTTTTTTCTACAAATAAAAAAATTAACAAAAATTATGACACTGAAAAAATACAGCAATTCAAAATTATTATTATTTTCCCAACTAAAGTTATTGAAAGATCACGAGCGGGGTTGTTTTCAGTTGAGTTACCAAACTTCAACCAATTTTATTTTCGCCTCCTGATCGAATTCGACCTAAATTTCGGTTGATTTGGAAGAACCCAAGAATTTTAAAAACATTTAAAACTGAAACATCTGTTCTTCCTGTTTTTCTATCAGTTGTTTTTAAAATAGCTTTCCAATAATTCAATCAATTATCCTTTCTCTATAAATTAACATTGGAACTTTGAAAGCCAGTGGAGCATAGCCCTGGAGTTCAATGTGAATTAGAATGGGATTCTGCTCATCTACAGGATACCTTTCTAACAGTATGCGCGGATTTTTCCTACCATGCACACGTAAGCTGAAAAAAAGGAGGAAACGAAACATGCTTGCAGATATAGAATTATATAGATTATAGAAATTTTTCAGTTTACAAAGTATAAGTTAGCCTCTCAGGCTTAGAGCACTTTCCTAGATGTAATGTCTTTCCTAAAAAAACTGAATTTGAATTTTTTTAACCAGGCTAATTTTTTTGCAGAGTGGTCAATTTATAGGACTATACAAAGAAATTGTAAGAGTTTTTCAAACCAATAGAAAAAAGTTTTTTAAATTTGAAAATTGTTACCAAATTTTAATAACTTAAAAAATGTATATTAAGAAAAGACAAAAAAACTGGTTGCAAATTGGTTCATAATAAAATTAGGCTACTGAAATGTTAGTTTCTAAATAGACATTGTTCACAATTCCCTCAATTCACACTTAACCCGGTCAACACTAAGATATAAACCTTTCATATAATTAGAGCTCTGAAGTGTAAAGTCATTATCACAGTGCTGGTGGCTATAAATGTATCCACGGAAGCTGAAGTAATTTTTACTAAACTGGAAACAAATTACAAGCAAGTTTTTCAAAAGTGCACCACGATAGCATCACTTTACACTAAAGTAGCCTAACATATTACATTTCTTAATTTCAGGATGGGAAGACGGGTCTTCAAAAATGCTTAGCCGATAATCTGTTACGGTATCTTAACTGGCCATTCTGTCACAATTAAAGAGAAATAAAAATCCAAACAGAAATAATCCCTTTATGGATCGCTTTAACCACAAACCAGCTGCACTTCCCCAGAAGCCTAGTGGAACTATTGAGTGAAAATTATCGATCGATTCAATCGATATATTAGTCGTATTCAAACGATAAATTACTGTATCGTATCTTTTTAGCAACGATTTTGGTAACTAAGTCACCGGTAATTAAAAATTATAAACATCAAACATGATTAGGTTCAACATAAGTTTAATCTGTACAATCAAAATTGTAACAAAACACATTAACAAAATATCCAACCTTCAACATCATATGAAAGCAAACATCCCTCTTTTTCAATTACTGGGATATACACTTTTTGTGGCATTTAAAAAAATGCAAAAATGGAGAAACGTAGATTCAATTGAACATAGTTTTCAGTCAATAGGCCTATATTGATCGATAATTTTCATTGTTTAATTTTCATTGTTACATTTTCAAATTTACTTCTATTTCACTTACTTTTATATAAAATATTAAAAGGATTTAGAAAATCATTGTTTACAATTACCCCGAAATTGTAGGGGTAATTGTAAATATGCAGACTGTTTTTTAAACATGTTTATTTAATATTTAAAATGTATATGAAGTAAAAAATTATATTGTAACTTAAAGTAGAGATCTTACATTATATACTGACCCTAGATTAGTTTAATTTTCCAGAAAAGTAAAAATATTAATGAAGGTAAAATACGGAACATGTAAAATTTGTTTACAATTACCCCACTTGACCCTATATTGATCGATAATTTTCATTCGATAGTTCCACGGGGAGTCTGCGGAAGTGTAGCCCACAAACTTGAGTTTTCAATTAAGTTTTACCAGCCTAGGTTAGAATTTTCAATTTCTTTTAACTCGGCTTATCCAAATATAGCCTACCTATGGTAGGCCTAACTTAACTCAAAATTTCTGCCAATTAGTTTCCATTATAAAGCCTACTATTCTGCTTTAATTCACCATTTAGTCCTGGAAATATGAAAATCTATCTCTTCTGTATGTTGAGGATGGGAGGGGGGGGGAGTTACAATAGTTTACAAGACACCCTGGTCCTCCCGATTTAAGTCTGAATTGTGGCAAGGCTAGGCCTACTCATGACCTATATCCAAGACAAAGATAATCTGTAAATTAGAATGTAGGCCTAACTTATAGGTATAATGTGCATATTCTTATAGGTTAAATACACCCTATCTAGATGGTGTTGGCTACATTTTTGTTAAATGTAGTTTCAAGACTGAAAATTCAACTTTCAAAGTTAAGGTAGTATTGAAGTTTTGTATTTATGTTTCAGAATCATTGTAAAAATTGGTGTTAGCCCTAAATGTAAAATTTTAAGTAGTCACAGAAACAAGAAGGCCTAAGCTCTAAGGCTTCAGCAAATTTGGTACCTATCTTATCTTAGTGTGAATGGAGTACTTACATTACTTCAAAGCCTAGGAGCCTCCTTCTTCATCGATGGCCAGTAGTAGTAGACTGGATGGATTGTGTCACAATTTTAAAAATAAACTAGCAAATTTAAGTAAAACTAATATTTAAAACTTTGTATTAACAACTTCACTATCTGAGTTTGGGTTTAGGCGGCAGTGTCGGCACAGACAGTACACAAGAAAACTGAAGGACACGACGAAATTAAATTGAAGAACCAATAATTACGAACAACTAATAACATAAACAAACTAAATTATGTGTCACTATAAAATAACTCTAGATAATTATACAACACGAAGACAGCAGGGGCAGAGCTAGATTTCGAATTATTTAGAAAGGTTAGTTGGAAAATGGTGGCTCAATTACAATGACGGGCGGCTGCGATGCAGGCGCAGGGCAAGAGGGAGAGAGAATTGTGGGTAGGCAAACCTTACTGAAAATGGTTTGTCAACTTTTGCGCTACGCTCGCATTAACCACCCCCAACAAACTCTACGCAAAACCCGTTCAGGCAGATTTCCTGCTCAGTTGAAACATGAAAGTTTTCACGTCGAGCGTCTGACAATGGTAGAGCAAAGTTAGCCGTAAGCTTGTGTGCTATCTGGGCTGTGGCCAGTGTCTCGACAATCGCTACTATATGGAGTGCTGGCGGCACGAGCCGTCACAATATGATTATTTTCAGAATTAATTATTACCATAACTAAATAAAATTTTAGGAAGTAAGCTACATTTTACGTGAGTCTATAATAATCTATTTTTACTTAATTGCAGGTGATGTTAAATCATTTGTTATTAACAAAAACAAAACTATACATAATTATTAATAATTAAACGTTGTTATAAACCTCTTACCTACGTTGGCGATATCGTTTGGTCAGCTTAATATTTATTTATACACCCTCCTCTCTATCCGAAATTTCGTTGACGGTTGCGTTATTTGTCGCTGGACTATTCATTGTTGGTAAATATGCAATTTTATGACTGGTAACAGACATTCCATTTCTTGCCATGATGTCAAAGCCAGTCCACGACGGTACGCTCTGTTCAGTCATATTAACATATCTACTGACGACCCAAACAAGATTCTTCAATTGCGCGTGGTCGAAAGTGTCCTGGAAGTCTTCTCTTTTCGTTTGTGTTTTTATTTCAAGAGGGTTCACTTTTTTCCTGAAACGTATTGTGATAAGTGAGTTTCCTTTTCAATAGGTATTTTCCTAATTTTTTGTTTAGGTAAAATAAGAGTTTTTGGATTACATATAGATACTGGCTTTTGTACTGTGATACCATTAACTCGATGACTTGTACCTGCACCAGTTAAGGTTTCTTCTTGACGATCAATGTTGTCAAAGGCAAGAGTCACTTGAACACCAGGATGAATAGTACTTTATGGGGATAATGACAGTGTTTTGCTTGGTGGAGAGTGATATATGGATGCACAAGGCGGTGTCAATTTCTAACAATTTAGTATACGAACAACCATGACCCAGTCTATTCAAAACCTTCAGTATTTCTGCATTTCCTGTTAAAGATTTTATCATCATAGGCAATAACACATGTTTTGGTGTTAAAAGATGTCCTTGAGAAATTTGAAAGATAATGTCTTGAGCTAGTGACCATTTAAGTCTGGACTTCTGGTTTGATTCTCCCGGAAGCAGGCAGTTAAGAAATTCTTTTAAACTTTCAGGTATTGTTCTAGAATTAAAATTAAGCTCATGAGGGGAAGGTGGCCAAGAAATTTCCTCCTTATCGATATTTTGAACTTCTTCTTTAATTCTTTCTGCAACTTTCTTTATTTCGTTATTATCCTATGAGACTACTAATTTGAAAAGTTTGTCAAAAGATAAACATTTTGAAAATATATAACACTTGTTGTCAATTGTTTTAAATACAAGTTCGTCTCCGAATTGTTTTCTAAATTGTAATAATTACAATGGTAAGATTGCTAAAAATGTAAACAATGGTAAGATGGTAAGATTGCAAGTAAACAATGGTAAAATTGCTTCTTAGAGATTTGATTGTTGTAATACATATTTCTTTCGGAATAAAAGATACTAGCTTTTCAAAGAGATCTCGCCTATCAATAATTCTCTCTTTTGAAATAATATTAGATTGAATGTAGTCAAATAGAGATTTATATGCAGTCTTAATGACATCTTCATGAGGATTAACTATATTTACATAGTTGCGACTAATTCTTTTCTTGTGCAAGATGTAGCATGATTTGAGGTAATATATCTTTTGATTGGTTTGATCTGTTGATACATATCGATGGTTTAAATCACTTAACTCATTGTTTTCAAATAATTTTTGAATATCTATTTCACCTTCACATAAAATTTTTTTAAACGGTTATGTTTTTTATATTTATTTTGTTTATTACAAAATATACAAACATTTGTCGGCTGTATCTGTTCTAATTCTAATCTAACTCTTTTAATGCTACATCTGGTAACTCTTCTTTTGACATTTTATCAACTCCTGAAAATAACGTATGAAAGCCTTAAAAGATAATTTAAAACTGAAATAAGAACAATATAAAAAAAATATTTGATTAGTCTATATTGGTCAAATTAAGTAAAACGAGGTGGCCCGTGCGCAAATTGCGCATTTTATGATTCTGTATGAGTGAAACTCCAATACAGTACGTGAATGTTGATTATGAAGTGACAGAGATCTACTTTTGTTTATTATCTGGCTTTTAAAATTCATTTGAAGGTAATCAGCTGTTAAATTACAATTCACACAAAAGAACTTGTAATAAAAGTGGGTCAACATTTTATAGCGCCCTCTAAATAAATTATAGGCGAGGGGGGCAAAGCCTGAAACAATATGACCTTTTTAATTACGATTCGTCACTGCGGTATATCCTAAGCTTTAAAATGACAGCTCAATCTTAAAAATCGGGTTCAGTAGGTCGAGAGAAAAAGGGACGTAACAGACGAAACCCTTATAGAAATAAGAAGATAGATACTTAAAATCAAATAAATAAAATTCTTTTTTTATGTGATTTTACTCAGTCGCAAACTAATAAAATGTATCTGCTTCTTTTTCTTAAACGTCTGAAACGATAGCTGATCAAAAAACTAAAAAGGCTTAATACACTAGTGTTAAATCATAAGAATTGAAAATGTAAAAAAAACTACATTTATACTAACTATTTAAAGAAACTAAATAAGTTGTATATTCAACTAAAAGTTAAGTATTCAGTTATAGAGATTTACTTTCCATTAAAAAGTTAATAATTTAAAATTAATATCTCTATGTACTTAATTTAGTTAAGTGTGTGCAAATAAAAGAGGTTACTCATTCATATTAATATTAGGAAACTTACCAGGTTAATTTATTCATGACACACTAATTCTTCAAAACAATTAATGAAACCAATAAAGTATCAAGAGTCAATAAAGTATCAAGATAAAGTATCCTTTCGTTTTTAATATCAGTACGTCTCCAACAACGCCACCACACGTGTCAAGATATCACATGTAAATTCCATTGTTGTTGATTTAAAACGGAAGTTTCAGTATTAGGTGACGGAAAAATCAGAATTGCCAACTTAGCAGAAAATTGTTTAATTGCTTGATTCAAATAGGTTATATATATATATATATATATATATATATATATATATATATATATATATATATATATATATATACTTACGTTCACAAGTATTATAAGACTTGTGTGTGTGCAGTATTATAAGAATTGTGCAGTTTTGTGTGTGTGTGTGTGTGTGTGTGTGTGTGTGTGTGTGTGTGTGTGTGTGTGTGTGTGTGTGTGTGTGTGTGTGGCAGACGTGCTGTACGAGGACATTGGGTTGTATTCTCAACGTGCATCCGAGGACATTTTTCAGTCCGAGGACATTTTTTTGTCCTCGGATAGAAAACCCCTCATATTCTTATTTAACTCACTAAATCTGAAAATATACAATTGGAATCTCATTTTCGATAAATGTCCTCGGAGACCCCACTTCTTACGGTCAAAACAGTTCAGCGTTATGCCGCTAGATGCGCTGAGATCGCGGGGAAAACACACGGAGTGTGTCCGACCACTCTCCTCGCAGTATCTGAGGACAGCTCGACTGCTTTCACTTCACACACGTGTTTCAAAAATGTGTCTTGAGAACGATGTTCAAACCTTCATTCGAGGACATTCCTCAATCTATTTTAGTATTAGTTGTTGCCAGTTCTACGTTGTCGAAACCGTCTTAAACAATTGATACGGTTCTGTCTCTTAGCATGAGGAACGCTATTCAAAGTTTTGGTCTACAATAACTTACGGATAATGTAAACTGGTCCTGTACATAATACTGTATTATGTTCGTGTGGTTTAAGGTAATTTAAGTCGAAAGCAGAATTATTATCAACCGTCCGTTAAAGTTTTACGCTGCATGTAAATAATTTATTGTTAATTGGTGCCATTATTTTGCCCTCATTAACAAAGGTTTTGAATTATGAGTACGAATAGCGTAGTGTTCTAGTCCTATAATAATATTAGTTGACTCCAAAAATTAATTTCCCCCTTATGCACTAAGCAGAAGAAAACCACGACGCAGCAGACTTGCGTACTTACCGAATTTCCATTGACTGTTATTGTTTAATAAACAAAATATTTGGTTTTATGAGTGAGTAATATATTGAAGTTATGTAAAAATACTTTAAATTATTACTTAAATCCATACAAGAAAATATAGTATTACCTTATACTATCAGTTTTCGTATGTTTGGAAATGGTTTCATTGAATTATCTGGTCTGTAAACATACTATTTAACTCATTAGATGCCAGATTTGAGCGAGCGGTTCCTTAGATAATAATTTAGTTAAATTTTACCGTGTTTTCGTTCATAGCGGCTAAACTATAAATTTTCGAATGTTTGAAAATAACTTCAATAAATTCCTCAGGTCTGAAAACATCCTATTAGACTCATTAGATGTAAGATTTTACCAAGCGGTGTCTGAGATAATAATAAAATTCAATTTTCCTCAGTTTACGTTCATAGCGGCTAAACTATCAATTTTCGCATGTTACTGGCAAGTAATCAAACCAGTGTCAAAATGTTTTTTTATTTATTAATTTATTTGATTTTGTATAAGAATGTAGGAGAATTTATATTCGAGATGTTAATTCGGCCACTGACCACCTGCTCTGCTGCAGTTGATGCTCAGGAACAAAAATTGCGGGACCCAGCCCTCGTCCGGTACTCTCTCCGGGGCCCTGTTTCTAGGCGACAGGGCCTTGAACGACATTCCACTGTGACATACTTGGACCCGTGCGCTAATTTCATCGGTAATGTTGAGGGAGGGGTGGAGGTAGAGGGGTAGATGATATGTTTTGGTGGCGGTTTTGCTACGGCAAATTCTAGCTGCACTAGATTTCCGGGACTAAAGGGGTATCAAAGTACTACAGTATTTCTCCGCAGTCCCGAGTTTTTTAGGAAGAACTTAAACCAAATCTATAAAATTAATGAGAAGTCTATCAGTCTACTAATGAGAATGAATAGTCAATCGTTAGAAAAAAATTAAATACTAAACACTATTTAAACTTAAATATTAAATAGTACTATTTGGACTACATAAATTAAGGAATCTAAGCCTGTAGAAAACATCAATATTAATTAATAATATAAATTAATACAATTAATATCAATTATTACACCAGAACCCAGGTAATCTGATCGCCGTTAATGTGATTTCCGGATAATTCAAACCGCGGATAGAAAAACGAAATTTTTATTAATGACTAATGTTAAGGGACGGAAATGAACAATATCCATGATCCTGAATATAAAACGTGTTTTAGTTTTCTCAGAGTGTCAGTGTGGCGATTGATGTATGATTACTGTATTAGAGAAGGTTAGTTTTTTTGCAATATTTTATTTTATCAGTGTTGTTTACTTCCGGTGTTCACTGATTTCCTAACAAGGAAAATACGAAGATAAATCCGAGACCGGGCCGATTGGGCCGTTCTATTGTTCGGCGATCTTGACGTCCGGTAGAGGGTCACAGTCATTTATTCCAGCGATAAGACCAAGATAACACCACCCACTACGTTTAACTGCCGAATCCAAATAAACTGACATAGAAAACCCAATTATAGCTATTTTTCGTTTAATTGGTACAAATTAGAAAATTATCATCCTAAGTTGTGTGACACTCCGTTCAAAAGAGGGATGGATAAAATAAGTCAAAAGTCAACAGCACAAGTTATTTATTTATTATTTTTTTTGTAATTAATAAATTTCCCCCTTTTATATAAAATGGATTGGTATTTTTGAGCACTTTGTCGTATTGTTTTTATATCTATAGTGCACCGTATGTAATTTACTTATACCTGGTAAATACACTGATATATCTATATGTGATCAGCCAATATATATTCTATTTTACACGTCCTTCTCATTTAATCATATGATTTTTTCACACATGTAGAAAATGTCCTTCAACCCTTAAAAGCATAATGGTTTACTATTTTCCCCATTGTATATGGCCCCTGCGTTGGTACTAACCCAAGAAATAATTTTTAATCCCGCCAACCCGATGACTATTAAATCCGGGACCTACATCTTCGATTCTTCCAGCGGACAGTAGAGATCTTTTAGGGGTTCACTATTTTTATTTGACATTTTTATCTAACTTTGTTGATTAATTGTTGTTCAGATACATTTTATATTTTAATGATTATTTTCCAACTTAAAGCTCGAACTTATTAACTTTTAGTCATAGTAATAAAGTGATTCCTTTATCAATCATATCTTGTAACAAAATACATTATTGTACTCAACATTTTGACTAATCTGAAGCTAACTCTCTAAATGAATTTTAATGATTTGAACTGTTATTGGTATACTGTAACGCTCGAGACTTTATAAACCATAAATTAATTGGGAGATTTTTTACAAAATGTTCGAGACGTCCCCACCGACGATTCTTTTTGAAAATAATAGGGATCATTAAGGGAAGGGGGCGTCTGCCCCATTTTACAATTAATTTATTTCATTTTAAATTGAATTTGTAATTCATTTCGTGTTTGCATTACTTTATTCTTTTTCATTATTGCTTTCCTATTCCAAACTTTATCTTTTAAACGGGTGGTAATATGGAAGACACTGTTCCTTTTAGAGAACATATTTGGAAATAAACTACAATTTTAAACATTCTACATTGTCACGTATTTCTCGTCGCATAGCCCTTACACCAATTTTGAACTTTGATCTGTTTTTTTTTTTTTTTTTTTTTTTCTAACGCTTTACACCTTAACAAATGTGGTGCAATTCCCAAAGAGGTATGGGGTGGAGCCCCCATGTAGCCGTAGGCTAGTACAGAAGTATGTTCTCAAACTAACAAAATTATTCCATGAATAATTACGTCCTTGTTGCACTGATTATTCTCCCACAGGACGTGATCTACTCTTCCTAATAGTTTTCTACATGTTGAACAAAATCAATTAGATAACTAGACGATTTTTCATCTATTAAAAAAAATCTATCTTTGAATAAACTATATAAATTTGTATTAAAGTAAAGAAATGAATGTCTTACCTTCAAATGAGGGTACTTAAGTAAAGACACATTTTAATGTAGATAAAGCATTGCTTCTCTTGACAGTGATTATCAACCAATAATAAGGCCTCGCCGTGGTCGGGACTCGCCTTGACCGCTTCTCCCAATACGCGCTCACTTCCCTCCAAATTAATGGTTTAAGGGAAATGTCATATGAGTGGTATTGCCGCCTACCGCTCCAACCTGGCAATGGAGTTCTTATGGAGCTGGTCATATGGACGCCAATTCCGTCAGCGAGTCCGGGTTAGCCGGATGCTGAGCGCTGCACACTCGACGTCGGGCCATGTCATACGACAAATGCGCTCGGAATGGTATCAACGCGACGCACTTGTTTAGGTGTAATATTGTGGTAAGCTTAATGTTATAATTTCACTTTCCAAATGTGATGACCTATATGGTATAAAAAGAAATTAAGTTCAAACCATAACATTCAAAAATATATCAAGGGAGTTTAAAATAAAAACTAACAACACATGTACTAAACTATGTCATATAGTCTCTGACTGAATACAGTATATGCCCCGCCCTGACAACCTCCAACTGTCAAAGGCTACAGAAAAAATAGGCCTAACATAATAAGTAAAACAACTTTTAAGAATCTCAAATATTGTAAACGTTTTGCCACAAACTGGACAGTCAATTGCTACAAAAAATTACATAATGAGGAAAACCATTCATTTCTAAGGTCTCAAATATTATGAAACGCTTCTCCACAAACCTGAATTAACACATTTATAGATGAAAGGTGTTTAAGGTAAGTCAGATCTGTGGGAAGAGTCACTTGATTACAAAAATAACACACTTTGCTTATCTCTTAAGCGAAATCCCACTCACTGACTCATCATGAAATCTCAGGAACTACAAATCGGATTTACTTGAAACTTTGAACACAGGTTCGTCTTGCCTCTTAGGTGCTCACTAAGAAACGATTTTGCAAAATTCTTTCAGCATATTAATTTATATCCAACATAACTAAAAACTTGAATATTGGTTTAAATTGTAGGACCTCTCAACACAAAAAACCCCGTAGCGTATTAAAAACGTATAGATAAGGTTGTCATGTGTTCTAAATATGTCAATCCATAAGTTATTAATTTCAATTTTTATTAATAAGTTATTGAACTGATAACTATCAATGTTAAATGTTTTTTGTTTTGTCAATTAAAATCGGAAGCTGTAATTTTAATAACGGCAGAAATCCAGTAAGGAACAAACTGGTGACAAATTACTTACTACTCAATTTTTTAAAATATGAAACCATACACTGGAAGTCAAGTGCAACGTTGCCACATCGAGCCAATGTCCTCGGATACACGTTTCAATACTAACCTGTCCTCGGATTGGAGATAGATGTCCTCGTTTTACTTTAAAAGTACATGGTCCTCGGATGAACACACACATCCATTAAATAAAAGGAATTTCAATCGTGTAAAGCATGAACCTTTTTTATTTTATTCTATTAAACTGAATGATATAACAGTTTTGTTTTTTAAAGGTAATTTAGCCAGTGTCCTCGGATCGCGGCCAGGAGTCACAGTCCTCGGAATGGGGGAGGGACACGTATGTGTGTGTGTGTGTGTGTGTGTGTGTGTGTGTGTGTGTGTGTGTGTGTGTGTGTGTGTGTGTGTGTGTGTGTGTGTGTGTGTGTGTGTGTGTGTGTGTGTGTGTGTGTGTGTGTGTGTGAGTGTGTGTGAAGTCCAATATTAAAACCCTGTCTAGATAAGTCGATTGCTATACCAAATCAATTGTACCCATCGATATATACTACTGGATCGCGCGCTGCCACTGCCGGCTGTGCCGGTTGCGTTCACTAAAAATTGAAGGCGGTGTGTGGCAAAAGCGCTCCGCAGCGAATCACGATAGCATTGTAGCGTCACTTACGCCGTTGTTTTACGTGGTGAAAAATAGTTTTAGGACATTTTCATTGTGTGTTATATTTCTTAACTACACGTCCAGTTAGAATAATATTAATAATAGTCTCCAACAATAATTTAATATGTTTTAAAGCTTTAAAAAAAGTAATAAAAAAGCTTAAAACACGCTCACAGGTTACAAAACAAAATAGTCGTTGTTAATTTTTTGTCTTAATCCTAAATTATTCTTTTTTGTTTCCTCTGATGTTTTTCTTTTTGCTATGTGATGGGACAAAATCTTAAAAAATACTTTACAAATGTCCTTAATCAGAATTATAACATGAGAACCTGTAAACTCATCATTAATTGAATGTGATTGAAAAACACTTTCTTTAAAATAGTTACAAACTCTTACAGTTAGTTTGAAGTTGTTTTCTTTACACTAAACTGAATTGAATTTTATTACGAAACTGAAAAAAATTGTCTGTTTGATAAAATAATAAACTTTACATACAGTATCTTTACATTACAGTACCTTACTTTACATACAGTTATTATATTATTTGTTATTACAAATAATATAATAACGAAAACGAAAGCATAATATTGATAATAGGTTACTAACTATTAGCATTAATAAAATCGTATGAACTACAGTTGCAGTTTAAAACAATTTTGCTTGCAAAATAATGAAATAGGCACAAATAAAATAAAATAATTATATAGATGACAAAAATTATAATTATAAAACTCTAAGTTAAATTAGGCCTACTATGGGGGAACTATCGCGGCTACATGATGTCATAAAACCATTGACGATTGTAACCTATAGCATAATGAAAATATACCGTATCTAAAATGTAAAAAAATCTGTTTGTAACCTTAGAAGATAAGAACATAAATTCAAAACTGAAAAGAGAAGATAATAAACAAGTAGTGCCTAACACAATAAAATATACTTACCGATGAAAAGAAATGTCGCTCCCTTTCTTCCATCTTGATACGAAATTAAACGCTGAACAACTTTTTACCATTAACCGAAAGAAACACATTTTTGTCTGATTTAAGAATCAGTTGCACAAATTTACTGTTACCGTTTCGCTATTATGAACGCATGATTTTAGCGAAAATCACTTCCTTTTTTTATAGAAATGGTTCCGCTGATTAATAAAATTAATTTTGGTATTATACTATTATTTTGGCTAAATAAGCGAGAAACCTCTTTACCGATCCAGTTTCGCTAGAAAATACAGTGTCTTTTTTCTACGTGCAGCTTGACCTGTCTGTTGTGAAGCCAACATAGAAATAACCGCGAAATGCAGCTTTCTTGGGAGATACCGCCTAAAATCAGCTGTTAATGTCATGGGAGGCTTTGATCAGCTGATATACATTGGTTTTCAGCAAGTTCTCCAGTGCCATCTTTAGTTCAAGGCCACGCAACACATATGACGCTTAGTACGATCTGGCGCTCTTGCCACCTAGCTCCTTCAATTCGCCCAGGATGCAACCCGCAATACTCCGCTGTGCGACGACCGGCCCGCTCCACACGGGCCTTATGGGCAGCGCGCGATCCAGTAGTATATATCGATGATTGTACCCCACCCTTGCATTCCTTGTTCTACCCTTGAAAGCCATGTACAACATTTCATACAAATTTAAAAATAGTTAAAATTTGAATACCCAATACAAGTAAAACAACGCAAAACCTGTCGGTGATGTAGGCAACACACCAATGTAGATATGTTTATTTATTTGCTCGTTTTTGTATGTAGATAAATGGTTATACAGTGTAATTGAAAAGTCCGGGAACGGTGAAATATATTTTTTACCATTATGGATAAAGTAATGAAACTTGGTATATCAATAATAGCTATAAATATCTACTTTTTAAAGCGACTATCACTTTTTTATCCCTTAAGGGGGACGGCCTCCGAGGAGTCAGACAAAATTCTTTAATAGCAGCATAGGTCGAATTTGTATCAAATTAAAGGTCTTAGAAGAGTACGACGAACCCCGGCAAGTGGGGTAGATATTCATTGTACAAGACGCCAGTCTGGAGAAGTTAGGGTCTTGAAATATTTCCTCTCCAATGCATCACTTCGTCTTATTTTAGGTTTAGTGTTATTACACAGAACCATGAGAAAGTGTAGAGGAGTTGCCATGAGTGAACCACTGATGGCTCGAGGCCACATTAGCTGGACGTCAATCTCTCGGACATGCACAATGTCACGCTTTTATCAGCAATACATCATTAATAATCCCACCATGTAGGCTACATCACTATGTTGTTAGTCTCCAATAAATCTGCAAGTAGTCCCTGGGTAGTAATAAACGAATAACAACTTTTGTCACCTGAATTATCACGTGATAGATTTCTCAGCTATGCTAGCTGCATACCTGCATTTCTGGTTCTACCCTTGAAAGACATGTAAAACGTTTAATCCAAATTTAAAATAAGTTAAATTTGAATACCCAATCTAAAACTGTCAAAATGAGAATATTTGTTCAAAATAAATAAAAACTACAACAAACTCTTGCAAAAAAGTTCTAGCCATCTGATTCCATTTATTCAATCAGAAAGATTCTTGAATGAAAAATTGTGGTGCTATTTTGTGTGTCTTGAGCGGTGTTCTCACTTTAACATGAGGATGTCCCTACTTATTCAGTTTTGTTCACAACCCACCGTTTTGTTTATCTCGTTCACAACCCACTGTAATTAAGTTTTAGGACGAATCCCACTAGTCAAGTGGCTTCACCAATCCTTAGCCTACCATGTTTAAAGTCTTATTTATTACGATAAACTTAATTAACTATGGTCATTTTATCTGTATTTTTAAGAGATGATTGGCCGATATAACTCAGGTTCAATAAAAATTTTGTTGACGTGGAAATATTTTGTGGATTATAAAGAATATAACTTCAGAATAGCTTTTGATTTTTTATCTTTATTTCGGAAACATTAACCCTTCGGCATGGTGCTCATGTGTAGGTGCTATACCAAATCAATCAGTAGCAGGACAGTATCTACAATCTTTGCAATCTAAATCAAGATTGATATCGCATTTGCCCAGTGCATAGCAGCATCTTTTAGGTCCTCTATCGTTGGCTGCGAATGTCTCTGCAAACGTAAAAAAAACTTTCACTATTTACACTTAACTACTAGAGATTCCTCTAATATTTGAAGGCAAGCCTCCCATTGCTCATCTTGGATTTTGGATTTTACACTCCAAAGTCTCAAGCAAATACTACATCCCAAACTGCATTTGAGCTTACATTTTATTCCTGCATTTTCATTCTAATCAATTAAGGAATTAATTAGTACCAGGGGGGGCCAAAGTTTCTATTACTTGCGAATATTTTCCTTAATGCTAAATATTTATATTTTATTGTTATTAGTAGTGGAAAAGTAAGGCTGCTGGCTCACTTCAAGGTCACCCGAGCGATGACGTCATCGAGGTCAATGACCCCACCGATGATGTCATCGATGACGTCATCGATGACGCAATCGATGACGTCATCACCAATTACGTCATTCTGTGACGTCACACCCATGACGTTGCAGAAATGACGTGGCGATGACGTCATCACCCCTTACGTCACCAATATGACGTCATCGATGTCACAAAGGTCAAGGTCACGCTGAAACCTAAAATTTTTCGGCACTTTTGCTGTTTCTCGCACTACGCTCCGAGTTTCAGTCAGGTTCCCATGACCTTGACGACTTGGAGCGAAATTAAACAAGAAACAGCAAAAGTGCCGAGGAAACTGCAAGTTTGCAACGTGACTCTGCCTAAACCGTCATGTGACACCGCTCGGGTGACCTTGAAGTGAGCCAGCAGCCTTACTTTAACCATTACTGCAACCGCGATGTGCACCCTACGACTGACTGTCCGCCCCCGCGCACTCTAGGTATATGGGAAGTGGTGGGGGGAACTGCGATGACCTCGGGAAACTTGAAAATGTCAAGCCAGGTAGCACCGTTTTGGTGCTACCTTAAATTTACATGTTAAAGTGTGATGACCTTGAGGTTGACTGTGAACCTGGGACCTAGGATTGTCTTTAACAGCTTGACGTTTTTGCCAGAGTTTAAGTGTGGTGACCTTGAACTGGTTAAAATCAAAACTGCACAGCAGACTGCACAACACGGATGTGCACCCTACAACAGCCGCCGAGCGACTGACCTCCGGGCCCTGCGTACTCTAGATATATGGGGAAGTGGTGGGGGAAATTTCAAGGTCATTCAAACGGAGTTTTAAAAAAGTCAAAGAGTAGAAAGACTACTCTTGTGAGTCTATAGCGATTTCATTGATAGTGAGTGCTTCGGTATGCCAAGTTGATCTGTACTGACACGCTCCTAAATAATGTTTGCAAAAACCTGCAAAATGATTGTTGCACAATTTGCAGCCAGTTAGCTGTTTTAGTTTAAATTCAATGCAACGTTCAGGGCAACAAGTGTACTTATGCCCTCTCATTTGGTACACATGGAATGTCTTCAACTCTGGTTTCGGCTTCTTCCAAGACTTGCACTTACACATGCACTGACCAAAAGCTTCACATGTTCTACAAGCCAGGCCATCCACCACATCAATGTCATTCGGCCATGAAAAACATTTCTGTTCGCAACAGTAGTTGAGTTGACTCTCCATGTTGCTGTGGTGAAGGTGCGCGATGAAATGATGCTGTAGTCAGTGAGAGTGCACCTTAAATAAACTTAGTGGAGGGGGAAAGGTCAAGGTCATTCAAACGGAGTTTTAAAAAAGATGACTAGTCGTCCCCCTCCTCCTCGTCCGTCGTACTTGGAGAGCTGTCAGACGAAGAGCCCCTCGCAGGTGCTCCCCAGATGAAATGTATGTCTATTTGAAAGCGCAGGCCGGGATCTTGTACCATCAACTCCTTTAATCTATTACATACCAATTCCACTTTGTAAACATTGTTAATAATCAACACCCAAGGCTTTGGCTGAACATAACGTGTAGTTGAGTCAGCCTCGCAGACAGTTACATCTTCCGGTGATATTGGAGTGTATAAATGTGTAAAATCTTGTTGCTGAGGCTGGCTTGAAGTTGAAGGTTCTGTGCCGACCCTGGTTGCATCAAAATGTAAATCCATTCTACATTCAAGATGTCCAGGGTTCCCGTTGAATACATAGAGTAATTTGTGATACAAGACTTCCACTTCTGTTGCATCTTGTAAATGAACGGTCCACCGCAAGGGAAATGCTTCGTCCGTAGTGGAGTCAACTTGAGAAAGAGTCCTGTCCGCCATGGTAGCTAAGCAAGGAATGAGGTGAGCTGCAGTCAGTTGTAACATTATCGAAAAGTAGAGGGGGAAATTTCAAGGTTATTCAAATTAAGTTTTAAAAAGGAAGGAGTGGAGGGGGAAAGTTCAAGGTCATCCAAATGGAGTTTTAAAAAAGAAAACCTAGAAAGTAACATTGAAATCTTCCAACTGATGGTGGCGAGCGTTTTCTTCTGCAACCTTGCCGACACATGTAACTATGCCGTACAGTATGAACAGTACAACCATGATAAGGCCGAACAACAAAAGATAACCGTTTACTATCATGATATTTTCTGAGTGGATCTGCTTTCTTCTTATCGCCCTCTCTTGCATCCTCTTCTCTAACTCGTGTACGAAGTCATAGCATGCGTGAGGACATCTTTCTAATGTTGGTAGGTTAGCCATTGTTGATGTTGTAGGTTTGGCTGTTGAAGAAGGAATGAGGTATCTAATTGTGTTGTCTCATGTATATCAACAGTGAAGTGGTGGGGTAGCGAATCAGTGGAGGGGGAAGTTTCAAGGTCATTCAAATTGTGTTTTTAAAAAACCCTATCTTGTTACTGAGCATATATGTCAGTAACAAGATAGGTGGCTTTGCTCTTTTTACTTCTTTAATATAATGAAGAAATAAACATATTCTACAATTGTAAGGACAAGGAAGACAACCGCTAGTCAGCTGAAGTAATCCAAGTTGTATGGCTCGGTCTTCATCGACGCCGGTGAGGAAGCTGTCGTTGAAGAGGAATGTCCAGGCTCTTCCTTCGGCTGCCGAAGATTCCGTATATTGCAATCGTAGACTTGCACGTTTATACGGTAGCCTCTTGCCACCATCAGCTGCAACTCCTTGTACAAGTCGTTCAGCTCCTGTTGCGTTTTGATCGTCACCTCCTCATAGCTGGCACAGCTTACGTTCAGAGACATACTGATGTTGTTCGGTTGGCTGCTGGAGTTGAAATGAAGACGAGGCACAGCGCTTGGAGGTATATGAAAAAGTGGTGGGGGTGTTTGCATTCAAGCAGGTTTGACTTGTAGCGTGGTGGTGGGGGTAACTGTGAAATGCAGAGGTCAAAGGTCAAGGTTACTCGCGAAGTTTAAAAAAAATGCAACATATCAATATGTGACAAACTTCACATATTGATATGTTGAATTTTTTGTCTTTTATGGTTTATTTATTTATAAAACATTACAATAACATATGTACAACAGTCAAACTTAAATCTCACACTGCTGCTTGTCGGCGATGTGGATGGTCAACTCGGTGGAATTGCTACCCGTGCAACCGTGGGAAACCAGGTAGAGACAGCCGGGTTGGATGGAGCGCAGATCCTCGTTCTGGAGGAGATGGACGAACCGTTTCGGCAGGTAGACTTGGAACTTGGGCTCATCCCCCGGAGTGAATGGTGCCTCGCTAAGACTGCAGCAGATGGCCTCTCCAACTGTAGTCTCCATCTTCTTCATGGCGTGGATAATGTAGTGTTTCTCGTCTTTAAGTTCGGAACACTTCTTGACGGGTAGTATGGTAGATTTGGAGTGAGCATTGAACTGCTCAACCAAAGTTTGCAGGAACTGGTGAGATGCCATGGTCGAGTTATAGATCGTCTTCTTCGTCTTCTTGCTGGGAGATGTTGTCGTCTCGGAATCTCGAGTAATACTCATGCCAGGTCCCGGTCTGCTCCTCACTTATATAACCCCCGTTACCCCCACCACTCCCCATTTCCCTACTTTGAAGGTAAGATGCGAGTTTATAGGCGTTTTTTAAAGCGCAATGTCTATCTTTTTCATGTTCTGGACTTTTAGTACAAATATAAACATTTTCCATCGTATACTTGTAGTTTTTATCCAAATCCACATCATTAACCGGAACATGAGTAAATTCTTCGATCCATCCCTTCTTTTCCAGTCCTTTTGTGTAAATATCGGTAAACCTGTTTGAAAACTGATGCATGATGTGATACAGGTCCGTGTAACTTGCAAAACCATCATACCAATCGATATGATGGAAATATTTTGAAATCCACCTGTTGGTCGTAGCGGCTTTGCTAGTTAAAGATGAATAAGAACATGGTGGTTTGAACAAAAACGTATATGGAACACTTGTATTGATGTCGAAAAACACAAGTTCTTTTATGATAAATCTATCATCATTACCCCGAAACGCTTGGAACTCAATTATACCAGGTTTGGACTTTACTTGTTCTTCTTCCTTGTCCATTGCGAAGATCACTCGTCTGCTCATGACGAAGTCCAAAGGTCAACTGATTTCCACACCACGGAAGGTACGACTTTTATACCTGGCCGTACAGTTGTTGGCGCGTTGGTGTATATTTAACGTGGGCACCGTCCCCGGTAGGCCTAACCCCACAAAGTGTTTGATATTGTTTTAAAAATTAACCATTGCTGTGTAGTTGATTGCCATTTAGGTTTCCATCTTTACATTTTCCTTGTTTTTATTTTCATCACTAACACTTGATTCTTCCCCTCCTTCTTCTTTGTCTTCTTCAAGTTTTACTGATTTCTTATGTAGTTGAGCGTACTTTTCCAATTGTCTCCACATTTGTACTTCATGAGGAACCCTATTGAATATAGAAGTATCCACAGGCCCGTACAATATAGGTGCGACCGGTTGTTTGTCCAAAGTGTCTTCCAGATAATCTTTAATAATTGAACTTGAAAACACCAGTTGTCTCAAGTATCTTGTTATCGGTTCAGTTGCACAAGTTAGAATAAAAAACTCTTCTCGATTAAGTTGAATCTTGTTATCATGTCTTGTTGTGTCTCTAAACCGCAACTGATGATCACCACGATGTTTAACAATATCGATTTCCACATTTGAATCCAAAAGGCCTACTCTTGTCTTTCTTCCAAACATGTTACTACTTAAATAGCATTCTAGCAGATGCAAGTGTTTCATAAACGATTCCCAAGCAGTGTCCGTAAACAAAATCATTTTAGGCCCATGAGTTAAAATTACAGTAGGTGAATAATCCGTCGATTACATAACACCGATTAAAACACTTTTGTCCAAACTGGATGAGATTGGATAAAATATTCGCAAGAATACCTCACTCAATATGTTAGGAGAAATATTATCTTCAGTATCCCTTTTCTTCTTCTGTGCATTCTTTCTTCTTTTACCTTTTTCCTCAACATTATTACTGGCGTGGAGTTGTCCGCAAGCGTTGTGTTCATCTCCCTCCGGTTGACCTTGAAGATCTAAAAAGTCGGATATCTCCTTCTCAATATCTACATTTTCTTGTGTACCACTAGGAGAAGCCATATTGAATAAGATGCTAACCATATAACAGTAGGCAACAAACTGATGAGGGGCGGCCTGTACGCTCTGCTTTTATACTCGCGGAATGGAACAAAACCGGTTTTTTACAATACATTTTTAACAATTCCGGTTAAAGGTGTGTATGTTACAATTTTATCATGTAGAATTAAACAGTATGCAGTTGTATTTGCAGGTATAGCTGCAGTAAACTCCATTTCAATCTTTATGTCAACACTTGATGATTTTACTGATTCATTCTGTTTAGAACAATCGATTACAACTATTGGGTAACCATCTAAGTACTTTTCTGGTGATAGTAGAGGTGCATTTGTTTTACCGTAATATGAACTTTGGAATCTTGCATACATATCGTACAATATGCTGTACTTTTTATTAGCGAATGACACATTTAAATTATCGTATGGAAAAAATTGTGAATTTAAATAAACTTTAATATTTTTCAAGTTGCAATGATCAAATTGGCCTGCATGTTTGGTGATGGTGTCTCTTCTGCCTGTTTGTAAACCAAATATAATATACCTGGCTCGTTCCACATAATTAGATGTTTTAACAGTCCAAGTGTGACGATCCGTAGCTGGCAAGCTGGGATGTTCATGAAATTCCCAACTTCTAAAAGGAATTACAATATCACGATCAGCCTTTAACTTTCTTAATAGTAGCATTCTATGCTCGTCAGCTAATTTAACATGTGGAAGTCTCCATACAATTTTTTCTAATGTTAATTTCCATTCTAAAGTTGCATCCGTTGTACCGTCTGGAGCTTTAATAATGTCTTTATCGTTTGAAGATCTCAACAAAACTAATTCTTGTTCAACGTTTAATATTATTTTTCTATAATCTTCAGCGAAACCAAGCAACAAACGTAACGGAATGTGAAAATCAAAATTTCCATTTGTATCTGGAGTGATTGTGTCTTTTGCAGGTAAAACCCATCCTGCAGGTTGTATTAAATTGGTTTCATTAGGTGATATAGATGTTAATCCCTTTAAAGTTGTTGCAATACCTACTTTTTTAGTGGAATCAACTGTTACACCTGATATTTCATATCTAATTTCATCAAACAGGAAAGCCATGGGATTATTTATAAATGGAACTGTTGTACCAGTAGTAGTACCGTCCTTTTTAGTAACTTTCCCTTTAATATACAAGTAACTTTCACATGAGTGTGAATTTTATCCGGCATAATATGCCTTTTATCATCTCGAGCTGACAGTGCTTTTTTAACTTCGGTGACACTGTAGACCTGATGTTTAAAGCTTCTGATAGTGTTGAACGTTGCAGACATCGTAGAATCTTCAAACAAGCAGGTCTTGTAATGGTCAAATGTCACGTGTTTCTTCAAGTACGATGTTTTGACTCCTTTAGCTTTCTTCACTGTCGGTAGGTCATTTTCCTTATACATCTTGAAGGAATATAATTTGGACATCAGCGCAACCATTTCCTCCAAAGGCATTCCATTTGCTTCATCTTTAAATTTTCCAACTACTTTTTCATTCTTTTCATTGTAATTCGGATGGTTCTTCGGATAGTCAAAGAAGTCAAAATCGTCTTTGTATGGGAAACTCCTTAGGTCTTCATACATGTCCAAGGTCTTTATCCAGTAGATAAACGCGTCGGTATCCATGTATGCAACTCCAATGTTGTCTCTTCCGTAGTGTTTAACCATTTTGTTGTAATGGAAATCATACATCAGAGTTTTACTTATATCCAAAATCGACATTCCAATGTATAACGGACGATCCATCACTATTGTTGTTTTCTTCATACTGACAGCAACTAGATCTTCGTTTATAATCATGGATGTTCCAGAATTTGGTTTTTGCACTAATTTTTCCAATTTCCTAGGATCACTTACTAATTTTACAATCTTGTGTTTTCTTTTGTTTTCTAAGGTCTTCCCAAAGATGGCGTTGTTCATCAATTTGTAAAAGTCCTTTTCAAATGCTGATGTTGCTGCTGCTCTCCTTGCCGTGTTGGAATCGATATATGGTTTCAACCAGCAAGACTGGGTGAATTCAATTGCTCTGTGAATTCTCACTATACGTAGACCCAATTCAAGCGCTTGTTGAACTACCCAGTAGTGTGCCACATATCGACTCTTGTTCTCCAGGGTCATCATCAGCTTGGGCCATCTTCCTGTCGGTGAAACTTCAGTCTTGGCTAGGAGAGGCAGGTCGTAGTGATGATCGTGAAGGTGTTCCGGATATTCAAAATCACAGTCCAAAATATAGCCTGTTTGACCATCTTTTGGAATCCGTGATATGTCACCGATGGTAGCTGGGTCAATCCACTTGAAGTCTGCGTAGGGAAGTGGATTTGACATCGCCCAACCATAGAGGTTGTTCGCATCAAAATATCCAAGGTAGAGTGATGGTTGTTGCTCGTCGAAGTTGGGGATATACTTGTTGTTGGCCTTAACATGTCTGGTCACAGCTTGAGTCAAACCACCTCGTACACCTGATTCGATCATGAGGACCATGTCGATGTCCGTGAGAAGCTCCAATTGACAGTTAGTTGACTTAAGCATAGCTTGCCATGCTAATCCTGGAGATGTGTACGAGTGTAGAGGATCCAGTCCATAGGCGGAGAAGCAGGTGTTTCGAAATTCTTCCATCACATCGCACAGCAGAGTTACATCCAATTTTATGTAAAAGTCGGAATATTCCCCTAAGGTTTGAATGTTTAGTTGGTTCCAAACATTACAAGCATGATTGTAGTCTTCAACGGTGATTGCACTTTCATTTAACTTGCTATTGAAGGCTTCAATCGGTGGCAGACTGGTTTCTTCAAATTTTTCTGCAGAAGCTATGTAATCATAGGGGAACACTCCTTTACGCATTACTAAGTCCAATTTATCTTCAGGTACAATTTTGCTGGTTTCTTTTAGATCTTCTCTTCTTAGGTTCTCAGACAATTTGCTCAAACTAGATGACATAAATCTATAAGAGTCTAAGAAGCGAAGTTTAATTTTACCTACTGTTTTTGAGAAACTGATGTACTTTTCCAATGTTTCAGCTAATACTTCGATTTTTCCATCATCTCGTCCTAACTCTGGGATAATGAAGTGGGAGTCATAGCCGCTAAGATTGTGTAACACGACAGGGATAAAGTTTGGCAGTTTGTAATTTATATTGCATGAATTACAAGCAGCTCCTCTGTATAACCCTGTCAGGTGATCGTGATCTCTTACTTTTTGATTTTCTTCAGTGAAGCTCTTCTTGCATAAATAACATCTTGTTGTCATATTGTATTCTTCTTGTTGATTTTGGTTCAAAGGTTTCATAGGTAAAACATTACCGAATAAGCGTTGCACCTTTTCAGCAATGTCATACAACTGGTCTACGAAATGCTTAGCGGCTTCTTCCCCACGGTAGAGTATCGGAGTGGATGTTAAGCCATAGTCTTGCAACTGTTCTTCAGGCAAAGTCGATTTCACCAATAAGCAAAAACTGTTAGGTTGATGCAATTGATATTTGGTTCTTCTAGTCACCTCACCATCCGGAAGCTCCTGTGGTACTAACGTGGATTCGAAATCTGCATAGACGGCTACTGGAATCAGATATTGGTGAACTGTTTTGTTGAATTAAATGAACGCTCGAGATGGCGGCGGCAGTCTAATCTTCACTTCATAGTTGTCATTACAAAGTCTTTGGTGTTCCTTCAACCACTCCGATCCTCCACGTCTCAAATCTTTATTTGTAAAACAAAAGTATTTCTTACACACTGTCACTCTAATTTTATTTTTCGTTAATTGTCGTACAACCAAAGCTTCAAAATCTTTTATCCACACATAATGTGAAATTTCGCCTTTAGTTATCAATAATAGATCAGTATGGTTTCTTTGCTCCACTTTTCCAACTCGTAGAGGATACACATTGTTCGAATCATCTAAGCCGAACACATTAACAGAAACACCTGGATTTTGTTTCTCAAATTTTGCAATTTGATTAAGACTCACAGGATACGACAATCCTCGGAAGTTGTAGCGGTGTTCGTTTTCATAATATTCCCTACTAACTCTACAAGGATTATGTTTTACATACTTAGTTAGCATCGCATACTTAAAACATTCATTATCCCCGTTTGTGACATTTCTGCAAGAGTTGGTGTCTTTAATTTTCTTTGGTAGAGGGATAAAGCTGCTACCCCTCATACCATATCCATGCTTGTGAACCCTTACATCCATACCTTCAATCGATGATAGCGTCCAGCCAGATCCTCTTCCTTCGTGTTCTTGGAGTTTCATTAGCAGTTCATTCAAACAATCTTCTAAAATTTCGTTGATATCAGATGTGGTTGTAAGGTTTCGGTTTTTAGCAATGAATGCTCTCGGTGAGTTTTCACCATCGGCATTAGTAAACATAGCCTCCAACACCAATCCAAATTTAATAAAGTTCAATCTTGCCAATTCTTCCATCAATGTTTTTACAACTAGATTTTTAGCTTGGGTTATAAAGTTTTCCAATTCCAATTGCACATTATTAATTTTGAAATGAGTTACAACTGGTCCTGGCAAGGTTGTGGTGCGCAGTTGTCTTATATCTTCCACTTCTTCTGTATCCTCTTCTTCCATATCCTCTTCTCGGATACGCAGTTGTTTTACATCTTCCACTTTTTCTTCCGTATCTTCTTCTTCCATTTCCTCTTCTTGAATAAATCCTCCAGCTGTAGATGGTCCAGCTCCAGCAAATTGAATAACACTTGGTCTTCTTTTCTGCATTAGCTGTAGATAGCTAGCCCAGTCGTCTATCTGCTTCTGGGGTTTTTCAAAAAACTGATCAATCGCATCCAAGTCTTCTTCACTTACTACAATCTCTTCTTTTCTGTCCTCTTCATGATGCAATTCTCGGTGTAACTGTAGATAGCTATCCCAGTCGTCCATCTGCTTCTGGTAGTTTTCCAACAACCGATCAATCGCATCCAAGTCTTCTTCACTTACTACAATCTCTTCTTTTCCATCCTCTTCATGATGCAATTCTCGGTGTAAAACAAAGATATCCTCGTCTTGGAAAAACTCACCACAAATATTGCAAAGAGCCATTTTTTACAGTTTGGCTTTGAGTGTGCACTCGGTGAATGTCCACGCAATAATGAGCAGCGCGCTCAACAGGGTCCCTTTATACCCGAGGGTGTAGGGTGGGGGAAGGTGACGTCATATACATCCGGTTTATCAATTATGTAGTAGATTTGGCTTTTAAACACCCGTTTTCAATATATATTCTTCAACAGGCTTGATAAACCAATGATGTTTGGTCTAAATCCACTACTTTGTACAAGTTTTTTTCAAAGATGTCTGTTTGAGCAAGTTTATGTGGAATAAGGTTATTTGGAATTATTATTTTCAGCAGGGGATAGAGCCATGGTATAGAAGTGGTATATCCATCCAATTGGTTTGCCCTTTATTATACCCCCACCAACTATGCATTTATGTGGGTCAAGGTCGCGTAAAGATACCCTTTGAGCGGGGGATAAACCACTAAGCAGCATGCTAGTCCATTGCCGCAAAGGGATCTATCCCCCGCTCTGTTCTACAAAACTCAATCAAGTCCAAGTTTAACACTTGGTTGGGAGAATTACATTAGTTTGATACTTATTTCTACCGTTACACTTGCTCCATTCTCAAAAAGATATAAATAATATAATCCTGGGTACTGTTCTTTTTCACGTCCTGCATGTTCCTTAATAAAGTCGAAGGCCAATCTTTTTGAATATTCATTATGAAACACTTCTCTTACACAAACAAGGATTTTTTCTTCCAGAAATTTGACTTGAATTGTTGTTAGTTTGCTTACATCATCCTTGTCTATCAGGGGTAGCTTGTAGGTGAAAGTATTTGGTGGTAGTTTGTGCGTTCTATCAAGTAAACAACAACATTTTTTATACAATTTCTGCTCATTGTCTGTAATACTATTAATACCAAACAGATTATAGTACTAAGGATCATAAGGTATACGACGATACATTTTCAGAACCGGCCAACATGAGCGCTGGAGCTAAAATGAGAAATGCGTGCAACCCGGCCGCCTTATATCCCCACCGGGTGACCACGCCCAAGGTACCCGGGGGGGGCACTTTTCGTCCGGAGCAAAAAACTTTTTGGTCAAGGTCAAAATTTTTTTCCCAAAAAAAAAAGTTCGGGGGGGGGGGCACTTCTCGTCCGGAGCAAAAAACTTTTTGGTCAAGGTCAAAATTTTTTCCCAAAAAAAAGTTCGGGGGTAGCACTTCTCGTCCGGAGCAAAAAACTTTTTGGTCAAGGTCAAAATTTTTTCCCAAAAAAAAGTTCGGTGGGGGGTTCGCACTTTTTGTCGGGGGGGGGGTGTTCGCACTTTTTGTCGGGGGGGGGTTAATTTTAAAAAATAAACCCCACTTGGGGCATTTATGTTACCATCGCTGAAGCCTCCGAAAAGACCCAACTATGGCCGACTCTAAACTTGTGTGTTACTTATACCTAACTGTTACGTTTTTAAAAGACCTCACTGTTAAAGATTTTAAAAACTTTTATATATTTAGGTCAAGGTCACATAAAACTTTAAAAAAATAAGCCCCACACCCCCTATGGGAGTGTGGGGCACTTGAGTTGTCATCGCTGTAGCCTCCGAAGAGACCCAACTATGACAACAGGGCAACATCCAATGTCATGTTCCCTTCGCCACGCGAGACTTGTAAACATTTACTGCATTGTCTTTTCAATAGCTAACAAAACATTTACATAATTTTGAGAGAGGTTGAGGACAGCCCTAGTGGCTTACGTCCTCGGTCCAAGTGCAGAGGCCGCCGCAAATTGGCCACAGCTGTGGTCTGCATGCCAGCGTACAAACGGACCGGTTCCCAACCCAGCCGCAATATTGCATGCCTGAGAGGACCCATGCTAACATTGGTTTAAAATAGCTTTACACGGGGGTCTACTCCCGTACCCTATCTTTAATATTTAACTTAACAATGCAGTAAATTTTTATAAATCTTTGTGGGTCAAGGCCACACTGACATTAAAAAATTTCGGCCCCCGTACATCCATGGCGAACCACGAATATTCGGGGGCCTTGGGGACAAAAACACAAGTAACTAACAAACTTTCATTTACATAATTTTGAGTTTCCAGAAGGGAAACAAGAGGTTGAGGACAGCCCTAGTGGCTTACGTCCTCGGTCCGAATGCAGAGGCCGCCGCAAATTGGCCACAGCTGTGGTCTGCATGCCAGCGTACAAACGGACCGGTTCCCAACCCAGCCGCAATATTGCATGCCTGAGAGGACCCATGCTAACGTTGGTATAAAATGCTTTTACACGGGGGTCTACTCCCGTTCCCTAACTTTAAGATTTACTTTGAGCATTGAAAAAGCTCAAGGGGGAATGCTAAAACAAGCTTATACACTTTAGATAAATATAACACACTTACAACACATAATTGAGCTCAACATAGTCAATGCTGGAACAAGCACATACACATTAAACACATATGACAAACAAGACACACAGGAGACATAGGGTACAAGTAAAACACTCATATAAAACAATTCCCAATACCCAAACGCAAGCGCAATATCTTACAACTAATACAAGTCTTAAAGTTAGAGTAGACTTCGTTAAACAGTGAAGGCGCCATTCAGTGTTTAGTGAGGCCTATGGCGGTCCGTCCCGATCGTTCACGTTCAACGCGCGGGAGCGGACTGCGAGCCGGCTGTGGCCGGGCCGCCTTATATCCCCACCGGGGCTGCCACGCCCAGGATATCAGGGGAGGGGGTGGGGGAGGGGGTGGGGGAGGGAGGGGGGGGTTCGCACTTTTTGTCGGGGGGGGGGGGTTCGCACTTTTTGTCGGGGGGGGGGGGGGGGTTCGCACTTTTTGTCGGGGGGGGGGGGGGGGTTCGCACTTTTTGTCGGGGGGGGTTCGCACTTTTTGTTGGGGGGGGGGTCAGGTAGGTTAAGTGGGTCAAGTCCACCCACAACACTTCTACTCTAAGTGTTGGCTATATACCCCCACCATAACTGGGTCCCTAGGCTGCACAACACAGCTCCGCCAGTATGTCTCCGGCTTCCATGCGGTGCGCCTCGCTGTTCTCTAACTCTCTATATGTAAGTAATTTTATAAGTTTTGAATCTAGGTCACTACACTTTACCTCTGGGACAATATCGACTTGTATTATTTCAGTGTTTTGACTCAAGGTCATCACACTTTAACTTTGAGACTGCATCGACTTGTATTATTTCTGTGTTTTGACTCAAGGTCATCTCACTTAAACTCTGGGATAGTATTTCTATGTTTTGACTCAAGGTCATCACACTTTAACTCTGGGGCAATATCGACTTGTAGTACTTCAGTATTTTAACTCAAGGTCACCACACTTTAACTCTGAGACTGCATCAACTTGTATTATTTCAGTGTTTTGACTCAAGGTCATCACACTTTAACTTTGGGATGACATCGACTTGTAATATTTCTATGTTTTCACTCAAGGTCACCACACTTTAACTCTGGGACGGGATCGACTTGTAGTATTTCTGTGTTTTCACTCAAGGTCATCACACTTTAACTCTGGGGTGATTTCAACTTATAGTATTTCAGTGTTTTGACTCGAGGTCACCACACTTTAACTCTGGGACGGTATCAACTTGTAGTATTTCTATGTTTTTACTCAAGGTCATCACACTTTAACATGTAAATTTAAGGTAGCACCAAAACGGTGCTACCTGGCTTGACATTTTCAAGTTTCCCGAGGTCATCGCAGTTCCCCCCACCACTTCCCATATACCTAGAGTGCGCGGGGGCGGACAGTCAGTCGTAGGGTGCACATCGCGGTTGCAGTAATGGTTAAAGTAAGGCTGCTGGCTCACTTCAAGGTCACCCGAGCGGTGTCACATGACGGTTTAGGCAGAGTCACGTTGCAAACTTGCAGTTTCCTCGGCACTTTTGCTGTTTCTTGTCTAATTTCGCTCCAAGTCGTCAAGGTCATGGGAACCTGACTGAAACTCGGAGCGTAGTGCGAGAAACAGCAAAAGTGCCGAAAAATTTTAGGTTTCAGCGTGACCTTGACCTTTGTGACATCGATGACGTCATATTGGTGACGTAAGGGGTGATGACGTCATCGTCACGTCATTTCTGCAACGTCATGGGGGTGACGTCACAGAATGACGTAATTGGTGATGACGTCATCGATTGCGTCATCGATGACGTCATCAATGACGTCATCGGTGAGGTCATTGACCTCGATGACGTCATCGCTCGGGTGACCTTGAAGTGAGCCAGCAGCCTTACTTTTCCACTACTGTTATTATAATAAATTTTTGGAAATTTCAATTAAAATTTATTTTTAGTAATTATGAAATGACAACAATGAAAAACAATGTAACAATAAAAAACCGAATTTGCAAGATATTTTATCCAAATTGTGAATGTTGATTTGAAAACGAATGCTAATGGTGATAAACAAGTTCCCGAAAATTTGGTAAGCAGTAAAAAATTGATTGAAGAGGTCCATGAAATTTTTTTATTCAAAGGAGATAACGCAATAGCCTATATATACGACTAGGGCAGTTCTGTCACCAGTCAATTCACGGTTGATGAGAAAAATTAAGAGAACAATAACTTAATAGCAGATAAGTATAACACTAACACATATAGAAGCTTTGTCTCTGTGAAAGATCAGGATAGCGAACTTCACAATCTTTAGAAATTATCAACAGTAGAATTGCCAACGACGTAGCCGATTTGACAAATAGTAGCAGATTTGTCATTACATAACCTAAAGCTAAAACATTTTCTATCATAATGGTGCTCAGAAACTTAGATGCCACCGATGGACTGTGAAATTGTACCAACGCCACTTGAAACAGATCTTGGTAAAAACAATATAAAATTACAAAAATTATAACTGGAGAATTTGCTTTGAAAGAGGATTTAATTTCAAGAAACACCATAGAAATAAGGAAACAATCTATAGGTCTTACGCCGCCATCGATTTCCAGACTCATTTGCATTTGCGATAACCATACAAAGTCGCAAGGACAAACTTTGGATTTTGTTGGTGTAGACTTGACCAAGGGTTTCATGAAATTTTGATTGTCGTTCTTTCTCGGGCAAAACAAAGCTGCTGAAAGTTCTTTTACAAAAAGAACGCCCCAAAAATACAGAAACGTAGTAAGGAGAGAAATCTTAGAATAAAAGCGATATCGTTTAAACAATAGTACCATGGGGTCCGAGCTGAATCTCGGTAAAATTATTTCTTTCGTATTAACACAAAGCTCGTTCGCTCCGCTCACTCGCCCTATTCCTTTTTAAAATGAGCTCGTTCAATTAGCTCACTCGCCAGGCCGAGGGGTGCTGCACTTTCAAAAAATTTTCCTTAACTACACTACCGCTTAAAGATGTAACACATTGGTTTATACCTACTAGTCCAGTGAATAGAGGAATGTTCGCTTACAAACTGTCCGGTAGTTCTAAATTTTTTTATGTTGTCTAGGATGGTTAGTAGTTGTTTAAAATGCAAAATGCACAATTTTCCCCCCTCCGCGCCCGCCGCCATATTGAAAAAATATGAAAAAATCTGTACTTTCTTCAGATTTTTTGTTATATCATCGTTGGGGTTGCATTTTATACAGAAGACAGTAATGTAAATGTTGTAGACAATTAAATTTCCTATAATTTACATATTTAATTTGTCTGTGTAGGACTTTTGGTTACGGAGGTATTCACTTTTAAAAATATATAAATATTTCATTTATTCTTATTTGCCAACATTTTGATTTTGGAACACTACAATTCACCAGGCAGTTGAGATCATTTTGAGTCATTTTTTACGTGATGAACCACACCCAGTATATAGTGGTCCTGACAGCCAACCCAAGAACGACGTACATTATGTATACAGAACTAAATAAGTATGTCCTATGTTTAAAACATTACTACTAGTGAGTCAGGAGAAGAGACCTCTGACTGAATTAAAAGTGTTGCCAGGGCTCTTATCTTGACTCGCTAAATGTTATTTTAAACTGAACCTACTAAACTGTCTGAGCTAATGTACCTACTAAACTGGAGGAAAACATAACGCTGATTACTTTTCCAAATCACCCCCGTCGCAGCAGACTTGTGTACTCAGCGAATTTCCAAAGAAATTTGAGATTTTGTATTTTCCCCATAAACCCCATAGGAATGGTATGTAGGTTTGCTGCTAAGAGATATTGTTAGAAAATGTTAGTTGTTAGGAAATATAATGATTAGGTAAGGTAAATATAAATTGTATCAATATTTGATACTTTTTAAATATTTCCCATAAACCCCATGGGGGTGAGTATGTAGGTTTGCCGCTATATGGGTGTTGTAAGCAAATATCATTAAACCCTACCTAGTGAAGGTACATACCAAATTATACCAAGTTATATCAATAAATAAGTGGGATACAGTGCTCTATTGATTTCCCATAAGATTAACATGGGGAACCTGTTTTTAGCTTTTCTCCGTTATCTGTCAAACGAAGTTAAAAATTCAAAATACTAAATTGTTTGGCTTTTAAGCTCTTTTAAATGGTTTTAGTTAAAATTGTAAAAGTTTGAAATTTGAGGTCAAAAAATGCCAAAAACCTATTTTTACCCTTTTAAAACCCCATAAAACCCCGTTCCCATAACCCGATCATGCTGGTTTGTGAACTCATCACAATAGAACTAGGGTTACACCTTCATACCAAGTTTCATCAAAATCGGAAAAAGTAATATCGCCCCGGTCTTAGGTCTTACCAAAATAAAAATTCAGGCAAATTAAAAAAAAATGAAATGTTTATATATATTTAAAAGTGAATATCTCTGTAACTATAAGTCCTAGATAGACAAATGAAATATGTAAATTATAGGAAATTTAATTGTCTACAAAATTTACACTGCTGTCTTCTATATAAAATGCAACCCCAACGATAATATAACCAAAAATCTGAAGAAAGTACTGTACTGAATTTTTCGTTTTAGCGAATTTCCCTATAGGGAATACGCTATTACGGTAGTAGCCATGGTAAGACCTAAGCCCGGGACCACTTTACTTTTTCATTTTGAGATCCCCAGAAGCCAAAAACACCTTTCGTTCCTTTTCATATATATGTATATATATATATATATATATATATATATATATATATATATATATATATCTATATATCTATCTATATATCTATATATCTATCTATATATCTATATATCTATGTGTCCGTGGTACTGATAACTTTTGAAGGAGACCTCCGATTTTGATGAAATTTGATATGGAGGTGTAAGACCAGGTCTATTTTCATGAGTTCGCAAACCAGCATTGTCGGGTTATGGGAACGGGGTTTTATGGGGTTTCAAAGGGGTCAAAATTGGGTTTTTGGCATTTTTGGACCTCAATTTTAAAAATTCATGAATTTTAACTAAAACCATTCGAAAGAGCTTAAAAAAACAAACAATTTAGTATTTTGAATTTTTAACTTAGCTTAAATGGTTACGGAGAAAATCCAAAAATGTGTTTTCCATGTTATTCTTATGGGAAATCAAGAAAATCCTATATCTTACTTATTTGTTGACATAACTTAGTCAAATTTCGTATGTACATTATCTAGATAGGGTTTAATTTATACTTGCTTACAAAACCCATATGGCGGCAAACCTACATACTCACCCCCATGGGGTTTATGGGGAAATAAAAATTGTCAGAGCTTGATACAATTTTGTGTTTACATTCACCAATTATTGATTAACTTAGATTTTCTAACAATGCCCCATGGCAGCAAACCTACATACTCGATCCTATGGTGTTTTTATGGGGAAAGTAAATAATCTAAAATTCCATTGGAAATTCGCTGAGTATGCAGGTCTGCTGCGACGGGGGTATTTATCAATATGGCGGCGGGCGCGGAGGGGGGAAAATTGTGCATTTTGCATTTTAAACAACTACTAACCATCCTAGACAACTTATAAAAAATTTTGAACTACCGGACCGTTTAGAGCAAACACCCCTTTTTTGTCTCTATTCACTGGACTATACAGTTATCAGCTGATGTTTGTTCAATTAATAAAATCTCCATAAGGATAACATGGAAACTTTAAAGGACTATAGAACGAAAACCGGATTTTTCCCAGACATGGGACTAGCTCCAATCGATATCTGGTAAAATGAAAACCCCACATCCAATGAAAAATCAAAAACCCTTAGAGCGAAGAAAAACTTTGCCCGTACAAACAGTGCTTGTTTTAGAGTATAAGAATTATTTATTTATTATTATTATTTTATTTTTTACAAACTAGATTGTAATACATTATTATATCAGATAAAATCTACAGTATATTTTTTATTGTTCTTCTAGTTAAAATCCCAATAATACTACTGTTTAAAATTACTAAAATTATGTAGAATTTTATTCATTTCAAACCATCACAATATTAGAGCGAAGCTAAATCCCCAATACTAATGTAGGTAAAACAGTTAAATAAAAACACAGATTTACGATAATAATATGGCTATGATCCAAAAAGAATTTTTCACTCATAAACAGTAACATACATTAATTTTACTTACCGGTACCGAATATGGTCATAATAATGCAAAGAGCGAAGGCTAATATGTGTAATACATTCATTGTACTAGCTGATTTTGAATCTCTTGACTACAAAACTGTAAAACTATAATAGGCCTAGTATGTTTAACGTTTGTGGAAACACAGGGTGAAAATTATCAGTGGCTTGACAACCTTACTTCTAAAGAGAACATTTTAGAAAGTCAATTTATAAGAAGGATTCAAGGTCGGTTTTACTTAGTAACGGTTTGTTTTATATCCCATTGAAAATTGTGTGAATATTGTTTTGCACGACAACATGAAACTTGTATTCAATTATGTTCACGTCTAGATAGTGACTATCTCAACTAGTTTTCTCCATTGTTTTACGAAACTAATTATTCTTAATTCGCTTGTCACATTTACGCAAATTATAGAAATTGCGCATTATTTAAACTTTATGAATACTGACAAAAAGGTAGGAAGATACTTTCAACAATAAATAAACTATTATTGGTCTAAGGCCTTCTTGCTGAACCAAGAGAATGTTTTATTGTTGTTAATAATGTAGTAAGTGTAGTAAACTGTGTCATATAAGTTTGGTCCCCAGTAATGAGTAATTTAATTATAAAAACAGTGGCATCGGTTCAGCTTAGAATAGGCCTACACCCCAGGTGAAACCTAATTCTGTCACAGTTCATGTTTGTGGCGTCTGAGCCCAAATGGTTTTGTTTTCTTGAGTTGCTGCAGTTAATTTCCCTTGTCGCCATCAGGGCTAAGACATTTTGTTCAAGCTAAACCTTGGAAGTTAAGTCGATTTTACTGGTTCACGCACTCATCCAAGAGAATCCAATGTTACATGCCTGTACCAAATTTCACGATGATCAGACAATTTTTGCTTTGGTTATCTTGGTCTTAAACATTCAAAATTGAAAATTCTATTTCCCATATAAGCCGATATTAAATTTTTTTTGTAAATCGTTATTTGTGCTGTTTTAAATGTGTTTCCGACAAAAACATACTACGTATCCAGAAAGTACACATAAAAAGCTACAAATTCTTATATAAATTTATGTAATCGCAGAGGTGTCCATAAACTGCATAAACGGTAGCTCCCATGAAAACTACGGTAATAGCTTTATTCCAAAGGAAATTCGCTAATAAAAATGAATATTTTCGAAGATTGGTGTATTTGATCCTATAACTTTTAGTTGTTCATTGACCTAATATTGTGGTAGTGATAGTGTTTGTGTTATTTGTGAATAATTTTCTTTGCTCTCAACTCAATAAGGTATATTTGATATAAATTCCGTAAGCGAATCGGTAAATCGGTTCCCACGAATTATCTCGAGTTAGAATAAAGATATAGTATCATATGATGGCTCATTTAAAAGCTTGAGGGCCAAGGACGTAATGAGAATTATCAGAATTATCAAAAGTTACCAGGGCTTCGTCCCATTTAACCTTGAAATCATGTAAACGACGGTATCCATTACTAATACTATCCATTAGTATTAACATTGAAGGTTCAATGTTAATCTAATGGGAAAAAATTTTAGATCCACACTTGTGATTAAGCAGATGTTCCAGTGTATATTTTTTATCATAACCTCAGCTGGTTATTGGTCAGATATCTTAAGTTAAGGAGATAACGCAATATATAAGAATTGGGCAGTTCTGTCACCTTTAAATTCAAAATGAAAAGAATTATGTGGTAATACCTCCTACTACCTGGTGATTACAACATATACAGTGTGTTCATTTTTTTATGCTCACCATTGGGATCTCGCAAACTATAAAAGTTACAGGAAAGGTCAAATTAGCAAAGTAGTGCGGAATTATAAGCTGAACAAAATGATGTGTAAAAATCCCAGATATTTCTACTGGTTCGTTCGCTGTGCTCGAAAAACTGTTTTTTGCTCAAAACTTCTTTTGCCTATAACTTTGTTATTTGTTGAAATACAAAAAAGCTTTTGAGATAAAACTTTACTAAAATTTTAGGTAGATTCTGAATATTATAATTAAAATTTGTACTTCAAGCGGTTTTTTAGATATTTTAGGCAAGTTTATTATTTTTAATGCAAGTGTGTATTTTTTTCATCATCATAAAAAAGAAATAATTTTTCTGATCACGAAAATACCAAATATGGCGTATTTATCTATCATAATAATTATTTAATTTAAAAAAATGTGATTAATAAGCAACCCTGAAATGATAATAATGCGGATGCTTCTAGCATACGGTGCAACAATGGTGTAAATCAGCTGTTTTTCATTTTGTGTTTCATATTTTGTTGCTTACATTGTTGATCAGCTGTTTACCGGAGTAGTGGCAAAACACCGGTTCTGGGACGTGACGTCATCATGATGACGTCAGCAGTGATGACGTAATCGATGACGTCACTGATGACGTCACCAATGACGTCATATGACGTCACATGACGTCACACCTTTGACGTCATGGTGACGTCATTATCGCTGACGTCATCATGATGACGTCACTGACGTTAATTAGGTCAAGGTCACGCAAGAGTACAAAAAAAATTTTTTGCACTTTTGTGATTCCTCCGAGTACAGTGAGAATTTGAAATTTCTCGAAGAATCACAAAAGTGCAAAAAAAAATTTTTTTATTCCCTAGCGATCAGACTCTAGATCTAATATAACCACCAGAGGTCATTGACCTTACCCCAGAACCGGTAAATAAAAAAAAAATTATTTTTATATTTTACTTACCCGCAGAGATTGAGAGCCGAAGAATAATTTCTTCAAAAACCCGACAGTGCGACAAACGACACGCGATGCGAACAGCACCGCGTCCGAAGGCGTACTGACTTGGACACAGGACGAATCCCAGGTACCCGGCTCAGTGGTGGGGATAAGGAGGTGGTGGAGGTAAAGTGGTGAGATGGAAGAAAAATTAAACTTTTTGCAACAACTCGTCCGAGTCTGTCCTTTACCGGACCTCCGTAACTCGGATTGGAAATATTTCCTGAGAAATATTTATTTTTTATTCTTTCTCAGGTGATCTTGGAAATTGTCAAATGTCAATCAAACTAAAATTGAAAAAAAAAAAATTTTTTGTTATTTGAAATTTTGCCGAAAACTTCGAAAACTTAAGAAATGTTTGAAATTTGGCTAAATATTTAAATTTGATCTCAATATAAGTAAATTGAGTGTAATAAGTGAGTTGTGCACACCACAAGAGTTGAACAGCAACTGAGCAAGTCGCTCCGTGTATCTCCGGTACTTGGTTGCGTGGTGGGGATAAAGAGGTGGTGGGGGATCTGTGGTCAGATGGAAGAAAAATTAAAATTTTTGCAACAACTCGTCCGAGTGTGTCCTTTACCGGACCTCCGTAACTCGGATTGGAAATATTTCCTGAGAAATATTTATTTTTTATTCTTTCTCAGGTGATCTTGACACTTGGTCTGGAATTGGAGTCACCAACGTTACTTTACTGGCAAAAGTTAGCTCGTCTAAAAGTTTCTGAAATATTTTATCATCCATAGTTATATTTATGTCCCTTGAGTAAAATTTTGGATTATTTTTGAAGCAACGTTTCAATTTTGTTAAAGTGGAAGTCTTGGACACCCTAACAGAAATATTTGGCTTGGCCAGCAAAAATTTTACTCTTAATAATTTTTTTCTCGCAAAGTTTTAGCCATTGGTGTGTCTCACAGTAAGGTTTGTATAAAACTGAAACACTCAGTAAAGTGTTGCACCTTAGCTGGAAGTAGTGGGGGTAACGTGGTTTGGTGTTGCTATCAGTAGAAACAGTTTGCTGGGGACTGTCCAAGAAGTAACACGTACTGTGCAGAAAAATTAACAGAGAGACTTTTACAAAATCTAAGTCTAAGAAATATTTAATGTAAGACTAAAAGTGGTAGAGCTAAGTGGAAAATAATTTTGTATGAGATGGGTATGGATCAGTTTTGTAGTAAAGTCCAAAACCCACTTGTGTGGAATGAAATTAAATCGTGAGCGAAAAATATTTCGACACATCGGCGAAATACAAGTGTAGGAAAAATATTAGGAGACCTGTAGAGCTAAATAAAAATTAAGTTTGTATCAAACAGGCTTCCAACACTTCAGTTTCTAAGATTTAACAAGTAAAGAATAAAATATTTAATAAGGAGTGGAAAATAATTTGTTAAGTAAAAGTAAGTGTAGCAGTGTAACAAAAATTAATTTTGTGCAAACAGGCTACGTTCTGTTTTGCTAAGTTTAATAAGAAGGAAAAATAAAAATTTACTCACAGAAAAGTCCCGCGGCGGCGAGGTGTGTCGTGTATGTAGGCTTGCGATAAACTGAATTTATGTGGAGCCACAATTAGCCAGCCGGCCAAGGAACCAGTCTGTTATATAAGCATTATGTAACCCTCTCTACCGGCTGTGCTGAGTGCGGCAAGCTAAAATATTATTCTATACTACACCTATCTTGGACCGAAAATATTCTAAGTCCCAAGACCCCCCCCCAGGCTCCGGACGAAAAGTGAGCCCCCCCCCAGGGTGGAGGTGTCATAGCCTAAAGCACTCCCATAGCCCGAGGCGTTGCCATACCTTGAGGCGCTATTGGCACTTAACCGCCGACACGTGTTGTATAATGAGATCCGGTTAGTTATGTATTCAGGTGTGGCTGTTGGGGATTTTCCAATGGTAAACAAGTACAGCCTTGCAGCTGTCCATATCCGGCTGTTTACGTAACCAGGTCTGGTTCTCCCACTCCTGACCGGCCCAGCTTCGGCTCTCTGAAGCTTGCCTTCCTTGCAGTTGCCTTCAAACACTTCAGCTGAGTGGTTGAAGCTCTGCCCTACAGGATTCGCAATGTAATGTTGGCGCCGCATTATATTGGGAATTCTTTTAGTCTAAGGCATGGCATGTGTAGTGTTAGGAAATAATTTTTATTTTGTGCTTGCTGCGCTGCTTGGTGCTGGTTGTGATTTAGTGAAAGTGTTGTGCGGTGAAAAATTTTTGTGTGTGCTAATGTTTCCACAGGTTGGTGTTAGTCTAAGTCTTGTGTTTAGAAAAATAATTCTTTGTATTAATCTTCCACAGGTTGTCCCCCAAAGTTAGTTTTTATAAATTTCTGGCTTCCTTAGCCTCTGTAAAATTAATAATTATACTGTTAGGTTTGAGGCTTAGAAGCCTCCGTAAAATAATTTTTTATCGAGGCTTAGATGTCTCAATAATTATTTTTAACAACAGTAGTATGGCACTTAACGAGCCCAGGGGTTGGCCCCTGGGGATCCACCGTTAGGCCTTGTGCCAGCGGCGCTGCTGGACCTCATCACTCGTCACTGGCAACATACGGGTGGTTGGCATCCTTCAGCACGAAGTGTTGGCCCTGACACTGACCGGTACATTAGGCTTTATGTCAGTGCATTTCATTAGGCTTTATGTCAGTGTACTGGTTAAGATGGGGCCCAGGTCATGATTAGCATGACCTTATGATTCCCGTTAGGTGAACCAAAATTATTTAGCATGTTTCCCTTGTGGAAACTCAAAATTAAGTAAAAATTTATTTTTTTTGTAACATTAATCCCCCCTATGTTTAAGTTTTGTGTTCTAAAAATATTTCTTTGTACTAATCTCCCACAGGTTGTCCCCAAGATAAATATTTTTTTAATTCGTATCTTGGAGGGTTAGGCTCCGTAAATTGGCAGTTAAAGTGTTATGTTTGAGGCTTAGAAGCCTCCGTAAAATAATTTCTTTTCGAGGCTTAGCACGCCTCAATAATTATTTTTTAACAACAGTAGTATGGCGCTAAACGAGCCCGGGGGTAGGCCCCCGGGGATCAACCCTTGGGCGTTCGTGCCGGGGGCGCTGCTGGACCTCATCACTCGTCACTGGCAACATAAGGGTGGTTGGCATCCTTCAGCACGAAGCGTCAGGTCCTGACACTGGCCGGTACGTTAGGCTTTATGTCAGCGTGATCGGTTAAGATGGGGCCCAGATCATGGTTAGCATGACCTTATGATTCCCGTTAGGGGAACCAAAATTATTGTAGCATGTTTCCCTTATGGAAACTAAAAATTAAGTAAAATTATTTTGTCTTTTTCACCTGCCCCTAAGTTGTGAGATTTCCCCGAGGTCTTTGACTGCCGGCGGTCTTAGGCCTCGGGGGAATTTCTTTTTTAATTCTTGGATGACCTTGACCTACATTTTTGTGTGAATAAAAAAATAAAATATTTTTGTTCCGCATGTAGTCACAGTCAGCCAACACTTGGCGGATTTTTGCCAAAGTCCTGAGAGCTCGCAGGACTTAGAGCGATATGTGTTTAAGTGTTGGTTGTCTGAGCAGTGGTAAAATATTTTATTTTATTTTATATTCACACATAATTAAGGGTAGCAGCCATCCAAGAGTTAAGGTCCTAGAGGTAGGTGACCCCCCCCCCTCTAGACCCCAGACGGGAAGTGAGCCCCCCCGAACTTTTTTAATTTTGGATTTTGACCTTGACCAAATTTTTTTGTTCCGGACAAAAACTGCGCCTCCCCCGGGAACTTTTTTTTTGATTTTGACCTTGAGCAAAAATTTTATGCTCCGGACAAAAACTGCACTTTTTTTAAACATCACTTTTATGTATCGGTTTAATGTAAAACTAAAAAATATGTTTATATACATATTAATTCTTAACAAAACCTTAGTTTTAACATTAAACCGTATTTGGAAACTTCTAATTGAGCTTAACACATTTAAATGTTGCTACTTAAAGGTAGCACCGTTTTGGTGCTACCTTTGGTGTACTATTTTTTACATGCCCAATTTTGCTTTAGATTTTTAAACAACACTTTTAACTACCGGTTTAATGTAAAACTACGAAATATGTTTAAATATATATGAATTCTTAACAAAACCTTAGTTTCAACATTTAAAGTAATTTGGAAAGTTTTAATTGAGCTTAACCCATTTAAATGTTGCTACTTATGGGTAGCACCATTTTGGTGCTACCTTTGGTGTACATTTTTTACATGTCCAATTTTGCTTTAGGTTTTTAAACAACATTTAACTACTGCCACCAGTCTACCACTGATAAAAAATAATAACACTTAAGTGAGGAGTTATCCGTCGGGCGGCACTGGTGATTTGTTGAGTGGCAGGAGCGCTTTCGGCGTTTCGCCATTTTCAACTGCAACTCAGTTGAAAATGGCGAAACGCCGAAAGCGCTCCTGCCACTCAACAAATCACCAGTGCCGCCCGACGGATAACTCCTCACTTAAGTGTTATACCAACGGCGCACGGACCCATACATCTCCTTCGTTTAATAAAAAATAATAAGTTTTAGCACATGTATGTAAAGCTAATTTCTTTTAAGGTCAATTTACTAAATAAAAATAAATGTGGCATTAATGTAAGATGTGTTAAAATCAGTTTAAAAACATTCTACATAAAAATGCCAACAAATTTAAAATGTATCATATTACTGTTTTATGTGCAGTACTTTCCCTTCATTTCGCATGCGCAGTTGCGCTTCAGCATTTATAAAAGTGGTTTGTTGAGTGTGCTTCTTATTATTGATGAACATCCGCAAAAAATTGCTCAAATTTAACATACAATTGTGTATGCGCAGTAGTACCTGTCTACTGCGCATGCGCAGAAGGTTTTCCACCACTCTTCGTCGGGTATATAAGCAGCTCGGTTAACCACGCATTTCATTGTTTGGCGAACTTTTGCCGAGTGAACATCTTATTTACAACTTCGGGTTTTCCGGATATTTAAAAGGTGTATGCTATTTTGTTTCATTCAATTAATATTGAAAGTAAATAGATAAATAAATAAATTACTTCAATATGTCTGAACTGCTGTGTTACATGTTTGATAATAAACCTGTAGCTGTATTATTTGATCGTGAAAACAATCCATGGTTTAAGGCTAATGATGTATCAGAAATTTTAGAATATAAAAGACCTCGAAAAGCAATAAATGATCTAGTTAAGGAAAAATATGAAAAGTTATGTAAAGATATAGATGAAACTAGTTTAGTGCTACCCTCTAACTTTCAAAAAACTACCATATTCATCAATGAACCAGGTTTATATTCCTTAATTTTATCGTCTAAGATGAAATTAGCTAAGAGCTTTCAAGATTGGGTGTTTGAAGAAATCCTACCATCAATTCGCAAGTATGGAGAGTATAAAATTAAAAGAGAAAACCTTAAGTTGACTCACTCCTTACATAAAGCGTTGGCAAATAATCAAAAACTAATTGAAACGTTAATTGATCAAATACCTAAAGTTGCTGTTATACCTGATGATATGGATTTAAAACATATCTTTTGTGTATTGGAAAACGATACATACTATGAAAAGTATGGAGTAATGGAGTACAAGTGCATTCGTACAGAGAGGAGACGATATAAAAGAGCATTCAAAAGAGCGAAGGAAGATGGTTTTGTACCAAGTTTTATCCTGTACCAAACAGTATAAATATCTTTAATAAAGGTAAGAAGGTTATGCATACTTTTATGGTATGCATTACGAATGTTCTTTGAAAAACATACTGACCCCCCATAATTTTGTAAATATTGTAAAAATTATTCTTAATGAATAAACTGTATAAACTGTGTGGATGTGGGAATTATTAGATTGAGAAGTTAAGATATTAACTTTAGCTACTTATTTCAAAAGTCTGGTGTGAATGAAGGTCACTGGCGCGGTTGATGAAAAGACCCGTAAACCATGTCTGTGTTTGTGTGTGTGTGGCAGACGTGCTGTACGAGGAGATTGGGTTGTATTTTCAACGTGCATCCGAGGACATTTTTCAGTCCGAGGACATTTTTTTGTCCTCGGATAGAAAACCCCTCATATTCTTATTTAAGTTTTATTAAAGTTTTGCGTCTACAATAACTTATGGATAATGTAAACTGGTCCTGTACATAATACTGTATTATGTTCGTGTGGTTTAAGGTAATTTAAGTCGAAAGCAGAATTATTATCAACCGTCCGTTATGTTTTCGTATGTTTGGAAATGGTTTCATTGAATTATCTGATCTGTAAATATAATATTTAACTCATTAGATGCCAGATTTGAGCGAGCGGTTCCTTAGATAATAATATAGTTAAATTTTTCCGTGTTTTCGTTCATAGTGGCTAAACTATAAATTTTCGAATGTTTGAAAATAACTTCATTAAATTCCTCAGGTCTGAAAACATCCTATTAGACTCATTAGATGTAAGATTTTACCAAGCGGTGTCTGAGATAATAATAAAATTCAATTTTCCTCAGTTTACGTTCATAGCGGCTAAACTATCAATTTTCGCATGTTACTGGCAAGTAATCAAACCAGTGTCAAAATGTTTTTTTATTTATTAATTTATTTGATTTTGTATAAGAATGTAGGAGAATTTATATTCGATATGTTAATTCGGCCACTGACCACCTGCTCTGCTGCAGTTGATGCTCAGGAACAAAAATTGCGGGACCCAGCCCTCGTCCGGTACTCTCTCCGGGGCCCTGTTTCTAGGCGACAGGGCCTTGAACGACATTCCACTGTGACATACTTGGACCCGTGCGCTAATTTCATCGGTAATGTTGAGGGAGGGGTGGAGGTAGAGGGGTAGATGATATGTTTTGGTGGCGGTTTTGCTACGGCAAATTCTAGCTGCTCTAGATTTCCGGGACTAAAGGGGTATCAAAGTACTACAGTATTTCTCCGCAGTCCCGAGTTTTTTAGGAAGAACTTAAACCAAATCTATAAAATTAATGAGAAGTCTATCAGTCTACTAATGAGAATGAATAGTCAATCGTTAGAAAAAAATTAAATACTAAACACTATTTAAACTTAAATATTAAATAGTACTATTTGGACTATATAAATTAAGGAATCTAAGCCTGTAGAAAACATCAATATTAATTATTAATATAAATTAATACAATTAATATCAATTATTACACCAGAACCCAGGTAATCTGATCGCCGTTAATGTGATTTCCGGATAATTCAAACCGCGGATAGAAAAACGAAATTTTTATTAATGACTAATGTTAAGGGACGGAAATGAACAATATCCATGATCCTGAATATAAAACGTGTTTTAGTTTTCTCAGAGTGTCAGTGTGGCGATTGATGTATGATTACTGTATTAGAGAAGGTTAGTTTTTTTGCAATATTTTATTTTATCAGTGTTGTTTACTTCCGGTGTTCACTGATTTCCTAACAAGGAAAATACGAAGATAAATCCGAGACCGGGCCGATTGGGCCGTTCTATTGTTCGGCGATCTTGACGTCCGGTAGAGGGTCGCAGTCATTTATTCCAGTGATAAGACCAAGATAACACCACCCACTACGTTTAACTGCCGAATCCAAATAAACTGACATAGAAAACCCAATTATAGCTATTTTTCGTTTAATTGGTACAAATTAGAAAATTATCATCCTAAGTTGTGTGACACTCCGTTCAAAAGAGGGATGGATAAAATAAGTCAAAAGTCAACAGCACAAGTTATTTATTTATTATTTTTTTTGTAATTAATAAATTTCCCCCTTTTATATAAAATGGATTGGTATTTTTGAGCACTTTGTCGTATTGTTTTTTTTATCTATAGTGCACCGTATGTAATTTACTTATACCTGGTAAATACACTGATATATCTATATGTGATCAGCCAATATATATTCTATTTTACACGTCCTTATCATTTAATCATATGATTTTTTCACACATGTAGAAAATGTCCTTCAACCCTTAAAAGCATAATGGTTTACTATTTTCCCCATTGTATATGGCCCCTGCGTTGGTACTAACCCAAGAAATAATTTTTAATCCCGCCAACCCGATGACTATTAAATCCGGGACCTACATCTTCGATTCTTCCAGCGGACAGTAGAAATCTTTTAGGGGTTCACTATTTTTATTTGACATTTTTATCTAACTTTGTTGATTAATTGTTGTTCAGATACATTTAATATTTTAATGATTATTTTCCAACTTAAAGCTCGAACTTATTAACTTTTAGTCATAGGAATAAAGTGATTCCTTTATCAATCATATCTTGTAACAAAATACATTATTGTACTCAACATTTTGACTAATCTGAAGCTAACTCTCTAAATGAGTTTTAATGATTTGAACTGTTATTGGTATACTGTAACGCTCGAGACTTTATAAACCATAAATGAATTGGGAGATTTTTTACAAAATGTTCGAGACGTCCCCACCGACGATTCTTTTTGAAAATAATAGGGATCATTAAGGGAAGGGGGCGTCTGCCCCATTTTACAATTAATTTATTTCATTTTAAATTGAATTTGTAATTCATTTCGTGTTTGCATTACTTTATTCTTTTTCATTATTGCTTTCCTATTCCAAACTTTATCTTTTAAACGGGTGGTAATATGGAAGAAACTGTTCCTTTTAGAGAACATATTTGGAAATAAACTACAATTTTAAACATTCTACATTGTCACGTATTTCTCGTCGCATAGCCCTTACACCAATTTTGAACTTTGATCTGTTTTTTTTTTTTTTTTTTTTTTTTCTAACGCTTTACACCTTAACAAATGTGGTGCAATTCCCAAAGAGGTATGGGGTGGAGCCCCCATGTAGCCGTAGGCTAGTACAGAAGTATGTTCTCAAACTAACAAAATTATTCCATGAATAATTACGTCCTTGTTGCACTGATTATTTTCCCACAGGACGTGGTCTACTCTTCCTAATAGTTTTCTACATGTTGAACAAAATCAATTAGATAACTAGACGATTTTTCATCTATTAAAAAAATCTATCTTTGAATAAACTATATAAATTTGTATTAAAGTAAAGAAATGAATGTCTTACCTTCAAATGAGGGTACTTAAGTAAAGACACATTTTAATGTAGATAAAGCATTGCTTCTCTTGACAGTGATTATCAACCAATAATAAGGCCTCGCCGTGGTCGGGACTCGCCTTGACCGCTTCTCCCAATACGCTTCTCCCAATACACTTCCCTCCAAATTAATGGTTTAAGGGAAATGTCATATGAGTGGTATTGCCGCCTACCGCTCCAACCCGGCAATGGAGTTCTTATGGAGCTGGTCATATGGACGCCAATTCCGTCAGCGAGTCCGGGTTAGCCGGATGCTGAGCGCTGCACACTCGACGTCGGGCCATGTCATACGACAAATGCGCTCGGAAGACGCTACGTATGACAGGTAACCGGCGGCCTTTTTTGGGATGGTATCAACGCGACGCACTTGTTTAGGTGTAATATTGTGGTAAGCTTAATGTTATAATTTCACTTTCCAAATGTGATGACCTATTTGGTATAAAAAGAAATTAAGAGGGCGTTGGAGTCAGAAGAAATTTCGTTGCTGACCGTGGCGCTCCGAACTAGAGATAAATTGCGGCAGAACTGAGAACTGACTGAACAGGAAGTTCGGGCGACAATGCGTCACGCGGCTGGCAAAAGTAGTCCCGATGACAGACAGGCGAACCATAAAACCGGTTTGGGAGGGTGTAGAGCAAAGTTTGAGCCTTGAGTCGGGGGAGCTCGCGCATCGGACCACAGGACCTGCGCCCTCGGGCCTGGGGCCTCTGTCTCCTTCAGTCACTGTTGTCAAGTTATGAATTATTTAAAATCAAACTAAACGTTCCTTAAGAGAGTATACTTTAATACTTGAGGCCGTTGTGAACGTAACTCCATTCTTATATAATTATTTACCAATTTTAACGTTATTGGTGACTAAAAGTTTGCATCTGTTCGTAGTTTGAAATAAGTTATTGCATATGAGTTATGTATAAACTGAAGGGTACGGATAGCCATCGAGGTCCATTTTTAGTCCATAAAATTAACATTATAGGCATAGTTGTAAATAAAAACAATACAATTACATAGTATTTAGTTTTTATTTCCTCAATCAAATCAAGTAAAAAAGAATAAAAAACATTGCCTTGAAAATAGTGATCAATACATTTAATTGTGCTGGTTGCTTAACTCACGATAAAAACATATAATCTGTTAATATTTCGGGTAACTGGACAAATAAATGCATAATGTTTCAATATGCAAAATAAAGGTAAATCTGAGGTTAAATCACAATTGGTTTTTGAGCTAAATTAATTCTGATAGTATTAAGAGAAGTTTGCGGTTGGTCTGGATCACTCAGTATACAATAATCATTTAAAATTCGACAATCATTCGAAAATCATTATAATTTTCCTATTTAACTTTACACACATGGTTGAAGAAACAAGTACGAAAATCATGTTAAGTTGATAATTCTTACATGGAATAATAGTGATCAATAAAATTGATCACTAATTGTGGTTGCGAACATCACCATACAAACAAACATATAACAAATTAATCTACTATAGTAAGATGCACGAAAATAGTCCGATGGAAATTTTAACAGCTGTGTCCCCCCTCACCCCCTCTCGCCCTGCAATGTTGCCATTTGAAGTTATGTTTACCATGTGTAGTACAGTATAAAAATGTGTTTCATAGTAAATTTGGCAACAATGTATTGACTCTCATCGGACTATTTTCGTGAATCTTACTATAACAACAATCCAATATCAATTAATATTGCAATATGCACAGAAATATTGAACACAAAACTTAATCACATAGACTAATAAAATTTCAAATCTACCGAATATTTTATATTGTAGAGAACTGAGAAACATAACAATATCTCGTGTAAATAATATAAAACATAAATATTATAATAATAACATAATAATAAACATTGGAAAACAACAAAAAAATGTACCATATATTTACAGATATATAATAAGCCACATAAAATATCCTACAAAATAGTGTATAGTCTTTAAAAGAATCTCACAAACGAAAGAGTTTTGCAGTTTTAAATATACATATACAAATACTAGCCTATATTTACAGGAATCGCTTTAACCACACAAAAAACGTAAAATATCGCACAAATCAAAACGTATCATTGAGAACATTGACAATTTGAAAATATTTTAATCCTAAAGGCAAATTTGAACGAGTTAATAAATTAAAAGGAATAAATTTAATCATCATGACTTAAGTAAATTATACATTACTACATTTCAAAATAAAATAGCATCAAAAACACAATGTAACTAACATTACTCTCATAAAAATGTAACCCTCCAGAAAAATCGACAGAAAATCAATACGCGATAAACTGCGTATACGCGGGATAAACCTTCAATTTTAGTGAATTATAAACGTTCAATCATTTTAACAATGAATTGTTAAAAGCCAATTGTACTTTGAGTAAATAAACATTGAAGTCATCGAAGATAATGAAAGGATTACAGATTCTCAATTTAATAGAAATATGTTAGAATCATTGAAATTTAGGATAAATTGCCTTTACCATAGACACATTAAAAGTTATGTTTGATGCTTCGGTTTGATAAACAAATTTAAAACAACACTACATTCTTTATCAATACGGTCATTGTCCTGATGAATAATAATTGTTTCCAACACTCAAACTAATATTGCACATGAAAACGTATTTGTACAAAATAATTGAATAATTTTAGCTTTTAAATAAACACTTATCACATCACTCAAACACAGCACTTTTCTTTTTTTAACTTGTTGACTGTTCTCTGATGGGCATGTTGCGCCTTTGACGAGGGTCGATAATTTCAGGCATTAAACATTCTAAGTAAAATTGTTGAAGTTTGGGTTCCATTTCTGTGTTCCAAAAGTAATCGTCTCTATAAATTTTATGATATTTTATTCCTGAAGGCGTCCAGATACAAAATATACAATAATCTCTTTGTGTAATATGCAATTGTCCTTGTACCTGAAAGTGATACGGATGGCGGGGTTTAATCTTTATGGACCCGTCTGTATCTTGCTGCCACATCTTCCCAACCACTCCTTTTTTCTGATGAATGATTTCATCAGGAGTGAGGTTTGCTCCTGATGAGGGGCACTTTACCTCGACAACACCATCATCACCAATGAGGCCATCTGGAGACGCTGCTAAATACTGAAGCTTTTGGTCGATGAAAAGGCCACATCTTCTTATTTCAACTCCCAAACACTTCTCTAACTCAGCTATTGCCAAAGACTCATTTCTTCTGCCATATCGTGTAGCAGCACAGTCAATATTATTGGTGTAGAGTAATTTTCTGACCACAGGTGCACGTAAGGAAGAATCTTTTCTGTTGCAAATCAACCCGAAATTAGAAGCTGTCAGACGTTCTCTTCTTGCCTCTATCCACTCCAAACTGGCACTTTGATTGATTGTTACTTCTTCTAAAAGTCTTCTCTGATCAGAGTTTAACAATAACTTAGCCATGTGCTCTTCAACCTTTTTTTGGTACACTGCTGGCTCTAGGTCGGGCTTTTGGGCATGTGGACCATAATCTTTATCAGTCCCGGACGGTTCCATTCTTAGAGAGCGTCTTGCTTTTGGACACATTTTCCTTCGTAGCCTATTAAGATTAGCTTTTCGTTTGTATCTTTCTTCAAAGACTTTGGATACTCCTTTGGGGCTCGATTTCATTATCTGCTTGTGTAATTTGTAAAACGGCTTCCCAGTGTTATGGCTCACCACAGCTGCAGTGCATCTAGTTTGGTACGAATTCTTTTGGATGTTGTTGATGCGTTTCCCCCCGGTGAACATTGCTATCGTTGAGTTGTAGTGTTCGACGATGTTGCTATCGACATCCAAAATGAGATGCGAACTGAAATCCGCCAATGCATTTACAGCAACCATTATGTTTTGATACAGTCGACTTTTTTTCATGTCTGGTATGTAGTTTGTCTCGTTTTCAGATTTTCCGGTTCCATTGCAAAAGTATTTTAGTTCGGCACACCGCAGATGTTCCCCAAACACATGGCTAGGAGAGTTTATAATGTCTTTTCTTAACTTTTGCGTTTTTTCATGATGTTGACCACCCTCATTTTTTCTATGTGCAATGGCCTTCACAACTGCAGTACGCAGACGCAAAATTCTTGCACGTAAAATCTTCCTCACCCGTAGATGGGTTTCTTTGTCAAATTCGGGATTGTTAGGTTCTCCACTGGTGCTCAGAGCGATGTCCTTTAGCCGGTTGCAATAGTTTCTGAGGAGATGGTTTCTGCATTCTATCTTCACCACAGTTTCCTCATAAGGATTGGCTGCCAGTATGTTGGAATATACACTGCTATCCCCATCTGCGATCAGCTTAGTATACTTGGCACCGTACATGTCTTGACTTTGTAGGAAGCCTTCAACAATTACTGCCGACTCCATACTTGTAGAACTCCCGCTCCAATTTCTGAAGCAGACATGTGTGGGGACAGGAGCAGAAGGATCCTTACGGAGGGCTCTGGAACAGTTCACGCAGTATTTGTTTTTCACTCCGAAAAACAGGACTTTTCTTGTGTGATATCCAACTATGGCAGCCTAAAACACATTACATTCAATTAAAATTTAATTTATTTTATATTTTCACTTTATATTAAACTCGCAAAAGAGCCCGTTGTGCTTAAACGGACTCTTAAAAAATAGTAGTAGTACATTTAAAGCCTATGCTTCATTTCCTGTAAAATACCTGGAATTTACTTTGATTTATTTTTAAGAAGGTAATTGTTTTAAAAAGTAATTATCTAATACAGCACGATAAAAAAATTAAAAAAAAACAAGTATAGGTAACTTATTTATTTACAGTGCATTTCTTTATAAACAACATTTTTTTTATAAATGCTTAATCTGATTTTTTTACAATCTTCCTTGAAATTTACCAGGGATAATTTTAATTGTAATGTCTTCAAGTAAAAATATTAGTTTTGCACAAATTACTATTATGCATTTTGTATCAAATACTGATAAAAGTCAGTCGCAATAAATAACTTTTTAAACGGCGAGGAAATCGACATAAGTGGACAGTGATATTCTGAAAGAGCGTGAAATTATCTACTAAATACCTCTAGGCACTTTATGATAATACCGATCAAAGTCAGTCAAAACTTGGCTACAAATAAAACGTTGATAAAGAGTAGTGTGTTTTGGTTACTTCTGGACCGGAAGTCGTGCCATCTGCCCGAGCAGCTGCTCGAGCAGATGGCGTCAGATGCTGGGGTGCAGATGGTGAGAGCACATGCCCTGAATTTGAAGTAGAATTGGGCATGAATTAAGAGTTAATTTAAAACTGAAATTTAACAGTTATAACTGGGGCTTGGAAAGTATGTCAAGGTCACCCAGAGTAAGTTTTAAAAAAGCCTATCCAACTACCACCAGAAATAGTTGAAAGTTGAACTAGTTGGTGATAGTGGGATAGGTTGAAGTAACTTTTGAATTTTATTTGTGAACATACAATTAATGTGCAACAGCAGAGTTTAAACAAGTTGAACTTTTGTGATGAACTACAGAGTTGTAAATGCAAACACCAACGACGATGAGAAGGTAAACGCAGAGTCCCCAGATGATGTATTTGAAAAGCTTGAACAAACGTAACATTTCGAATTGGTTTTCCCGTTCCATTTCCAATCGTTTAATTTCCAATTTCAATTTATCCTCTTCCATTCTAGTTATGAAGGGAACTTCATCCATCATATCCATCATGATTGTGTTAGTGTTTGAAATTTTAAAACAAGTGATGTTGATAGTTCAGAAGTCGAAGACGGAATGAGAAGTGAAAGGGAGAAATGTTAGTTAAATAAAGAAGTGGTGGGGGGAAGGATGAATTACAAAGAAGTGGTGGGGGAAAGATGTTGCTCTTCATTATTACCATCAGTAGTGTCAGATGGTGCAGGAGTTAGATTTAGTAAACTGTCTCCGTCCAAACTTTCAACCTTATCACAAATAGGACAATCGTATGTTATTTCCAAATTCATTTTGATGGTTGTAAAATTATCTACAAGTTCTTGTAAAATATTAAAAATGTCTTGTAACTCTTCTTTAGAGTTTATTTCAAAACTAGAATTCATTCGGGCCAATGGAGAGTTGTTCATTATTGGAGAGTCGGTGATGGAATGAGGATCGGCGCATAGGGAGGGGGCTTATATAATGGTGACCTTGAGCAGGCGTCTAGGGAGGGGGGCTGTCTAGGGAGGGGGCTTTTATATAGGGAACTTTGAGCTTATGATTGAATAAAACGTTTAGTTCTTCTTCTCCATCTTTTAATTCAATTATTTGAACCGAAGTAGTTGTTTCATCTTCTTCACTTGATGAAGAAAACAATTCACCAGGATTTAAATATTGAACTACAATTCTGAACCATCTTATAGGATATTCGTCAATGACAGAAAGTAAGTTTTGAAACAATTCTTCCATCTCCTCCCTATCAGTTATTATATGTTCAAACTTGATAAATTTGTTTTCCATGTTGTTAGTTAGAGTGTTGGAAGTGGAATGATTTAATATTATATAAAAATTAGAACTAGTGGTGCGGGAAATCTCAAGGTCATCCAAATGAAGTTTTAAAAAAGAGTGTAAAACTGAAATTACACATTTGATGGTTCTACAGGATCGGAATACTAATCTGATCTGTATTTACATCTTTTTATCATATGTGTACAAAAATCATCTTGATGAGAATTGGTGCGTTGACAATGAGCAAGATCTAGAGGGTGAAATTTGAAACATCTTTGAGGACAACATGTATGAAAATATCTTGATTTGTAAAATTTGAAAGTTCGCAATTCCGGTGGTGGTAGTTGTTTTGTTTTGCATTTGCAGTAACAAGATCCGAAGAATTCGCATTTAGTACAAGCTAACCCATCCACCATCATTGGCCCTAAATCTGTACATTGTTGTTCACAACAGTAACGAGGTTTGTACTTGTATTTTTGCTCTTCCATGTTGACGCTGCGGAGTCCAGTGAAAGAATAAGAGTGTATAGTGTTGAATAGCGAGTTTTATGTACTGTGAAAAGTGGTGGGGGTAATTTCAAGGTCATCCAAATGGAGTTTTAAAAAATTATACCTTACAATCGTAAGGATTATTAAAATTTAGGAAGTTTGTTTCTGTTTGTTTTCTTCAGACTTTTTTTCTCTCTCCGCCTTAGCCATAGCAACAAGTTCTTCTGTTGATAATGGATGTACTTCAGGAAATTTTAAAATTAATTTAGCTTGGTATCCTTCTTTAGCTAATACATCTATATCTTTAGTCATTTGTTCAACAGTGTTGTAATCTTTTCCATAGATCTTTCCATCAAGTTGAATCATCATTCTGTACAACATTTTCTTAAATAGGTCTTGTCGTGGTGAGAGCTAAGAAGCGAATGATTATTTATAAAAGTATCACATCCTTTTTATTAATTCACATTGATCATGTGATTCTTTAGTTGTAGCTTTGTCTGTCAAAAGTTATTCAACATTGGTAATACTTTTGGAACTTGATGTTATGTTGACCAGTTGGCGATGAAGAAGTTGTAGGTTGTGTAGAAATAAATATTTCATCATCGCAATATTTTGTTTTAGTGAACATCCTTGTATTAGTAGCACTAACATCAACAGTTAAGTGATAACCACCGGTAAGTAAAACTCGCATTTCGTTGGTTAAATCTTCGAGTTGTTCAAAAGTTGTTATGGTGTTAGTATCGTAAGATGCACACTTGACCTTTAGGGACATGTTGCAGTTTTATATTCAGGGATTAAGAGCGAGATGTGTACGGTATGAAAGGTAGCAGTAGACTGATGAATTTTGCAAGTACATTTCCCCTTTTATAATTATACAGAATTGGGTCAAGGTCATCCTGTGGAATTTTTAAAAAAAGCAACATATTGTAATGTACAAAGACATTACAATATGTTGCTTTTTTTATTTTTATTTTTTTTTGTTTTATATCATATTTATTGAAAAAACAAATACAAAGAAATATTTACAATGTTATGTACAAATTAATCAGTAGTAGGTGTTACATGAATTGTAAGTTCAGTAGAGTTGTTTCCACTGGGTCCATGTGATACCAAATAGAGTGCGCCGGGTTGAATTATACGAAGATCTTCATTTTGAAGTAGTTGTACGAAGCGCTTTGGTAAGAAGATCTGAAATTTTGCTTCATCACCAATTGTATAAGGTGCCTCGCTCAAAGTGCAATTTATAGCATCACCTACTGAAGTTTCCATTTTCTTAATAGTATGAATGATGTAGTGTTTTTCTTCTTTTAGTTCAGAACATTTCTTCGTAGGTAGAATTGATGATTTAGAATGAGCGTTGAACTGATCAACTAAACTTTGAAGTAAGTTCTGTGATGCCATATTGATGTTGTTGTTAATCTTCTTGTTAATAAGAATGTCCGTCGGAGATGTTGTCTCTTCGGAGGTTTGAGTAATACTCATGCTGTGTCATGGTAGCGCTCTCACTTTTATAATCGACACTACCCCCACCACTGACACTACCCCCACCAGTTTGTTGAAGGAAATTATTCAAGCGGTAGGCATTCTTTAAAGCGCACTGTGACCTTCGATGTTTAAAACTTTTTGATGAAATACAAAGTTCGTTGAAGTAGCATTGGAAATCTTTATCAATAATTGCATTAATCACTTCGTTGCTTGTAAATGATTGTATCCAATTTGCTTTTTCCAATCCCCTTGTGTAGATAATTTTAAACTCTTTGCAATAATGATTCATAATGTGCGGCATCATGTTATAATTAATGAAACCTTCATCCCATCTTAAGTTATGAAAATGTTTGTTCAACCATTTGTTTGTAACTTTCGCTTTAGTTGTTAGTCTATTAAATGGTACTGGAGGTTTAAACAAATAATGATAAACTACTGATGTGTTCATGTCCAAGATTACTAATTCTTTAATAATAAAATTACCATCATTTCCTCGAAAAGCTTGAAATTCAATTATACCTCTTTTAACTTCCATTATATGTGGCGCATTAGAAAACGAAACCCGTTTATTCATGATGAAGTCTTACTAACAACTGACTTAAAAATTAAATGAGCCGATGTTTATAACAGACAGGATTGTTCTTCTTCTTTCACTTCTTGTGCCACTTCATCAATATTAAAATTGGTGTGATAGTTGTTTAATTGTCTCCACATTTCAACTTCTTGAGGTATTCTATTAAAGATTGAAGTATCCACGGGACCGTATAAAATTGGAACAAAAGGTTTTTTGTCCAATGTATCAATTAGATAGTCTTTAATTATTGCACTTGAAAATATTAGTTGTTTCAAATATCTGGTGACGGGACCGGTAGTACAACTTAAAGTATAAAATTCTTCTTTAGTGAAATATAATTTAACATTATGTGTAGTTAAATCTCTGAAGCGAACAATTTGTCCTCCACGATGTTTTACTATATCAACTTCAATATTTGATTCCAATAAACTTAATCTTGTTCTTCTTCCAAATGTGTTGTTACTTAAATAGCACTCCAAAAGATTTTACCCCTACTATTCCTCATATAAGCCCTGTCACCACAATTCCTACTTCATGCTCCTCTATTCTCTTCAGCTGAGCTAAGATTTGAGGTTAGAATTATCCATGGCGGCCGCCATGTCTAGTTCAATTTTACCACATAGTGTCGGCAACCGGTTATTGGTCTAAAGGAATGGGGGAAGGGGTGGTGGGGGGAGGTTGCCGTTTTATAAGCCCTCTCCCTAGGCGGCATTTCTCATTCGATCGCCAACTTTCATACGATAAACACCTCTCCCATGGCACGAATCAATTATCCCGCTATCACCAACTACTTCAACTTAAAACTATTTCTAGTAATAGTTGGATAGAATTTTTTAAAACTTACTCTGGATGACCTTGACATATTTTCCAGATTCCAATTATAAGTTTGAATTTCAATTTTGAACTAACTCTTAATTTTTATTCAACTGTTAGAGTTTCGTTAACACCAACGAATTTCAATTTTAAACTAACTTTTAATTTTATGCGCAAATTCACTTCACCCTAACGCCAACACTATCGCCATCTCCACCCCGACCTATATGGCATAAAATATAACTACAGCATTTCATATATACACTCTAACCCCCACCGGAAGCTATGTGACATAGCAGCTGGCGCCAGCTGCTCGAGCAGCTGCTCGGGCAGATGGCACGACTTCCGGTCCAGAAGTAACCAAAACACACTACTATAAAGCCGTTTTACATAATAAATTACTTCACTATTACCCACATATCAGAGAATACAAATTGTATGTAAAATAAACGTTAAAAATGTCAAATAATGTAACAAATTATATTTATTTGACATTAGAAATATCAAATTAAAATAGATATTTTTATACGTCATAAAAATACCTAATATGCAAACCAGAACATCGCAAATACCACCAATTAATTAATGAACATAATAAGTGCATCAATGTGCACCTATTACGTTATTTCTCATTTCCTGTTAACATTATGGGCACGCCGATAATTTTCCCTCTTGCATGGGACCGAGGTAAATACTTTGAGAATACTTTGAGACCCCTCCCATCTTCCTGCGATTTATAAAACGCCCACAATTTTACTCAAAACATTTCTCTTACAGAATTATGTACATAGATGTGATGTTAAAAATATAAAATTTAATTGATTTTTAGTCCAGATTGCTATGAAATAGCATTTTAATTGTTAAAAGTGTTTAATCTACAGTAAAAAGTAATACCATTTTTCCTTTTTAGCGAATTTTCCTATCAGTCCAGTAAAACCGTACTGAAAAAATACCCCTTGTGGAAGAAATTTTAGTATGGAGCTTTTCTGCTGTTATATTGTTTTTTGAGGTGCTGATTCAGAATCTGAAGTATTTTTTATTTACATTAAACACGTAACAAATTTATAAATGTTTCATATTGTTATAAGAGTATTGAACAGTGTATTTTGCCTTGGCAACATTATTTTTATTTTATCTGGGCGGACATCGCGGGCACTCTACATGCGGGGTTTATACATGCAAGATTATATTATGTGATGATGATATACTGTATAATAATCATACTAACTCTAATCTGTGTTAAATATTTAAGTATACGATATAGGTTTCTTTGTAATTTAAAATTAATTTCACATCACAAAGTAAGTGATGTTATACAAAGAAACACTTTTTATACAACGAAATACTTGTATAAAACACTCTTAGTTCAGCAAACCTGCCCATGCATAATAGTATGCTATAATAGTATTATCTTATTATCGTATTATCGAGCTTAAGCTCGGTCCCCCTGGTACTTATGACCAAAAATTAATATAGTTTTATGGCAAAAAATGTGCAAAAAATTGTTTTAATGTGATTTAGTATTGAATAACAGGATTTTATTTTGAAAAATACCAAAATTTAGCCAATTTTCAAATAGCTATATTTTCATAATGCGGTTGGTCGTAACAACAAACTTTATGCATGTATTGTGTTGGAAATTTTCTCTACTTTATATTTTTTACCAACATTTATTGTTTTAGTTTAGAAATGTCAGTGCTGCATGTAATCGGGTTGCATATTGCTGTCACCAGTCTGTCGAGTGAGCGAGTGAAGTTATGTTTTTATATTTTCTCGTAGATTTTTTTTCTTATTTTTGCTTGTTTTTACAATATATATACCAAATTTCATGATTAGCAATAGTTAACTACAGCAGCATACGAAAAAAATAATTATATGTGCTCTTGACATTTCACAAAAACTTTTCACATGTTTGTAGATTGTAGGTATTATACTTAGGAAATAATATCAAACAAATAAATAAAAACTACAGATTTCGTAAAACCTACCCATTACTTTCCTAAATATTGAATTCAATTATAAAACGTTTGCTTGTTATTTAGTGCCTGCTAATTCGTAAAGACAAACATGTCGCTACATGGGTCACTGAATGCCAGCCTGAGCGTAATTAATATGTAAATAAATAAATAAAATTAAGCACCACTGCAAACTTACCATTCCCGACAGTGAATTGTAATTGGTACGGTATGATCGCTTTGCCCAGCTACCGTCCGCCACGACGGTGAGTAGAGGGTTGCCGCTGCGGTCCACGTCGCCTCGCTCCTTCGCTAGCTGACACTCCTCCTCGGCTGCTGCCTTCATCTCCTGTAGAGCCGACTCTTCCCACCCTTTTGATACGGTCTCGGATTTTTTCTGAAATGTTTTAAAACTCGGGTATCGCACGTTCATTGAAGCCATTAATTTCTCCGTACTCGTGAAACCACCCCCAGAACTCATTGCTCCTGCCACTGCTGCGGTATTTATGTCCATTGATGAACAATCTTCAGCTTCAGTCCAAATTGTTGTTACCAATTTACACATATTACACTTGAAGGTCAGACCCGATTTAAAACCACGCCTAATTTCATTTTGGAGCTCCATGTTAACAAAAGAACAACCAAACTGCGGAGCATGATTACTAATTTTTTTTATGCCGGCGATAAGGTAGTTTAGATCCACTACCCTACGTCCGACCAAAACAAATTCACTTGTGTCTGTTACCGTACAATCATTGTTCGGGGTAGCACTGTTAGCGATATCACTGTCCAGGGTAGCACTGTTCGTGGTAGCACTGGTCTCCTGTGCGTTTACCGCGGTTGAAATGTTCGTTGTTGCACTGTTCGTGATGTATGCACTACTCGTGGTCGGACTGTTCAATGGTCCCTGAAACTCTGGCCCTTTTTTATGCAATCCATAAGATTTTAAAATCTTCCACTCTTTCAGTCTTTCACCACCTCGATTTTTCCGTTTCCGAGAGGATCTCCATGTTTTGTTGGTCATTTTTGTTACAAAGCCTACTATATTTAGAAATACCTACCACTAGATTAAACTGTCAAAATAAAAATTCATACAAAATCACTACATTTTGAAGTAAAAAAAAAAATAAAATAATAATAATAATAACAACAACAAACAAACAGAACACAAAACAAAACTTCTTGACAAGTATATACGGTGTCCGACACAACCTTGTCCGTCGCACTGAATATGACAACTGCATCATCTCACTTCCTTTGGGGAAAGAGCCGCCAAAATCTGGTTTGGGAGGGTTGCGAATTTTCTGAGAAATAATATGGAGACTAGAAAGTAGAACCAGGAAAGTCCCGCGCCACGCAGCGTGCACCTGTACTAGGAGACGGTCCCCAAACGACATGCTATACAGGGTGTTTCCGAACAACCTGGAAATATTTCGTGTATTTTATTCCTTAGATTGAGACGATACAAAACTTCACATAAATATATGTCCTAAATGTTTCGTTAAGCCGCTAGCCGCCATTTTTTTTAACATAATAACTTTTATTTCCGTGACGGATGGTTGTATTATGCTCATATTTGGTATGAACCTTTAAGTCATCAATGTACTTTTTCAGGGAAAAAAATTATTTTTGTCCAATGTGTATTTTCAAAATGGTAAATATCTAAAAAACGGTAAATTTGATTAAAATTTTACATGCTACTTAAAAGTTGACGAATAAAATTATCTAACTAATATTACCAATGGAATTTGCATTAATTATAAAGGAAAATCAATATCTTTCTGCAGAAAAGTCTCAATAACTCCGTTATTTGTTGTTTGATCCTTGCAAACTTGATGTCATTAGTTATATAGGCTAACTTAATTTGTCAACTTTTTTGTATTTTCGTGATCTTTGGTAAAATTTACCAGTTTTGAGATACATGAATTTAAAAACTATAAATGGCCGCCATTCTAAAAATACGCATTGGACAAAAATATTTTCCCTCCTGAGAATGGATATTGATGTCATAAAAGTTCACACCAATAATAAACTTAATACCACCATCCGTTACGGAAATAAAAATTATGATGTGTTAATAACAAAATGGTGGCTAGCGGCTTAACGAAGCATTTTAGGACATATGTTTATATATGATTTGTGTTGTCTTGACCTAAAGAACAAATACACATAGTATTTCCAGGTTGTTCGGAAACACCCTGTATATATTACTTAGCATGATGATATTATTTTAACATAGGTAACAAAATCAATAAAATTTAAAAAAAAAAAAAAAAAAAAAAAAAAAAAAAACACGATGCACTGATATCGGAAATAAATTAACATTACCAGCTCCATTCGCAAATCAAAAAAGGTAAACTAAGCTCTATACAAAAGTGTTTCATGAGTGTATAATATATCAGAGGTAGGCTTGGTAGCGGATTCTTTAAAGACCTCATTTATACAATCATTAATTTTTTATTTTGAATTTTTCAGTTTTCAAATATTAAGTTACATATTTAGCTACAACTTGACATGTCATTCAAATTATGGTAATACATTTTAACTAGTGTGCTTTCATATAGTGACATTAGGACCAATTTAGATCTGTTAGGATTCCAAATTAAATCAAATATTATCCTCAGAATCTATAATTTAATTTGTAAACAACAAAAATACATTGTGAAAGCTATTTTGACCTCTTTTTTGGCGAAAAACGGCATATTTGTTAATATATGGGATTCAAATTACGCGCGAAAAACGGTGTGTCCTTCCGCGCCGGAAAGAGCTTAAGCTTCCACTACCTGCGGGTAGAGCGCAGGCAAACCAGCGACCAAGTTTTCTATTGATGCGAGTTTGACATGCTTTCAGCAGATGTCATATAACTCTTTTATTTATTAACCGATTACTTTAGAATTAACTCTGTTTTAATCTTAATAAAATTTGGCGTTTTGTTTGCGACACCAGTTTTACATCAAGGTTTTATGAAAATTTTTAGGCTGTTGTAAAAAAGCAATACGTTCAATTTCAATTTATTAAAAAACTATACCTATGATAAAAAATTTGTCTCGCAAACAAAATCCGTATTTATGGACCCTTTATTTGGAGCTATAAATCATAATTTTCTGATTGTAAATAAAGGAGTTATTTGACAACTCATTTAACATTGTTCTTATGGGAAATAAATCCAATATGGCGGCACTCCAACGCCCTCTTAAGTTCAAACCATAACATTCAAAAATATATCAAGGGAGTTTAAAATAAAAACTAACAACACATGTACTAAACTATGTCATATAGTCTCTGACTGAATACAGTATATGCCCCGCCCTGACAACCTTCAACTGTCAAAGGCTACAGAAAAAATAGGCCTAACATAATAAGTAAAACAACTTTTAAGAATCTCAAATATTGTAAACGTTTTGCCACAAACTGGACAGTCAATTGCTACAAAAAATTACATAATGAGGAAAACCATTCATTTCTAAGGTCTCAAATATTATGAAACGCTTCTCCACAAACCTGAATTAACACATTTATAGATGAAAGGTGTTTAAGGTAAGTCAGATCTGTGGGAAGAGTCACTTGATTACAAAAATAACACACTTTGCTTATCTCTTAAGCGAAATCCCACTCACTGACTCATCATGAAATCTCAGGAACTACAAATCGGATTTACTTGAAACTTTGAACACAGGTTCGTCTTGCCTCTTAGGTGCTCACTAAGAAACGATTTTGCAAAATTCTTTCAGCATATTAATTTATATCCAACATAACTAAAAACTTGAATATTGGTTTAAATTGTAGGACCTCTCAACACAAAAAACCCCGTAGCGTATTAAAAACGTATAGATAAGGTTGTCATGTGTTCTAAATATGTCAATCCATAAGTTATTAATTTCAATTTTTATTAATAAGTTATTGAACTGATAACTATCAATGTTAAATGTTTTTTGTTTTGTCAATTAAAATCGGAAGCTGTAATTTTAATAACGGTAGAAATCCAGTAAGGAACAAACTGGTGACAAATTACTTACTACTCAATTTTTTAAAATATGAAACCATACACTGGAAGTCAAGTGCAACGTTGCCACATCGAGCCAATGTCCTCGGATACACGTTTCAATACTAACCTGTCCTCGGATTGGAGATAGATGTCCTCGTTTTACTTTAAGAGTACATGGTCCTCGGATGAACACACACATCCATTAAATAAAAGGAATTTCAAGTGTGTAAAGCATGAACCTCTTTTATTTTATTCTATTAAACTGAATGATATAACAGTTTTGTTTTTTAAAGGTAATTTAGCCAGTGTCCTCGGATTGCGGCCAGGAGTCACAGTCCTCGGAATGGGGGAGGGACACGTATGTGTGTGTGTGTGTGTGTGTGTGTGTGTGTGTGTGTGTGTGTGTGTGTGTGTGTGTGTGTGTGTGTGTGTGTGTGTGTGTGTGTGTGTGTGTGTGTGTGTGTGTGTGTGTGTGTACAAATAAACTGCTAAAAAGCAGATAAGACTTTGTGTTAAAAACTAATAATTAAGAAAAACTCAATTTTAACTTTATTCATCCAGAGAATGCATCAATAGACTACCTACACTAAAAAATGTATGATGATAACAAAGGTAATTTAAAAATATCTGTTATAATGATACGTAGCTATAAAGAGAAGAATAGTGGCAATAAAAAAATCAAATAGTGAAATAGTGCCCTATTACGACATAAAAACTTCCTTAAATTGCGCACACACATGTTTAGGGGTGAACCTAAATATTTGGTAATAAAATTAATTGTAATGTTTGTTAGTCTATTGCGAAAATGTATGTGAATATATAAATATTATTATGACAAAACACATCCAATTGAATAAACGATAAAGCAACTCGAGTTGGACGCTAGGCGAGCCAGCCGTGCGGGCCGGCCGGCTCCACTCGCCGTCGCATCGTGCTGTCGTGCCGAACCCTGACACGTGCAATGTTTTTAGTTGTAATATCGCTATGAGTTGTGTAAAATACATTATGTTATATATCGTTGTAAAGCTTATAAAATTATCTATATTTCTTGTAAGAAGCAATATTTGTGTAAAATTTAAGGTTTATGAGTAATTAAAGGTTAAAGGTATTAATTGTACAGAAATCAGATATATTTTGTTAAATACATCAGAAACGAAGCAGAATTTGTATTATAATGTCATTGTATTATATTTTGCAAATTTAATTATCTTTAAAATAAAAAAAAAATAATTATTCAAATCGGATGACAAATAACCAAAATATAACCTATTTATTATGAACATGCATCCGCCATCTTTAAATGGCCGCCATCTTAAAAACCGAAAATTTTTTTCCGAATAATATGCATTTTTATTACCCCCAAAGCTACCTATTTCAGATGTATAAGTTTCATCGCGATCACAAAATTATACCTTTTGGGGACCTGGCACATGGACTATTAGTATGAGATTGAAAATTAGTATTAGATTATAGTAATTAGTATGAGATTGAAAATTAATAGGAGAGTTGTCACAAGATGTTGTAGTTACATAAAACATATAATTATTGTTTGGATCGTACAGTGTTGTCGCACAGCTTCAGGTGGTGTTGCGAAAACCTGATCGTGTCCACTAACACAAAGAAGGCCATACATCAAACACTTGTGATGGATGAGAACTTGATATCGACTTATTCCAGTTATCAAGTTCATTGTAAATAAACCGAGTGATGTACAGAAATTGACCTAGTAAATTGTGTAAAAAAATAAAGACAGCAATAATTTATATTTATTCTTTATTTAACTTGAGGAGTGTTTTACTTTCTATTATCCTATATTTTAATTCATAGAAGACTTATACTATTCCTAATGTTTAAAACAAATCTACATTTTACTTAAAATACAGTACATAATATACAGTGCGTCACTTAACTCTATACCGACCTCTTAAGGTATTATTCCTAATGTTAAGAAATCATTCTAACAAGCGGTTCTTCCATGGTTTGTAAAATATGTAAAAATTATTACGTATTTCTGAAATATTTTAAAAATGTTACTTAAGTCATTATAAAAACGGCTAGTCAAATCTTAACATAATGATAGTTTTTGTTACAGGTATCTTGTTAGGTTTTTGTTAAATTGTATCTATAAATACATATTTAGACTCAGATTAATACAACTGTGATCATAAACCTATAACTACAAGACCCTTTTGGAGATGTTCTTAAATTGTTAGTAAGTTGCCCAGAGAGACTCTTGAAAGGCATGAATACTCCATAAAAAGTAATTATTGGAACTGGTAGATGGTATCTACCACAGTAGGGTATCTTTCTCATTTTCTCATTTCTTATAACAACAAGAAATTATTCAAAAGCAACAAGAAAGAATTGATGGCCTTGAGGTTGAGAATAAACAGTTGAAGATGTAACTTAAAAACCTTACAAGACGTCAAACCGATTTGGAACAGTATTCTAGGAGAAATACGTTGGAGATTTTTGGTATACCCGTGGCTGCAAATGAATCTAATTCGTCTCTGAAGAAAACAGTCATTGAAGTTGGAGCAGCTCTTGGAGTTGAATTTAAGGAAGACAGTATCGATGCTTGCCACCGTTTCAATGGAGGTAACAATCGCCCTACACCGGGTATTATTGCTAAATTCTTGAGAAGAGATGATCCGGATCAATTGCTAGCCAAAAGGAAAGTTAAAAGAGACGTCTCCACTTGTCATCTTCACGGACATACCACGGACTCCCCAATCTACATCAACCCCTCTCTTGCGCCAGCTCGTCGAGTTCTTTTAGCAAAAGCACCTAAGTTGCGAACGGATTTTAATTATAAGTTTGTGTGGGTTGATAGGGTTGGCAGGGTTAAGGTGAGGAAATCGGACGACAGGAATGCAAGGGTAATGGTGTTGAACGATGATGACGATCTACAATCCTTGGTTCAAAGAGAATCAGCCTCTAAAGTTGCAGCAGATGTAAAGTAATATTTTTCCTTATGTTATCATAGCCAAATTTGTTTGCAGTTACATCAGATAATGAGTGATGTTTTGCTTTATTTCAGTGTGGTCTAGATCGATTTTTAGTAGTTTATATTTTAGTTTTTTTATCTGTACCTTTACCAAACCGTTAATTTAGTTTTAAATTAATCCGAATGAAAAATTATTAATTTATCATCAAAATGTGAGAGGCTTGCGTACTAAATCCCATGCTTTGTTAAATTCAGTTTTAAGTGAACAGTTTGACATCATTGCTTTGACAGAAACGTGGCTTACTGATGGTATTTATAGTGAGGAGTTATTTGACAATCGTTATATTGTTGTAAGATGCGACAGAGACGCAGTTGTGAGTGGGAGGGGGAGGGGAGGCGTGGTATTGTTGGCTGTACACCGGCGCGGCGGCTGCAAGTCAGTCAGCTGACCGTGGCGGCCGGCGATCAGCTGTTCCCCCGCAACCTCGACTCTGTCTGGTTGCAGGTGCGCAAACCTCAAACAAAAATATCTGTCTGCTTTAATGTTGTTTATTTTCTACCCAATAGTTCTATCAGTTTATATAATGATTATTTTGCTTTTTTCGATAATTGTGATAAACTAATGTTTGATAACTTAATTATTTAGGAGATTTTAACTTGCCAGAAATTAGAGGTTTGAAAACTAATATGTTAATGTCAAGCACGGTTGTTAGAAATCTTTTCAACTTTATGTCGTTGTATAACCTGTCCTCCCTCAATAATGTTTGTAATCATAATAATAACACTTTAGACCTTGTTTTAAGTAATATAATGCCTCTGTCAGTAGAACTATGTATTCATCCTCTGTTGCCAGTAGATAATTACCATCCTCCTTTAGCTCTTAACCTAGAAATTGGACATTGTGATAGAAACAACTTTAAAAAGGCAGATATAATTAAGAATAAATATTATTGTCACAATAAAGCCAATTTTTTGGAAATGTACACTAAGTTAAGAGATTGTAGTTGGGATGAAATTTATAGGTTAAATAACGTTGATAACGCTTTAGATAAGTTTTATAAAATTTTGTTTTATACTTTTGATGATTGTGTACCCCAGAAAGATAGTATTTTTAAAAGTAAATACCCTTGTTGGTTTACGAAAGACATAATTGACTCTATTAAAGTTAAGAGTAAATTTTCTAAAAAAAATAAAATATTCTAAATATCATGATAAATTATTTAAGGATCTCAGAAGTAGTGTAAAAAATAAGATAAACCTAGCATATAAGGAGTATTTAAAAAACGTTGAAACTTCAATTAAAATTGATTCAAAATATTTTTGGAATTATGTGAAGGCCAAGCGTTCTTCATTTTCTGATATTGGAAGAATGGAAATGAGGTATTGTGGCAATGTTATTCCAAAGGACAGGGTAGCCAACACGTTTGCTGACTTTTTTAAATCAGTTTTTACTCAGCCATCCATAAATGATGTAAATCCTTTGTTTTCTGGTTCGCCAATAGCAAATAAAGTAATTACGTTTACAATTCCTGAAGTTTTAGCTGCTATAAGAAAACTCAAATCAAAAAAATCTTCTGGTCCCGATGGTATTCCGTGTTACGTAGTTAAAGGTTGTGCTGAGGTATTAGCTGAACCATTATGTTTTCTGTTCAATCTTTCACTACTTTCTTGTGTTTTTCCACAAAGATGGAAGGAAGCAAAAGTAATTCCAATTTTTAAATCAGGTAAAGCTGAGAATATAGAAAATTATCGTCCCATATCCTTGTTAAATTCCTTTGCTAAGGTGTTTAAATCTCTTCTTTATAAGTATATTTATGAAACTGAGAAATTGCAAATATCTCCAAAACAACACGGATTTCTCCCCTGTAAATCTACAGTTACTAATTTAATGGAATTTACGTTTGATATATTATCTGAATTGGACCTTGGTGGTAGAGTAGATGTAATTTATACAGATTTTTCAGAATCTTTTGATGTTGTTGACCATTGTATTCTCTTAAATAAACTTTTAAAGTTTAATTTTTCCGAATCTTTTGTTAGTTTCATTAATTCATACTTGAGAAACCGGTATCAATTTGTCAGTTTCTAATTTAATACACTTACTTAAATACCTCCGGTGTCCCTCAGGAGTCAAATCTTGGTCCCCTTCTTTTTATTATCTTTATTAACGATCTTCCTAGTTCTATAATTGATTCAAATTGTCTTCTGTATGCAGATGACTTGAAATTATATAGGCCTATACGGACCAATCATCATTTGGCTTTGTTGCAGTCATCGATTGATATCCTAGATTTGTGGTGTAAAGAAAATAGGTTGAATCTGAATGTACGAAAGTGTTTTGTGATTTCATATTCACGTAAAAAGGATGTTACTCCACATGGTTACTCAATTAATGGATCAATGCTTCAGGTGGTATCGCAGATTAAGGACCTAGGTGTAATTTTTGATTCTTCTTTTAAATTCGATATTCATATAAACACCATGATTAATAATGCTTACAAAATGTTGGGTTTTATAATTCGTAACACAAAGCTCTTTACAACAGTTGATTCTATCAGTATGTTGTATTTTTCTTTCGTCAGAAGTAGATTAGAATATTGCTCTTTGATTTGGGACCCTTTTTCTCTCAATAGCATATCCTCTATAGAAATAGTTCAAAATAAATTTTTAAGGTATTTATATTTTAAGAGATTTCTACTGTTGTTTTAAGACAATTGTTTTCTTTTGATTCTCTTTCTTTGAGAAGAAGTAAAGCTACAATTTTATTTTGGTTTAAATTGATCCATAATCTCGTTGATAGCTCATATTTGCTAGGTAAAGTTAGCCTTCATGTTCCTAGGAGTAATTTGCGTCCATCTATGGTTTTTTGTGTTCCTCGTTGTCATACTGTACATCACTATAATTTTTCTTTTTTCAAGGGTCTTAGGTTATTAAGTTTTTATAAGGAGGAAATTGATTTGTTTAATGGTAATTTAACTTTATTTTTGGACCAAAGTGATAGATTACAATTTATTTAGAGTTATATTATTCTGTATTTTATTGTTTGTAATTAATTTGTTGTTATATTTTTTGTAACACACATATAAGATGTATTCCAATTTGTTTGTGCCTGCAAGAATATTATGTTTGCTAATGTATTTTTTTATTATACTAATATTATCGTATTTTTGATTTGTTAATTCGTTGTTTTCAAAATAGCTGTTTTGGGTTTAAATACCTGTAGCTATTGTATAGTGTATTTTCAATAAATAAATAAATAAATATTTATCATTTATATAAATAAAATGGGTATTCATGTTGTTCCTTCTCATACGGATCAAAAATTAAATCCTGGTGGGACCAACAGGGAATACACAATGTAATAGTTTCCGCTTTTTACGTGATAGTTGTCAATACTTTTCAATTCATTATGTTTCCCTACCAGATAAGTTTTTATTTTATTTTATTTTTTCTATTGGAAGTACAAATTGGGAACGTCAAGAGACTAGTCATGCGACTGCGGAGCAGAGTATCAAACTATTGAGGACATAAGTGCAGAGTGCCAACTGAGTGCTTTCCCCGAAGGATTGACCGGTCTGAATAGGTCAAGTGAAGCTGGGCTGCAATGGTTTAAGTAGTGCAAAATTGCGGGTGCTGGGCCAGTTCAAGGTCACCTGAGGGATGACGTCATCGAGGTCAATGACCTCACCGATGACGTCATCGATGACGCAATCGATGACGTCATCACCAATGACGTCACTTCCATGACGTCACACCCATGACGTCACAGAAATGACGTGCTGATGACGTCATCACCCCTTACGTCATCAAAATGACGTCACCGACGCCACTAAGGTCAAGGACACGCCGAAACTTAAAATTTTTTGGCACTTTTGCTGTTTATCGCACTACGCTCCGAGTTTCAGTCAGAGTCCCCGTGACGTTGACCACTTGGAGCGAATTTTCGACAAGAAACGGCAAAAGTGCCAAGTTAAACTCGAGTTTCTGACATGACCCTGCCTAAATGGACAATCGGTAATCCCTCAGGTCACCTTGAACCAGCACATCACCCGCAATTTCATATTACTGTGACCTTGAAAACTTAACAACGGAGCGCCGACACCGATGCGCACCCCACGACAGTCACCGAGCGACTGACTGTCAGGCTCTGTGTACTCTAGGTATATGGGGAAGTGGAGGTGGAAAGTTCAAGGTCATCCAAACGGAGTCTTAAAAAAGTTAAAGAGTAGAAAGACTACTCTTGTGCTTCCTGGGCGACTTCATCAATTTCCAACGGGTCTGTAAACCAATCCGATCTGTAGCGGCAGGAGTCCAGAAAACGGTTGCACCATCCATCAGGTTGTCCATAGCACTTCCGACAATTGGTAAGATTTGAGAAGTGAAACTTAACACACCGCTGCGGACAACAAGTGTAAAAGTATGTGGACTTGTAGATTTTGAAAGTTTGTAGTACCGGTGGTGGCAGCTGTTGGTTCTTGCATCTACACCTGCAACATCCGAAGCATTCACATTGCCGGCAGGCCAGCCCATCCACTTGCCACTTTGGTAAGAGGAAACACTTATCCTCACAGCAATAGGTTGTCCCCGTCTCTTCCTCCCAACGCTTCTTTGCACAATACGTGACGCCTGGCTTCTCCAAACACTTATGCTCGCAACACGAGACACGCTTAGTTTCCATACTTGATGTTGCTTCAGCGAGGGAGCAAGATGAAGTGATGCCACGGTCAGTGGGAATGGAGCTTATATAAACTAAGGTGAGTGGAGGGGGAAAGGTCAAGGTCATTCAAACGGAGTTTTAAAAAAAGTCAAAGAGTAGAAAGACTACTCTTGTGAGTCTATAGCGATTTCATTGATAGTGAGTGCTTCGGTATGCCAAGTTGACCTGTACTGACACGCCCCTCAATAATGTTTGCAAAAACCTGCAAAATGATTGTTGCACATTTTGCAGCCAGTTAGCTGTTTTAGATTAAATTCGATGCAACGTTCAGGGCAACAAGTGTACTTATGCCCTCTCATCTGGTACACATGGAATGTCTTCAACTCCGGTTTTGGCTTCTTCCAAGACTTGCACTTACACATGCACTGACCAAAAGCTTCACATTTTCGACACGCCAGGCCATCCACCACATCAATGTCATTCGGCCATGAAAAACACTTCTGTTGACAACAGTAAATCAAATCAAATCAAATCAAAACTCATTTATTGCCATTAAGTACATTAATAAGCACAATATTCCAGGTCAAAAAATTAGGTACAATGATTGTACTAGGTCTATGTAGAGTATAGAAAATAGCCATTACAATTCTAAACAGTTTGGTCCACAATAGCAATACAAGTTACAATAGCAATACAAAAAAGGTGGATGGTAAATTGACATGAGGCTAACAGATAACCAAATAATGACACGCATGACAACAAGTACAAAAATATAAAAACTTAAATTTAACAAATAACATAAATTAAAATTTGTACTTAAAAGCTAATATCACAGTTTTTCAGGTTTAAAAAATCATTAAGTGTATAAAAAGGGTTTTGCAGAAGCCAATCATACAGCCTATCGAAACATTTCTTGTCTAAAGCTGAACCTAGGCTAGGCCTAATTTTATTAAAAACACGCAAGCCAATTTGTAAATGAGAATTTAAAGTTCTAGTTAATCTACAACTTTCATAGTCAATGTCATTCTTATGTCTGGTACTATAACTATGAATATCACATCTTAAAGTCAAATTTGGGAGTTCATTTACTGTATACTTAACTAATTCAAAAATGTACAAATTAATCACAGTTTGCAGTTTGAGCTTAATAAATAGAGGCCTACAATGAGACCTAAAATCTGAACGGGTCATGACCCTTACAAGCCTTTTTTGTAGGAGCAGAACATCATTTACATGACTAGAACCACCCCATAAAACTAAACCGTAACTTATAATAGATTGGAAAAAAGCGAAATATGCAGATCTAAGATAATCAGATGGAATGTGATCTCTCAGTCTCCTGAATAAAAAAAATAACTCTAGATAGTTTTGAAGAAATGTGTTCAATGTGATGACTCCAGTTCAACTTACTATCTACAATTAATCCCAAAAACTTTATAGGCTCAAAATCTTTTTCAGCTTCAACAGGTCTTAAACTAAACATTAAATTCTTTGTTTTGTTATCATTTAACAACAAATCATTTGCCTTAAACCACGTAGAAGCACTCTCAAAAACATTATTCACCAACTCGTTCAGGAGGTCAATATCTTTACTTACACCGAGAAAAGTTGTGTCATCTGCATATATATAACAATTTGAATTGACATTAAAAGGAAGGTCGTTAACTGCAACGAGAAACAATAAAGGGCCCAGTACAGAGCCTTGTGGCACACCAAACTGGGTGTTCACAATCGTGGACTTGCCCACCGAAGTGCATACAAGTTGAGATCGATTCTCAAGATAAGACTGAAAAAAGGATAATTCTTGGCCACAAACACCGTAGTGTTTAAGTTTTTCAAGAAGGGTTGCATGACCAATGCAATCGAAAGCCTTACTCAGGTCACAAAAGGTGGCCTGAGCAAAGCTTCGATCCTCAAAAGCTTCATAAACATTCTTTATCAAACTATCGACAGCTTGAATGGTGGATCGCCCTTTGCGAAAACCAAACTGTGACTCGCAAAACAGATTGTTGGATTCAAAATAATGAGTTAATTGATTGCAAACCAGATATTCAAAGACTTTTCCAATTATTGGCACCAAAGACACAGGCCTATAGCTTTTAGGCAGTTCTTTAGGGCCATTCTTGTAAACAGGGCAAACTTTGGCTATTTTCAGTTCACTTGGAAAATATCCCTCAAAAAGACATAAATTAAAACAGTAAGCTAAAGGCTGGGCAATGGATAAAACTATATTCTTTACTAAAATATTAGACATATTATAAAAATCCAAGCTACCAGAATTACTCATCTTATTCACTACCTTGACTACATCATTGGAAGTGATTTCAGCCCATCTAAAAGAAGTTTGACAAACATTGTGATTTTTCAACAGATCAGATGCTTGAACACTAGGATGACCAATTTTCTGTTTTGTTTCAACAACAGAATTAATGAAAAAATTGTTAAACTCATTGGGTGAGATAGAATTAATACTAGAAGAGGCTTGTTTTTTGGCAACACCATTAATTAAGGCCCATGCAGTTTTGCATTTATTGGTACTATTTTCTATTAAACCAGCATTAAAATTACGCTTAGCAACTGCAATTTCTTTCTTATAACTAGAGACAAATGATTTCTTAGCACAGTGAATAATTTCATTGTTGGTAACTCTAAAAACACCATCAAGATACATAATGTAACTTTTCATCCTGAGTAGTTGAGTTGACTCTCCATGTTGCTGTGGTGAAGGTGCGCGATGAAATGATGCTGCAGTCAGTGAGAGTGCACCTTACATAAACTCAGTGGAGGGGGAAAGGTCAAGGCCATTCAAACGGAGTTTTAAAAAAGATGACTAGTCGTCTTCCTCCTCCTCGTCCGTTGTACTTGGAGAGCTGTCAGATGAAGAGCCCCGCGCAGGTGATCCCCAGATGAAAAACATATCAATTTTAAAACGAAGACCAGGATCTTGCGTCATCAACTCCTTTAATTTATCACATACCAAGTCGACCTTGTGTAAGGTGTCAACAACAAGCATCCAATTAGTTGGCTCAATATAACTTGTAGTTGAGTCCGCCTCGCTGATAACCACATCCTCCTGTCGTATTGGAGTGTAGAGATGTGTAAAACTCCTTGGCTGAAGCTGAGGCTCAGGCTGGCTGGAAATGGAAGGTTGAGTGTGGACCCCTGTCGCATCGAAATCCATATTCATCCTACATTCAATGTTAGGGTTTTCGTTCAATACGTATACCAATTTTTCATGCAACATATCCACTTCTGCTGAATCTTGCAGATGAACATTCCACGAAAATGGCCATTCTTCATCTGTAGTGGAGTCAACTCGAGAAAGAGTGCTGTCCGCCATGATAGCTAAGCAAGGAATGAGGTGAGCTACAGACTGTGGTAACAGTATTGAAAAGTAGAGGGGTAAACCAAACGTATGTGGAGGGAAAATCTTCAAGGTCATTCAATTTGGATTTTAAAAAAAAAGGAAATAGTGGAGGGGGAATTTTCAAGGTCATCCAATTCAGGTTTTAAAAAAAGGAATGAAGGTTACTCCTCTTCAGCCTCGTTATCCAAGTTGTCTCCCACATCTTCATCAGCATCGTCTCCCACATCTTCATCAACGTCAGACTCACCGTAAGGGTAGATTGGTGACATAGGCGAATATTGTGGAGAGTGTTGACCGGTGTTGTCGTCCCCTTGCATTCTATTTTGGGACCAATCATAATTTAAATTCATTTGTATTATGATCCCAGGGTTGTCCCGCAGTATTTCCTTCATCCGTTCGCAAATCGTTTCCAAATAGTGTATACTGTCGATGGACAGTGTCGAACCTGTACTTGTACCGACATCAGTAGTGGAGTCAGCTTGGCTGATAGTGTTGTCTGCCATGGTTGCTTGTCGGCCAAGGAATGACGGTTGATGTGATGCTCATGCAGGAACATGGTGAAGTGGTGGGAGGCTTGGTGGAGTAGTGGGGGAAGTTTCAAGGTCATCCAAACGGAGTTTTAAAAAAAGGATAATCTACAAAGTAACATTGAAACTTTCCAACTGATGGTGGCGGGCGTTTTCTTCTGCAACCTTGCCGACACATGTAACTATGCCGTACAGGATGAACAGTACAACCATAATAAGTCCAAACAATAAAAGATAGCCGTTCACTATCATGATATTTTCTGAGTGGATCTGCTTTCTTCTTATCGCCCTCTCCTGCATCCTCTTCTCCAACTCGTGGACGAAGTCACAGCATGCGTGAGGACATCTTTCATCTGTTGGTAGGTTTGCCATTGTTGATGTTGTCGGTTTGGCTGTTGAAGATGTAATGAGGTTTCCAATTGCGATGTGCCATGTACACCAATAGTCAAGTGGTGGGGGTAGCAAAGCAGTGGAGGGGGAAGTTTCAATGTCATCCAAATTGTGTTTTAAAAAAACCTATCTTGTTACTGAGCTTATATGTCAGTAACAAGATAGGTGTTTTTGCTCTTTTACTTCTTTAATATAATGAAAAAATATACATATTCTATTATTGTAAGAACAAGGAAGACAACTGCTAGTCAGCTGAAGTAGTCCAAGTTGTCTGGCTCGGTCTTCATCGACGCCGGTGAGGAAGCCGTCGAGGAGTGTCCAGGCTCTTCCTTTGGCTGCCGGGTGTTTCGTATATTGCAAGCGTAAACTTGCACGTTTATACGGTAGCCTCGTGCCACCATCAGCTGCAACTCCTTGTACAAGTCGTTTAGCTCCTGCTGAGTCTTGATGCTCACCTCCTCGTAACTTGCGCAACTGACGTTCAGAGACATCCTGATGTTGCTAGGTTGGCTGCTGGAGTAGAAATGAAGCCGAGGCACAGCGCTTGTAGGTACATGAAAAAGTGGTTGGGGTAAAAGTGGTGGGGGTATGGAAGATCGAATTAAACAGTTCTAAACTTTTTCCATCGATACAATGGAATGGAACAAATAGCGCAGGTGTCCTTGTAATTTTCAAATTTAAACAGCGGTGCTAGAAATCCGAACTGTTTTATACCGCCATCCTGTACGAATCGACGAAGGTCTCCGATGGCGGCATGGCCACAATGCCTACAAAACTTTTCCCCATCGTGGAACTTATACCAGGAGTATTCCGAATACCCTCTATTTTCTCTCTTGTACTCTTTGATATCCTGCTTTATTGTTATGGGGATATTGTCTTGTAAAGCTGTCCGAAGTAAAGATGCGTGAGTTATAACTCGTTGTAAGCAAAGCTCGTACAAGGTGCTCATCGTTTGCTAGTTGGCAACAGACTGACAGTGTTCGCATCCAAGCAGGTCTCAATTGTAGCGCGGTAGTGGGGGTAATTGTGAAATGCAAAGGTCAAAGGTCAAGGTCACCCGCGAAGTTTAAAAAAAATGCAATATATCAATATGTGACAAACTTCACATATTGATATGTTGCACTTTTTTTTGTTTTTTTTGTTCTTTTTTGTCTTTTATAATTTATTTATTTATAAAACATTACAATAACAGATGTACAACATTAGAACTTAAATCTAACACTGCTGCTTGTCGGCAATGTGGATGGTCAACTCTGTAGAATTGCTACCCGTGCAGCCGTGGGACACCAGGTGTAGACACCCGGGTTGAATAGAGCGAAGATCCTCGTTTTGTAGAAGATGGACGAATCTCTTGGGCAGGTACACCTGGAACTTTGGTTCATCCCCCGGAGTAAACGTTGCCTCGCTGAGACTGCAGCAGATGGCCTCCCCAACTGTAGTCTCCATCTTCTTCATAGCATGGATTATGTAGTGCTTTTCATCTTTTAGTTCAGAGCACTTCTTCACAGGTAATATTGTTGACTTAGAGTGAGCATTTAACTGCTTGACCAAAGTCTGAAGGAACTGGTGAGATGCCATGGTCAGGTTACAGATCGTCTTCTTGCTCGGAGATGTTGTCGTCTCGGAATCTCGAGTAATACTCATGCCAGGTCCCGGTCTGCTCCTCACTTATATAACCCCCGTTACCCCCACCACTCCCCACTTCCCCACTTTGAAGGTAAGAGGCGAGTTTATAGGCATTTTTCAAAGCGCAATGTCTATCTTTATCATGTTCTGGGCTTTTTGTACAAATACATATGGTTTCCAGCATGTATTGATAATTCTTATCCAATTCCACATCATTAACCGGAACATGAGTAAATCCTTCAATCCATCTTTTCTTTTCCAGCCCCTTTGTGTAAATATTGGTAAACTTGTCTGAAAAGTGATGCATAATGTGATACAAGTCCGTGTAACTTGTAAAACCATCATACCAATCAATATGATGGAAATGTTTTGAAATCCATCTGTTGGTAGTAGCGGCTTTACTAGTTAAAGATGAATAAGAACATGGTGGTTTAAATAAGAACGAATAAGGAACACTTGTATTCATGTCCAAAAACACAAGTTCTTTTATAATAAATCTATCATCATTACCACGAAACGCTTGAAACTCAATAATACCAGGCTTGGAATTTACTTGTTCTCCTTCTTCTCCCTTGTCCATTTCGAAGGTCACACGTCTGCTCATTATGAAGTCAGGGGTTCAACTGATTTCCACACCACGGTAGGTACCACTTTTATACCAGGCCGTACAGTTGTTGGCGCGTTGGTGTATATTTAACGTGGGCACCGTCCCCAATAGGCCTAACCCCACAAAATGTTGGTTATTGTTTTAGAAACTAACCATTGTCATTTAAGTTTCCATCTTTATATTTTCCTTGTTTTCTTTTTCATCACTAACACTTGATTCTTCTCCTCCATCTTCCTCTTGTTCCTGTTTTACTGATTTCTCATGTAGTTGAGCGTACTTTTCCAATTGTCTCCACATCTGTACTTCATGAGGAACTCTATTAAATATATAAGTATCCACAGGTCCGTATAATATAGGTGCGTCCGGTTGTTTGTCCAAAGTGTCTTCCAGATAATCTTTAATAATCGAACTTGAAAACACCAGCTGTCTCAAGTATCTTGTTATAGGTTCAGTCGCACAAGTTAAAATAAAAAACTCCTCTCGATTAAGTTGAATTTTGTTATCATGTCTTGTTGTGTCTCTAAACTGCAGCTGATGATCACCACGATGTTTAATAATATCGATTTCCACATTTGAATCCAAAAGTCCTACTCTTGTCTTTCTTCCAAACATGTTACTACTTAAATAGCATTCTAGCAGATGCAAGTGTTTCATAAACGATTCCCAAGCACTGTCCGTAAACAAAATAATTTTAGGTCCATGAGTTAAAATCACAGTAGGGGAATAATCTGTCGATTTCATAACACCGATTAAAACACTTTTGTCCAAACTGGATGAGATTGGGTAAAATATTCGCAAGAATACCTCACTTAATATGTTAGGAGAAATATTATCTTCAATATCCCTTTTCCTTTTTTGTGCATTCCTTTTTCTTTTACCTTTTTCCTCAACATCATTACTGGCATGAAGTTGTCCGCAAACGTTTTGTTCACCTCCTTCCTGGTGACCTTGGAAATCTAAAAACTCAGATATCTCCTTCTCAATATCTACCACATTTTCAGGTGTACCACTAGGAGAAGCCATATTGAATATGATGCTACCCATACAACAGTAGGCAACAAACTGATGAGGAGCGGTCTGTACGCTCTGCTTTTATACTCGCCGAATGCATTGAAATGTAACAAAACCGGTTTTTACAATACAATTTTAACAATTCCAGTTAAAGGTGTGTATGTTACGATTTTATCATGTAGAATTAAACAGTATGCAGTTGTATTAGCCGGTATAGCCGTGTTAAATTCCAGTTCTATTTTTATATCCACACTTGATGATTTTACTGATTCATTTTGTTTAGAACAATCGATTACAACTATAGGGTAACCATCTAAGTATTTTTCTGGTGATAGTAAAGGTGCATTTGTTTTACCGTAATATGAACTTTGGAATCTTGCATACATATCGTACAATATGCTGTACTTTTTATTTGCGAATGACACATTTAAATTGTCTTATGGAAAAAATTGTGAATTTAAATAGACTTTAATATTTTTTAAGTCACAATGATCAAATTGACCTGCATGTTTGGTGATGGTGTCCCTTCTGCCTGTTTGTAAACCAAATATAATATACCTGGCTCGTTCCACATAATTAGATGTTTTAACAGTCCAAGTGTGACGATCCGTAGTTGGCAAGCTGGGATGTTCATGGAATTCCCAACTTCTAAAAGGAATTACAATATCACGAGCGGCCTTTAACTTTCTTAATAGCAGCATCCTATGCTCGTCAGCTAATTTAACATGTGAGTAGTGTGTTTTGGCCACTTTTAAAACCGGCCACGTGCCCACCGAGCCACGTGACGCGGCAGCTGGCGCCAGCTGCCATGTCACATAGCTTCCGGTGGGGGTTAGAGGGTATATATGAGATGCTGTAGTTATATTTTATGCCATATAGGTTGGGATGGAGATGGCGATAGTGTTGGCGTTAGGGTGAAGTAAATTTGCGCATAAATTAAAAGTTAGTTTAAAATTGAAATTCGTCGGTGTTAAAGAAACTCTAACAGTTGAACAAAAATTAAGAGTTAGTTCAAAATTGAAATTCAAACTTATAACTGGGATGTGGAAAAATACGTCAAGGTCATCCAGAGTAAGTTTTTAAAAATTCCATCCAACTATCACCAGAAACAGTTTTAAGTTGAAGTAGTTGGTGATAGCGGGATAATTGATTTGTGCCATGGGAGAGGTGTTTCTCGTTTGAAAGTTGGCGATCGAATGAGAAGTGCCGCCTAGGGAGAGGGCTTATAAAATGGCAACCTTCCCCCCACCACTCCTTCCCCCACTCCTTTAGACCAATAACCGGTCGCCGACACTATGTGGTAAAACTGAACCAGACATGGCGGCCGCCATGGATAATTCTAACCTCAAATCTTAGCTCAGCTGCAAAGAATAGAGGAGTATAAAGTAGGAATTGTGGTGAGAGCACTTATATAAGGAATAGTGGGGGTAAAATAAAAAAACTTGTTGAACACAGTCGATAGGTGTAACAAGTTCAAAATTGTTGAAGTGTAACATATAACGCAAGATGTCATGAATAATACTATCATCAACATTAACCCGCGAAGTTGTCGAAAAGTATAATGGGTTAAAACTGTACCGCTTTCTTACTTTACTTAAATTAGTTTTAGACTTTGAAACTGAAAGTTTAGAATTATTTTGTAATATGTGTTGTGTTCGCAACAGTTTCAATTCTAAACTCTGCGCAACCATTACAGGAGGTGTGTTATATGTTGAAGTCAAAAGAAGACTGAGAAATAAAATATGTTATAAAGAGATAAATGAAACAGAATGTCATGTACTAACAAAATAGTGTTATAGGTTAGAATTAACTAAACAATATGTAGTAATGAAACACTATGTGGTAAGGTTAGAAGTAAATGAACGTAAATAATGTAGTAGCTATAACGATGCAATCAACATGAAAGCCAGTAAGTTAATGGTCGCGGCGCAAATGAGCAGTCTAGTTTTATAGCCTAGCAGCGGCCCACTTCCCTGGGCAGATGCCCGAGCCAACTACCTGGTTTTTATAGGAATTACTCCGGGCAGCTGCTGCTGATGACCGACTTTCACCTGAGTAGTAGGGGGTTTTGGGGCAATGACCGGAAAGGTCAATGACCCCCCCCCCTCCCCCCCCCGAAAAAATGGAGCCCCCCCCCGAAAAAATGGAGCCCCCCCCCTTCCCCCACTCCTTCCCCCACTCCTCCGGGTCAATGGCCGGTCACCACCTTTCCCTACTCCTTCTAGGCCAATGACCGGTCACTACCGGTTGCTGACTCTATGTGGTGAAACCAGACTAAACATGGCAGCTGCCATGGATAATTCTAACCTCAAACCTGCTGCGCATGCAACGAGTTCTCCGGATCGGAATCAGTCTATGCTATGCGCATGCGCCTAGTCCTGTATTACTCACTTTAGCGCTACTGCACATGGATAATTCTAACCTCAAACCTTGGTTTTGTGTTGTTGCGCATCAGCCGCTCCCCACTCCTTTGCCTTCCTTTTACACTGCTGCGAACTGGACTGGATTGAACACTGTACTGGAGTGAAACAACTTCCCCCACTACTCGAGAATCCGAGGAGCAATACGAGCCTGATCTTAGCGTCAGTCGTCAACAAACTTTCATAGCGAAAGGTTGTTGGCGACTCAGCAAGAGGTTTCAAATATATAGTAGGCCTATATATATTTGAACTTCTTATAATACGTTGCGTTTTTTAATGCTATGTGGTATGTGTGTGTGTGTGTGTGTGTTTAGTTGTATTTAATTTAAGAAATAAATTGCGCATTGCGATGTTAGTTTTAAGTTTGGTTTAGCATTAAGGTGTATTAATTTTTAAGAGGTTTTTAGCATTAAGGTGTATTAATTTTTAAGAGGTTTTAAGCATTAAGGTGTATTAAATTTAAGAATAATGAAGGTATTTGGTTGTGTTGAATTATTTGGTTTTTAATAATGATGTGTTGTTAGTTTTAAGTGTTGGTAATACTAATTAATGTTGTTTTGCCTTACAGCTAGATGTTAGGGGGTAGATTAAATGTAAATTCAGAAGTTTGGTTGAACTTCACTTAGAAGGGGTGGGACATCCGCAAAATGCGGACTAGGTTTTTGCATTTTGTTTAGGAATATGATGGGTGGGATTAGTTTGGGTGGGGTTAGAGTTGCGTTTCTGCATTAACTGTTCCAGTTTCCCTGAAATTAATGGTTACGCTTTGATGCGGACGGGAAGTTACGCTTTGATGCGGACGGCCCAGGGACCTCCCTTGCAGAACGTAACTAGTGGGTTGGGAGTGGGAACCGCTAAGCAAACAGGGTGGTGGGAACAGTATTACTGTTCCCATCACCTTCGATCATTATAAATCTTGAATGACCTTGACCCACTTTCGGAAGGGTCAATGACCCCCCCCCCCGAAAAAATGGAGCCCCCCCCCCGAAAAAATGGAGCCCCCCCCCCCCGAAAAAATGGAGCCCCCCCCCCCCCCGAAAAAATGGAGCGCCCCCCCCCCTCCCCTACCCCTTCCCCCACTCCTTCCCCCACCTCCCGGGCCAATGACCGGCTGCTAACCCCTCTCATTTGCATACCGTTATAAAAGGCGAGCCAGCCGCGGCCAGTGTTTCATTCTGATTCCAGACGTTACGCTGCGAACTTGGAGTTATAACCATGTCTTCTCTACCGACTACTATTTCTACTACTTCTACTTCGACTTCTATTTCTACTACGGCTGTTCCTGCACCTAAGAAAACTCTTCGCCTTAAAAACCTTCCTGATTGCTACAAGAACCGACTTGCATCTCAACCTTCAACTTCTGGAGATATTCTTCCGCCAACCAACACTTCTAGACTTCGTAGTATTTTTTCATCGCCTTCGCCTTCGCCTTCAAAGGACTCTGCACCACCATCAACTACTATGCCGCCACCGCAGAAGCCAGTTCACCACCATCCTAATACCCCTTCCGTTGAAACCATTGTTCATCGTCTTAGCACACCCATTATCCCACTATCACCATTGCCTCCTACCCCACCACTTAGTACACCTGAAGATCATACCTATCACAAAACTGAATCCTCTCAACCTGCTACTAAATCATCTCCTAAATCAGCTCCTAAACCAGCTCCTAAACTTACTCCTAAACCTATTCCTAAACCCGCTCCTTCAGAGCAATTTCAATTATTACAAGAACAGCGTCGTAGGGCATTTAGCCGTCCCACTACTTGCCCTGAAATGCTTACTAGGGGAATTAAGAAAGGATCACCTTGTGGGAGGAAATGTGTAAAAAACGAAAGTTTTTGCCGTGTACATGTCGTAAAACACATTTCTGAACCACAAGTGACAGAAACCCCCACTGTTGAATACCAATCCAAAATTATTGGTGTGAAAGGAAATAGGCTTAAGAGAGGTTGTGTCTATTTTTTTGAAAGTGTTATTGACAACGAACACATTTTGGCAACTTGTAACGGCGTAAGATATAATATTAAAGTGATTGAATCCTTGCGCAAAGAGAAATCTGTTTATGAGTTAGACTCTAAAGACTATCTCCTCAGACACAAACTGGATGGTATTACAAGGTGGGGGCGTAGCAAGTAAATTCACATAGCTTTTTCCAAATTATTGCTTAAAAAAATACTGGGGGAGAAACACAACGCGTTATAGCGTTGTGTTTCTCCCCCATTATTTTTTAACACTCTAAGTCTCGTGACCTACTAACCTACTTCCATCCAAGTAGTAAGAAAAGTACTTCCCCCCACTCCTTTGGGTCGATGACTGGTCACGGTCAGCTCCTACCCCTCATTTGCATACTATTATAAAAGCGGAGCGAGCGTTGGTCACCCCTTCATTTTTCTTCTACACGCCGCTCTTGTCGTTTCGTCTCTGCTGTTTACAATATTTCTTGCTTCAAAATGCCTCCTCATCTGAATGAAAATTTCAATTTTTCCGAAATTTCTGATGTTTTTGAACAATCTGAAGACACTTTAAGTAACGACAGTGAAAGTGAAGATGATGAGGACGATGATGATTATACTGTTGAGCTTAGTGAAGAACGTAAAGTCATAGCAATTGATCCACAATTTCCATTTGATACAATAGAAAAGTTTATGGCTGAAGCTAATAAATGGTTGGACTCAGGATGTTATGTACGAATTGACTCTTTTATATTGTATGGTGATAGTCATTCTTTCCTTGTCACACCAAATGACAGAGACCGCATGTTGCAGTGGGCACAATCTATGATGGAGTGCTATGAACAAGGTGTGGACACTGGCGGCTATTTTCTTGCACAACTAGTGTAATAACAAAATTACCCTTCCCCCACCCTACACCCTATCCCTTTCAAATCCTATAAAGAAGGGGGAAAGGAGTGGGGATTATAAAATGGTGGGGGAATGTGTATAAATGAAGGTTGTTTGAAGAGACTTTTATTATTGTGGCTTTAGCAGAAACAACATGGAGTTTAAATCTTCAGCAAAAATAAGGAACAACATAATAAAGAGAGAAATTCGCAAGAAAGAAAAGATTGAACTTATAAAATTACAACTTATAATTCCTTCCATTGAAATTGGATGTAGCAAAATGAAGACTTTGGTGAAAACTAACGAATATTTGTTACAATTGCTAAAAACAATCGAAGAGTTGAAGAGCAAGAATGGACATTCTACATAGTAAAATTTGAACATTTTAATATAAATAAGTAAACCCAAAAAAGTAGATGTAGAATAGAGAGCGAGGAATAGATCACTTTGTGGTAATAGACTAACATGCCACTTAGTGCTCTATTCCTCGTTCTCGCGTTAAATTGGATTACCTTGACCTATTTGTTCGACTGTTAGAATTTGGTTAACACTGTTGAATTTCAGTTTTGAACTAACGTTTATTTTTGTTCAACTGTTAGAGTTTTTTTTTTAATACTGTCGAATTTTAGTTTTGAACTAACTTTTAATTTATGCGAATTTTTAGTTCAACTTTAGTTAATTTATGCACAAATTTAGTTTAACCAAGTGTCTGTGCTGTAGCCATTTCCACCTAAAAGTAACTACAATTAGTTGGGTGGGGGAAAGTTCGTTAAAGCTTGAATATAAAGAAGTATATACTAAAACTCCAATGGGAATAAAGAACACGAATGAACAATTAGTTTGTAGAAGGTTAATATTTTTGTTCAAAATGTTTGATTTCCTTGGATAGTGAAGAAGATGAAATAGTGGGGGGGGAACTGTTATAAAAGGAGGAACATGAGAGCCCATTTCATTTCTTGGTGAAATTTTGAAGAGTAAACATCTCAACATGTATTGTTGCGATAAATGTTTGGAATCGTTTCACGATGAAATTCTATTAGACTGTCATAAAGAACTAATTCACAACAACCCAGAAGAAAAACAAGAACAAGAACAAGAACAAGAACAAGAACAACAAGAACAACAAGAACAACAAGAACAACAAGAAGAACAAGATGAAATAACTGCAACATCTTCAACTACTTTACCGAATCTACAAGTATTTGCATTACCCGGTAAAGTAGTAATGCATCATAAGATTCAAAATGAAAACTTGAAGCTAGAAGAATTTATTAGAGAAGCAAAACCAATCGTAAGTAAAACTTTAAAAGAAGAATTGAAAAGATTGAACTTTCTTAAATTTGGTTTACTACTAGAAGCTATGTTTATAAATGTACAAGAAGAATTATCACCAAGAGGATTCATAACAAAAAACCAAACCATTATGGAAAGTTCAAACATTGATTCAATAGTAGAAAACTGTATAGAAGAAATATTAACAAAAAATCAGGAACACGAAGGAAGAGGATCCGGATGGAGTCTTACAAGTATTGAAGTATTAGATATAAGAGTTCATAAACATGGATATGGACTAATGGGATCTAGTTACATTCCTTTGCCCAAAAGAATTAAGGATACAAGATCATGTATTAATGTGAAAAATCAAGCTAATGAATGTTTTAGATATGCGATGACATCTAAGTTTTTACCAAATCATTTTGATAAACCTAACCAACACTATGAAAATCAAAGACATAGGTACAATTTTCAAGGAATTACTTACCCTGTATCACTGAAAGATATATCAAAATTTGAGAAGAAAAATCCTGGTACATCTATCAATGTTTTTGCATTAGATAGTTCAAACAAAGTGTATCCTTTACGTGTTGTAAAAGAAGAGCTACCAGATCATACGGATTTACTACTACTAACGCGAGGAGATGTGTCTCACTATGTGTACATAAAGAAATTCGACTCTCTTGTTAACAAGCAGCTTTCTAAAGATCGACACAGAAAGATAATTTGCAAGAGATGTTTTAATTTTCAACGAGAAGGAAGACAAGGAAGAGAATGGTTACAAGAGCACAAAAGGCTATGTAACAATAATTATGAAGCAAAGATTAATTTACCTTCGGAAAACAGAGCATTTGTTACATTTCAAAAGGTTCATCATCAATACCGTATCCCTATAGTTGTATATGCGGACTTTGAATCAACACTAATTCCTATAGAAGATGAAAATTGTGAAGCTTGAAAAAGTGTCAAATATCAATTGCACAAACCAAATAGTTTTTGTTTAATGGTTAAATCAACATTATCAGAAGAACATTTAAACAGATATGGATTAACTTTAGAACCTCTAGTATATCGTGGTGAAAATGTAGAAAAAATATTTCTTGATCACTTATATTCAATAGCTGGAAATGCACAAAGATTATATACAAATATTGTACCAATGAAACCGATGGAGGAAGAAGAAGAAATTCAACATGAAAATGCAACTCGATGTTTCTTATGCAAAAATGATTTTACTATTGAGAATTATAAAGTTAAAGATCAAGATCACCTCACAGGTTATTACAGGGGTGCTGCTTGTAATAAATGCAACTTGAGCTATTGTTTACCACTATTTATTCCTGTGGTTCTGCATAACCTCAGTGGGTACGATGCTCATTTTATAATACCTGAACTAGGAAGAGACGACGGTAAAATCGATGTGTTAGCTGAAACTTCAGAAAAGTTCATAAGTTTTTCCAAAGAAGTTGGAAACATGAAACTAAGATTCTTGGACTAGTACAGATTTATGCCGTCGAGTTTGTCCAAACTTTCAGAAAATTTAAGGAAACAAGATTTCATCGAAACAAAGAAGATTGTAAATAACGACAAACTGGATTTGGTACTTCGGAAAGGTGTGTTTCCATATGATTACATAGACAGTTTAGAAAGATTTAATGAAACATCACTTCCAGCTAAAGAAGAATTCAAAAGTAAACTTTATGACATGGACATATCTCAAGAGGACTATGATCATGCATGTAAAGTATGGAACGATTTAGGATTTAGAACATTGGGAGAATATTCAGATTTTTATGTTAAATTGGATGTAACTTTACTATGTGATATAATGGAAGAATTTAGAAATACATGTTTTGCGGCATATGGATTGGACCCTCTTCATTCGTACACTTCACCTGGATTAGCATGGCAAGCTATGTTGAAAGAAACAAATTGTAAAATACAACTTCTTACTGATATAGATATGGTTATGATGTTAGAGTCAGGAGTTCGAGGGGGATTGACGCAAAGCGTTACACGACATTTCAAGGCGAACAACAAGTATCTGCCCGATTATGATGCATCAAAACCAACAACATTCCTGAGTTATTTTGATGCAAATAACTTATACGGATGGGCAATGTCGAATCCCCTTCCATATGATAATTTTAAATGGATAGATCCAGAATCGATTGGAAACATAATGGATATACCGAAGCATGGTGAAACTGGTTACATTTTTGATGTTAATTTTGAATATCCTGAACATCTTCATGATCAACATTATGATTTACCACTTCTTCCGAAGACTGAAATTTCCCCTACTGGAAGATGGCAAAAATTAATGATGACTTTAACCGACAAGTCTCGATATGTTGGACACTACTGGATGATACAACAAGCTTTAGACTTAGGATTGAGAATTACAAAAATTAATCGAGTACTACAATTTTCTCAATCTTGTTGGTTAAAACCTTACATCGACAACAACACAAGAAGAAGAGCCACCGCTACATCAAGTTTTCAAAAAGATTTTTTCAAATTAATGAATAACGCAATATTTGGCAAGACTTTGGAAAACAAAAGGAAACATAAGGATATCAAATTGGTAACTGATCCAGTAAAATTACAGAAATTGGTGCAACAACCAAACTTTGGTTCATCTATAATTATTAATGAAAATCTAGTTCTTATTTCCATGAACAAGAAGTCAGTTACAATGGAACGTCCTTTGTATCTTGGAATGTCAATCTTGGATATTTCAAAAACACATATGTACGAGTTTCATTATAAGAAGATGGTTAACTATTATGGAAGAGAGAACATTGGTATTGCATATATGGACACGGATGCACTAATTTACTGGATTAAAACAAATGACATGTATGAAGATCTACGCACCTTTATATATAAAGATGATTTCGACTTTTCCGATTATCCTAAGGATCATCCAAATTACGACTATGACAGAAATAAGAAAGTATTGGGAAAATTTAAAGATGAAACAAATGGTGTGCCGATGATGGAAATTGTAGCATTAATGTCCAAACTGTATTCATTTCAACTGTACATAAACGAGAGGAACGAACATCAAGTCACGAAGAAGGCCAAAGGAATAAAAACTTCTTTCCTGAAGAAGAACGTACAGTTTAAACATTATAAAAGATGTTTGTTTGAAAATGTTGAAACAACTGCAACGTTCAACACTATTAGAAGTTATAATCATCAACTTTTTAGTGTCAAACAAACAAAGTGGGCATTAAGCTACAAAGATGACAAGCGCCATATTTTAGAAGATAAAATTAATACTTTACCATTCGGCCACTACTCTCTAAACCCTATCGACCAGTAAACCTATTCTTCGTCCTCTACCTTCTTCCTTTTTCCTTTCCGTAAAGAAGAGGGGACATGGCAAGCCCAATGCCATGTTCCCTCTTTTTTACACTAATATGAAATGGCCTTGACCTATATTCAAACTATATAAATGAGAATAAACTATTCTATGGATCAGTATTTTTACATGCGGTGTACAAGCAACATCTGAAGATGGAAAGTGTGAAGGACAAGATTGTAAATGAACTACATAAACCAGCAAGAAGAAGATTTCCAAGAAGAAGTACAATCATTAAAGGAATGAATGATCTTTATCAAGCTGATCTCATTGAAATGATACCGCACAGTAAATTAAATAAAGGATTTAAATATATTTTAACAATTATAGACTGTTTTACTAAAATAGCTGACGCTTTACCAATGAAGGATAAGACTGGTAAAAGTGTTACAAAAGCTATGGAAACCACAATACAAAGAAATAAATTTAAAATTAAACATCTACAGACCGATGATGGAAAAGAATATTTTAATAAAGACTTTGGAGCTTTGATGAAGAAATATCAAATAAATCATTATTCTACAAATTCTGAAGTTAAAGCTTCAATAATTGAAAGATTCAATAGAACATTAAAAGGTGCGATGTATAAACAATTTTCAAAAAGAAGATCATACGTGTGGTATGACATATTACCACAACTTATAAAAGAGTATAACAACAAATATCATCGTACCATTGGAATGAAACCTATCCAGGTAAATAGTGCTAATGCCAAAATTGTATTACAACGCATTAAAAATAATACAACACTGAAATTGGAAAAATTGCAACCAAAGAAGTTCAAGGTCAACGATAAAGTTCGTATAAGCAAATACAAAGGTGTATTTAGTAAAAGATATCTACCAAATTGGACTAATGAAGTATTTACAATTTATAAAGTGCAACCAACTATACCTGAAACCTATTTATTAAAGGATAACAAGGGTGAATTACTTCAAGGTGGATTTTACGGACACGAATTGTTGAAATCAACAGTCGGTGATGTATATCTTGTCGAGAAGATTTTACAAAGGAAAAAGGATATGGTTAAAGTCCGGTGGTTAGGGTTTGATAAAAGTGAAGACTCTTGGATTCCTTCAAAAGACTTAGTATAGTTGTTTAATAGCTCATTGTGTGTTTAACCTTTATACAAGATGGAGATTGTACAACAAAAAGATCGATTTAATATCAATAACATTGATGAATTGACAGTTGACAATGATAAGTTAAATCATGGAAAACATGGTGCATTACTACCAAATACGATAAGATGTCTAATAACTGGTCCTTCAAATTGTGGAAAAACTAAGGTTGTTTTTAACCTTATAACTAATCCTAAAGGATTGCGTTTTAACAATATATACATTTTTTCAAAATCATTGCAACAACCAAAATATCAATTATTGGATAAAGTACTTGCAAGTGTACCTGAAGTAAATTTTTACAAGTTTAATGCCAGTGAAACAATTATGCAACCAAATGAAGCAAAACCATTTTCTATTTTTATATTTGACGATGTTTCTTGTGAAAATCATGACACAATAAGGAATTATTTTGCTATGGGAAGACATCATAATATTGATAGCATTTTCATTGGTCAAACATACAGTAAAATTCCAAAACAACTCATAAGAGACAATGCAAATATGTTGATCATCTTCAAGCAAGATGAAACAAATTTAAAGCATATATATAATGATCATATAAATGCGGATATGTCATTTGAAAAATTTAAAGAGATGTGTGGCAAAGCATGGAATGAGAAATATAGCTTTCTCGTTATTATGAAGGAAGAAGATATTAAAAATGGTAGATATCGTATTGGGTTGGATAAATTTGTATTTATGCGTTGAACTACCGATGCTACATCTAGTTACAAGTTGAACTTCACAGTGTAAACATGGTGAATCAAGAAAAACTATTGAAAGAAATAAAATCACTCAGTGATTCTATTAGGATGAAGAATCGTGCATTGAGGATGGGTTTAAGTGAAAGAGAAGAATTTCTAGAGACTACATTTAAACCTATTACGGAACCTTTAAAACAGATATCAGAAACTATTGGTAAACCTCGTTATGAAGGAGATGTTTTACTACCAGTTTCTAAACAAGAAGTACAAGCATTAAAAAAAGAAGAAGATGATGATTCATATACAAGTGCTAGTGAGCAAGAAGAAACAAAAGAAGAAGAACCGATTGTTGAAAAGGAAGAAGAACAGCCAATACCTGAAGCTGAACAATCTATTCCAAATTTAACTCAATTGAGTAGCGATATATTACAACATGGACCTCTTGGAAGAAAATATATAATGAAAATGCTACATGACATGAAATCAAACCCGAATTTGAGTAGATCACACGTATACGGAGCAAGAATTGATGGGAATGAATTGAAGATTGGCAATTTAAAGCTTGAAATAACACAAGACGATTACATCATTATTGGTGAGCATAGATATAAAGGAACAAAAGGATTATATGAATTAATTTTAAAAAACATACCACTAAGATATTCATCCAAAGATTTAAGTGTTTTTAAGGAGATTCTCCAAAATACTAACGCTCATAAAAGAAACTACTTAAAGGATGCAATGATTAATCGTTCACGTGCAACAAAATATAACATCATTATAAAAAAGTTGTTTCCTCCACGAAAATTGCCAACATTACGTACTGCACCAGCGGTGAGACAACCACTGAAAAGAAAATCTTTATCACTTATGGATTTATTACTTCTTGGACAACATGGTAAAAAGAGTAAAGGAGATACTTCAACATCTGGTAAAGGATTGATGAAAAATCTATACAATACAAATGTGATTTACTACAACGACATCAATAAATTGGTTGACCGAATGAGACTATTGCATGAAGCCATGGAAGCCGGTCATACGGGTTTGAATAATGAATGGGTGGCTCTAGTTGATGAACTTAGGAATCGTGGTATAGTTGTATAATTGTCCGCGGATATAAAAGAGTTGCAAGCGTAAGACGTATCAGTTCTAACATGAGCGTCGACAAGTTCGGACGGTACTCCGCGTTAGGAGTGCAAGTTGGAGAAGACAGAAAAAGAAGTGGATTACCGCAAACACCTGAAGGTGACTATAGCATAAGTAATAAACGTTTAAAACTAGTTAAAGATCCAGAAGAAGATACTGATGGAGCAAATTTGAAGACAGTAAAAGAAGCTACTTCAACATCATTGAAATTACATAAGAATACTTACGATGTTAAATCACATAGATTAATTAATGTTGGTAAACCAACTGAAGGTTCTGATGCAATTACTAAAGAGTACTTATCATCTGAACTTTTAAATACTTTAAAATTGCAATGGGGTAATAACTTAAAAGATGGACAAACGTATGATGCTGGAAATTATAGAATAACCAACGTGGGAAATCCCAAAAATGATAAAGATTCAGTTAATAAAGAATATTTACATTCTATAATACCGGAAAAAACTGAACATGGATTTTCTTTTTATAAATTTATTATAAATGACATTGGATACCCAAAGGAAGACGGTGATGCTGTAAACCTAAAATACATCAAGGACAACTGTATTTTACAAGATGTTAATGGAATCGATTGTCATGGTAAAACATTGACAAATGTAAAGTTTGGTTCTCAACCAAAAGATGCTGTTACTATGGAACAATTATCTAAAGAATTAAAAAAGGAAACATCAAATTTTGTAAAACATGAAGATGCCGTGTTAAAGCGGGGAGATAAATTTATACATGGAAATAAAAAGTTTGATTTAATGCAAGGAAAAAATGATGAATGGGATGCAGGACATAAAACAATAACAAATGGAAGATTTGGTATAAAAGATTCAGATGTACCTCTTATGGTACAAACATTAATTGCAAGTGGTGGTAGATTAGATACATACGATGGTCGTAATAGAAGAATAAAACATATTTATCCTGGTTATGAAGAAGATGATTGTGTTACATTGAAACAAACAATAACTTGGGATAAACACTTTGGGACCAAATATGATGCAAAGATGAAGAAAATAATTAATATTTTACCAGGTGAAGATTCAAATGATGCTGCTACTATTGGACAAGTCATAACAACATCAAAAAGTGATTCAACCGCATATACTTGTAATGATAAACGTATTATGCAGTTACAAGATCCTCAACATCCGAAAGATGCTGTAACTTTAGATTGTTTAATAAGAATAGTGGGTAATTTACTTATTGATACCCACAATCATATAGCTAGTACAACGAGTCATGTGATGATTCAACCCGATGAACGAGAAGCTTGGATTAAAAATAGAATTATAAATCAGTATATAATTAATTTGAATAACTAAGTCTTTAAATATAAAAGATTTTGCACAAGTTATTCATTTGTGTAAAGTATCTCGTGGAGTAAACACGCCAGTTATATAAGACAACATAATGAAGACCATATCTCTCAGTCATCGTCAAGACAGCGGCAAGAGAGGACATGGTATAACATCAGCTGCATTATCCCTGCTCAGACGGATTCCAGTTGGTGCTGTTGTAAATCGAACGATAGACACTTTACCATACGAATTACATCTGCCCGGAGGTTATCAATATTGTGGACCTGGAACTAAGTTGGCAAAGCGTTTAGCAAGAGGAGATCCTGGAATTAATAAATGAATAAATGATGAATAAATGATTTATTTCCATTATTTAAAAATACAGAAGTGACAATAATGTACATGCTTGGAAATTAACTGGCCACTTGTCCAGTAGTGTGGCCAGTGCAGTAATACTAAATGCAGTCTCTTATCGTTTCTTATCAGTCTAGCTCACTTGATAATATGTCCCTGTGGTGTCTAAGTAGCTACCCACTTCAGCTTAATTACACAGTAAATTATACAGTCAGATAAGTTTGTATTCTTAGTTTTTCAATTATTTAATTTGCTTTTTTCTTTTTTGGATAACCTCAAGTTTACTCAATAATCTAAAAAAAAAACAAATTTTGGAGAAAAATTAAATGAAAATTTACAATAATATTTTTGTAACAAAATAAAATAAAAATAAAAAAGACCATCTTTTATAAATTAGATCAAGCTTGCAAGGAACACGATATAGCATATTCAAAGTATAAAGATTCAACAAATAGATCAATAGCAGATAAAATTCTAGCGGAAAAAGCTTGGCAAAGAGTAAAATCAAGTGACGCAAGTATTGCAGAAAAAGCATCGGCTTGGGCAGTAACTACTGCCATGAAGACGAAAGCAAAGTTAGGTGGTGGAAGACGTCGCAGAGGAAGACCTGCAAAGAAAGGCGCTCCCAAAAGAGGTGGAAACATTAAAAAAGGACGTCGTAGAACTCATAAGGCAAATGTAAAGAAGACTTCTGTTTGGCAAATGGTAAAAAACGGAGCAGGTTTATACCTAAGACCATACCGTGTGTACTAAATAAGAAGAGTCAATTGATAATTCCAAATAAAGCCTTAACAAATCATCAGTTAAATGATTATGTAAAATGTTTGAAAATACCATTCTTTCGAGGAGTTTTTATGAAAGATGCATTACCAACTAAAATATGGAAAAATGAAACTGGAATAGTAAATTTGGATTCCACCTATGGTCCAGGCACTCATTGGGTATGCTATAAAAAGCTCGGACAAACCGTTTACTACTTTGACAGTTTTGGCAATCTACCACCGCCAAAAGAACTTCAACATTATTTTCGAAACTCCAAAAACATTTTTTACAATTACAAAAGAGAACAACCTAACAATACTGAAATATGTGGGCATTTATGTTTGGAGTTTCTAGCGAAAAGTGTCAGTCAGCTTTAAGATGTCATCGTATACAGTGTCATTGAGTGGAAATTCATCCACATTGAAAAGTACGCTGTTCCCAGCATTGCGTCTATCCAAGGAACGATTATGGGAAGCGGCATTACTTGATTTGACTACCTACAACTCAATTCCCAATGTTACGGAAGGGAAGAATAATTTACTACATTATTATGAAACTAAGGATGCTGCAGGAAAATACTCAGAATTGAAAATAATTACATTTCCTACTGGAGCTTATGAAATCGATGATATAAACCAATTATTACAGAAACAACTCGGAGAAGACAATATCACCGTTAAAGGAAACAATAATACTTTAAAAGCAGAAATAACTTCGAAATATTATATTGATGTCAGCTTGGAACAGTCGATTGGCAGTTTACTTGGATTTACAGATACAAAAAAGAAAATCTTAACTCCTGGAACTACTCATTCAGGTGATTCAACTGTAACAATATTGAAAGTAAATAGTATCGATGTCACGTGCAACATTATACACGGATCTTATAGAGATGGAGTTAATCAACATATTTTACATACATTTTATCCAACAGTGGCTCCCGGTTTTAAAATTGTTGAGAAGCCACAAAACTTGATATACCTACCGTTAAACACCAGTTTCATTTCAGACATCGTACTGAACATATTGGATCAAGACGGTCATAGTGTTGACTTTAGAGGAGAAACAATTACTATACGGATACACATCAGAGCAGCAACATAAAAGTCAACATGGGATTATCATTTAAACCGCAACGGAAGAGTCGGGAGCTCAGTAGCTCCTCGACATTGGAAGAGTTAACATCGGAAAACATTCGTTTTCTACAGAAGATTGGATTGAAACTTAACAGCGATGGATATCCTGGATATATCTCAAGGACCAACGTTCGACGAAACACTATGGGAGAAGGAATATCACACGCACAACCCTTACACTTCATCAAAATTAAACAATAACGATGAAATAAGGATCCCCATTCAACAACAAGATATTTACACTTTACCGTGTGAAAGTTACTTGTACATCGAAGGACGGGTATTAAAATTGGATAGAAAAACTGCTTCAACAGTTCCTTTTATAAATAACCCGATGGCATATCTTTTTGATTAAATAAGATATGAAATATCAGGGGTGACGGTTGATTCAACAAAAAAGGTTGGTTTAACAACTACATTGAAAGGATTAACATCATTAACACCGCATGAGAAGAATTCAATAGTCACCGCCGGATGGGTTGCCCCCGATAAAGACACTATAACACCGGCTTCCAACGGTCACTTTGATTTTCATGTACCTTTACGATTGCTTTTGGGATTCGCTGAAGATTACAAACGGGTAATAATAAATGTCAAACAAGAATTAGTATTACTCAGATCTTCAACTAATAAGGACTTGATACTTGCAGACCCTGCAACTACGGAAGATAAACTGGAATGGCAACTACAGTTGGATAAAGTTGTTTGGAGAGTACCTCATGTAAGATTGGCTGATGAACATAGAATCCTATTATTGAGAAAGTTGAAATCTGACCGTGATATTGTGATGCCATTCCGAAGTTGGGAATTTCATGAATACCCTACACTACCTCAGACAGAACGACAAACATGGACCGTCAAGACATCAACTTACTTGGAACGAGCAAGGTACATAATACTCGGTTTTCAAACTAAGCGAAAAGATGTTATCACTGCAAATGCTGGTCAATTTGATCACTGTAAAATAAAGAATTGTAAAGTTTTCCTAAACTCTCAATTCTTTCCCTATGACAATTTGAATGTCATGTTCAGCAAAAAACGTTTTTCCATTTTATACGATATGTATGCAAGATTTCAATCGTCATATTATGGAAAAACTAATACACCACTATTATCACCTGACCAGTATTATTCTAAGGCTCCAATAATTGTAATCGATTGTTCAAAACAAAATGAATCGGTAAAATCATCAAGTGTGGATATAAAAATTGAAATAGAATTTGAAGAACCAGTAGCGGATGGAACTTCGGCATACTGTCTAATTCTACATGATAAAATAGTTACTTACACACCGCTGACCGGAATTGTGAAGAATGTACTTTAAGAAGAATTGTACAACGACTGCAAATTTTTGAGGTTAGAATTATCTGCTTCAATTTTTGAGGTTAGAATTTCATTTGTGAAAGACAAGTTGAAAACAAACAATTATGTAATTGTATAAATTTCAAGGATTTTACGAAAAATATAAAAGCGAGAAAATAATTAGTGGAAACTTCATTCTATCTTCAACCGTCGTATGGGAAACATCATTCGCAAGATGAATTCTACTAACGGAAAAGAAAATACACCTCTAATGGATGATAATAGTTCAGATATAGAAAAACAAGTTGAACAAGAAATGGACGAGTTCCTAAAGTTTAACAAACATAAGAAGAGAGAAGAAGAAGAAGCTGAAAAAGAAGTAAAAAGGAAGAAGGTTGAAGTTAACATTACAACCAATATTTTAACAGAAGTATTTCTTCGGATTATCTACCCAATTTCTTCATGCATGACAAAAAGTATATCAGTTGGAATTTTAAAATCAATGGATTATTCACCAATTGTTATTTTAAATCATGGAAACAAAATGGTTACTTTCAGTGAAACTACTTGGGAATCTCTCATGAAACATTTACATCTTTTGGAGTGCTATTTAAGTAACAACACATTTGGAAGAAGAACAAGATTAAGTTTATTGGAATCAAATATTGAAGTTGATATAGTAAAACATCGTGGAGGACAAATTGTTCGCTTCAGAGATTTAACTACCCACAATGTTAAATTATATTTTACTAAAGAAGAATTTTACACTTTAAGTTGTACTACCGGTCCCGTCACCAGATATTTGAAACAACTAATATTTTCAAGTGCAATAATTAAAGACTATTTAATCGATACATTGGACAAACAACCTTTTGTTCCAATTTTATACGGTCCCGTGGATACTTCAATCTTTAATAGAATACCTCAAGAAGTTGAAATGTGGAGACAATTAAACAACTATCACACCAATTTTAATATCAATGAAGTGGCACAAGAAGTGAAAGAAGAAGAACAATCCTGTCTGTTATAAACGTCGGCTCATTCAATTTTTAAGTCAGTTGTTAATAAGACTTCATCATGAATAAACGGGTTTCGTTTTCTAATGCACCACACATAATGGAAGTTAAAAGAGGTATAATTGAATTTCAAGCTTTCCGAGGAAATGATGGTAATTTTATTATTAAAGAATTAGTAATCTTGGACATGAACACATCAGTAGTTTATCATTATTTGTTCAAACCTCCAGTACCATTTAATAGACTAACAACTAAAGCGAAAGTTACAAACAAATGGTTAAACAAACTTTTTCACAACTTAAGATGGGATGAAGGTTTCATTAATTATAACATGATGCCGCACATTATGAATCATTATTGCAAAGAGTTTAAAATTATCTACACAAGAGGATTGGAAAAAGCAAATTGGATACAATCATTTACAAGCAACGAAGTGATTAATGCAATAATTGATAAAGATTTCCAATGCTACTTCAACGAACTTTGTATTTCATCAAAAAGTTTTAAACATCGAAGGTCGCAGTGCGCTTTAAAGAATGCCTACCGCTTGAATAGTTTCCTTCAAAAAAGTGGTGGGGGTAGTGTCGACTATAAAAGTGAGAGCGCTACCATGACACAGCATGAGTATTACTCGAACCTCCGAAGAGACAACATCTCCAACGGACATTCTTATTTACAAGAAAATTAACAATAACATCAAGATGGCATCGCAGAACTTACTTCAAAATTTGGTCGATCAGTTCAACGCTCATTCTAAATCATCAATTCTACCTACAAAGAAATGTTCTGAACTAAAAGAAGAAAAACATTACATCATTCATACGATCAAGAAAATGGAAACTTCAGTAGGTGATGCTATTAATTGCACATTGAGCGAGGCACCGTATACAGTTGGTGACGAACCGAAGTTTCAAATCTTCCTACCTACACGTTTTGTACAACTTCTTCAAAATGAAGATCTTCGTGTAGTTCAACCCGGTGCACTCTATTTGGTTTCGCACGGACCAAGTGGAAATAACTCTACTGAACTTACAATTCATGTAACACCTACTATTGATTAGTTTGTATATAACATTGTAAATATTTGTTTGTAATTGTTTCTCAATAAATATGATATAAAACAAAAAAATAAAAAGCAACATATTGTAATGTCTTTGTACATTACAATATGTTGCTTTTTTAAAAATTCCATGGGATGACCTTGACCCAATTTTGTGTGATGATAAAAGCAAAAATCTACTTGTGAAGTTCATCAGTCTACGACTACCTTTCGTACCGTACACATCTCGCTCACTCTATTGCTTAATATAAAAAACTAAATATGTCTCTCAAAGTCAAGTGTGCATCTTACGATACCAACACCATTACAACTTTTGAACAACTCGAAGATTTAACCAACGAAATGCGAGTTTTACTTACCGGTGGTTATCACTTAACTGTTGATGTTAGTGCTACTAATACAAGGATGTTCACTAAAACAAAATATTGTGATGATGAAATATTTATTTCTACACAACCTACAACTTCTTCATCGCCTACTGGTCAACATAACATCAAGTTCCAAAAATATTACCAATGTTGAATAACTTTTGACAAACAAAACTACAACTAAAGAATCACGTGTTGAATATGAGTTAATAAAAAGGATGTAAAACTTGAATAAATAATCATTTGCTTCTCAGCTCTCACCACGACAAGACCTATTTAAGAAAATGTTGTACAGAATGATGATTCAACTTGATGGAAAAATCTATGGAAAAGATTACAACACTGTTGAACAAATGACTAAAGATATAGATGTATTAGCTAAAGAAGGATACCAAGCTAAATTAATTTTGAAATTTCCTGAAGTACATCCGCTATCAATAGAAGAACTAGTTGCTATGGCTAAAGCTGAGAAAGATAAAAAGTCTGAAGAAAACAAAGAGAAACAAACTTCTTAAGTATCAACATTCCTTACATTAGTAAGGTATAATTTTTTAAAACTCCATTTGGATGACCTTGAAATTACCCCCACCACTTTTCACAGAACATAAAACTCGCTATTCAACACTATACACTCTTATTCTTTCACTGGACTCCGCAGCATCAACATGGAAGAGCAAAAATACAAGTACAAACCTCGTTACTGTTGTGAACAACAGTGTACAGATTTAGGACCAATGATGGTGGATGGGTTAGCTTGTACTAAATGTGAATTCTTCGGATCTTGTTATTGCAAATGCAAAACAAAACAACTACCACCACCAGAATTGTGAACTTTCAAATTTTACAAATCAAGATATTTTCATACATGTTGTCCTCAAAGATGTTTCAAATTTCACCCTCTAGATCTTGCTCATTGTCAACGAACCAATTCTCATCAAGATGATTTTTGTACACATATGATAAAAAGATGTAAATACAGATCAGATTGGTATTCCGATCCTGTAGAACCATCAAATGTGTAATTTCAGTTTTACACTCTTTTTTAAAACTTCATTTAGATGACCTTGAGATTTCCCCCACCACTAGTTCTAATTTTTATATAATATTAAATCATTCCACTTCCAACACTCTAACTAACAACATGGAAAACAAATTTATCAAGTTTGAACATATAATAACTGACAGGGAGGAGATGGAAGAATTGTTTCAAAACTTACTTTCTATCATTGACGAATATCCTATAAGGTGGTTCAGAATTGTAGTTCAATATTTAAATCCTGGTGAATTGTTTTCTTCATCAAGTGAAGAAGATGAAACAACTACTTCGGTTCAAATAATTGAATTAAAAGACGAAGAAGAAGAACTAAACATTTTATTCAATCATAAGCTCAAGGTTCCCCATATAAAAGCCCCCTCCCTAGACAGCCCCCCTCCCTAGACGCCTGCTCAAGGTCACCATTATATAAGCCCCCTCCCTATGCGCCGATCCTCATTCCATCACCGACTCTCCAACAATGAACAACTCTCCATTGGCCCGAATGAATTCTAGTTTTGAAATAAACTCTAAAGAAGAGTTACAAGACATTTTTAATATTTTACAAGAACTTGTAGATAATTTTACAACCATCAAAATGAATTTGGAAATAACATACGATTGTCCTATTTGTGATAAGGTTGAATGTTTAGACGAAGACAGTTTACTAAATCTAACTCCTGCACCATCTGACACTACTGATGGTAATAATGAAGAGCAACGTCTTTCCCCCACCACTTCTTTGTAATTCATCCTTCCCCCCACCACTTCTTTATTTAACTAACATTTCTCACTTTTACTTCTCATTCCGTCTTCGCCTTCTGAACTATCAACATCAATTGTTTTAAAATTTCAAACACTAACACAATCATGATGGATATGATGGATGAAGTTCCCTTCGTAACTAGAATGGAAGAGGATAAATTGAAATTAGAAATTAAACGATTGGAAATGGAACAGGAAAACCAACTCGAAATGTTACATTTGTTCAAGCTTTTCAAATACATCATCTGGGGACTCTGCATTTACCTTCTCATCGTCTTCAGTGTTTGCATTTACAACTCTGTAATTCATCACAAAAGTTCAACTTGTTTAAACTCTGCTGTTGCACATTAATTGTATGTTCACTAATAAAATTCAAAAGTTACTTCAACCTATCCTACTATCACCAACTAGTTCAACTTAGAACTATTTCTGGTGGTAGTTGGGTAGGCTTTTTTAAAACTTACTCTGGATGACCTTGACATACTTTCTAGATCCCCATTTATAAATTTGAATTTCAGTTTTAAACTAACTTTTAATTTTGTTCAACTATTAAGAGTTTTGTTAACACCGTCAAATTTCAGTTTTCAACTAACTTTTAATTTATGTGCACTTTTAGTTCAACCCTAGTTACTTTATTCGCAAATTCAGTTCAACCGACCACCAACACTATCGCCATCTCCACCCCAATATTTCAACATCTCTGCCCCCAACACTTGCCCGAACATCTGCCCGTAGGGGCAGCTGCCCGAACATCTGTTCGGTTTTAAAAATATAAAAGAAAGGTAAAGGAGTGGGGGTGGCGCATGCTCACCAATGCAAAACTAAGGTTTGAGGTTAGAATTATCCATGGCAGCCGCCATGTCTGGATCAGTTTTACCACATAGTGTCGGCGACCGGTTATTGGTCTAAAGGAGTGGGGGAAGGAGTAGTGGGGGGAAGGTTGCCATTTTATAAGCCCTCTCCCTAGGCGGCACTTCTCATTCGATCGCCAACTTTCAAACGAGAAACACCTCTCCCATGGCACGAATCAATTATCCCACTATCACCAACTACTTCAACTTAAAACTATTTCTGGTGATAGTTGGATAGAATTTTTTAAAACTTACTCTGGATGACCTTGACGTATTTTCCACATCCCAGTTATAAGTTTGAATTTCAATTTTGAACTAACTCTTAATTTTTCTTCAACTGTTAAAGTTTCGTTAACACCGACGAATTTCAATTTTAAACTAACTTTTAATTTATGCGCAAATTTACTTCACCCTAACGCCAACACTATCGCCATCTCCATCCCAACCTATATGGCATAAAATATAACTACAGCATCTCATATATACCCTCTAACCCCCACCGGAAGCTATGTGACATGGCAGCTGGCGCCAGCTGCCGCGTCACGTGGCTCGGTGGGCACGTGGCCGGTTTTAAAAGTGGCCAAAACACACTACTCATGTGGAACTCTCCATACAATTTTGTCTAATGTTAATTTCCATTCTAAGTCTGCATCCGTTGTACCGTCTGCAGCTTTAATAATGTCTTTATCGTTTGAAGATCTCAACAAAACTAATTCTTGTTTAACATTTAATATTATTTTTCTATAGTCTTCAGCAAAACCAAGCAACAAACGTAATGGAATATGAAAATCAAAATATCCCTTTGCATCTGGACTGATTGTGTCATTTGTAGGTAAAACCCATCCTGCAGGTTGTAGTAAGTTTGTTTCATTAGGTGATATAGATGTTAACCCCTTTAAAGTTGTTGCAATACCTACTTTTTTAGTGCAATCAACTGTTACACCTGATATTTCGTATCTAATTTCACCAAACAGGAGTAGTGGGGTTTGGTTACTTTCAAAACGGAAGTCGTGCCATTTGCCAGCAGCTGCCAGCCAGCTGCCATCGGCCAGATGGCAAATCAGATGCTGTCGCCATATGCCATGCCATATAGCTTCTGGAGGGGAGAGGCTGTATCAAATGATGGGGTGGAGAAGGGGTGAGCAGATGGTGCTAATGTTTGAAGTAGGAGTTAGTTTATAAAGGAGAGGGGATAATTGCTTCAAGGTCATATGGAGGGGGTTTTAAAAAATACTGAACTATTAAGAGTTCAGTTTATTGGCGATCATCATACAGGTCAGTCGAAACCGACAAGGGACCGAAGAATAGCTTCTACATCATTTACTGCTGTAGAAGATACATCTGAAACTTGTACAGGGTTCTGAGGAGTTAGCGAAGTTGAAATTCTAGGAGGATATTCCCTTGGATGAGTTGTTGATGATATTTCTTGAACTTGAATATTTTCTTGGTTGGTTTCCATTGTTACTGTAGTGTAAATTAGAGTGGAGATGTTGTTAGCTCAAGAGCGTAGAAGATAATGAAGTAGGGATTATTGTCGGTGCACTTATATAGGGAATGGTGGGGGTAAAATAAAAAAAACTTGTTGAACACAGTCGATAGGTGTAACAAGTTCAAAGTTGTTGAATTGTAACATAGAACGCAAAATGTTGTAAATAACAATATCATCAACATTAACCTGCGAAGTCTTTGAAGAGTATAATGGGTTAAAACTGTACTTCTTCCTAACTCTATTTAAATTAGTTCTACACTTTGAAATTGAAGGTTTAGAAGTACTCCGTAATATGTGTTGTGTTCGTAAAAGCTTTAACTTTAAACATTGTGCAGCCATCATAACTGATGTGTTACATTCAGAAGTTAAAAGAAGACTGAGATATAAAATAAAGTTTAAAGAAAATTGAAACAGAACACTGCAGTAGTAATTTTGTAGGTTAGAATTAATTTACAATATGAATGTTAAAAGTAATGAAGCCTATTCCATGCATAATTCTAACCTCAAACCTAGTTAATGAAGTAGTCATAATGTAAAACTAATGAGAGATGATGATTGTGCGGATGCAAGGCAATGAATGTTTGTGGCGCGATAAACAACCCACCTTTATAGCGGCAATAACCCTAGCCAAATGCCGGCAGATGGCGAGCAAATGACTGGTTGACCGACTTTCACCTGAGTAGTAAGAGAAGTAGGGTTCTGTGTCCGGCCCCCACTCCTTTGGGTCAATGACCCCCCCCCCCCCCCGAAAAAATGGACCCCCCCCTTCCCCCACCCCTTCCCCCACCCCTTCCCCCACTCCTACCCCCACTCCCTCAGGGCAATGACCGGTCACCTGGTCACCGAACTAAACATGGCAGCTCCCATGGATAATTCTAACCTCAAACCTAAGGGCATGCAACAAGTACTTTGGATCGGAAGAGTGACTATGCTATTGCGCATGCGCCTAGTCCTGTATTACTCACTTTAGCGCTACTGTGCATGGATAATTCTAACCTCAAACCTAGGTTTTGCGTCACAGCCCATGTGCCGCTCCCCACTCCTTTGCCTTTCTTTTACACTGCTGCAAACTGGACTGGATTGAACACTGTACTGGAGTGAAACAACTTCCCCCACTACTTGAAAACCCGAGGAGCGATGGGAGCTCGATCTTTGCGTCAGTCGCCAACAAATTTTCATAGCGAAAGGTTGTTGGTGATTCAGCAAGAGGTTTCAAATATATAGTAGGCCTATATATATTTGAACTTCTTCTACTATGTTGCGTTTTTAATGCAATGTGGTATGTGTGTGTGTGTTTAGTTTTAAGTTGTATTTAACTTAAGAAATAATTTGCGCATTGCGATGTTAGTTATAAGTTGGGTTTAGCATTAAGGTGTATTAATTTTAAGAGGTGTTTAGCATTAAGGTGTATTAATTTTAAGAATAATGATGGTATTTGGTTGTGTTGAATTATTTGGTTTTTTAATAATGATGTGTTGTTAGTTTTAAGTGTTGGTACTAATAATTAATGTTGTTTTGCCTTACAGCTAGATGTTAGGGGGTAGATTAATTGTAAATTCAGAAGTTCGGTTGAACTTCACTTAGAAGGGGTGGGACATCCGCAAATTGTAGGTAAGCGGACTAGGTTTTTGCATTTTGTTTAGGAATATAATGGGTGGGATTAGCTTGGGTGGGTGTTAGAGTTGTGTTTCTGCATTAGCTGTTCCAGTTTCCCTTTAAATTAATGGTTACGGTAGACCCGGACAGGACCGTTACGGTAGACCCGGACGGTCCAGGGACCTCCCTTGCAGAACGTAACTAGTGGGTTGGGAGTGGGAACCGTTAGGCAAACAGGGTGGTGGGAACAGTATTACTGTTCCCATCACCTTGGTTTTTTATAAGTCTTGAGTGACCTTGACCTACTTTTGGAAAGGTCAATGACCCCCCCTCCCCCCCCCGAAAAAATGGAGCCTCCCCCCCCCTTTCCCCCACCAGTCCTTCCCCCACCTCCCGGGCCAATGACCGGTCATGGCCGGCTGCTAACCCCTCTCATTTGCATACCGTTATAAAAGACACTTTGGCCGCGGCTAGTGTTTCACTCTGATTCCAGACGTTACACTGTGAACTTGGAGTTATAACGATGTCTTCTGTGCCGACTACTACTTCTACTACTTCTACTACTTCAACTTCAACTTCGACTTCTACGGCTGTTACTGCATCAAACAAAACTCTTCGCTTGAAAAACTCTCCGGATTGGTATAAGAAGCAGCTTTCATCTCAACCTTCAACTTCTGGAGCTATTCTTCCGCCAACCAACTCTTCTATACTTCGTAGTATTTTTTCACCGCCTTCGCCTTCGACTTCGCTCTCAAACGACTCTGCACCGCTATCAATTATCATGCCGCCACCGAAGAAGCCAGCTCCCCATCCTAAGACTCCTTCATTTGAAACTATCCTTCATCGCCTTAGTACACCCATCATCCCACTATCACCATTGCCTCCTACCCCACCACTTACTTTACCTGAAGACCATACTTATCATAAAACTGAATCCTCTAAACCTGTTCCTAAACCCGCCCCTAAACCCGCCCCTAAACCCGCTCCTAAACCCGCTCCTTCAGAGCAATTTCGATCATTACAAGAAGAGCGTCGTAGGGCATTTAGCCGTCCCACTACTTGCCCTGAAATGCTTACTAGGGGAATTAAGAAAGGATCAGCTTGTGGGAGGAAATGTGTTAAAAATGAAAGTTTTTGCCGTGTACATGTCGTGAAACATCTTTCTGGACCACAACTGACAGAAACCCCCACCGTTGAAGACGATCCTGAAATAATATCCGTCAGAGGAGAGAGGCTTAAGAAAGGTTTGAAATATTTTTTTCTAAGTGTTGTTGACCACCAACACATTTTGGCAAAATGTAACGGCTTAAAATATAAAATTAGAGTTTGTGAGAATTTGTGTAAAGAAAAGAGATTTAACAATTTAGATTCTCAAGACTTTCTCCTCAGGGATAAAAAGGATCGTATTACAAGGTGGGAGCGTAAACAGTAAATTCACTTAGTTTTTTCCAAATTGTTGCTTAAAAAAATAATGGGGGAGAAACACAATGCGTTATAGCGTTGTGTTTCTCCCCCATTATTTTTTAACACTCTAAGTCTCGTGACCTACTTTCATGTGAGTAGTAGGTAAAGGAGGGTTCTGTGTCTGTCCCCCTCCTTCGGGTCAATGACCGGACAGGAAAGGTCAATGACCAACCCCCCGAAAAAATGCCCCCCCCCCCACTCTCCTTCGCCCACTACTCCTTCCCCTACCACTCCTCCGGGTGAATGGCCGGTCATGACCGGTTGTCTACCCACATCTAACTGTTACACTCGCTACTCCAGAGTCTTCATTCTACTCCTAGAGGCCACCGCTGCAACAACGTCGCCATGACTTCTCTATTTGAATTATGCTTGCAAGAGATAATTGCAAATAGAGACTTGTTGGACTTTGCATTAAATAATGCAAACTTTCCACCAACATTGAGAGAAGTGGTGTATTCCTTTTATAAAGAAAACTTTGGATACATTCACTATTTTTGGTGGAAATTCCATGATGGAACAAAAATGTGTAGCGAATGCGGTTTGGCTGCAACAGGAGATCAATTTGCAATCTTTTTAGATGAAGGTGGATCCTACGATGGAATGTGTTACTTTGCATACAAGTTCTACCTTCCAAAGGAAAAATGCGATATTTGCGCATATTTCCTATACAAGTGGGTAAACACCGAAGTCCCTGTGTGAGTTTAGCTCCATAGGGACAAACGGCCCTTTTCAGGGCCACCTAAGACTTGAATTTAGGCATGTAAGCGCTACTTAGCTTACATGCGAATTAGCAGAAATAAGTTCTGCTACGCGGCTAGTTTGATCCGTGTAGTAGTAAGTAAAGGAGGGTTCTGTGTCCGTCCCCACTCCTTAGGGTCAATGACCGGACCCGAAAGGTCAATGAACCCCCCCCCCAAAAATGGAGCCCGCCCCCCCCTTCCCCCACCTCCCGGTCCAATGACCGGTCATGACCGGCTGCTAACCCCTCTCATCTGCATACCGTTATAAAAGCCGAGCCGGCTACGGCTAGTGTTTCATTCTGGTTTCTTCCACCGCTCTTGTTGCTTCGTTTCTGCCAGTCTTAATATCTTTATTATTAAAATGCTTCCTAACCTTAATGAAAACTTTAATCCTTCTGAAAATGCTGATGTTTTTCAACCACCTGAAGATGATGTAGTAGATGATTTCCAACAACATGAAGAAGATGTGATAGAAGATATGGATAGTAGCAGTGAAGATGAAATTGAAGATGAAATTGAAGATGACAGTGAAGATGAAATTGAAATTAATGAACAATTTAAAGTATTTTTTATAGAACCACAATTTCCTTTTGATATAATTGAAAGATTTATTTTTGAAGCACACAGATGCCTAAATTTAGGATTTAATATTATCATCGGTTCACCTATTGTGTACAATAACAGTAACTTCTTCCTTGTAACACCAAATCATAGAGAACAAATTTTGACTTGGCAGGATGATGTAATGAGATCATATGAACTTAACATTGGTGTTGGTTACTTTGTTGCAAGAGTGGCTTAATAACCACATTACCCTTCCCCCACCTCCACCCTATCCCTTCCCAATCCTTATTCCTTCCCCCTCCCCATATTTAAAATTTATAAAAGGCGGGCTATGAACCTCCAGGTTTCTAGTCTGTACTCGCACTTTGTGCCGTCAAGTACATCTCTTGTAGTTTTTTCTCCTCCATTTAAAATATTATTTGTTTGAAAAAATGCCTCCTAATGTGAATTACCATTTTAATTCTTCCGAAATTTCCGATGTTTTTCTACAACCTGAAGACATTTTAAATAATGATAGTGAGAGTGAGAGTGAAGACGATGATGATTATAGTGTTGAACTTAGTGAAGAACGTAAAGTTATAGCAATTGATCCACAATTTCCATTTGATTTAATAGAAAAGTTTATGGTTGAAGCTAATAAATGGTTAAATTTAGGATGTTATATACGAATTGACTCTTTTATATTGTATGGTGATAGTCATTCTTTCCTTGTCACACCAAATGACAGAGACCGCATGTTGCAGTGGGCACAATCTATGATGGAGTGCTATGAACAAGGTGTGGACATTGGTGGCTATTTTCTTGCACAAGTAGTGTAATAACAAAATTACCTTCCCCCACCCTACACCCTATCCCTTCCCAATCCTTATTCCTTCCCCCTCCCCATTTTTAAAATTCATAAAAAGGCGGGCTATGAACCTCCAAGTTTCTAGTCTGTACCCACACCTTGTGGCATCAAGATGCTTACCAGACTTGATGGTTTCATAGCTGATGATATTAATGTATGGAGTTTGATAACAAATTTACGCATAAAAATTGAAGAAAAAATTATGGCAAACAATGGGCTAGGAGTTATTGTTTTTGTTTCATTACTAGGATATATTGAAATTTTGTATCGTATAAATGTAACAATTAACAATATTAATGAACTATTTCCTTGGACAATATTTATTTGCAATAAGGTTGAAGAGCAGAAAATTATAGTAGATGTGGTAGCAATGAAATATAACCTAGATAGAGAAGAATAGATACAAACCCCCCTCCCATTCCTTTGTTTTTCAAAATAGTGGGGGTAGGAGTATATATAAGACTAAGTAAGCGATACATAGTTTGTTATTTGAAGTAAAAGAAATAGTAAATAAACATGTTGTCTAAAGATACTCCATTTATTAATTACTTTTAAGTTAAAGACGTTTTTGAAAGCACAAATGAAATACAGGAAGAAAATATATAGGAAAATTATGACGAAACTAATAACGATTCTACGATGGAAGAGGAAGAAATGGTACAGATTGAACAAGAATTATTTAAAGAAATGATAAACGATGGTGATGAAGACATAATTAGGGAAGCTATTGAAATATTTATATTGGATTCATCGTTGGAATCACCAATATCACCTTTACTGTCTTCTGAATCAGAATCTGAATTGGACTAAGGTACCCCCACTATTTTAAAGAAGTAGTGGGGGAAAAATATCCCCACCACAAGTTAAAAGTTGGTGGGGGAATGTTTATAAATGTGTTAAATATTTGTGCAGGAGATCAGTCTTAGGGAGACTAGTGACTGAAGATGTTTCGTAAAATACCTTTTGATCCTTCATACTACAATCTGTTTGATATACATCGTTTTCCAGACATTGAGGAGAAATTGTACAGAAAATTTTGTTCTCTACTCGATAAACCGCAAAAACTACCACCAAATACTTTTACCTACAAGCTACCCATCATGGACAAGGACGATGTAAGCAAAATACCATTAGTTCAAGTAAAATTTTTGGAAGAAAAAATTCTTGTTTGTGTGAGAGAAGTGTTTCATAATGATTATTCAAAAAGATTAGCTTTCGACTTTATTCAAGAACATGCAGGATCTGAAAGAGAACAGTATCCAGAACCATATTACAAATATCTTTTTGAGAATGGAGCGAGTGTAACGGTAGAAGTAACCATTACATTAGTATAACTCTCCCTACCACTGACGTCTCCCCACCATTGGCATCTCCCCACTACTGACTTAAATTTGGTGGGGGAATGTGGATAAATGTGTTGATTATTTGTGTAGAAGCTCATTCTTTGAGAAATCGTTGATCAAAATGTTTCATCATGTACCTTGTGATCCGACTTCTTCCTTTAGGGAAAAACAAAGATTAAAAAGACTAGAAAAGGAAAGACAAGATCGAGAAGATATGAAGATGGAGTTTAATAGACTACAATTTCAAATACCTGGAATTGAACTTGGAGAACCAAGATTGAAAACCCTCCACTGGGCTGGAAGTTATATCAAATTTTTGAAAGTACAAGTTGAAGCAAGAGATCTAAAATTGAAAAGATTAGAAATGGAAAATCGAGAATTGAAGAAATTAATATCACACATGTCTCGTAATACAACAGTTCAAGAAGGTGAAGAAGAAGGAAAAGAAATTTTAGGAATCTAAATTATCAGCACCCTTTTAGAGAATGGGGAATAGATCACTTTGTGGTAATGTAATGACATGCCACTTAGTGATCTATTCCCAGTTCTCGCTTAATATCCGATGACCTTGACCTATATAAAAGTAGTGGGGGTAAAAGCATATAAGGAGATAGTTATGGATATAACTTTCAGTACGAGTCTAACACTATGGACAGCTTGTTAGTTTTATGTTTACAACAAATTATCAATAATGGGTTTCTTTACCGTTATATAATAACATCAAATAAATGTGAAATACCTCAACCAATTCGTGAAATGCTCATCAAATTTAAGAAGGACAATTGTGGATTTGGTATTTATCTTGCTTTTATTTTTGAAGATGGAACAAAAGTGTGTCATGATTGTGGAAAAGCATCTGTTTTAGACTTTGAACAATTTGAAGACGATGGAGGTAAATTAGTTCACCTTGTAAAAGGCCAAGTGATGAAATTTGAAACAGTCAAGAAAAAATGTAACATTTGTGCACAAAATTTGTTTGAATTTATTAAGTATAGTGCATTGAAATCATATTACCCTTTCCACATATGAAGAAGGTGGGGGAGAAGGAGTGGGGATTATATAGTGGTGGGGGAACATGTATAAATGTAGGTTGTTTATAGAGAGTTTTAATATTTTTGCAGCATTTGTTGGAACAACATGCAGTTTGAAGTACGTCATTTCAAAATGAGATATGAAGAATGGAGCTCAGTTGCAGAATTTGTTAAATCTAAAGAAGATGATGGAAAATTGATAAATGTACTTTGCTACATTCACAATCAACATAGTCATGACAGGGTGATGGAGTATTTAAGTACTCCTAACATAACATCACAAAGTTCTCCATTTATAAAATATTTGAAAGAAGAAGATTTGGATGTTACCCTAGAAGTTTGATATCTAATTTAAATTATTGTGGTGGGGGAAATGTAGAAGTTATTGGTGGGGGAAATGAGATAAAACCGGCAAAATTTTAGAACAGAATTTACTCTATACAACGATGGAGCATCCTTCCACAACACCTGTATTGGCATCTGCGGATTGGCATCAAAATCATCAACCAAATACTTCAAGTTCAAATTGTTATGAAAATCAGCAGCCTAGTACTTCAAATTCAAATTGGTATGAAAATCAGCTGCCTAGTACTTCAAGTTCAATTTGGTATGAAAATCAGCAACCTGCCACTTCAAGTGTAAATTGGTATGAAAATCAACAAATTACTACTTCAACACAAAATTTTTATGAAAATCAACAGCCGACAACATCAACTCATTTTTGTACATCAGTATTTAAAGTATCAAAGCCCCATTCGGATTGTAATAAGTTAATATCAGCTCAATCAGGAAGAATCAGGAAAAACACATACATGAGAGAAAGGTGCAAGAAAGAAAGGATAGAATTTACAAAAATACAGTTAACAGTTCCCTCTATTAAAGTGGGATGTACTAGAATAAAAACTTTGGAAGCAACCAACGCATATTTGTTCGAATTGTTAGACAGAATTGAAAAGTTGGAGAAGAAGAATGAACATTGTAAAAAGTAAACACTCATTCCCCCCAAGAAAAACAAAAAAAAATAATAAAATAGCAAAATCAAAAAAGTAGATGTAGAATAGAGATCGAGGAATAGATCACTTTGTGGTAATGGACTAACATGCCACTTAGTGCTCTATTCCTCGTTCTCGCGTTATATTGGATGACCTTGACCTACATTAGTAGGGTGGGGGAAATTGAAAATGGTGGGGGAAAGTGTATAAAGGACGACCCTACTATAGAGGAATCACTCTGAAAGCAAACTTGTCACGAGTATGGACTTGACCACAAGCAAAGAAGATAGAAACAAAGATTTCGAGAAATGGCTAAAGTAAGAGAGTCAAGAATAAGGTTGAGATTTTACAAACTAATTCCCGGTGTTAGGTTAGGAGAAATACGATCTAGAACAGTGGACTTGGCAGCTGATTATATCAGTTACTTACATTCGGAATTAATGGTAAAGGAAGCAAGAATAGAAGAGCTGGAGCACAAGATAAAACAATATATTGAAACATCGAACAGTGAACCTATAAATTTTGTAATAAAAGAAGAAGATGTAAAAGACTTAAACTAAACAAAAGAAAATGAGCTTGGACTTTGGTTATTGATTGGACACTTCTTAGAGAATAGGGAATAGATCACTTTGTAGTAATTAATTATCATGCTGCTTAGTGATCTATTCCCAGTTCTCGCTTAATAAAAAATGACCTTGACATACTTACCAAAATATCATATAAGCCGGATTAAAAGCAGTTATTCCTCATTTACTTGAAATGGCTCCTGTGGACAACACTGATTATCCGAGGAAACCTCTTATTGAAATATTGTATAAAATTCAACTAGAGGATTTAAATATGGAAGAAGATGAAAATAACAGTGAAACATCAGAAGTAGAAACTATAAATGATATGGATGTGGATGTAACAACATCAGAAGAAGAAAATGCCAATGATGTGGAGAATGAAAATTTGAATATGGATGTAGTAACATCAGAGTCTTCGTCATCATTTGAATATGAAGAAATGCATATTGAAACTCCAATTCATATAGAGAATACTAACGAAGAATCTGTTTGTAGAAGATTAATATTTTGTTCAAGACGTTTGTTTTCTTCTGAAAGTGAAGAAGAAGAAGATGAAATAGTAGTGGGGGAACTATTATAAAAGAAGGAAAGGGAGAGCTCATTTCATTTCTTGGCGAAATTTTGAAGAGTGAACACCACCAAACATGTATCATTGCGATAAATGTTTGGAATCGCTTAACGATGATATTCTGTTAGAAATACATAAGGAACTAATTCACAACAACACAGAAGAACAAGAAGAACAAGAAGAACAAAATGAAATAACAGCAAGACCTACAACAACTTTACCAAATTTACAAGTATCAGCTTTACCCGGAAAGGTAGTAATGCATCATAAGATTCAAAATGAAGATTTAAACTTAGAAGAATTTATTAGAGAAGCAAAACCAATCATAAGTAGAACTTTAAAAGAAGAATTAAAAAGATTAAATTTTCTCAAATTTGGTTTACTACTAGAAGCTATGTTTATAAATGTACAAGAAGAATTATCACCAAGAGGATTTATAACTAAAAACCAAACTATCATAGGAAGTTCAGACATTGATTTAATAGTTGAAAAATGTATAGAAGAAATATTAACTAAAATTCAGGAACATGAAGGACGAGGATCAGGGTGGAGTCTTATAAGTATTGAAGGATTAAATATAAGAGTTCATAAACATGGATATGGACTAATGGGATCTAGTTATATTCGTTTGCCAAAAATAATTGAGGATACAAGATCATGTGTTAATGTGAAAAATCAAGATAACGAATGTTTTAGATATGCGATGACTTGTAAATTTGTACCAAATCATTGGAATGAACCAAACCAGCACTATGAAAATCAAAGATATAGATATAACTTTCAAGGAATTAGCTATCCTGTATCACTAAAAGATATATCAAAATTTGAGAAGAAAAATCCCGGCACATCTATTAATGTTTTTGGATTAGATAGTTCAAATAAAGTTTATCCTTTACGTATTGCTAAAGAAGAGTTAGCAGATCATACAGATTTACTACTACTAACACAAGGAGATGTATCTCATTATGTGTATATAAAGAAATTTGACTCTCTTGTTAACAAGCAACTTTCAAAAAATCGAAACAAAAAGCTGATTTGCAAGAGATGTTTTAATTTCCAACGAGAAGGAAGACAAGGAATGGAATGGTCACAAGAGCACAAAAGATTATGTAACAATAATTATGAAGCAAAAATTATTTTACCTTCAGAAAGCAGAGCATTTGTTACATTTCAAAAAGTTCATCATCAATACCGTATCCCTATAGTTGTATATGCGGATTTTGAATCAACACTAATTCCTATAGAAGATGAAAATTGTGAAGCTAGAAAAAGTGTCAAATATCAAATGCATAAACCAAATATTTTTTGTTTGATGGTTAAATCAACATTATCAGAAGAACATTTAAACCAATATGGATTAACTTCAGAACCTCTAGTATATATCGTGGTGAAAATGAGGAAACAATATTTCTTGACCATTTATATTTAATAGCTGAAAATGTACAAAGATTATATACGAATATCATACCAATGAAACCGATGGAGGAAGAAGAGGAAATTCAACATGAAAATGCAACTCATTGTTTCTTATGTAAAAATGAATTTACCATTGACAATTATAAAGTTAAAGATCATGACCACCTTACAGGTTATTACAGGGGTGCTGCTTGTAATAAATGTAATTTGAGCTATCGTTTACCACTATTTATTCCTGTGGTTCTGCATAACCTCAGTGGATATGATGCTCATTTTATAATACCTGAATTAGGAAGAGACAATGGTTCGATAGATGTGTTGGCTGAAACTTCAGAAAAATTTATAAGTTTCTCTAAAACAGTTGGAAATGTCAAATTAAGATTCTTAGACTCCAACCGATTTATGCCGTCGAGTTTGTCTAAACTTTCTGAAAATTTAAGGAAACAAGATTTTATTGAAACAAAGAAGATTGTAAATAACGACAAACTGGATCTCGTACTTCGGAAAGGTGTTTTCCCATATGATTATATAGACAGTTTAGAAAAATTTAATGAAACATCACTTCCGCCAAAAGAAGAATTTAAAAGTAAACTATACGACATGGACATATCTCAAGAGGATTATGATCATGCATGTAAAGTATGGAATGAATTAGGATTTACAACATTGGGAGAATATTCAGATTTTTATGTTAAATTAGATGTAACTTTATTATGTGATATAATGGAAGAATTTAGAAATACGTGTTTTGCAGCATATGGATTGGACCCTCTTCATTCATACACTTCACCTGGACTAGCATGGCAAGCCATGTTGAAAGAAACAAATTGTAAATTACAACTTCTTACTGATATAGATATGGTTTTGATGTTAGAATCAGGAGTTCGAGGGGGATTGACACAAAGTGTAACCAGACATGTTAAGGCGAATAACAAGTATCTGCCCGATTATGATGCATCAAAACCAACAACATTCCTAGGTTATTTCGATGCAAATAACTTATACGGATGGGCAATGTCAAATCCCCTTCCATATGATAATTTTAAATGGATAGATCCAGAATCGATTGGAAACATTATGGATTTACCAAAGCATGGTGAAACTGGTTACATTTTTGATGTTGATTTTGAATATCCTGAACATCTTCACGATCATCATTACGATTTACCACTTCTTCCAAAGACTGAAATTTCCCCTACTGGAAGATGGCCGAAATTATTAATGACTTTAAACAATAAGTCTAGGTATGTTGGACATTATTGGATGATACAACAGGCTTTAGACTTGGGATTAAAAATTACAAAAATTAATCGAATACTACAATTCTCTCAATCTTGTTGGTTGAAACCGTACATCGACAACAACACAAGAAGAAGAGCTGCCGCTACGTCAAGTTTTCAACAGGATTTCTTCAAACTGATGAACAATGCAATATTTGGCAAGACTTTAGAAAACAAAAGGAAACATAAGAATATCAAATTAGTAACTGATCCAGTAAAATTACAGAAACTAGTGCAACCAAACAAACTTTGGTTCATCCGTAATTATAAATGGAAATCTTGTCGTCATTTCTATGAACAAAAAATCAGTTGTATTGGATCTTCCTTTATATCTTGGAATGTCAATATTGGATATTTCTAAAACACTCATGTACGAGTTTCATTATAAGAAGATGGTTAATCATTATGGAAGAGATAACATTGGTATTGCATATATGGATACGGATGCACTTATTTACTGGATTAAAACAAATGACATGTATGAGGATTTACGAACCTTTGTATATAAAGATGATTTTGATTTTTCCGATTATCCTAAGGACCATCCAAATTACGACTATGACAAAAACAAAAAAGTATTGGGAAAATTTAAAGATGAAACAAATGGTGTGCCGATGATGGAAATTGTAGCATTAATGTCTAAACTGTATTCATTTCAACTGTACATAAATGAAAGGAACGAATATCAAGTCACAAAAAAGCCAAAGGAATAAAGACATCTTTCTTAAAGAAGAATGTACAGTTTCAACATTATAAAAGATGTTTATTTGAAAATGTTGAAACAACTGCAACATTTAACACTATTAGAAGTTATAACCACCAACTTTTTAGTGTCAAACAAACAAAGTGGGCATTAAGCTACAAAGACGACAAGCGATATATTTTAGAAGATAAAATTAATACTCTACCATTTGGCCACTATTCCTTGAACCCTATTGACCAGTAAACCTATTCTTCGTCCTTTACCTTCTTCCTTTTTCCTTTCCGTAAAAAAGAGGGGACATGGCAAGCCCAATGCCATGTTCCCTCTTTTTTACACTAATATTAAATGACCTTGACCCATATTTCAACTATATATAAGAGAATAAACCATTGTATGGATCAGTATTTCTACAAACGGTGTGCAAGCAACACTTTAAGATGGAAAGTGTAAAGGATAAGATTGTAAATGAACTACATAAACCAGCAAGAAGAAGATTTCCAAGAAGAAGTACAATCATTAAAGGAATGAATGATCTTTACCAAGCTGATCTTGTTGAAATGATACCACACAGTAAATTAAACAAAGGATTTAAATATATTTTAACAATTATAGACTGTTTTACTAAAATATCTGATGCTTTACCATTGAAGGACAAGACTGGTAAAAGTGTTACCAAAGCTATGGAAACAACAATACAAAGAAATAAATTTAAAATTAAACATTTACAAACGGATGACGGAAAAGAATATTTTAATAAAGATTTTGGAGCTTTGATGAAAAAATATAAAATAAATCATTATTCTACAAATTCTGAAGTTAAAGCTTCAATAATTGAAAGATTTAATAGAACATTAAAAGGAGCTATGTATAAACAATTTTCAAAACGAGGATCATATATGTGGTATGACATATTACCACAACTTATAAAAGAGTATAACAATAAATATCATCGTACCATTGGAATGAAACCTATCCAAGTAAACAGTGCTAATGCTAAAATTGTATTACAACGTATCAAAAATAATACAACACCAAAAATAGAAAAGTTACAACCAAAAAAGTTTAAGGTTAATGATAAAGTTCGTATAAGCAAATACAAAGGTGTATTTAGTAAAAGATATCTGCCAAATTGGACTAATGAAGTATTTACAATTTATAAAGTGCTATCCAAGTAAACAGTGCTAATGCTAAAATTGTATTATAACGTATCAAAAATAATACAACACCAAAAATAGAAAAGTTACAACCAAAAAAGTTTAAGGTTAATGATAAAGTTCGTATAAGCAAATACAAAGGTGTATTTAGTAAAAGATATCTGCCAAATTGGACTAATGAAGTATTTACAATTTATAAAGTGCAACCAACTATACCTGAAACTTACATTTTAAAGGATAATAAGGGTGAATTACTTCAAGGTGGATTCTATGGACATGAGTTGTTAAAATCAACAGTTGGTGATGTATATCTTGTTGAAAAGGGTTTACAAAGAAAAAGGATATGGTTAAAGTTAGGTGGTTAGGATTTGATAAAAGTGAAGACTCTTGGATTCCTTCAAAAGACTTGGTATAGTTATTTAATAGCTCATTATGTGTTTAACCTTTAAACAAGATGGAGATTGTACAACAAAAAGATCGATTTAATATTAATAATATTGATGAATTGACAGTTGACAATAATAAGTTAAATCATGGTAAACATGGTGAATTACTACCAAATACGATAAGATGTTTAATAACTGGTCCTTCAAATTGTGGAAAAACTAATGTTGTCTTTAACCTTATAACTAATCCTAAAGGTTTACGCTTCAACAATATATATATTTTTTCAAAATCATTGCAACAACCAAAATATCAATTATTAGATAAAATACTTGCAAGTGTACCTGAAGTGAATTTCTACAAGTTTAATGCCAGTGAAACAATAATGCAACCAAGTGAAGCAAAACCATTTTCCATTTTTATATTTGACGATGTTTCTTGTGAAAATCACGATACTATAAGAAATTATTTTGCTATGGGAAGACATAATAATATTGATAGCATTTATATTGGTCAAACATACAGTAAAATTCCAAAACAACTTATAAGAGACAATGCAAATATGTTGATCATCTTTAAGCAAGATGAGACAAATTTAAAGCATATATATAATGATCATGTTAATGCGGATATGCCATTTGACAAATTTAAAGAAATGTGTGGTAAAGCATGGAATGAAAAATATGGATTTCTCGTTATTATGAAAGAAGAAGATATTAAAAATGGTAGATATCGTATAGGATTGGATAAATTTGTATTAATACATTGAACTACCTATGCTACATCTAGTAACACGTTGAACTTCACAGTGTAAACATGGTGAATCAAGAAAAACTATTAAAAGAAATAAAATCACTTAGTGATTCTATTAGAATAAAAAATCGTGCATTAAGGATGGGTTTAAGTGAAAGAGAAGAATTTTTAGAAAATACATTTAAACCTATCACGGAACCTTTAAAACAGATATCAGAAACTATTGGTAAACCTCGTTATGAAGGAGATGTTTTACTACTAGTTTCTAAACAAGAAGTACAAGCATTAAAAAAAAGAAGATGATGATGATTCATATACAAGTGCTAGTGAGCAAGAAAAACAAAAGAAGAAGAAGAATCAATTGTTGAAAAGGAAGAACAGCCAATACCTGAAGCAGAACAATCTATTCCAAATTTAACTCAATTGAGTAGTGATATATTACAACATGGACCTCTTGGACGAAAATATATAATGAAAATGCTACATGACATGAAATCAAATCCAAATTTAAGTTAATCACATGTTTATGGAGCAAGAATTGATGGGAATGAATTGAAAATTGGTAACTCTAAGCTTGAAGTAACTCAAGACGATTATATTATTATTGGTGATCATAGATATAAAGGAACAAAAGGATTATATGAATTAATTTTTAAAAATATACCAATAAAATATTCGGCAAAAGATTTAAATACTTTTAAAGAAATTTTACAAAATACTAACGCTCATAAAAGAAACTACTCAAAGGATGCAATGATTAATCGTTCACGTGCAACAAAATATAATATTGTTATAAAAAGATTGTTTTCCCCACGAAAATTACCAACATTACGTACCACACCGCCTGTGAGACAACCGTTAAAAAGAAAATCTTTATCACTTATGGATTTATCACTTTTTGAACAACATGGTAAAAAGAGTAAAGGAGATACTTCAACATCTGGTAAAGGATTAATGAAAAATCTATACAATACAAATGTTATCTACTACAACGACATCAATAAATTAGTTGACAGAATGAGACTATTGCATGAAGCTATGAAAGCCGGTCATACTGGTTTAAATAATGAATGGGTGGCTCTAGTTGATGAACTTAAAAATCGCGGCATAGTTATATAATTGTCCGCGAATATAAAGAAGTTGCAAGTGTAAGATGTATCAGTTCTAACATGAGCGTCGACAAGTTCGGACGCTACTCCTCTTTAGGAGTACAAGTTGGAGAAGACAGAAAAAGAAGCGGATTACCGCAAACACCTGAAGGTGACTATAACATAAGTAATAAACGTTTAAAATTAGTTAAAGATCCAGAAGAAGATACTGATGGAGCGAATTTAAAGACAGTAAAAGAAGCTACTTCAACATCATTGAAATTACATAAGAATACTTACGATGTTAAATCACATAGATTAATTAATGTTGGTAAACCAACTGAAGGTTCCGATGCAATTACTAAAGAGTACTTATCATCTGAACTTTCAAATACTTTAAAATTGCAATGGGGTAACAACTTAAAAGATGGACAAACGTATGATGCTGGAAATTATAGAATAACCAACGTGGGAAATCCCAAAAATGATAAAGATTCAGTTAATAAACAATATTTACATTCTATAATACCGGAAAAAACTGAACATGGATTTTCTTTTTATAAATTTATTATAAATGACATTGGATACCCAAAGGAAGACGGTGATGCTGTAAACCTAAAATACATCAAGGACAACTGTATTTTACAAGATGTTAATGGAATCAATTGTCATGGTAAAACATTGACAAATGTAAAGTTTGGTTCTCAACCAAAAGACGCTGTTACTATGGAACAATTATCTAAGGAATTAAAAAAGGAAACATCGAATTTTATAAAACATGAAGATGCCGTGCTAAAGCGAGGAAATACATTCATACATGGAAATGAAAAGTTTGATTTAATGCAAGGAAGTAATAATGAATGGGATGCGGGAGGTAAAAAGATAACAAATGGAAGACTTGGTGAAAAAAGTTCGGATGTACCTATAATGGCACAAACATTAATTGCAAAAGGTCCTTTATTAGGTACATACGAAGGTCATAATAGAAGAATAAAAAATATTATTCCTGGTTATGAAGAAAATGATTGTGTCACAGTGAAACAAACAATAACTTGGGATAAACGCAATGGAACTAAATTTGATGCTAAGATGAAGAAAATAATTAATGTTTCACCAGGTGAAGTTTTCAATGATGCTGCTACTATTGGACAAGTCATAACAACATCAAAAAGTGATTCGACCGCTTACACGTGTAATGATAAACGTATTATGCAGTTACACGATCCTCAACATCCAAAAGATGCTGTAAATTTAGATTGTTTAATAAGAATAGTAGGCAATTTACTTATTGATACCCACAATCATATAGCTAGTACAACTAGTCATGTAATAATTCAACCCGATGAACGGGAAGCTTGGATTAAAAATAGAATTATAAATCAATATATAATTAATTTGAATAACTAAGTGTTTAAATATAAAAAATTATACATAACTTATTCATTTATGTAATGTATCTTGTGGAGTAAACACACCAGTTTATATAAGACTACATAATGAAGGCCGTATCACTCAGTCATCATCAAGACAGCGACAAGAGAGGACGTGGTATAACTTCAACTGCGTTATCCCGGCTTAGACGGATACCTGTTGGTGCTGTTGTAAATCGAGCAATAGACGCTTTACCATACGAATTACATATTCCTGGAGGTTATCAATATTGTGGACCTGGAACTAAGTTGGCAAAACGTTTAGCAAGAGGAGATCCTGGAATTAATAAATCAGATCAAGCTTGCAAACAACACGATATAGCATATTCAAAGTTTAAAGATTCAACAAATAGATCAATAGCAGATAAAATTCTAGCAGAAAAAGCTTGGCAAAGAGTAAAATCAAGTGACGCAAGTATTGCAGAAAAAGCAGCGGCTTGGGCAGTAACAACAGCCATGAAGACAAAAGCTAAGTTTGGTGGTGGAAGACGACGTCGCAGAGGAAGACCTGCAAAAAGAAGAGCTCCCAAAAAAGGTGGAAATATTAGAAAGAGACGTCGTAGAACTCGTAAAGCAAAAGTAAAAAAGGCTTCTGTTTGGTCAATGGTAAAAAACGGAGCAGGTTTATACCTAAGACCGTACCGTGTGTACTAAATAAAAAAAAACAATTGATAATTCCAAATAAAGCCTTAACAAATCATCAGTTAAATGATTATGTAAAGTGTTTAAAAATACCATTTTTTCGAGGAGTTTTTATGAAAGATGCATTACCAACTAAAATATGGAAAAATGAAACTGGAACAGTAAATTTGGATTCCACCTATGGTTCAGGTACTCATTGGGTATGCTATAAAAAACTCGGACAAACTGTTTATTACTTTGACAGCTTTGGCAATGTACCACCACCAAAAGAACTTCAACATTGTTTTCGAAACTCCAAAAATATTTTTTACAATTACAAAAGAGAACAACCTAACAATACTGAAATATGTGGACATTTATGTTTGGAGTTTCTAGCAAAAAGTGTCAGTCACCTTTAAGATGTCATCGTATACAGTGTCACTGAGTGGAAATTCATCCACATTAAAAAGTACGCTATTCCCAGCATTGCGTTTATCCAAGGAAAGATTATGGGAAGCGGCATTACTTGATTTGACTACCTACAATTCAATTCCTAATGTTACAGAAGGAAAAAACAATTTACTACATTATTATGAAACTAAGGATGCTGCAGGAAAATACTCAGAATTGAAAATAATTACATTTCCTACTTGAGCTTATGAAATTGATGATATAAACCAATTATTACAGAAAAAACTCGGAGAAGATAATATCACAATCAAAGGAAACAATAATACTTTAAAAGCAGAAATAACTTCAAAATATTATATAGATGTCGGAATGAAAAACTCTATTGGCAGTTTACTTGGATTTACAGATACAAAAAAAGGAAATCTTAACTCCTGGAACTACTCATTCAGGTGATACAACTGTTACAATATTAAAAGTAAATAGTATTGATGTAACATGTAATATTATACATGGATCGTATAGAGAAGGAATAAATCAGCATATTTTACATACATTTTATCCAACAGTTGCTCCAGGTTTTAAAATTGTTGAGAAGCCACAAAACTTGATATACCTACCATTAAACACCAGTTTCATTTCAGACATCGTACTGAACATATTGGATCAAGACGGTCATAGTGTTGACTTTAGAGGAGAAACAATTACTATACGAATACACATCGGAGCGGCAACATAAAAATCAACATGGGATTATCATTTAAACCGCAAAGGAAGAGTCGGGAGCTCAGTAGCTCCTCGACATTGGAAGAGTTAACATCAGACAACATTCGTTTTCTACAAAAGATTGGATTGAAACTTAACAACGATAGATATCCTGGATATATCTCAAGGACCGACATTCGACGAAACACTATGGGAGAAGGAATATCACACACACAACCCTTACACTTCATCAAAATTAAACAATAATGATGAAATAAGGATTCCCATTCAACAACAAGATATTTACACATTAACATGTGAAAGTTATTTGTACATCGAAGGAAGGGTATTAAAATTGGATGGAAAAACTGCTTCAACAGTTCCTTTTATAAATAACCCAATGGCATATCTTTTTGATGAAATAAGATATGAAATATCAGGGGTGACGGTTGATTCAACAAAAAAGGTTGGTATAACAACTACATTAAAAGGATTAACATCATTAACACCACATGAGAAGAATTCAATAGTCACCGCCGGATGGGTTGCTCCCGATAAAGACACTATAACACCTGCTTCCAACGGTTATTTTGATTTTCATGTACCTTTACGATTGCTTTTAGGATTTGCTGAAGATTACAAACGGGTTATAATAAATGTCAAACAAGAATTAGTTTTACTCAGATTTTCAACTAATAAGGATTTAATACTTGCAGACCCTGCGACTACAGAAGACAAACTGGAATGGCAATTACAGTTGGATAAAGTTGTTTGGAGAGTACCTCATGTAAGATTAGCTGATGAACATAGAATCATATTGTTGAGAAAGTTAAAATCTGACCGTGACATTGTGATGCCATTCCGAAGTTGGGAATTTCATGAATACCCTACATTACCTCAAACAGAACGACAAACATGGACCGTCAAGACATCAACTTACTTGGAACGTGCAAGGTACATAATACTCGGTTTTCAAACTAAGCGAAAAGATGTTATTACTGCAAATGCTGGTCAATTCGATCACTGTAAAATAAAGAATTGGAAAGTTTTCCTAAACTCTCAATTCTTTCCATATGACAATTTAAATGTCATGTTTAGCAAAAAACGTTTTTCCATTTTATATGATATGTATGCAAGATTTCAATCATCATATTATGGAAAGACTAATACACCACTATTATCACCTGATCAGTATTATTCCAAGGCTCCAATAATTGTAATCGATTGTTCAAAACAAAATGAATCAGTAAAATCATCAAGTGTGGATATAAAAATTGAAATGGAATTTGAAGAACCAGTAGCTGATGGAACTTCGGCATACTGTCTAATTCTACATGATAAAATAGTTACTTACACACCACTAACCGGAATAGTGAAGAATGTACTTTAAGAAGAATTAGTACAACTACTGCAAAATATTGAGGTTAGAATTATCTTCCTCAATTTTTAAGGTTAGAATTTTGTTTCTAAAAGACAAGTTGAAAATAAACAATTATATAATTGTATAAATTTCAAGGATTTTACAAAAAATATAAAAGCAGGAAAATAATAGTAGAAACTTCATTCTATCTTCAACCATCGTATGGGAAACATCATTCGCAAGATGAATTCTACTAACGGAGAAGAAAATACACCTTTAATGGATGAAAATAGTTCTGATATAGAAAAGCAAGTTGAACAAGATATGGATGAATTCCTCAAGTTTAACAAACATAAGAAGAAAGAAGAAGAAGGAGAAGATGAAAAAGAAGTAATAAGAAAAAAGGTTGAAGTTAACATTACAACAAATATTTTAACAGAAGTATTTCTTCGAATTTTCTACCCTATTTCTTCATGCATGACAAAAAGTATATCGGTTGGAATTGTAAAATCATTGGATTATTTACCAATTGTTATGTTAAATCAAGGAAGTAAAATGGTTATCTTTACTGAAACTTCTTGGGATTCTCTAATGAAACATTTACATCTTTTGGAATGTTATTTAACTAACAACACATTTGGAAAAAGAACAAGATTAAGTTTATTAGAATCAAATATTGAAGTTGATATAATCAAACATCGTGGAGGACAAGTTGTTCGCTTCAAAGATTTAACTAGACATGATGTAAAATTACATTTCACCAAAGAAGAATTTTACACTTTAAGTTGTACTACCGGTCCTGTCACTAGATACTTAAAACAACTAGTATTTTCAAGTACAATAATCAAAGATTATCTAATCGATACATTAGACAGACAACCATTCATTCCAATTTTATATGGTCCTGTGGATACTTCAATTTTTAATCGAATACCTCAAGAAGTAGATATGTGGAGACAATTAAACAACTATCACACCAATTTTAATATAAACGAAGAAGCACAAGAAATAAAAGAAGAACAATCGTGTTTGTAATAACAGTCAGTTGTGGATGAGACTTCATCATGAACAAACAGGTTTCGTTTTCTACTGCATCACAGTTAATGGAAGTTAAAAGAGGTATAATTGAATTTCAAGCTTTTCTAGGGAATGATGGAAATTTCATCATTAAAGAATTAGTAATTTTTGGATATGAACACATCTGTAATTTATCATTACTTATTCAAACCTCCATTTCCATTCAATAAACTAACAACTAAAGCGAAAGTTACAAACAAATGGTTGAACAAACATTTTCACAACTTAAAATGGGATGAAGGTTTTATTCATTATAACATGATGCCACATATTATGAATCATTATTGTAAAGAGTTTAAAACTATCTACACAAGAGGATTGGAAAAAGCAAATTGGATAAAATCATTTACAACCAACGAAGTAATTAATGCAACAATGGATAGAGATTTCCAATGCTACTTCAACGAGATTTGTATTTCATCAAAAAGTTTTAAACATCGAAGGTCACAATGCGCTTTAAAGAATGCCTACCGCTTAAATAGTTTCCTTCAACAAAATGGTGGGGGTAGTGTCGGTGGTGGGGGTAGTGTCGATTATAAAAGTGAGAGCGCTACCATGACACAGCATGAGTATTACTCGAACCTCCGAAGAGACAACATCTCCAACGGACATTCTTATTAACAAGAAGATTAGCAACAGCAAAAACATTAAGATGGCATCAAACAACTTACTTCAAAATTTAGTTGAACAATTCAACGCTCATTCAAAATCAACAATCTTACCAACGAAGAAATGTTCCGAGCTGAAAAAAGAAAAACACTACATCATTCATACAATAAAAAAGATGGAAACTTCAGTAGGTGATGCTATAAATTGCACTTTGAGCGAGGCACCTTATACAATTGGTGATGAAGCAAAATTTCAGATCTTCTTACCAAAGCGCTTCGTACAACTACTTCAAAATGAAGATCTTCGTATAATTCAACCCGGCTCACTCTATTTAGTATCACATGGACCCAGTGGAAACAACTCTACTGAACTTACAATTCATGTAACACCTACTACTGATTAGTTTGTACATAAAATTGTAAATATTTCTTTGTAATTGTTTCTCATTAAATATGATATAAACCTAAAAAAAAAATAAAAAAGCAACATATTGTAATGTGTTTGTACATTACAATATGTTGCTTTTTTAAAAATTCCATGGGATGACCTTGACCCAATTTTGTATGATGATAAAAGTGAAAATCAACTTGTGAAATTCATCAGTCTATGACTACCTTTCGTACCATACACATCTTACTCTCTATCACTAAATACAAAACTTCAACATGTCCCTAAAGGTTAAGTGTGCATCTTATGATACCAACACCATAACTACTTTTGAACAACTTGAAGATTTAACTAACGAAATGCGAGTTTTACTTACCGGTGGTTATCACTTAACTGTTGATGTTAGTGCTACTAATACAAGGATGTTCACTAAAACAAAATATTGCGATGATGAAATATTTTTTCTACACAACCTACAACTTCTTCATCGCCAGCTGGTCATTATAACGTCAAGTTCCAGAAGTATTACCAATGTTGAATAACTTTTAATAAATAAAATTACAACTAAGGAATCACGTGATCAATGTCAAGTTCATAAAAAGGATGTAACAGTTGGATAAATAATCATTCGCTTCTCAGCTCTCACCACGACAAGATCTATTCTAGAAAATGTTATACAGAATGATGATTGAACTTGATGGGAAAATCTATGGAAAAGATTATAACACTGTTGAACAAATGACTCAAGATTTAGATGTATTAACTAAAGAAGGATATCAAGCTAAATTAATTTTAAAATTTCCTGAAGTACATCCACTATCAACAGAAGAACTTATTGCTATGGCTAAGGCAGAGAAAGAGAAAAAGTCTGAAGAAAACAAACAGAAACAAACTTCCTAAATTTCAATAATCCTTACACTTGTAAGGTATAATTTTTTAAAACTCCATTTGGATGACCTTGAAATTACCCCTACCACTTTTCATAGTATATAAAACTCGCTATTCATCACTATACATTCTTATTCTTTCACTAGACTCCGCAGCGTCAACATGGAAGAGCAAAAATACAAGTACAAACCTCGTTACTGTTGTGAACAACAGTGTACAGATTTAGGACCAATGATGGTGGATGGGTTAGCTTGTACTAAATGTGAATTCTTCGGATCTTGTTATTGCAAATGCAAAACAAAACAACTACCGCCACCGGACTTGCGAACTTTCAAATTTTACAAATCAAGATATTTTCATACATGTTGTCCTCAAAGATGTTTCAAATTTCACCCTCTAGATCTTGCTCATTGTCAACGAACCAAGTCTCATCAAGATGATTTTTGTACACATATGATAAAAAGATGTAAATACAGGTCAGATTGGTATTCCGATCCTGTAGAACCATCAAATGTATAATTTCAGTTTTACACTCTTTTTTAAAACTTCAATTGGATGACCTTGAGATTTCCCCCACCACTAGTTCTAATTTTTATATAATATTAAATCATTCCACTTCCAACACTCTAACTAACAACATGGAAAACAAATTTATCAAGTTTGAACATATAATAACTGACAGGGAGGAGATGGAAGAATTGTTTCAAAACTTACTTTCTATCATTGATGAATATCCTATAAGATGGTTCAGAATTGTAGTTCAATATTTAAATCCTGGTGAATTGTTTTCTTCATCGAGTGAAGAAGATGAAACAACTACTTCGGTTCAAATAATTGAATTAAAAGACGAAGAAGAAGAACTAAACGTTTTATTCAATCATAAGCTCAAGGTTCCCTATATAAAAGCCCCCTCCCTAGACAGCCCCCCTCCCTAGACGCCTGCTCAAGGTCACCATTATATAAACCCCCTCCCTAGGCGCTGATCCTCATTCGATTGCCAACTCTCTAACGATGAACACCTCTCCATTGGCACGAATGAATTCTAGTTTTGAAATAAACTCAAAAGAAGATTTACAAGAAATATTTAATACTTTAAATGAAATTATAAATAAATTTAACACTATTAAAATGAATTTGGAAATAACTTACGCTTGTCCTATTTGTGATAAGGTTGAAAGTTCTGATGAAGACAGTTTACTAAATCTTACTCCTCTTACCCCTCTACAGTCGGACACAACTTCTGAGGCAAATGATGAGCAACATCTTTCCCCCACCACTTCTATGTAACAACACTCTTTCCCCCACCACTTCTTTATTTAACCGACATTTCCCTCTTTCAATTCTCATTCCATCGTCACCTCTTCAACTATCAACATCGCTTGTTTCAAAATTTCAAAAAACACAAACATGATGGATATGATGGATGAAGTTCCATTTGTAACAAGGATGGAAGAGGATAAATTGAAATTGGAAATCAAACGATTGGAAATGGAACGGGAAAACCAACTCGAGATGTTACGTTTGTTCAAACTTTTTAAATACATCATCTGGGGACTCTGCGTTTACCTTCTCATCGTCGTCGGTGTTTGTGTTTACAACTCTGTAGTTCATAACAAAACTTCAACTTGTTTAAACACTGCTGTCACACATTGATTGTATGTTTTTCACAAATAAAATTCACAAACCTAATTCTATACCTATCCCGCTATCACCGGTTAGTTCAAATCTCCGAACTATTACTCCGGTGGTAGCGGGATAGGGTTTTTTAAAACTTACTCTGGATGACCTTGACATACTTTCCATAACCCAATTGTTAAGTTGAATTTCAAATTTCAAATAACATCTGCTCCCCCACCGGAAGCTATATGGCATGGCATATGGCGACAGCATCTGATTTGCCATCTGGCCGATGGCAGCTGGCTGGCAGCTGCTGGCAAATGGCACGACTTCCGTTTTGAAAGTAACCAAACCCCACTACTAACAGGAAAGCCATTGGATTATTTATAAATGGAACTTTTGTACCAGTAGTCTTACCATCCTTTTTAGTAACTTTTCCTTCAATATACAAGTAACTTTCACATGGTAGTGTGTAAATGTCTTGATTTTGTATGGGGATACGAAATTCATCGTTATTGTTTAATTTCGATGAAGTGTAAGGGTTGTGGGTGTGATATTTTTTCCCATAGGGTTTCGTCGAATGTTGGACCCTGCGCTATATCCAGTATATCCATAATCGGTTAATTTTAATCCAATTCTCTCTAAGAAACGAATGTTCTCGCGTGTTAACTCCTCCACAGCTGAAGAGCTACTAATGCGGTTTCCCGTAGGTTGTTCGCTTTTAAATGTTAAACCCATGATTTTGTATTAAAGTGTCGATTTTAAATGTAATCTAATCGTAATAGGCTCTTCTCTGAAGTCTACCAAGTTACCGTCTTGATCCAGTACGCTCAGCACGATGTCTGAAATGAAAGTGGTGTTCAACGGTAGATATACCAGGTTTTGTGGCTTTTCAACAATTTTAAATCCAGGTGGTACACTTGGGTAAAAAGTATGTATTATATGGGTGTTAGCCCCATCCGGTACTGTTTTCTTACCGGAATGTATTACATCTGGTTCTAAAACATTCTCATCGTTGGAAAATCCTAATAAATCACCAATTGAGTTTGGTTGAGTAAAATCTATATAATATTTGGAAGTAATTTCAGCTTTCATCGTATTATTATTACCTTTTAATGTTATATTGTCTTTTCCCATTTTAGTTTGCAAAAATTCATTTATATGATCAATTTCATAAGAACCTGTGGGTAACCTGCACTCTTGTAAGTCTGTAAATTTTCCGTTGGCATCTTTTCCCTTATAATAATGCAATACGTTATTTTTACCTTCCGTAACATTGGGAATAGAGTTGTAAGTTGTAAAATCCAATAGTGCCGCCTCCCAAAATCTTCCTTTTTGTAAGCGTAACGCTGGAAAAAAGGATACTTCGTAAAGTGGACGATTTTCCTGTTAATGATACCGTATAGGAAGACATCTCAATAGTGACTGATACTTTTAGCTAGAAATTCCAAACATAAATGGCCGCATATTGAAGTATTATCAGGTTGTTCTCTTTTATAGTTATAATATATATTTTTAGCAGATTTAAAGTAATTTTGAAGTTCTTTTGGTGGTGGCAAATTACCGAAACTATCAAAATAATATACATTGTTATTTAGTTTCTTATAACAAACCCAATGGGTGCCAGGCCCTTCAGTATTATCCAAATTTACAATTACTCTTTCCAGTCGTTTTTTCAATTTAGTTCCTGGTCCGCAATACTGATAACCTCCTGGTATATGAAATTCGTATGGTAATGCGTCTATTGCTCTATTTACAACAGATCCTACTGGAATTCGATTTAAAGCTTTACTTAATAGAGAAACCGCTGTGGACGTGATCCCACCTCCTTTCCTTACAGTGTCTCGATATGGACTGATGTACCAGAACATCATTATTGTCCTTTTATAATCGAAATGTACAGCTTATGTGTTACCTCTATGACGAGTTGGACATAAATGAAGTCGTTTATTGTGATCTTATATTAAATATCAATATCACCCCAATCTGATGATCTAAACTTTTGCGTATTAGGGTTAGTAAAGTATTTATTAAAAATTTCCCGTTTAATCCAATTACCTCTTTCGGATTCAGACACCCAATTACCATGTGTACGGGTTGCAATAAGATTGTATATATCAAATAATGCATTTCCTAAAAGTTTAACAAGAAAATTAACAGTGACGGCATTATCCACATGTTCAGGGTCTTTAAGGTCTGTTATACGTTTATTATTACAAGTATACACTTTACTATCCATTTGTGATAATGTGATAGCCTGTCCTATAGTTGCAGCATCTTTTGCTTCTCTTCCTTGTGCCATGTTTGTTATTTTGTGATTGTTACATGTAAAAAACGCATTGTAATTATTTGGATCTAGATGTACTGTTTGTCCTAAGGTAGCTGCGTCTCCATTTGCTTGATCCCATGACACATTTGATAACCTTCCATACATGCAATCCCAATAAGCGTTTTTGTATGTCAATAAATGAAATTTTTCATTACCTTGAATAAAGTCATCCCCTTGCTTCGATAATACTTCATCTCGTTTTACAAAAGAGGTTGTTTTCTGTTTTAAGGTTTCCATCATTTGACCAACTGTTGCACCATCTGATGGTGCTGAACCATCTTTTACATTCGCCAAACAATTACCAAGACAATCGATAACTCCTACATCACGTGTGACACAATGATCTTTTATATATTTGAGATTTACAGCATGATTTTTATTTTTTGGATAACCTATATCGTTAATAACAAATTTATAAAATGAAAAGCCATCTTTTGTATTTTCAGGTATTATAGAATGTAAATAACGTCTATTTACGCTGGCTTTTTCATCTTTAGGGTCATCTACGTTGGATATACGTTTATTGTTGGCACTATACGTTTTTCCATTGAATTTTAACGTATTTTTTAGTTCGGATGACAAATAACCTCTGTTTATTGCATCACCGTTTTGATTTGGTTTACCAACGTTGATAATTCTATGATATTCTGCATCATAAGTGTTATTTTGTAATCTTAATGTTGGCGATATCTTTTCCTTTAATATTTTTAAATTTATTGCATCATTCTCATCCGTGGGATCTTTTATGTTTTTTAACCTCTTATTAGTAATATCATAGTCTCCATCAGGTGTTTGTGGTAAACCAGCACTTCTTTTTAAACTATTCGCATAATATAACCCATCCGAGGAGTAACGTCCGAACTTGTCGACACTCATGGTGCAACTGAATAGTAATCTAGGGAGTAACGCATTTTTATGAGATTACCCCACGGTTTCGGAGTTCATCCACTAAAGCCACCCATTCGTTTTCCAATCCAGTATGACCCGCTTCTTTAGCTTCATGTATTAGTTTCATTCTATCCACCAATTTATTGATATTATTGTAATAAATTACATTTGTGTTATATAGTTTCTTCATTAAACCTGTACCTGTAACAGACTTACTTCTTTTTCTTCGTTCCTGAGCACTTACATCCAAAGTGGATGCCATAAATCTTCGTTTTACAGGTTTTCTTTGTGTTAACGGCATTGTTTGTCTTCTAGTTGGTATTAACTTGGATACAAATTCTCTATATTTTAAAGACTTAGATCTAAAAGGATGCTGGTCAGGTAAATACTTTCTCCTATATGCATTTGTCTGTTCCAAAATCTTTTTATATGCTTCCATGTCTTTTTCTTTCACTAACGATACTGAAGGCTTATTTTCAAATAATAATTCAAATAATCCTTTTGTGCCCTTATATCTTTGATCACCAACAACAATATTATCATGTTCATCAACGTTTAACGGGCTATTACCTTTCATTAAACCATCTTCTGTTAATTTCGCTCCATAACTATGGTAATTCTTATTAGGAATTGTTCCGAGTAACATTTTTACCATGTATTTCCTTCCTAAAGGTCCTTTGTTATGAATGTTTTCACCCAACAAGCTTATGTTTGACGGTCCTTCTCTTGCCTCTTCTCTTTTTTCCTCTTCACTAGCAGTTAGTACATCTTCAGGTCCCCTTTCACTATATCCTGGTGATTCTAGCTCTCTTTCAGATTCTGCACCGGTAAAGCCACTATATGTAGAGGATTCCGGGTCTTCATCACTAAAACCTTCATATTTTACACTTTCTCTTTCAAACTTTGTGATAGGTGCAATAGCATCTCCTTCCAATACAGGTTTAGCGAATTTTTTGTTTAATTGTTTCAAGGGTTCAGTAATAGGTTTAAAAGTAGATTCAAGGAATTTCTCCCTCTCGCTATTACCTAGTTTTAATGCTCTGTTTTTAGCCCGAATAGAATCACTAAGTGATTTTATTTCTTTTACTAATTTTTCTTGGTTAACCATGTTTGTAGCAAGACGTGTTGTACAACAATGAATGTTTTATACCATGTTCAATGTATTAATATAAATTTATCAAATCCTATCCTGTATCGACCATTGTTTTGCGGTTGTTCCTTCATAATCGTTAGGAACCCATACTTTTCAGCCCAAGCCTTTCCACATAACTCTTTAAATCGTTCAAATGTCATATCCGCATTTACATGATCAAAATATATATGTTTTAGGTTGGTTTCGTCCTGTTTAAATACAATTAACATGTTTGCATTGTCTCTAATGAGTTGTTTAGGTATTTTGCTGTAAGTTTGGCCAATATAAATGGTATCTATGTTGTTATGTCGACCCATAGCAAAGTAATTCCTTATTGTGTTTTGGTTTTCACAAGATACATCGTCAAATATGAACACAGAGAATGGTTTAGCTTCTTGTGGTTGCATGACACTCTCGCTTGCATTAAATTTTAAGTATTTAACTTCAGGCACATTATTCAGTATTTTTTCCAATAATTGATACTTTGGTTGTTGTAGTGATTTTGAAAATACATATAGATTATTAAAACGTAATCCTTTGGGGTTTGTAATCAAATTGAATACTACATTAGTTTTTCCACAGTTGGAAGGTCCGGTAACCAGACAGCGCACGGTGTTTGGTAACAAATTGCCATGTTTCCCACTATTGAATTCTGAATTATCCACTGTGAGTTCATCTATATTATTAATAGTAAAAATCTCTTTTTGTGGTACTATCTCCATCCTTTGTAATGGTTCAACCTAAAATGATTCTTTATCGTTATATCAAATCCTTTTTAGGTATCCAAGAATCTTCCGTCTTATTAAACCCTAACCATCGTACTTTAACCTTATCTTTTTTCCGTTGCAACACCTTTTCAACTAAATATACATCACCTACTGTTGATTTTAACATTTCATGTCCATAAAACCCTCCTTCAAGCAATTGTCCTTTATTATCTTTTAAAATATATGTCTCGGGTACTGTAGGTTGTACTTTGAATACAGTAAAGACCTCATTGGTCCAATTTGGCAGATATCTTTTACTAAATACACCTTTATATTTACTTATTCGCACTTTATCACCAACGTTAAATTTTTTAGGTTTTAGTTTTTCAACTTTTGGTTTAGTATTCATTTTTATACGTTTTAATACAAGGTTTTCATTTTTACTAGTTACTTGGTTTGGTTTCATCCCGATAGTCCTATGAAATTTGTTATTATAATCGTTTATAAGTTTTGGTAACATATCAATCCATATGTGCGATCCTCTGTTGGAAAACATTTTATACATTGCACTTTTTAAAGTTCTGTTGAATCTTTCAATTATTGAGGCTTTTACCTCTGAATTGGTTGAGTAATGATTTATATTGTGTTTTTTCATTAAGTTTGCAAATTCCTTATTAAAATATTCTTTTCCATCATCTGTTTGTAAATGTTTAATAGTATGTTTGTCTCTTTGTATAGCTATTTCCATTGATTTTGTAACACTTTTGCCGCTTTTATCTTTTAGCGGTAAAGCATCCGCCATTTTTTAAAAACAGTTAATAACAGTCAATATGTATTTATATCCTTTATTTTGTTTGCTATAAGGAATCATTTCTATTAAATCCGCTTGATATAAATCATTAATTCCTTTTATCACCGTATTTCTTCGTGGAAACTTTCTTCTTGCAGGTTTATGAAGTTCATTGACAATTTGTTGCTTCAAGTCCTTCATATTGCAGGTTTCAATGTTTATTGTGTCACATGTATAATCACAATGAATGTTGTTTTAAATATTCACATCATTTATATAGGTCAAGGTCATCCAAACTTGTGTAAAAAAATGGGGAACACGGTGTTAGACTTGCCGTGTTCCCCATTTTTTTACGGAAGGAAAAAAGAATAAGGTCGAAGTTGTAGAAGGACGAAGAATAGGTTACTAGTTGATAGGGTTTAGGGAGTAATGGCCAAAAGGAAGAGTGTGGATTTTGTCGGGCATAATGTGTCTTTTATCATCCCGAGCTGACAGTGCTTTTTTAATTTCGGTGACACTGTAGACTTGATGCTTGAAGCTTCGGATATTGTTGAATGTTGCTGATATTGTAGTATCTTCAAACAAACAAGTCTTGTAGTGGTCAAATGTCACGTGTTTTTTTCAAATAAGATGTCTACACTCCTTTTGCTTTCTTGACTGTCGGTGTGTTGTTCTCGTGGTACATCTTAAATGAATACAATTTCGCCATCAGCGCCACTATTTCTTCTAAAGGCATTCCATTTGCTTCATCTTTGAATTTTCCAATTACTTTTTTATTTCTTTCATTAAAATTTGGATGGTTCTTCGGATAGTCAGAAAAGTCGAAATCTTCTTTGTATGGAAAAGTCCTTAGGTCTAGGATAAACGCGTCCGTAACCATGTATGCGACTCCAATGTTTTCCCTTCCGTAGTGTTTAACCATTTTGTTATAATGGAAATCATACATCAGGGTTTTACTTATGTCCAAAATCGACATACCTATGTATAACGGACGGTCCATGACTATTGTTGTTTTCTTCATACTGACAGCGACTAGATTTTCGTTTATAATCATGGATGTTCCGAAATTTGGTTTTTGCACTAATTTTTCCAATTTCCTAGGATCACTCACTAATTTTACATTTTTGTGTTTTCTTTTGTTCTCCAAGGTCTTCCCGAAGATGACATTGTTCATTAATTTATAGAAGTCCTTTTCAAATGCTGTTGTCGCTGCAGCTCTTCTTGTAGTGTTGGAATCAATATATGGTTTCAACCAACAAGACTGGGTGAATTCAATTGCTCTATGAATTCTCACTATACGTAGACCCAATTCAAGAGCCTGTTGAACTACCCAGTAGTGAGCCACATACCGATCTTTATTCTCCAAGGTCATCATCAATTTTGGCCATCTTCCTGTCGGTGAAACTTCAGTCTTGGCTAGGAGAGGCAAGTCGTAGTGATGGTCATGAAGGTGCTCCGGGTATTCAAAATCACAGTCCAAAATATAGCCTTTTGGACCATCCTTTGGAATCTGTGAGATGTCTCCGATGGTGGCCGGGTCGATCCATTTGAAGTCAGCGTAAGGAAGCGGATTTGACATTGCCCAACCATAAAGGTTGTTTGCGTCAAAGTAGCCAAGGTAGACCGATGGTTGTTGCTCGTCGAAGCCGGGGATGTACTTGTTGTTGGCTTTAACATGACGTGTTACAGCTTGTGTCAAACCACCCCGTACACCAGATTCCATCATGAGCACCATATCAATATCGGTTAGAAGTTCTAGTCGACAGTTGGTTGACTTTAGCATAGCTTGCCATGCTAATCCTGGAGATGTGTACGAGTGTATAGGGTCCAGTCCATAGGCGGAGAAGCAGGTGTTTCGAAATTCTTCCATTACATCGCACAGCAGAGTTACGTCCAATTTTATATAAAAGTCAGAATATTCCCCTAAGGTTTGGATGTTCAGTTGGTTCCAAACATTACAAGCATGATTGTAGTCTTCAACGGAAATTTAACTTTCGTTTAATTTGCTGTTGAAGGCTTCAATCGGTGGCAAACTGGTTTCTTCTAATTTTTCTGTAGAAGTTATGTAATCATAGGGGAAAACTCCTTTTCGTAATACTAAGTCTAATTTATCTTCAGGTACAATTTTGCTGGTTTCTTTTAGGTCTTCTCTTCTTAGGTTCTCTGACAATTTGGCTAAACTAGATGGCATAAATCTGTAAGAATCTACGAAGTTTAATTTTACCTATTGTTTTTGAAAAGCTAATGTACTTTTCCAATGTTGTAGCAAGAACATCAATTTTACCGTCATCTCTTCCTAACTCTGGGATAATAAAGTGGGAGTCGTAGCCGCTAAGATTGTGTAAAACGACAGGAATAAAGTTTGGCAGTTTGTAATTTATATTGCATGAATTACAAGCAGCTCCTCTGTATAACCCTGTCAGGTGATCATGGTCTCTTACTTTATGATTTTCTTCACTGAACGTCTTTTTGCATAAATAGCATCTTGTCGCTACGTTGTATTCTTCTTGTTGATTTTGGTTTAAAGATTCCATAGGTACAATATTACTAAACAAGCGTTGAACCTTTCCAGCAATATCGTACAATTGGTCTACAAAATACTTAGCGGCTTCTTCACCACGGTAGAGTATTGGAGTGGATGTTAAACCATAGTCTTGCAATTGGTTTTCAGACAAGGTTGATTTCACTAGTAGACAAAAACTGTTGGGTTGATGCAACTGATATTTTGTTCTTCTTGTCAGTTCACCGTCCGGTAGCTCTTGTGGTACTAACGTAGATTCAAAATCTGCGTAGATTACTACTGGAATCCGATATTGGTGAACTGTTTTGTTGAATTGGATAAACGCTCGAGATGGTGGTGGCAAACTAATCTTCACTTCATAGTTTTCATTACAAAGTCTTTTGTGTTCTATTAACCAATCCAATCCTCCATGTCTTAGTTCTTTATATGTGAAACAGAAACATCTTTTACACACCGTTAACCTACGTTTCTGTTTTGATAACTGATTTTGAACTAAGGCTGCAAAGTCTTTTATCCATACATAATGTGAAATTTCACCCTTAGTTATCAATAACAAATCCGTGTGGTTTCTTTGTTCTAATTTTACTACCCGCAAAGGATAAATGTTGTTCGAATCATCCAGACCAAAAACATTGACTGAAACACCGGAATTTCGCTTTTCAAATTTGTCAATGTCTTTTAAAGTAACTGGGTAGGTAAGACCTTGAAAGTTGTAGCGGTGTTCATTCTCATAGTATTCTCTACCAACTCTACAAGGATGGTCTTTAACATACTTGGTTAACATTGCATACTTGAAACATTCATTATCCTCATTTTGAACATTTCTACACGAGTTAGTGTTTTGGATTTTCTTTGGTAGAGGGATAAAACTACTACCTCTTAAACCATATCCATGCTTATGAACCCTTACATCCATACCTTCAATTGATGACAAAGTCCATCCAGATCCTCTTCCTTCATGTTCTTGAAGTTTTGTTATAAGTTCCTCCAAGCATTCTTCAATAATATCATCAATGTTGGAGGTGAAGGTAAGGGTTCGGTTTTTTGTAATGAACGCTCTCAATGCTGTTTCTGTTGGAGAGACATTTCTCTGTGTAATGTTTCTCAACTTTGATCACCTGATGTTTTATCTTTGTTTGTTTACATTTGAATCTATTCTGGTTTTGTGTTGTTGTTAGTAAAAAAATGAATGTTCAACTTTTGTTTTTTTATTATAATTAAATAGTTTCATCCCACATAAATCCCTGGGGCACATTTTATCATCTCTCTTTTCAGGTTATGGGCCTCTTCACGTTAACTGTACAAATATTTATTGCAAAACCTTAAAGTAGGAAGTTTTCATTATATTTTTTGTCTCACATTTGTTGCAATTTTTGTTTAATTTCATTAACAAAATTGGGTTATAAAATCGACAATATGGGAGAAAGGGAAATGAAAATAGGTATTGAACTACTTGAAGGAGTTTCCAACTTCAATAATTGGGAAGTTTGCAATGAAAATGGCCCTGATTCATGAGGATATATGGAGTTCCATTGAACCAGATGAAACTGAGGAAGGTGAGGTAAAAACACCAGAGGATTTGGTAAGTGTAAAGAAAAAAGATCAGAAAGCGCTTGCTAAAATATGTTTATTTGTGAAACCTTGTTGTTATCCTCACATAAGAAATGCTAAAACCGCCAAAGAGGCTTGGGACAATCTTCAAAATGCTTTTGAAGATAAGGGATTAGTAAGACGGCTAAGTTTATTGAGAATTTTATTCAATATTAAACTTTCTCAGTTTGAGACTATGGATGCTTATGTTACTAAAATTATGTGTCTAGCACAACAAATAGCAGACATAAGTAAACCCATTGAGGATGAGTTTCTTGCTGTAATTATGTTAAATGGCTTACCGAGTCATTATGAACCAATGGTAATGGCTTTAGAAAATTCGGGAGTCTCATTGACAGCAGAACTTATTAAATCTAAGCTACTACAAGAAGATTTAAAGTCCGTCAGTCCTAGTCAAAGCAACTCTGGTCAAAACGCATTAGCTTCACATCACAATGCAAAGCGTTTTGTTGTAAAGTGTTTTCGGTGTCACAAAACCGGTCATAAAGCTTCGGAATGTTTCAAAAACCCTGCTAATTACGGGAAGAGTAATGCTAATAACAAACAGGCTAATCAAAAGTCAATTAAAACTAACAAAAATGATGATTGGTGTGTTTTGTCGGCATTAGCAGCAAAAACTAGTGCAGACCGTTGGTATCTTGACTCAGCTTGTACTAACCACATGACAAGTCAAAAGCATTTGCTTGTTACATACCAAAAATATAACAAAAATGGTATGGAGGTCACTGTGGCGAATAATGAAAAGCTTAAAGTCGAAGGTCAGGGGGAGGCGACGGTCATGATAGATTCTGTCGAGAGAAAAATCACTGATGTTGTTTATGTACCTAATTTAAGCTTAAATTTACTTTCCGTGAGTCAGATGATAAATAAAGGTTTGAAATTGGTTTTCTCTAATGACGGTTGTAACGTATATAAAGAGGAGGACTGTACTATCTCTGGTCACCCGGTAGCACATGCTACAAATGTGGATGGTCTTTACAAGTTGGATACTGATTCTGATAAGCAAATGTCAGCTAATCTTGCTGGTCAAGGTAAAGACAATATGGAAGAGCTATGGCACCGTCGACTAGCTCATTTGAATAGAAAATCTATGAATCTGTTGCGGAACAAAATGTCGACTGGAATATCATACTCTTGTCAAGGTTCACCCTGTGTTTCTTGCATACAAGGAAAACAAACTACAACTCCTTATTCAAAATGTAAGAAAGGGACTCGCGCTACAGAGATTCTAGGTTTAGTGCACTCTGACTTATGTGGCCCGATGAGTGTTAGTTCACATGGAGGTGCAAGATATTTACTAACTCAAACTGATGATTTTTCAAGAAAGACATTCGGTTACTTTTTGAAGCAAAAAGATGAAGTTGTTTCAAAAATTAAAGAGTGGAAATTGCTGGTTGAAAATGAAACTGGGAAGCGCTTGAAGAAACTTCGTACCGATAATGGGGGAGAATTTGTTAACAGGGAACTTGAAAATTTTCTTAAAGCTTCTGGAGTGCAACATCAGACAAGTGCTCCATATTCACCGTCCCAAAATGGTGTTGCTGAAAGGGCAAATCGCACGATTTTTGAGAAGACTCGTGCTCTGTTGCATGATTCAGGATTGGACAAAAAGTATTGGGCTGAAGCGGCTAACACGGTAATTTATTTGAAGAATCGATCCCCTACTAAAGCCGTTTTGGGGAAAACGCCTGAAGAGATGTGGTCTGGCAAAAAGGTCGACCTTAGTCATTTGAGAGTTTTCGGCTGCAGAGCTTTCGCTCATATTCCTAGTACGTTGCGGAAGAAACTAGATCATAAAAGTCGAGAGCTTATTTTTGTCGGTTACGCCCAAGATTCGAAAGCTTACAGACTTGTTGATCCTAAAAATCCTTCCAAAATAATTGTATATAGGGATGTTGTCTTCATAGAGGAAAAACCAGTTGAAGGGGGCGATGGAAGTGCAGATAAGAAATCTTACAAGATTTTTGATCTGACAAATGATGAGCCAGAACAATCCACTAAGGTTGCAGAGAACTTGGAAAGTGTGGTTGATTCAGACTCTACCTCCGCTAAAGATGTTTCTAGTATGGAAGTTGAATCAGATACAGAAACTGGAAATATCTCCACTGAAGATGTTTCTCATCTTGAAGATGAAACTGATACTAACTCAAAATGACAAAGTAATGAGAGAACTTAGTAATGATGGAATTCAAGAGGCAAGAAGGTATCCGCAAAGGGAGCGAAAACCAAAGGACATGGGACCATTTCAAGTTTATAACGTGGTTCATGATCTTGACTATACGCCGACTAGTGTGTTTGAAGCACTAAATGGAAAAGAAAAAGATCTGTGGGAAAAGGCAATGAAAGAAGAATATCTCTCATTCAAAGAAAATGATGCTTGGACCTTAGTTGACTTACCAAAAGGGGCAAAACCTGTCAAATGTAAATGGGTGTTCAAGATCAAGAGAGATAGTAACGGCGATGTAACAAAGTATAAAGCACGGTTAGTAGCAAAGGGGTTTACTCAGAAATATGGCATTGACTACACAGAAACTTTTTCTCCTGTTGTCAGAAATTCTACTCTCAGGATGTTAATGGCTCTTGCCACAGAGTTAGACCTGGACATTCATCATTTGGACTTTTCAACTGCTTTTTTGAATTGAGAACTGAAAGAAACAGTTTATATGCAGCAACCTGAAAACTTCATCGTACCAGGAAGAGAAGACAAGGTATGTTTGTTAAAGCGGTCTATTTATGGTCTGAAACAGTCATCGAGGATGTGGAACGAGAAAATCAACCAGGTACTCAAATCTTTGAACTTCAATAGATTAAACTCAGAACCTTGTGTATACCGTAGAAACAATGGAAGTAACATTTGTATAATTGCACTATATGTTGATGATCTCTACTTGTTTTCAAATAATGAGACTGAAAAACATAAGTTGATTGAGCGGCTAATGAGTTCTTTCAAGATGAAAAATTTAGGACCAGCTCAACACATCCTTGGAATGAGAATGAAGAGAACTAAAGACTCTCTAAGTTTGGATCAGTCGGTGTACATTCAAAATCTACTGGAGAAATTTAACATGACTGATTGCAAACCTGTGAGCACTCCAATCGAGGTAGGAGTATCTCTTGAAAAGAACAAATCGGCTTGTGACGAGTCATATCCTTACCGGGAACTCATAGGAAGCCTGATGTATCTAGCTGTAAACTGTAGGCCAGATATTGCTCATGCAGTTAGCTACCTTAGCCAGTTTAACAGCTGTTACAATGGTACTCACTGGAAGGCAGCAAAACGAATCTTGAGGTACCTGAAGGGAACTATTGATTTGGCTCTTCAATATAGAAAAACAGGAAGTCTGGCAGTTACAGCATATGTTGACGCTGATTGGGCCAATGATAAGGAAGATAGACGTTCCTATACAGGATTCATCTTTCAGCTGGCAGGCGGACCCGTGAGCTGGGAAAGCAGAAAACAGCGTACTGTGGCGTTGTCAAGCACGGAAGCTGAGTACATGGCCTTAAGTGATGGAGCGAAGGAAGCCAAGTTTTTACAGAATGTTTTGTTGGAACTGTTGGGAAGAAAGAATTCAATTGTGATTTACAATGACAGCCAGTCTGCTCAAAAGTTATCAGTAAATCACATGCTGAACCGCAGAACCAAACATATTGATATAAGGAATCACTTCATAAGGGAAGCTGTGGAACAAGGGGACATAATCCTGAGGTATAAACCAACAGCCGAGATGCCAGCGGATATTTTGACAAAAGGTGTTCCTGGTCCACGACATCAAGAATTATTAAATGTGATTGGACTGAACAAAGTGGATAAACATTAAGGGGTAGTGTTGGAGAGACATTTCTCTGTGTAATGTTTCTCAACTTTGATCACCTGATGTTTTATCTTTGTTTGTTTACATTTGAATTTATTCTGGTTTTGTGTTGTTGTTAGTAAAAAAATGAATGTTCGACTTTTGTTTTTTTATTATAATTAAATAGTTTCATCCCACATAAATCCCTGGGGCACATTTTATCATCTCTCTTTTCAGTTTCACCATCAGTATTGTTAAACATAGCCTCTAACACTATTCCAAATTTAATAAAATTTAGCCTTTGTAGTTCTTCCCTCAAAGTTCGACCAACAAGTTCCTTAGCCTGGGTTATGAATGTTTCCAGTTCCAATTGAACGTTATTAATTTTGAAATGTGTTACAACTCGTCCTGACAAGGCCGTGGTGCGCAGTTGTCTCACATCTTCCAGTTCTTCTTCTATGTCCTCTTCTTCCATGTCCTCTTCTTCAATAGGTCTTCCAGTAGTGGATGGTCCAGCACCAGCAAATTGGATCACACTATGTCTTCTTCTCTGCATTTGCTGTAGATAGCTGTCCCAGTTGTGCTTCTGGTGCTCTTCCAAAAACCGGTCGACTGAGTCCAAGTCTTCTTCATCAACGATAATATCTTCTTTTCTATCTTCTTCTTCATGTAATTCTCTGTGTAGGGTGAAAAGATCTTCGTCTTGGAAGAATTCCCCACAAATGTCGCAAAGAGCCATTTGAAACAGTTTGGCTTTGAATGTACACTGTGTGAATGTCCACGCAATAATGAGCAGCGCGCTCAACCGGGCCCCTTTATATCTGAGGCAGATAGGTGGGGAAAGTGATGTCATATAGAAACAGGTTATCAATCATGTGCTAAATTTAGCCTTTACACAACCATTTGTAATACATTTATCAGCAGGCTTGATAAATCGATGGTATTTGGTCTAGATTCAATAATTTGTACGAGTTTTTTAAAAGACGTCTGTTCCAACAAGTTTATATGGGTCAAGGTCGTTTGGAATTATTATTTTGAGCGAGGGATAGAGCACTAAGCAGCATCATTTACTACAAAGTGCTCTATCCCCCGCTCACATTCTTTTTTTTAACTTTTTGTTTAAACTTTTTACAAAGGTGAAACATCACCATCAGAGTCGGAATCATTCTCATCACGAAATAGGTAGCGATGACAATACATAATTCTTCTGGCTACTAACATCCTATCCATTGGACGATGAGGAGTGTCTTGTTCTTCTTCTTCAATTTCCGACTCAGATGATGACTCTAATGTTTCGTAGGCGTGCAAGTCCATTTCATTGTCCGTTAAACCAGCTTCGTCCGAGTCCGTTTCAATGTCCATTATTTCTTCTTCCTCCTCTTCCTGGTCAACCGCAGGTAGTTGGTCCTCTGCTTCTATAACTTCTACAGGTATTACCTCCAGAATTGAAAGAATTCTGTCGCGATGGAACACGGTGTTGTCAAGTGGAGCCATGGTATGAAAGTGGTGTATCTATCCAATTGGTTTGCCCTTTTTATACCCCCCACCAACTATACATTTTATGTGGGTCAAGGTCACGTAAAGATACCCTTTGAGCGGGGGATAGACCACTAAGCAGCATGCTAGTCCATTGCCGCAAAGTGATCTATCCCCCGCTCTGTTTTACAAAACCTCAATCAAGTCCAAGTTCGAGTCCTGTTTAACACATTTTATTCCAATTCCAAATCCAATTTAAAAATTTCAATTTCACAAGGCTTACAACTCTGATGTATCAAACACTCCAGGTCCCTAAACATATCGTCCAGTTCGTCCAAATTATGGTGTCCTACTTTTGACACATGGAAGTGGTTCATGCTTTGCATTGTAGCATGACCATCAACAAACAAATTTCTTCTCCACGCTAGCATAAATTCGCAGTTTTCTTGAAAGATCCTTCTCACCAAACACTCATACACAGCCGTCAACATGTCTCTACAATTCTCATAATGCACTATCACAGAATACCTGTCCAAGTTAGCACCAAGAAGCGATCCACTCATTTTTTCTAGCGTTCCACTGGAAAGTCCAAAGCAGAATGAAGTCGAGATGTACAGACCCCCTCTTTTATACCAGTTAACCGGTTGTCCTTGCTTTAAAGTGGGTCAAGGTCATCCAATGCTACCCTTTGAGCGGGGGATAGACCACTAAGCAGCATGTTAGTCCATTGCCGCAAAGTAGTCTATCCCCCGCTCTGTATTCCACACACACACACACACACACACACACACACACACACACACACACACACATGTCTCTGTTCAAGTCCTATATTACATACCCAATATATATTGAGTTTCTTCATCATCACTATCACTCATCACTGCTTCCACGAACTCCATTGGGTTAAAGTTAAATTGTTTCAATTGTTCTTTTAAATTTTCAATTTGTTGGTCCTTTACTTCCAAAACAGTGTGAAGGTGTGATATGTAGTCCGCAGCCTCGGTGACGCTTGCTACTCTTGGATCGCCTAACTTCAAGCTGGGAACCACACCCTGCAGCTTGAAGTACGCCATACGCCTCTCTTGCTCCTGCCGTTGACCAGGACTGAGCAAGCCTTGCCCGTCTTGACTCATCTCCAGCAAGGTCCGTAGCATCGGAGCTTTGCAGGCGTTTGCTCGAGCAACAGTTATGCTATGGAATGGTCGGACAGGTCCACGAGTAGCAGGCAGGACGTAGGCAGCACGCCTTCTTGAAGAAGAGGAAGCCCGAGAGTTGGAAGCTCGAGAGTTGGAAGCCATGTTAAAGTGTAGTATTCAGCTAAGCGGTACAAAGCAGAATAACCAAACTGCACATCAATACCCGTATATACATATACACTTATCAGTGGTGGGGGTACTAGCTAACCTTGGTAAAGTGGGTCAAGGCCATCCAAAAACATTTCCAGAACGGGGGATAGATCACTAAGTGGCATGTTAGTCCATTGCCACAGAGTGATCTATCCCCCGCTCTGTATTCCGCATTCACGCACACATTCATACAAACACACAAGTCCCAGTCCAAGTCTTTACCCACACACCTATCCACTCTCATCCTCACTATCATCACTGTCCTCTAACAGGCTTTCACACTTCCTAATTAGTTTCTCCCATTTACTCCGGATATAAAGTACCTCACTACGTGCACACTCTAACAACCTGTTCTTTTCCTCTATCATTTCGTTAAAACTTTTAATGTATCTTGTAGCAGCTCTAAGAGTGTCTTCCTGTGATGATGCACCAACCACTACACCTGGCACTACCTGCTGGAGCTCTTCATACAAGTTAGACTCTCTTCTGGAGGCTCCGCTGCTGCACAACTCCGGTGTCTTGCTCGGATTGAATCCAAAGAACCGAACGCGACTCCTTGACAGGCGGTCCCGCCGGATTGGTCCAGTGCTCGAGCTAGAGTTGGAGGAGGCCGGGCCAGAGGTAGAGGCTGGAACGTTCATGGCAGACATGGTGGTGTTCGGCTTAGCAGTGTAAAGCAGAATGAGAGGACGATTGATCACCACTCCTATATATACCCATTTTTAGTGGTGGGGGTAACACCGGGGGGGGATAGCTCAAGGATTTCCACTAAATTTCGCTTAGTCTTCACGATCATCAGTTTTACATACCTTTAGCACACCCATTATTTTGGTTTCTTCAATAACTTTACACACCTCAAAAACCCAAGCAAACAGCTCATCTATGTTGTTATAATTAATTTTTGTCCAATGTTCATACTTATGAGTTTGGTTGTTTATAATACATAGATAAAATGTAGACCCATCTCGTCTTATACAATACTCAACTTCCATTCTATGCCGGTTTAGCACTTCCCAAGCATTGTGTTGATCTATCAAGAAGTCACCACCTTTGTAATTGTACCGTGACATGTTTACCACAAAGCACAGGAACAGACTGAAGCAAATGAACGGTTCATACAAGCTTAGTAAAGCGTTAGAGTGGGGGTATCACGTGATACACAGCATTGGTTGTAAGGTTAGCACTTTACTTTAAACAGTAGTTTATATAGGTCAAGGTCATTCAAACTTTGAAAAATTTTTACCTCCAAACACTTGTGGCAAGCCGCAAGTTATGTTGATAGGATATGTTATGATGGATATCTGCTGATGATGGCTTCTGATTAGAAGTTGAAATATACAGAATTTTAAAATATAAGTCTAATTTTTGTAGTGATGAGTAGCCAATATGAAAAGAATGATTCATTAACCATCACAAACACATACCGTAAGGAACTGCTATATATGTCAAGGTCATTCAAACTTTGAAAAATTTTTACCTCCAAACACTTGTAGCAAGCTACAAGTGTTTGGAGTAAGTTTTTATTTGTTAAAGCTTTTTTGTAACATAGTCTTCACCCTCAAGGACACGGTTTGAGATTGTCCCAATGACTTTACATCACCGCCAGGTTAAAGTATTATACAAGTCAAGTGTTTTTTTTTATTATTAGTTGACTTGTATAATACCCCTCTCCCTTACTTTAAGAGGGTTAAGACTAAATTTGGAAAAATAATTTGGAAAAAGACTTTTTTACATATTGTCCAACACAACCTAACAATTTTGCTTTTTTTAGTGGGCCCATATCCTAGTCCATTTCCCATACGGTTTGGCATCCTTTCCGTCGTATTAGATAGGCTTTAGGGATGAAAAATTCTCTTTGTACCATCCGAGGTGGTACTTGCATTGTACAAAGGTGGCCTTCACCTTTTACAACGATTTCTACTTTCTTATTACCTGCTCCATAGGATTGACCAATAAAATAATATTTTTCATCAACCTTTAGCCTTCTAATATCACGCGGTTGCGGGCCGTGGGGATGTCTGAATTTGGACGTCTTAGGCCTAATATAAGGGGTGTAGGGTTTGAATTGCCGAAATTTGACTGTACTTTTGAGGTGTCGTTGGCAGCGATCTCCTTCTGCACAGGCAAGTTTCTGGCAACACAAAACCCCAAACACACTTGAAAACCAAGCGTAGTCGCATTTCTTACCTTTGCCAGCAGGGACTTTAACGCGCTTACGTTTTTGTGTTGGACGCTTTACTGAAGTGTCTTGGAGCTTCTCCAAATTAGGCTGGCCAGAAGGAATGGGGGTGGAGGGTGAAGGCATACATTGCTCAAGAGGAAGGGAGCAAACAATTTTGGGTGGGGTAGGGGGACGTGTTAGGTCAATGGTGGGAAGTTCAGGGGAAAAGATGGATGACAAGTCAATGGTGGGATGATTAGGGGAAAAGATGGATTTACGGGGTGGTTTGGTTGGTGTGGATGGCATAGGGGATATGGGTAAGGGACATTGAGATTTGGTATAGGATAGGATTTTTTGGGTTCTGCTATAGGGGGTGATTTTCGACGTCTTCTTCTCCTCGAAGACCGCTGACTCGGATCCCGTGTCCGATAGCAGCGAGAGCGGTGGTGAGGCTATCGGGGCTCCGACGCAGAGGTTTCCTGAGGTTGATGGACGTTCGCCGGCCTCTTCCAATGCTGGCGGCACTGTCAGCGGCACTGGTGACAGGCTGGGCATTGAGGCGGGTGGCGGTGGCGGCGGCATCCTCAGGTTGCTCAGGATCTCTGCAGTCATCAGGTATTCAAATATCGGAGCAGAAGACGTCGAGGTGTTTTTGGAAGCTGGTGGGTAGTTCTTCAGCTTGAGAGGCATTTTGAAAATGGAGAAGTAAAGTAAATGAAAACAGCATATATGAGAATGTACTATCGAAAGCGGGAGAACCAGTCCGTACGATAGCTGGATGTGGAATGAGAAGTGCAAGCAACCCGGCCGCCTTATATCCCCACCGAGGCTGCCACGCCCAGGATATCAGGGGTGGGGGAGAGGGGGGGGGCTCGCACTTTTTGTCGGGGGGGGGGTTAAAAAATGTAAACATTTTCTTATGTTGCCATCGCTGTGGTCTCCAAAAAGACACAACTATGGTCAACTCCATACTTGTGTGTTAATAAAGCCTAACTGTTAAGAATTTTCAAATACCTTAATATATTTACTATGTTAAAAAAACATTAATGTTAAAGATTTTGAAAATTTTTATATATTTAGGTCAAGGTCACGAAAAAACTTTTAAAAAATTAAGCCCCACACCCCTCTATGGGGGTGTGGGGCACTTAGGTTGTCATCGCTGTAGCCACCAAAGAGACCCAACTATGACAACAGGCAACATCCAATGTCGTCTAACCTTCCCCACGCGAGACTTGTGAACATTTACTACATTGTCTTTTCAATAGCTAACAAAGATTCATTTACATAATTTTGAGTTTCCATAAGGAAACAACCTGAGGACACCCTAATGGCTCACGTCCTCGGTCCGAGTGCAGAGGCCGCCACAACCTTTTGCTTGCCAGCGTACAAACGGACATACTCCCAAACCCCAGCCGCAACCTGTTGCATGCCTGAGAGGAGCCTAACAATAATTCAAAGTGGCTTAACACGGGGGCCTACTCCCGTAACCCTATCTTTAATATGTTTGATTTAGCAATGCAGTAAAATATTACATGTCCTTTGTGGGTCAAGGCCACACGGACATTAAAAAATTTCGGCCCCCGTACATCCATGGTGAACCACGAATGTTCGGGGGCCTTGGGGACTAAAAAACACAAATAGCTAACAAAGATTCATTTACATAATTTTGAGTTTCCATAAGGGAAACAAACTGAGGACACCCTAGTGGCTTACGTCCTCGGTCCGAGTGCACAGGCCGCCACAACCTTTTGCTTGCCAGCGTACAAACGGACATGCTCCCAAGCCTCAGCCACAACCTTTTGCATGCCTGAGAGGAGCCTAACAATTATTAAAAGTGACTTTACACGGGGGCCTACTCCCGTTCCCTGAAGTTACAATTTACTTTGAGCTGTGAAAAACGCTCAAGGGAAATGCTAAAACAAGCGTATACACTTTAGATAAATATAACACACTTACAACACACAATTGAGCTCAACGTAGTAAATGCTGGAACAAACACATATGACAAACAAGACACACAGGATAAAAGACAAACAAGACACACAAGAGACATAGGGTACAAGTGAAACACTCTTATATAAGACAATTCCCAATACCCAAACGCAAGCGCAATGTCTTAGAAATAATACAAGTCTTAAAGTTAGAGTAGACTTCGCTAAACAGTAAAGGCGCCATTCAGTGTTTAGTGAGGCCTATGGCGGTCCGTCCCGATCGTTCACGTTCAACGCGCGGGAGCGGACTGCGAACCGGCTCTGGCCGGGCCGCCTTATATCCCCACCGGGGCTGCCACGCCCAGGATATCAGGGGTGGGGGAGGGGGGGGCTCGCACTTTTTGTCGGGGGGGGGGCTCGCACTTTTTGTCAGGGGGGGGGGTCAGGTAGGTTAAGTGGGTCAAGGTCACCCACAACACTTCTACTCTAAGTGTTGGCTATACCCCCACCACAAGTGGGTCCCTAGGCTGCACAACACCGCTCCGCCAGTATGTCTCCGGCTTCCATGCGGTGCGCCTTGCTGTTCTCTAACTCTCTATATGTAAGTACTTTTATAAGTTTTGAATCTAGGTCACTACACTTTACCTCTGGGACGATATCGACTTGTAGTATTTCAGTGTTTTGACTCAAGGTCATCACACTTTAACTCTAGCACGTCGGTTATCGTACCAGAGGTGCTCGATAACCTAACTTGTAATGTTTAGGGTGGCGTTTGCACGCCACGTGGTATCGCCATGAGTGTCCAGTCCGAATTTTAGGTTAGATTAATTTTACTATGATCTTTTCTATTTCCAATTCGTTTTGCCTAAGAGTAAGATGTCGCTTTATGAATTTGTATTTCTCTAAGGTTATTGGGGATTGAAAGATTACAATCACTTTATTTAGACGGCTCTTCACCTTAGAGTTTACCATGACTTCCACTTTAACTTTTCTTCCTTGCCCCTCACAGCTTAAGCTGTACAGTAGGGTTTCTTCTAGCGCCAACTCGGGCCGCGAGTACAGTGTGTTGACTGTAGGACAGCTCATGGTGAAGTGATGCGAAACTCCAGCGTTCGACCTCACCTTCCCCCACCGCTGTGACCTTCCCCCACTCCTGCTGTTACCCCCACCGCTTTTGCCTTGGCTCAATCGCTACCAACAGTCTCTCAGTATTGTGCGGACTTTTGTGAAGGGAAGCCATGTCGCGGGACACTTTAGGTAAGAAACTTAGCCGTGTTAAGTCTTTATTAGTTGCTCACTGTCCCAAACTCAGGGTTAAGCGGGTTTCGACTTTAGCTAAGTGGCGAAAACTGTTGCTCGGACACCCTAAGTTTTATACCAAACAGACTAATGTAAGTTTTACTGATGAAGATTTGTTTAGAATATTTCCTTGCAAAGTTCAGTTAGTTACTCCCATTCCTGACAGTTTAGAGTCTTAGTCTCTCGAGCCGATATACCTAGAGTACACAGAGCCTGACAGTCAGTCACTCGGTGGCTGTCGTGGGGTGCGCATCGATGTCGGCGCTCCGTTGTTAAGTTTTCAAGGTCACAGTAATATGAAATTGCGGGTGTTGTGCTGGTTCAAGGTCACCTGAGGGATTACCGATTGTCCATTTAGGCAGGGTCATGTCAGAAACTCGAGTTTAACTTAACACTTTTGCCGTTTCTTGTCGAAAATTCGCTCCAAGTGGTCAAGGTCACGGGGACTCTGACTGAAACTCGGAGCGTAGTGCGATAAACGGCAAAAATGCCAAAAAATTTTAAGTTTCGGCGTGTCCTTGACCTTAGTGGCGTCGGTGACGTCATTTTGATGACGTAAGGGGTGATGACGTCATCAGCACGTCATTTCTGTGACGTCATGGGTGTGACGTCATGGAAGTGACGTCATTGGTGATGACGTCATCGATTGCGTCATCGATGACGTCATCGATGACGTCATCGGTGAGGTCATTGACCTCGATGACGTCATCCCTCAGGTGACCTTGAACTGGCCCAGCACCCGCAATTTTGCACTACTGGTTTAGCGCCCTGGATTTAGCTCTATAAAGAGTGATCTATTTTTTTTAATTTAGTGTTTAGTTTTTACATCTACCGACTCAGGGGCTCTGCACCGCAGAATTTATTTTCTTATTCTTAAACCTTGGTTTCTGGCTAAATGAGCCATACGATGTATACCAAATAAGTTAACTTATTAACCTAGACTCATTTTATTTAAACGGCCTATATTTTCTTTGTTGACTGTAAACTCTGTATGAATGGCTTGGAGAAAATTTGTTGCTTATTGTAAAAGAACATTTGAAAACTGTTACATGAGACTGAATATATCATATTATATTATGAAAGTATGTGGTGTTCCCTCTGTTTTAGTGAAAAGTAATATACTCATACAAAACATATTCTTATTTGTGCTAGGAAAAACTATTTAAAAACTTCGAAAATGCTAAATAGTTAGAATGAATATTGGTTTAGATTTTTTATAAAGTAAAACGTTATTTCACATAATTTTAACGTGTTCCTTTGTGTATTGATTCACAACAATGAACAATGAACTTGTGTGCGGAACAGCAATAGCGCAATGAGTAGTGGGGAATGGCTACAGTTGGCTCAGGTCAAGGTCAGGCGGTTGTAAGTGTTGTAGGGGTAGTAGCGGCTGGGGTTTTTTTGACAGTGATGGGTGGGTTTTGGAAGTGGGTCAAGGTCATCCGGAGGGGTTTTTAAAAAAGGTGAGCCCCGAGGGGTTAGATTGAAGGTGGGTAAAAATTTATTTAATCAAAGAAAAGTAGTGGTTTTATTTGAGGAAGCGTTGGAGTGTTGTTTACTGGCGATGGAGTGGTAGATGCCAAAGGTGATAGCGATGAGAAGATAAAAACATACTATCCACAGTACGCATTTGAATAGTCGTAAAAGCTGAATCATTTCTTGTTGATTCTTTGTTTCTAATTGTAGTCTGTTGATTTCGAGTTTGAGTTTATCCTCTTCCAATTGTGACGTAAATGAAAAATCATCCATCATCTTCGTGTATTAAATGTATGCAGGTAAAAATTGGAGCGGTGTTGATGGTGAGAAAGTTGGCGATGAAATGAGAAACAGAGATAGGGACAGGTTATATATTACTGTAAAAATAGTGGGGGGTAAAGAAAATAATTGTAGTCGACTAAACATCATTATTAGCTGTGTCGGGTGTTGCAGCTTTGGAAGATGGAAGACTATTATCTGGCAGCTGTAAAACTTCGACGTCTTCGCTTTCCATGTTTTCGTAATCAGAAGAATTGTAGGAAACTTCCACAGTGATAGTAATGGTGTTATTTGGAGTGTTTATTAGATCACTTAAAATTTGAAAAATATTTTGTAAGTCTTCCTGTGATTGAATAAGAAAAGTACATTTACTTGTTGTTAAAGGAGAGGAGCTCATTGTTCGGAAGTTGGCAAACAAATGGTGAGCGATGGTCAGAGGGTCGCTTATATGTGGGCAAAGGTGGTGGAGGGGGAAGTAGAGGGGTGGGGGTGGTAGAGTGGTGGGGGAAGGATGATATAATCATATGCGAACCGGCGGCCAGAGCATTTTGCCGCAAAATCCCATTTGGGTAGGTTATGGGTGGTGTGTAGAAATAAGTATTAGCTGTAATATAAATTAGAAACACTAATAACTTTTATAAATTAAATATTAAATTTATATTTAACTAGAGCTTGCATTTCTTGTTCCTCGTCGTTTAATTCAACAATTTTAACACCATTAGTTGTTTGTTCCTCTTCCTCTGCACTTTGCGACGATGAAGACATGGAGGTGGCAGAAGAAGATGATGAGGATGAAAATATTTTGGTAGGATTGACGTATTGCACTGTGATGTTGATCCATCTTAGAGGATAGTTATCAATGAGTGTGAGTAAGTTTTGGAATAGGGTTTCCATCTCTTCTCTGTCGGTAACTAAATGTTGAAAAGAAATGAATTTATCATCCATGTTGTTGTCAAGGCGAGTAATGAAATAAGAATGAGAAGCGTATCGAATGATCCATAGAATATATGTTGTAAAAAATAAGTGGTGGGGGTAATCTCAAGGTCAATCAAATGGAGTTTTAAAAAAGGGCTGCAGTCAGTGACTACAGCTATACATCTGAAGCTTCAACAGGATCAGTAGACCAACCAGATCTGTACTTGCACGCATTTATGATGCATGTACAAAAGTCGTCTTTATAACATGCATTACACTCTCGGCAATTAACAATTTTTTCTGGATGAAATTTGATACATCTCTGGGGACAGCAAGTGTGGAAGTATCTTGATTTATAAATCTTGAAGGTTCGCAATTCTGGTGGTGGTAGTTGTTTTGTCTTGCATTTGCAGTAACAAGATCCGAAGAATTCACATTTTCTACAAGCTAATCCGTCTACCATCCATCTTCCTATATCGGTACATTTTTGTTCACAACAATAGCGTGGTTTGTATTTGTCTTTCTTGTTTTCCATGTTGACGCTTCTAAGTTTAGCCAAGAAATGAAGGTGTATAGTGTAGGATAGTGTGTTTTATAGACTAGAAAAAGTGGTGGGGGTAATCTCAAGGTCATCCAAATGGAGTTTTAAAAAAGAACATCTTACAAGTGTAAGATGTATTTATTTAAGATAGTGAGTTTTCATTCTCTTTTTCTTTCTTTATATCTTGTTTGTATTTTTCTTTTTCTTCTTTAGCCATAGCAATGAGATCTTCAGTGGATAGTGGATGTACTTCAGGAAATTTTAGAATTAATTTTGGTTGGAATCCTTCTTTAGTCAATACTTGAAGATCGGACGTCATTTGTTCTACACTTTGATAGTCTTTTCCGTAGATTTTTCCATTGAATTCAATCATCATTCTGTACAACATGGTAGTGGTAGTTGTTTTCGCTGCGTCAGTTGGGAAGCAAATGATGATTCTGTTTAGGTTACGCGTTCCTTTTATAGATGCCACAGCGACCACTCAATATTATTCAACATCAGTAATATTTCTGGAACTTAACATTATTTTGAGTAGATGGTGTTGTAGTTGAAGGTTGTGTGGAAACAAATACTTCTTCATTGCAGAATTTTTGTTTAGGAAACATCCTCATGTTGTTAGCGTAAACATCAATATTTAAACGATAACCACCGGCAAGTAACACTCGCAATTCATTAGTAAAATCGTCAAGTTCTTCAAAAGTTGTGATGGTGGTAGTATCATATGATGCACACTTAACCTTAAGAGACATGTTGTTATTTGTAATAACTGGAGAGCCAACAGAGATGTGTACGGCACGAAAGGTAGTCGTAGACTGATGAGATCCTTAAGAAAATTACGGCCTTTATATACCCTCAAAACTAGGTCAAGGTCACCCAAACGTGTTTTTAAAAAAGCAACATATCGATAGTGCAGAAACACTATCGATATGTTGCCTTTTTTATTTTTTTTTTCATTTTTATTTTTTATTTATTTATAATCAGTTACATACATGTACAACAGTATATATAAACTACAGATTAGTTGCTAGTAGGCATAACATGAAGTGTAAGTTCAGTAGAGTTGCTTCCGCTAGGACCGTGAGCTGCTAAGTAGAGTGTGCCGGGGTGAATCAGTCGTAAATCTTCATTCTGCAGCAGTTGAACGAAGCGTTTGGGAAGAAATACTTGAAATTTTGGTTCATCACCAGGTGTGTAGGGTGCTTCACTTAATGTACAATTGATAGCGTCTCCAATTGATGTTTCCATTTTCTTAATAGTGTGAATAATATAATGTTTTTCTTCCTTCAATTCTGAACATTTTTTTGTCGGTAGTATAGTAGATTTAGAATGTTTGTTGAATTGATCAACAAGCGATTGTAGAAAATTTTGTGACGCCATTATCTTCTTCTTGCTATTGTTCGTCTTCTTCTTCTTGTGTTTGCGTGTCAGAGGTGTTGACTCCCCGGAGGTTTGAGTAATACTGATGCATTGTCATAGTGCCGCTCTCGTTTTTATACCCTTCGTTTCCCCCACCACTTTGCTGTAGATAGACATTTAAACGATATGCGTTTTTTAAAGCACATTGAGACTGTTGATGTTTAAAGTTTTTAGATGAAATACAGATGTTATCAAAGTAGCAATAAAAATCTTTCTCCATTTGCACATTTATTACTTCATGGTTTGTATATGTTTGTATCCAATTTGCTTTTTCCAATCCTCTTGTAAAAATAGTTTTGAACTTTTTGCAGAAATGATTCATAATGTGTGGCATCATATTGTAGGTTATAAAACCTTCATCCCATCTTAGATTATGAAAATGTTTCATCAACCATTTGTTTGTTACTTTAGCTTTGGTTGTTAATCTGTTGAATGGTAAAGGAGGCATAAATAAAAAGTGATAAACAACAGATGTTATCATATCTAGTACCACTAACTCTTTAATTATAAAATTTCCATCATTACCACGGAATGCTTGAAACTCTATGATACCTTGCTTTACTTCCATTAATTCTATCTTCTTAGAGAATGAAACTTGTTTATCCATGATGACGTTCAGTAGGCAACTGGTATGTTAATCCAGATTGACAACCTTTTATACTTTTATACCTTTTATACCACTATTCTTCTTTTTACTTACAATATTCTTTATTTGTTCAATTTGTTGCCGATTGTTGATTGTTGAAACTTGATTCGTTTTCCTTGGTTTCTTGCTTTTCTTCATCTAAATTAAAGTTGGTTTGATAGTGGTGTAACTGTCTCCACATATCTACTTCATGTGGTATCCTATTGAAGATTGAAGTATCTACTGGACCATATAGGATTGGAACATATGGTTGTTTATCCAATGCATCAATTAAATAGTCTTTGATAATTGCACTTGAGAATATTAGCTGTTTTAAATATTTTGTTATAGGACCAGTAGCACAAGTTAAAGTGTAAAACTCTTCTTTAGTCAAATGTATTTTTATATTATATTTAGTTAAATCTCTAAATCGAACTAGTTGTTGACCACGTTGTTTAACAATATCGATTTCAATATTTGATTCCAACAAACCTAGTTTTGTTTTTCTTCCAAATGTATTGTTACTCAGATAACATTCCAAAAGATGTATATGTTTCATAAAAGATTCCCAAGAAGTTTCAGTGAAGGTTACCATTTTAGATCCATGATTTAAAATAACAGTAGGAGAGTAATCCAATGATTTCATCACTCCAGCAGATACAGTCTTTGTCATACAAGAAGAAATAGGATAAAATATTCGAAGAAATACTTCCGTTAAGATGTTGGTGGAAATGTTATCTTCAATTTTTCTTTTCTTTGTTTCTTTTTCAACTTCCTCTTCTTCTGTCTTCTTATGTTTAAACTTGAGGAACTCATCCATTTCCTGTTCAACTTGTCTTTCTATATCCAAACTATTGTCAGCCATAAAAGGTGTAGTTTCTTCATTAGCACCTGATGTAGTAGAACTCATCTTGCGGACGATGTTACCCATACGACAATCAAAGATGAAATGAATTTCCAGCTCTTTTTTCTCACTTTTATACTCGCAGATGACCTAGATATTGTTGATTTTTTGTAAAAACCTTACAAATCGTGCAGATGTTGTATTAATCCTTCTTAAAGTACATTCTTCACGATTCCTGTTAGCGGTGTGTAAGTAACTATTTTGTCATGTAGAATTAAACAGTATGCTGAAGTTCCATCTGGTATTTTATCTTCAAATTCCATTTCAACTTTTATATCTACACTTGAAGATTTTACAGATTCATTTTGTTTTGAACAATCGATTACAACAATTGGAGCTTTTAAATAAAATTGTTCTGGTGATAAAAGTGGTGTATTCGTCTTACCATAATATGACGATTGAAATCTTGCATACATGTCATATAGAATGGAATAACGTTTCTTGTCAAATGAAACATTTAAACTGTCATATGGAAAGAACTGAGAGTTTAAAAAAACTTTGCAATTCTTTATCTTGCAATGGTCAAATTGACCAGCATGCGCAGTTATAACATCTTTTCGTTTAGTCTGAAAACCGACTATTATGTACCTTGCCCGTTCTAAATAAGTAGAGGTTTTAACAGTCCATGTTTGTCTTTCTGTTTGAGGCAATATGGGGTATTCATGAAATTCCCAACTCCTAAATGGTATTACAATATCACGGTCAGATTTTAACTTTTTCAATAATAATACTCGATGTTCATCTGCCAATCTGACATGAGGTACTCTCCATACAACTTTATCCAATTGAAGTTGCCATTCCAAATCGGCATCTTTAGTTCCACTTGGCGCTTGTATTACATCCTTATTTGTTGAAGATCTGAGCAGTACCAGTTCTTGCTTTACGTTTATTATTATTCTCTTGTAATCTTTTGCAAATCCCAAAAGCAATCGTAAAGGTACATTAAAATCAAAGTAACCTTTTGAATTAGGAGTAATAGTGTCTTTATCAGGAGTCACCCATCCAGCTGAGATTAAAGAATTCTTTTCATGGGGTGTTATTGAAGTCAATCCTTTTAAAGTTGTTGATATACCAACTTTTTTTGTTGAATCAACTGTTACTCCAGATATCTCATATCTAATTTCATCAAACAGATATGCCATAGGGTTATTTATAAAAGGAACAGTTGAACCAGATTTTCCATCCAATGTTGTTACTCTTCCTTCGATATATAAATAACTTTCACATGGTAATGTGTAGATATCTTGTTGTTGAATGGGAATCCTTATTTCATCATTATTATTTAATTTTGATGAAGTGTAAGGGTTGTGAGTGTGATATTCCTTCTCCCATAGGGTTTCGTCGAATGTCGGTCCTTGCGCTATATCCAGTATATCCATGGTTGGCAAGTTTTAGTCCGATCTTTTGTAGGAAGTGTATGTTGTCCGGTGTTAACTTGTCGAATGTTGAGGAGCTACTGAGCTCCCGACTCTTCCGTTGTGGTTTAAATGATAATCCCATGTTGACTTTATGTTGCTGCTCTGATATGTAACCGTATAGTTATTGTTTCTCCTCTAAAGTCAACACTAATGCTGTCTTGATCCAATATGTTCAGTACGATGTCTGAAATGAAACTGGTGTTTAACGGTAGGTATATCAGGTTTTGTGGCTTCTCAACTATTTTAAAACCAGGAGCTACTGTTGGGTAAAATGTGTGTAATATATGTTGATTTACTCCATCTCTATATGATCCGTGTATAATATTACATGTTACATCAATACTGTTCACCTTTAATATTGTTACTGTTGTATCGCCAGTATAATCATTTCCAGGAGCTAAAATTCCTTTCTTTTTTGAAAATCCGAGCAAATTGCCGATTGAGTGGTCTAAGCTAAAATCTATATAATACTTTGAAGTTATTTCCGCTTTTAATGTATTATTATTACCTTTTATAGAAATATTTTCTTCTCCAAGTTTCTTTTGTAATACTTGGTTTATATCGTCTATTTCATATGCTCCTGTAGATAATGGAATTATTTTTAATTGTGAATAATTTCCTTTTTCATCTTTACTCTCATAATAATGTAGTAAATTATTTTTTCCTTCTGTAACATTGGGAATTGAATTGTATGTAGTCAAATCCAATAATGCTGCTTCCCATAGTTTATCCGTAGATAAACGTAAAGCTGGGAAAAGTGTACTTTTCAATGTTGACGAATTTCCACTCAGCGATACTGTATACGATGACATCTTAAAGCTGACTGACGCTCTTCGCTAGGAACTCTAAACATAAATGTCCGCATATTTCTGTATTGCTAGGTTGCTCTCTTTTGTAGTTGTAGAATATATTCTTGGAGTCCCGAAAATAATGTTGAAGTTCTTTTGGTGGCGGTAAATTTCCAAAACTATCAAAGTAGTAAACATTTTCTCCAAGTTTTTTATAACATACCCAATGAGTACCTGGTCCATAATTAGAGTCTAAATTTACTATTCCAGTTTCATTTTTCCACACTCTATTTGGTAATGTATCTTTCATAAAAACTCCTCTGAAGAATGGTATTCTTAAACATTTCACATATTTTGACAATTGATAGTTTGTTAATGCTTCATTTGGAATTATCAATTTATTTTTCTCATTTAATACACACGGTACGGTCTTAAGTAAAGACCCGATCCGTTTTTTTACCATTGACCATATGGATGTTTTCTTGACTTTCCTTTTAGGGTTAGTGCGACGTCTTCTTTTGATGTTCCCGCCTCTTTTTGCAGCTTCTTTTTTACTAGGTTTTTTCCCGCGTCGTCTTCCACCACCAAACTTAGCTTTCGTCTTCATGGCTGTTGTCACTGCCCAAGCTGCTGCTTTTTCCGCAATACTGGCGTCACTTGATTTAACCCTTTGCCAAGCTTTTTCCGCTAGCGCTCTATCCGCTATTGATCTATTTGTTGAATCTGCAAACTTGGAATACGCTATATCGTGTTCTTTGCAAGCTTGATCTAATTTATTAATTCCAGGATCTCCTCTTGCTAAACGTTTTGCCAACTTAGTTCCGGGTCCACAATATTGATAGCCTCCGGGCAGATGAAATTCGTATGGTAAAGCGTCTATTGCTCGATTTAGAACAGCACCAACAGGAATCCGTCTGAGCAGGGAAAACGCAGCTGATGTTATACCACGTCCTTTCTTAACGCTGTCTTGACGACGACTGAGCGGTGCGGTCTTCATTATGTCGTCTTATATAACCAGCGTGTTTACTCCACGAGCTGCTTTACATAAATGGATAACTCGTGCACAATGTTTTATATTTAAATATTTAATTATTCAAATTAATTATATACTGATTTATGATTCTATTTTTAATCCAAGCTTCTCGTTCATCGGGTTGAATCATCACATGACTCGTTGTACTAGCTATATGATTGTGGGTATCGATAAGTAAATTGCCCACTATTCTTATTAAACAATCTAAAGTTACAGCATCTTTCGGATGTTGAGGATCATGTAACTGCATAATACGTTTATCATTACACGTGTAAGCGGTTGAATCACTTTTCGATGTTGTTATGACTTGTCCAATAGTAGCAGCATCATTTAAATCTTCTCCTGGTAAAATATTAATTATTTTCTTCATCTTTGCATCATATTTGGTCCCAAAGTGTTTATCCCAAGTTATTGTTTGTCTCAATGTAACACAATCATCATCTTCATAACCAGGATAAATATTTTTTATTCTTCTATTACGACCATCATATGTACCTAATCTACCACCACTTGCAATTAATGTTTGTATCATTAAAGGTACATCCGAATCTTTTATACCGAATCTTCCATTTGTTATTGTTTTATGTCCCGCATCCCATTCATCATTTTTTCCTTGCATTAAATCAAACTTTTTATTTCCATGTATAAATGTATCTCCTCGCTTTAGCACGGCATCTTCATGTTTTACAAAATTTGATGTCCCCCTTTTTAATTCTTTAGATAGTTGTTCCATAGTAACAGCATCTTTTGGTTGAGAACCGAACTTTACATTTGACAACACTTTCCCATGACAATCGATTTCATCATTATCTTGTAAAATACAGTTGTCCTTGATGTATTTCAGGTTTACAGCATCACCGTCTTCCTTTGGGTATCCAATGTCATTTATAATAAATTTATAAAAAGAAAATCCGCGTTGAGTCTTTTCCGGTATTATAGAATGTAAATATTCTTTATTAACTGAATCTTTATCATTTTTCGGATTTGCCACGTTGGTTATTCTATGATTCCCAGCATCAAATGTCTGTCCATCTTTTAAATTATTACCCCACTGCAATTTTAAAGTATTTAAAAGTTCAGATGATAAATACTCTTTATTAATTGCATCAGAACTGTCAGTTGGTTTACCAACATTAATTATTCTATGTGATTTGACATCGTAAGTATTTTTGTCTAATTTCAATGATGTTGAAGTTGCTTCTTTTACTGTCTTTAAATTCGCTCCATCAGTATCTTCTTCTGGGTCTTTAACAAATTTTAAACGTTTGTTACTCATATCATAGTCACCTTCAGGTGTTTGCGGCAATCCACTTCTTTTTCTGTTTTCTCCTCCTTGTACTCCTAGCCCGGAATACCGTCCGAACTTGTCGACGCTCATGATTGAACTGATCCATTGTATGGTCACAGCTCTCTTATATATCTGTGATAATTTATACAACTATTCCGCGATTTCGAAGTTCGTCAACTAAAGCCACCCATTCATTATTTAAACCTGTATGACCAGCTTCTATAGCTTCATGTAATAGTCTCATTCTATCAACCAATTTGTTTATATCATTATAGTAAATCACATTTGTATTATATAGGTTTTTCATTAAACCTTTACCAGACGTTGAAGATTCTCCTTTTTTCTTTTTACCATATTCATCCATAAGTGATAAGTCCATAAGTGATAAAGACTTCCTCTTTAGCGGTTTCTTCAAAGCGGGCGCAGTCCGTAATGTTGGTAGTTTTCTTAGGGGAAACAATCTTTTTATTACAACAGTATATTTAGTTGCGCGTGTTCTATTTATCATTGAATCTTTGGAGTAATTCTTCTTATGAGCATTAGTATTTTGCAAAATTTCTTTAAAAGTATTTAAATCTTGTAGTGTATATTTTATAGGTATATTTTTAAAAATCAGTTCAAATAATCCTTTTGTTCCTTTATATTTATGCTCACCAATAACAATGTCATCATCTTCAGTCAAATGTACTTTTGAATCTCCTATTTTTAATTCATTTCCATCAATTCTCGCTCCATATACATGTGACTTGTGTAGTTTTGGGTTAGCTTTTATTTCATGTAACATCTTCATGATATACTTTCTTCCAAGAGGTCCTTGTTGCAATATATCACTACTTAATTTTGTTAGATTTGGAATTGATTGTTCTGCTTCAGGTATATGTTGTTCTTCTTCTTCTTCTTTTTGAACATTTATTTCTGGTTCTTCTTGTCTTGTTTCTTCTCCTTTTTGAGAAACTTCACTATCACTTGTGTAAGAATCATCATCTTCTTCCTTTTTTAAAGTCTTTACTTCAAATTTAGAAACAGGTAGTAAAACATCTCCTTCAAAATGAGGTTTACCAATTGTTTCTGTTATCTGTTTTAAAGGTTCTGTAATAGGTTTAAATGTAGTCTCCAGAAATTCTTCTCTTTCATTCAAACCCATTCTTAATGCTCGATTTTTAAGTCTAATCGAGTCACTTAGTGATTTTATTTCTTTTAATAGTTTTTCTTGGTTCACCATGTTTACACTGCGAAGACCAATCTATTACTAAACGTATCATCAATTGTTCAATGGATTAATACAAATTTATCTAACCCTATACGATATCTTCCATTTTTTATAGCTTCTTCTTTCATAATAACAAGAAATCCATATTTTTCAGCCCATGCTTTACCACACATTTCTTTAAATTTATCAAATGACATGTCTGCATTCACATGATCATTATATATGTGCTTTAAATTTGTTTCATCTTGCTTGAAGATAATAAGTAGATTTGCATTATCTCTTATTAGTTGTTTTGGAATTTTACTGTAAGTTTGACCAATATAAATGCTATCAATATTGTAATGTCTTCCCATGGCAAAATAACTTCTAATAGTGTCATGATTTTCACAAGATACATCATCAAATATAAATATAGAAAATGGTTTAGCCTCGTTTGGCTCCATTATAGTTTCACTAGCATTAAACTTGTAGAAATTAACTTCAGGCACACTTGCGAGTACCTTATCCAATAATTGGTATTTGGGTTGTTGCAAAGATTTGGAAAAGATATAAATGTTGTTAAAACGTAATCCCTTAGGATTTGTTATTAAATTAAAAACCACATTTGTCTTTCCACAATTTGATGGTCCAGTTATTAAACATCTTATTGTGTTTGGCAGTAATTCACCATGTTTTCCATGATTTAACTTGTCGTTGTCAACTGTTAATTCATCAATATTATTAATAAAAAATCGATCCTTTTGTTGCACAATCTCCATCTTGTATAAAGGTTAAACATGTAATGACTTCATAAATTGCTACACTAAGTCTTTTGTAGGGATCCAAGAGTCTTCACTTTTATCAAATCCCAACCAACGTACTTTCACCTTATCCTTTTTTCTTTGTAAAATTTTTTCAACAAGATATACATCGCCAACTGATGATTTTAGCAATTCATGTCCGTAGAATCCACCTTCAAGTAATTCACCCTTGTTGTCCTTTAAAATGTAGGTTTCAGGTATTGTTGGTTGCACTTTATAGATTGTAAATACTTCATTAGTCCAGTTTGGCAGATACCTTTTGCTAAATACTCCTTTGTACTTACTTATACGAACTTTATCATTAACTTTAAATGTTTTGGGCTGCATTTTTTCACGTTTAGGAGTAGTATTATTTTTAATACGTTTTAATACCATTTTAGCATTGGTACTATTTACTTCGTTAGGCTTCATACCAATGGTTCGATGATACTTATTGTTATATTCTTTTATAAGTTGTGGTAATATATCATACCAAATATATGATCCTCGTTTGGAAAATGTTTTATACATTGCTCCTTTTAACGTTCTGTTAAATCTTTCTATTATTGAAGCTTTAACTTCAGAATTTGTAGAATAATGATTTATTTTATACTTCTTCATTAAAGCTGCAAAGTCTTTGTTAAAATATTCTTTTCCATCATCAGTTTGTAGATGTTTGATGTTGGAATTATTTCTTTGTATAGCTATTTCCATAGCTTTTGTAACACTTTTACCAGTCTTGTCCTTTAGCGGTAAAGCATCAGCCACTTTAGTAAAACAGTCTATAATCGCTAAAATGTATTTAAATCCTTTATTTAATTTACTATGTGGTATCATTTCAATAAGATCGGCTTGGAAAAGATCATTCATTCCTTTTATAATTGTATTTCTTCTAGGAAATTTTCTTCTTGCCGGCTTATGAAGTTCATTTACAATCTTGTTCCTTAAATCTTCCATCTTCAGTTGTGTCTTCCACACCGCTTGTAAAAGTACTGATCTCTAAAATGGTTTATCCTCTTTTATATGGTAAGATTATAGGTCAAGGTCATATTACATTGGTGTAAAAAAGAGGGAACATGACATTGAGCTTGTCATGTCCCCTCTTCTTTACGGAAAGGAAAAAGGAAGAAGGTAAAGGACGAAGAATAGGTTTACTGGTCGATAGGGTATAAGGAGTAATGTCCAAATGGTAGAGTTTTTATATTATCTTCCAGGATGTACCTCTTATCATCCTTACAACTCAAAGCCCATTTGGTTTGCTTTATACTGAAGAGACGATGGTTGAAGCTTCTTATGGTGTTAAATGTTGCTGTTGTCTCAACATTTTCAAATAAGCATCTCTTGTATTCTTCAAACTGTACATTCTTCTTCAGGTATGAGGTTTTTATACCTTTGGCCTTCTTCACGATTTCATGTTCTTTTTTTTCATTTTTGTACAATTTAAATGAATACAATTTAGACATTAAAGCAACAACCTCTTCCATTGGCACGCTATTTGTTTCGTCTTTGAACTTTCCCAATACCTTTTTATTTCTACCATTGTCGTAGTTGGGATGGTCTTGTGGATAATCAGAAAAGTCAAAGTCGTTATTGTAGATAAAACAGCGTAGGTCTTCATACATATCTTTAGTTCTTATCCAATAAATAAAAGCGTCCGTATCCATGTATACAATGCCGATGTTTTCTCTTCCATAAAATTTAACCATCTTGTTGTAATGGAAGTCATACATGTGAGTCTTTGAAATATCTAGAATAGACATCCCCACATATAAAGGACGATCCATTATAATTGAAATTTTGTTCATGGAAACAGCTACAAGATTTTCGTTGATTATTATGGATGATCCGAAGTTAGGTTTTTGTACCAGCTTTTGTAGTTTTACCGGATCACTAACTAATTTCACATTCTTATGCTTTCTTTTGTTTTCCAGTGTCTTGCCAAATATCGCATTATTCATCAATTTAAAAAAGTCCTTTTGAAAATTAGATGTAGCTGCAGTTCTTCTTTTTGTGTTATTGTCAATGTATGACTTTAACCAACAGGATTGAGAAAATTGTAAAGCTCTATTAATTTTTGTTATTCTCAATCCTAATTCTAGGGCTTGTTGTATTACCCAATAATGAGCAACATATCTTGATTTGTTGGTTAAAGTCATCATTAATTTAGGCCATCTACCGGTTGGTGATATTTCTGTCTTGGCCAGTAGAGGTAAATCATAATGGTGGTCATGCAAATGTTCAGGGTACTCAATATCTACATCCAAAATATAACCAGTATCTCCATGTTTTGCTATATCCATAATGTTTCCAATAGAATCAGGGTCTATCCATTTGAAGTCGCCAAATGGAAGAGGATTCGACATGGCCCATCCATAAAGGTTATTTGCATCAAAATAACCTAAATATGTAGTTGGTTTTGTTGCATCAAAATTGGGCAAATATTTGTTATTTGCCTTTACATGTCGTGTTACGCTTTGAGTTAGTCCCCCTCGAACACCTGATTCCAACATCAGCACCATGTCTATATCTGTAAGAAGTTGAAGTTTACATTTTGTTTCCTTTAACATTGCTTGCCAAGCTAGTCCAGGTGATGTACAAGAATGCAGAGGGTCTAATCCATATGCCTTAAAACATGTATTTCTAAACTCTTCCATTATATCACAAAGTAAAGTTACATCTAGTTTTACATAAAAGTCCGAATATTCTCCAAGTGTTTTAAATCCTAATTCATTCCATACTCTACACGCATGTTCATAATCTTCATGGGATATATCTGTGTCATATAGTTTACTTTTGAATTCTTCTTTTGGTGGAAGGGATGTTTCATTAAATCTTTCTAAGCTATCTATATAATCATACGGGAAAACACCTTTGCGAAGAACTAAATTAACCTTGTCATTACTTACAATCTTCTTAGTTTCTATTAAATCTTCTGTTCTCAGGTTTTCAGAAAGCTTCATTAAACTAGATGGCATAAAACGGTAAGAGTCTAAAAACCGAAGCTTTATATTTCCAACTTTTTTAGTAAAACTTATAAACTTCTCCGTGGTTTCAGCTATGACATCAATTTCTCCATTATCTCTTCCTAATTCCGGAATGATAAAATGCGCATCATAACCACTAAGGTTATGTAATATTACAGGTATACTTGTAGGGATCTTGTAGTTGATATTACAGCTGTTACATGCAGCACCTCTATAATAACCTGTCAGATGGTCATGATCATGAACCTTGTGATTTTCCACAGTAAATTCATTTGTACATAAATAACAATGAGTTGCATTTTCATGTTGAATCTCTTCTTCTTCATCCAAAGGTATCATTGGTATAATATCACTATACAATCTTTCAACACTTTCCGCTATTGTATACAACTGATCAAGGAATATTTTAGAAGCATTAACACCACGATAGACAATAGGTTTTGAAGTTAAATTAAATCTATTTAGATGTTCTTCAGAAAGAGTAGATTTAACCATTAAACAAAAACTGTTTGGATCATGTATCTGATATTTAACAGTTTTCTTTGCTACATCGCCATCATTATCTTCAATAGGAACTAGTGTAGATTCAAAATCAGCATAGACAACAATGGGAATCCGGTATTGATGGGAGATTTTTTCAAATTTTAACTCTGCCTTACTTGCACACGGTAAGATAATTTTTGCTTCATAGTTGTTGTTACATAGTTTTTTATGCTCTTGTAACCATTCGTTTCCTTCTCTTCTTTCTTCACAAAAATTAAAGCATCTTTTACAAATTATCTTCTTATTTCTATTTTTAGATAATTGATTACTAACAAGAGTTTCAAATTTTTTAATCCATACATAGTGGGAAACATCACCTTTTGTAAGTAGTAATAAGTCTGTATGATCTGGGAGTTCATTCTTCACCACACGCAATGGGTACACTTTATTCAACATTAACAGATGTTCCAGGGTTTTGTTTTTCGAACTTTGGGATGTCCTTCAAAGCCACTGGGTAAGTCAACCCTTGGAAATTATATCTATATCTTTGTAATTCATATTCTTCACTGGGTCTTACTGCATTGTCAGGTGGTACAAATTTTGCCGTCATTGCATATCTAAAACATTCCATATCTTCATTTTGAACATTTATACATGATTTGGTGTGTGAAATTTTCTTTGGGAGTGAAATATAACTGCTACCCCTTAATCCGTAGCCATGTTTATGAACTCTAATATCCATACCCTCAATACTAACCAAACTCCAACCAGATCCTCTTCCTTCATGATCTTGAATTTTTGTTAATATTTCTTCCAAACAATCTTCAACTATTGAATTAATATCTGAACTTGCCATGATGGTCTGGTTTTTTGTTATGAATCCTCTTGGTGACATTTCGCCTTCTACATTAGTAAACATAGCATTTAGTATTATGCTAAATTTAATGAAGTTTAGTCTTCTTAATTCTTCTGTGAGTGTTCTTCTTGCAATTGTACTTGCTTCTTTAAAAAAACTGCTCCAATTCCAATTTTTCATTTTGAATTTTGTGGTGCATTACTACTCTACCTTCTAAAGCAAATACTTTTAAACTTGGTATTTCATTAGATGGTCCTGCTAATGGTTCTTCTTTATGTTCTTCTTCTTCTTTTTCTTCTTGCTGTTCTTCTTGTGGTTCTTCTTCTTCAAATAGTTTTAAATCTTCATATTCGGTTTCTGTTACATTTTCATTATTATTATGGAATAATTCTTTATGTATTTCTAGTAGAATATTATCATGAAAAGTTTCTGAGCAAATATCACATTGATGCATCGTGTTGATGTTTACTCTTTCAAATTTAGCAGGGAAATAAAATGCTTCTCTCTCCTGCTCCCTTTATATAATGCTTCCCCCACTACATTTGTAAGGTTTTTTTATATAAAATGTTAGAATTAGTAGTTTAAGACCAAAGCTGAAAAGTAATGATAATACCCCATATTTTCTTCCAATTGCAAATACTTCGCATACACCTCCGCCCATAGCCATAACAGATCGCTGTTTCTCCAATATACACCAAAGGTATGTCTACCATTAACCAAAATTGGAGATCCTATGTTTACTAATCTTCCATTTTCTATCCATGTCATAACTTCAATTAAAAACCTTCCTATAACATCCATTGGAGAATTTGGATCCACTAATATTCTTGTTACAACATTTTCACTTAACAAAGGCATTTTAATTTCTTCATCGTTTTCTTCGTCCAGCTCCAATACTTTTTCAACTTTTGTACATTTGTTGTAAAATATTGACGCATCTCGGGGAGATATGTTCACTCTAGCTATTATAGGTGAAGAATGTTCTCAACACAAACCACACCACTCTTATATCGTCATGTCATTGAGTGGAGGGTGTTTTTTTATGGTACAATTTTAGTAAAAGAAAATAATACAATTCTGTCTTTACCACAATATTGCTCTTAATTAGAGCTTTTCATTGATGTATGACTTGCCCTATTCCGGCAAACCATTCTTGAGTTATTAGTCATTTTCTAATCCAGATTATTGCTGGGGGGGGAGGGGGGGGAGGGGGGGGAAGGGGGGTTAATTAACCTAATTGAGGTCAAGGTCACCAAAAAATTATAATTTACCAAAGTGATGGGGACGGCCGGAGCCATCCCCACCACTCTGTTTGCCTAACACTTCCCCAAATCCCAACCCGCTATAGTTACGTCTTGCAAGGGATCCCAATTTTTGGCCCGCACGCACGTGGCGATCCAGTTTGGTGGGCTGTGATACGGGCGGCCGGCCTCGGGCCTGGGCACTGGACCTGACCATTCCAATTTTACAATAGGGAGTCTGGAACAGTTAATGCAAGACGCAACTCTAACCTCCCACCCTTAATCTAAACCCACCCAAATATAATTATTTCCTAACAAAAAATTAAAAATTTAAAAAAAAATAAAAATATGCGCTGCCTATGGCACAACACGCATGTCCCACCCATATTTAATGAAGTTCAACAGAACTTCTATAATTTAAATTTAAATTTAATCTACCCTCCTAACAGCTAGCTGTGAAAGGTTTATTAGTACACACACACATACAATAATTATACCAAAACTCAACATCAAAAACACATTTTCCAAACATCAACAATACCATAACACCTTAATGCTAACATCGCAATGCGCAAATTAAAGCTTAAAATTAGCACAACTTAAAACTAAAAATAACATTTTGCACACACACTCACACACAACAAGTATTAATATTAAAACCCTAACAGCAAGAGTAACTCAAATATATATCGGCCGCTTATACATTTGAGTTACCCTCTGAGTTCGGAACAACCATCGCGTCCGACGAATTGTTCCGAACTAACTCAGCGATAGTCGCCAGAAAGGTTCTCGGCTCACAAAGTGGTAGGGGGACAGTAGGGGTTTGAGGGGGGTACAACGTCTAACGTCCAACGTCAGTGGAAATTTCCAATGATCTATTCGTCACATGTAGGTCGCCGCTAATGCAGGTGGAGCGTTGTACCTTGCAATTAACGTTAGGCAACACCTGGTTTAATCCGCCGTTAAACTTAACTGAGGCTTTCCCCATCGCGTAACACCATAATTGTTGCCTGTTATCATCTGAGTAATGGCAGAAAATTATCTGTCCTTTTTTGCCGCTTAACTATAGTTATTAAACTATTGGCAACATCAAAGCTAAATTGGTGTTACATAAATGTAACCACTATCAACCTAATTTATATTGATGAGTGAAAGTGACGGGGGGGGAGGGGGGGGGAGGGGGGGGGGTCATTACTTTTTTCCTCGGGGGGGGGGGGGGGTCAAGTTCAACATAATTAATATCTGTGCTTATATAAGCCACAACGCGGTCGCGCGTCTGCCATTCGCTCCCCAGGTACCGCAGCTGAAACAACTAATCTGTAAGTCTCTACCACCTAGTAATGTTACATATGTTTTGTTTTAACTTACACCTGTTAAGCTTGCTATTTTTTTTATGTAATTTATTTTTTCAACTATTTCTTAACATATAAAAATACACTTTTATTTTATATATATAATATATCAAATAATCTTGTGTTACTATTTTTATTTTAGTTTATACTTATTATACAAGCTAACCCCTACGGAATAATTAACTAACTTCTGCTGCTAGACTAAACTACTTAGACTATAAACAGTTAACACCCATATATTAATATATAATCATTATACTGCGATTTTTACCTGTACAAATGCTAGATGTAATTGCGATTAATCGTCTACGACACAGTTCTTAAACCCTTATAAAATAATTAACTAACTTCTACCACTAGCGGTAATTTTTAAAAATTTTACAAAAATTTATTAACTATTTTTTCCTCCTACTAGAACCTTTCGCTACGCTGCCGCCCCGACAAAGAACTGAAATCTCCAAAGTTCTTCCCTTTTATCTCATTCTCTTAGGGGAGGGGGTTAGGGGGGTTTACACAACCCTATATAAGCGGCATCGGCACCTCACGCGTGCGCCATTTTAATGGCGATAGGGCGACAGTAAACATCTATCCATAAGTCTCTAAGACTATCAAACATTTTTTTAACTTACTCTTGTTACTCTAACATATGTTTGCGCTTATTATGCTAATTGGTCTCTATATATTCAGACACACTCGTGGGCACCAATCATATACTCGCTGAATTTTGGAGAGTACACATCTCCCCTTTCAATATTATTATGGATTCGCACACTTTACATTTAAAACTTTTGCGTACTAAACACATTTTACAGAAACAATCTAACTCTACAATTTCAAAACCGCGTACTACATTGAGTAAGCTTAAAAAATACTTCAGTTTTCACCCGTTGTACTTTGTAAAATCTAACCTTTGTAATACTTGTTCTACTGATCCTATTTTACACTCTGTCTTAACTGAAATGCTGAAATATCAAAATTTCAATCTTGTTACACCTATTGACGATCCTATCCAATTATTCTTATTCACTATATTACCAGGTTTATATGATCATTCTTCCTCAGACACATGTCTTGTTCTGCTCTATCAACTCACACTGTAACCAACTAGGACCTCTCCTTTTTTGCAATTATGAACACACAGCTGGATTCACCCATACTTACAACAAGCACTGACTCCTATCCCATACAGAGTGATAAAATAACTATTACTGCTACAAATAATGAGAAAGCAATTCTCCAATCATTAATGAGTTTTTATTAAATAAATATATTTTTAAAAACCCCCTCTGAGTGACCTTGACCCACTTCCCAAACCCACCCATCACTGTCAAAAAAACCCCAGCCGCTACTATAGTCCGTTTTTTTAAACCTGATCCTTCAAGGGAGAGACGGTGGAGGGGGTTTGTTTATACTTGCTACTATCCCATTGGCTGAAGCCTTTTGGTTTTTTTGTTGGTTTTTTTGTTGTTTTTGTTTTATTTCACTGTTGCATACCAGCTGATAATTTTACATCACAACATAATGTGTATCAGTTTTACAATATTATTGCTAGCAGTTGTTTTTTAATCAGTTTACTTTAGAACTGTTACTTTTTAACAAGGAATAGGTTTGGCTTAAAAATATAACAGCTGACTAGGAGCTACTGAAAGATATTATAACTTATTTAAAACGTTATTTGAGGAAATCTGATAATCGACACATGTTTGTCACAAGTTTAAATGTGTTGTTTACAGTTTAAATGTTTTGTTTACAGTTTAAATCCCTCCCCCACCCCAATTTTCTCGAGAAGGATCAGGCTTAAAAAAACGGACTATACCCCTACAACACTTACAACCGCCTGACCTTGACCTGAGCCAACTGTAGCCATTCCCCACTACTGCAATGCATTAAACACAAGCAACACAACTCGAACTATGTTTTATGCTGACCTGTCGCCATTTTGTAATTGCACTCACTAAAGAATATCGCAACTTTTGTGGGGCATTCTTACTATACTCATCGATTTAGGGTCACAAGTAGTGATTATATAGTTTTCCTCCAACTACTGTCTAAAGCCGTACTTTACTCCTTGGAATAGTGCATTAAAGTACTAGTTTTTTATAATAATCAACAAGGTCCAAATAACCACTATTTAATTTATTTTTAAAGGAATTATGTTATACTGGTTATTTGTAATTTTTGTTTCTTACATAATACAATTTTGTAAGTTTCCTCCATTTATTTATTAACCCCTTTGCTCATGATAACTAAACAAAAACTATTAAACAAACATACCCATTTTTTTGTAGTGACTCCTTAGTTGGTTATCTAAAACATAAATATTTTACATTCAGTGAAATATATTAGAAGGAATAAAAATAGCATGAAAACGAATCTTCCTCCGAATATTATCTGAAAGCCGATTAACTCTTTTTTGCGTCCACACCAGCTTAAGCCAATCTATATCAACAATTATTTTAGTTTTGCAAGAGGATTTAATACAGATTTGATCATATCCAATTTATTACTATTTCATTGTTAATATTCAATCAAATTTCTCCCTCTTGTATACGAATTTATATTATTATTGATTAATTAGAATTATCACAGAATTTGCCTCAAATTAAAAATATCAATTGTGGTTCAAACTCTCGGAGTAGTAATTTTTGTAATTAATGTTTGTAATTAGTAGTATTTTACTCATTTTTAAAGTACAATTAATCATAAAAAAATACACTCGACATTTCGAAGTCAGGTTTGTTGCAAAGTGCTTAGAATGTAAATTCCAATAGAATATTAATGCTTAGAATTTTATTCTAAGCCAGTTTTGGGGACGTTTAGAAATGTTGACGTAAAGAAAACTGCATTGGCCTATGTTATGGCACATATAATTTTAAACTGCTTTTTCAGTTTGAGTAATTTGCTACAAACCCAACTTCAAAAAATCTATTATATCAAGAATTATTGTGTTTTATTTTATTTTTTTGTGCAATAATTAAAATGTTGTTTACCTACCGTTTTCAAGTTTTCAAGGTGAAAGTGGTAGTTGAAAATTTCAACCACTTTAATCCTTTGGATGATCCTTGGAAGGTCCGGTTTACAGCGTTTTGCTACTAATAGAAACCCTCAATTTTTATGTACTAGTACATATTGTTATATGCTAAAATTTTAAATTTTAATCTTACCCCCCTTGAAGAGTATCAAACCTAAACATGTATGAAAAGGTATATTTAAATTCATGAACAAAGTTTAATTTTTTGACAAAAAAGATATTAAAAATTACTGAGCATTTCGAGGATTATTTATCACACTGTGCCTGCATAAAAAATTATTTCTACTTTCAAATACCATAGTATATGGAGAAAGTATTTTTTCGCCATAATTTTCGAACTTGATTTGTCGGTGGATTTATCCATTTTTGTGCACCCAGAGTTAAAAACAGTGGTTTATACACATACACATACACAAACACACAGAGACAAAAGTCTCTGTGTGTTTGTAAATGTGTATTGGTATGTGTCTGAATGAATAGAGCTAAAGAAGGTCCCATTGGACAGATTTTTATGAATTTTTTTATGAAGTTCTCAATCCACTATAATTCAAGGTTTCTTCCATTTATTTTATTTTTCAATTTTAAGGCCTGTTCATCCCCAAAACCGGCAAAAAAACATGATAAATCCGATTTTTTCAAAAACTGCTTCAATGATTACAATATGAAAAAAATTCTTTTATTTCGGATCGATCGTTAATGTTGTGTAATAAATATACACATAACGTGTTGTTCTGTTCTAATTAATTTATTTGCCTTCGTAAAATTTGTTTTAATTTCTAACTGAACCAAATTCAAACTGATCAAATAATGCAAATTAATATGATAAAGTTATCAATTAAAAGTTGTAATTAGAAAGTCATTGTTGCAAATGTAGGCAATAAAGAGCAACAACGTGAGCGTATTGTCAACAGCCAACAATGCCAAGTAACAAACGGATATTTTATGCACATTGTTCTCCACAGCACAGCACCATGTGTGCGATATACACTACTCTCCCAACTGTATTGGTACAGCCGTCTAATGTTAATCATGGCGCATGGTGCATACAATATATGTTTTATTTACCGATTTGATATCTTGAAAGAGTTAAATGAAAATAAATAATTATTGTGACTGGAATCAGATACTTATAAAATAGTATACTTCACAATAAGAATAAAAACAAAATTGAGTTTCGTCAGTGAAAACTAACCAAGAAATCGGTCCAAAACAGTATATTTATGAATATGAATAAATTACAGTTCTTAAAAAAGATTGATGACATAACCACGATAAGTACAGTTCAGCACCACTATTAATGTATAAATAGATAGTGTAAACAAAAGAATAAACTGAGGAAATAGAGTGTTGCCTGTATACGCAATAAAACAATAAATTTGTTTCAGATGAACAATTTTCGTTAAAAAATTATTCCAGTTTATAGGTTATTAAGTAAAACTCCAGTTTATAGGTCATTAAGTAAAGCCTACCGAGAACAATTTATAGCAGCAACAAAAGTTTGTAATCCGTAGCACGACTGGAGTTGGCGTTCACGTTTTACGCTCAGGTTGGTAAGTAATGCGGAAACTAACGAATATAATACTTAAGTAACTTTATTGTATACGGGAATTTAAACAACTTTATTGCCGATATAGTTTATTTTATTAGTTTAGTAAACGTGTTTTTGATAGTCTTAGAGTATTAAAACCTTATTTTTAATATAAAAAAATGTAAAAATGTGTAAAATCCGGATTGTAGATCTAGTTGTTAAAAATATATAAGAGGCTGATCAGGTTGGGATGGAAATATCATAGGGAGAACATTAAGGGTACTTAATTAGATTGTCAAAATGAACAATGTAAATATTTTTTTATTTAAGTAAATTATTTGAGGTGAGACGCGGTGTTAAAAATCTCAATTTCCATTGGTTGAAGAAAATATATAACATTAAAAAGTAATTATAAATCTTGATTAACTCAAGATGTTCTGTCCCTTTTAATTATGAATTTCTAAAGGAATTGCTAATCTATTTTAAATAGTGGGTTCAAAATTAAAGGGTTTATTGCATCTTAATTTGTAAACAACCATCTTATCGCAAATCTGGTTCACATTTTAACTATTTCTTTCATGTTATTTGATAAATGCAATTGGTTGGTTGTTTATTTATTTACATTTCTTTAGTTTACCAAGGTTACTTCTCTTTTCTTTCCAATATAATCAGTTGAACTTGTATTATGTCCAATAATAAATAATCAAATTTATTCAATTGTATAACCAAGATCAATTATCTATTAGATAGATACATGCTGTAAAATACTGTTATAATGTTATGAATGTTATAATGTTAAATAATGTTATGAAATACTGTAGCACGCAATAGAATCTTGCACAACAATATCAAACAACTTTCTTCGCCACTGAAAATTGTAAGAGAAATAAAAACTTTCTTGGTTTCAGTGTTGAAGGAGGTTACTCATATATGCAAGTTTAGTTTCCTTTTTATTTTAATTAATGCTTGTTAGTATTTATTCTTAAGGGATAGGAAATAAAGTTACACTTAGTTTCTTGTAACAACAAAAAGTTTTTGCGTACAGCTTAAAGTTTCCTGCCGCACAAGAACCAATATTAGTGTTTAGAAACACTCCACTTTAATTAAGTTTGACGAACTAAAACTTCAAAATGCTTTTTAGTGATTTTATACAGTGTGATTGAAAAGTCTCGGAACGGTGAAATATATTTGTTACTATTATAGATGAAGTAATGAAACTTGGTATACCTATAATAGCCATTAATATCTACTCTTTTAAGATATTATCACTTTTTTATCTCTTAAGGGGGATGGCCCACGAGGAGTCAGTCAAAATTCTTTAATAGCAGCATAGGTCAAATTTGGTATCAAATTAAAGGTCTCACTTAGCAAAGTGCAATGCCGCAAACCAGACTTCAAACGGATGACCGAGACGGAAATGGCAGGCAAATAAAATTTACATTAAATAATATGGGTAAAATTTAAAAATGCAATAACTTTCTTAATACTCAACCTTTTGACGTCTAGTTTGTGGCTTATAACTCCAAATGCAAAGACGTTTAAAATTATGTATGATGTGACAAGCGCCAAAGCATATTTCTGTAAGACTTCCAAGAGGGACATCCCTTAAAGGGTGTTCAAATTGAAACTTCTTTGGCCTTGTCACATCATACACCATTTTAAACGTCTTTGCATTTGGAGTATTAAGCCAAAAACCCGACGTCAAAAGGTTAAGTATTAAGAAAGTTATTGCATTTTTAAGTTTTACCCATATGATTTTAATGGAAAATTTTTTTGCCTGCCAATTCCGTCTCAATCATCTGTTTGAAGTCTAGTTTGCGGCATTGTACTCTGCTAAGTAAGACCTTTAATTTAATACCAAATTCGACTTATGCTGCTATTTAAGAATTTTGACTGCCTCCTCGTGGGCCGTCCCCCTTAGGAGATAAAAAGTGATAATAGCTTAAAAGAGTAGATATTTATGAATATTATTGATATACCAAGTTTCATTTCTTCATCTATAATGATAAAAAATATATTTCACCGTCCCGGGACTTTTCAATCACACTGTATATAAAGCTCATTATAAGAAAAGCTTTATTTAAATTACCAAGCAAGTTGAAAATAAGCTCAGTTTAATCTATATGTGGTAAAATTTGGTTTAACCCTGAATTTAATTTGAATAGACTAAACATACTACCCTAAAAGGATAATTTTTTCACTTTGTTTAAAAAAAATTAAAAGAAAAACTAACTTAAAACGTTGATTGTTCCATTTGACTGAATACAAAGTGTAAAAGAATTTGTAGACAGTATTATTACGTAAATAATGTTTACATTCAACCTTGGTGGTCTAGTACACCACAAGATTTATATTTTTTTAATGGGTAAAGTATTTTAAGTACAGTACTCTTTTAATGCCACTCATATACAGTACAGTTCATATAATATAATATTATAATAGTTTTCCTCGTCTACTATTACCCAATACAACATAAGGTCACAGTTGTTGAAATTACCTTCGGAGTATTTTCGTGAACCTTACTACTTCAGTTTCACTAACACACACAGGGGGTGCACTTACTTTCCCACAGTCATGTTTACAATTTTTAAATATTTTTTATTGATACATTGTAATTTCAACATAATATTTCCTCTAACCACCTGAAGATTTTATTTTTACTCTAAATACTTCATCCCATAACAAATTGTTACCGGATCGAAGGCCGTTAGGTGGTAAGTGTCGGTTATTTGTTCAGTCTTGGATCACCCAATGCCGTTTTATATCTCAACAGTTCCACGAAAAAATAGAAATTGTATGATGGTTTATTATTTCCAACATAATAACTCTTAAATCTATTTTACATAGTGTATATTACTTAAAATATTTTTTTTCATGGATCGTCATTTTAAATTTTTCCTGGGACGATTCTATTTTAAAGTTTAATTAATATTTTTTATATCTTTCAATAAAATATTGATTTGTCATTTTAAAAAATCCTCATACATTACTCAAAATATGAAGCATACTAAATTATTAATTAAACTCTTTAAAGGTATAGGGTAAACTCTCCTATTTATTTTTAATTGTTTTTATATACTTTTATTATTTGATCATTTATGTTTGGACAAAATTTTAAGTTTTATATAGATTTCTACCAACAAAGAACATGTTGTATTGGATATAAATTGAATTTAATTTTGTTTACAAACAGGTAATAAAGTATGTTTTGTTACCGTGGATCTTACCGAAAGATCTTTAAATGCAGTGTGAGGACAAAATTATTTAATACATATTGGTAAATAAAATTAAATTAAAGTTCATAGTTTTGGGCATTGTTGGTGATTCTTGGGCCTTCTTGTGTTACAACTTAATCAAGCCCCGAGTGTTTATACAAGGGGAATTGAGATAAAATTGAGTCTTCTGATTGATATGGTATTCACGAACAATGGAGGTAAAAAATTATTTTCACTTTACGAGAGTCTGAAATTAATATTTCAGAAACGTTTTCTCCTTTTGACAAGCGATGTCTTCTCTTGATACAGTTTAATGTCCATAAGGTTAAACATACAAGTTGTCTTTAAGATTCTGTTTTATATTACAGTTACCCATTTGTTACTGAAGCCTTGAATGTCTTGTTTAATATATTTTCTTTAATGATAAATAATTTTACTCAGTAGTTGGTTTCCTTTCTGAGGATTTATTCACAAACTTTCCTGTCAAATTTGTATTCGGTTGTATATAATTATTAGGATTGTTATGGATACCAAATTGTTTGATTTTCTGGATAAACGAAGTTGAGATTATGTATGTAATCATTATTGTATCCAGTTCTTATTGTTTCTAGTTACATTTAGGTTATCATTACTAAAATAAAACCTACTTTAATGACACGTCCATCTTTTCATAACCACTCAAGATTTGTTTACATAAGATATTAATTTGAAATGGACATAATACTCTAGGAAGAAGTCAAACTATCTGCATAAATTATGTCCCCTTACCGAAAACTTTCATAGAACGTGAATAGTATTGGTAAAATTGTTTGCGACCGTATACACTCCGTGCGCAGTATTTTCAATCTAATAACCAGTATTCCTAGTATCTTGGATATCAAATTCAATCCTCAAAGGAAGAATGTCTTTATACATTCTCAAGGAATCTGCTGCATTTCTTTGTTTTGGGGAACATTCCTCTCCCTTTGACTAAAGTCAAGAAGTATCTTTGTTTTTGTAAATACTAACTTGTAAAATAAATAAAGAATCTGTGCATGGGAAATAGTATACCAATTATTATAGTTTATCAATAAAGTATTAGATTGAATAATAAAAATTAGGATGAAGAATGGTGAATTCCATATAAACAAAACTTAAATTTTATGCACGGGTGCTGAAAAGTCTGCAAACTGCTAGGAATTTTTGAACATGACCTTTTCAGGTTGGGTTTATGGACAGTTATTTAAATAAATAAGACCTTTAAAATTATATACAACATGTACGAAGTTATGAAATGTGAAAGGTTTATGACTTGTTAATATTATTTTAATGAGAAGGTCGATTGTCTGCCATTTAAGGCTCAGTCATCCATATGAGATCGAGTTTACAGCGTGAGTTTGAGCGTCTACTAAGTGAGACTTTAATTTAACGTTATCAACCTATGCTTATGTTAAAGATTTTCTATTGCCTTCTCATGGGACGATCAAATCGGACTTGAATTCTCAAGTTGTAACGAAAAAAATAGATTATTGGCCTGCAATTTAATTTTCAGAGTTTTTATATATAAATTAATGCAAATTACAACCCGTTTCCAGAATTTTTAGCACCACTGTATATCTTACATCAAACTTCTTACAATTTACTTCCTGCTATTCTCTAATCATTGTTAAATGTGTTGTAGAATATATTTTTAACATGCCCGTCAACTAAGTCCAGCCCCATTTTTTTAGGAAATTTTATATCGCTTCAGCTCTGCAAGCTTGTTTAACTTCTCTCATTTGTTGCCTGAAAGTATTGTTTCGCAGACCAAAAGGAAAAAGATTTTACCATGAACACGAGTAAGATTTTTTTCTTCTTCAGCAGAATTTTTAGAAGTATTTACAGCTTTGTTCTAACCCAGGTCATTCACCCCAATTTGTCGATTGAAGTTCGAAGGAAAAGTGAAAACTTTGAAGTCAATGAATGAATGAAGTCAATAAAAACTTCGAAGTCAATGATTAACTCGGTTGTTTCATTATTCAAGTAAGGAGTGAAAACTAATATAAACCATAGTTTAAGTAAGTCGTTCTTCATGGTTCATTTGTTTCTGCAAATATAAACTTATAAAAAAGTTTTTCCTACGTTCGTAAGAAAGGTTTTAACTTTTCTTACATAACACATTTTATAGCCCCTGATTAGCTTTATACCTACAATTCAGTGCTGGATGGTGCCTAAACAAAATTAAAAGGGCTTGAAAATTACCCATTATTAACTTATGTACTTAGTTAATGCTTTATCTTCTAGAATTGTATCTTTAGAACATTATTAATAAAACAAAGTGACATGTCATTTTTAGGTCGAAATTAAATTTTATTGATTTGAGCAATTTTAATAAAATTAATTAGAAAATGAGAAAAAAGTAACGAGGATCGAGTATTTTATATGTATTTGCTTATTTACAAAACTTTACTACAACATTAAGTATTTCTTCGTCATATACTGAAGATAACAACAAAAGAATTATATATCATTGCTACAATTTTATTATCTGTTTACTTTACAAAGTGAGCATGAAAGGGGCCTTCGTTTTTCCTTTTTTTATATCTCTGGTGGAGAAATTGATTTCAACATTCAGATTATAGCTCATAACTAAATCTTTTTTCCATACATTAAAAGTTAAAATTGGATTTTATCAGACTTTTGGCCTTCGGTGATAAATGCACTATTTTGAAGTGCAGCAAAGTGTAACACTGAAGTCTAGCACGTGACAAAAGCACGTCAGGGTCAGATAAAGTTAGAATGCAGACAACAAGCAATAGAAGCTCCTAAAAACTCAAGACGCAAAGATCTTTTCCGCGTCAGTCCATAATACTTAAGAGTTTCCAGTCCCTTTGGTTACTGTTTATAGCACATTTACCCCACTACGATAGTCTCTTAGGCCCATAACTGTTACATATCAATGTCAAATATGTTCGAAGATTTTGTCAAATATGTTTTTATCCATCATAAGTTATGGGTTCTGGATTGTAATTTTAAATCGTGGAACTCTAGGTTTAACTTGTAAATCAAAATCTGTTACCGAACATCTAGTATCGAAAAACTGACATCATGTAGGCCTATGACTTTTACATAAAGAGTCATCCTCACCTTTGGGCTGGTAGCCCATTGTTGTGCAGTCGGCAATGTGAACCATTCGGCTTTATGCAAAACATGGTATTTTATTCCCTGTTTCGGATGCTGTTTTTCAACCGATTTTCTTTAAACTTGGTAAGTGTTTGGTTGAATATTAGGTCCCTCATACCTCAAAATTTTGAAAATTTAACAAATATTACTCTCTGTCATGTCGCAAAGTAAATCGATTTTCCTTAGTAACATTTTGAGGTAATAGGGACCTTTTATAAATATTCAACAAAAAACTTACCAACAAATTTCATAAAACTCATACACCATGACCATACTGTTGTGGTTTCAGTACGAAAAACACTCCAGAATGTTTTATAAATCGCGGTGTATTAAACAAAGTACCAGGTTAACCGAGCCTTGCTCGTTGGTATTAATTCTTTTGCTATAGTGTCATGATAATGAAGCTAATAACCAAACTCTTTACATTTAACAGCTGATAAAAACTGCAAAATATTATTGTTCCTTTATTTTTGTTTACTTTTAGTTGTTATTTCGTAACCAAAATAGCAACCCTTAAGAACAATGTTAAAAATTACGATTTTTAAACTTAATTTGAGACAAAATTCGATTTTTCCTGGGGTTGATGCTGTTTCTAAACTTATTTTTGTTCCAAAACAATCTTAAATGCAAAGTTTAAGCAAAATCTCACAGCTAGATTTCGAGATCGTAGAACACACATCCCTTCAGAAATTCCTCGTATTATAGTATAGGATAAGTTTTGACGAAAAAATACTTTATAATGAACGTATTAACTGATCTGCTGTTTTGAAACTAAGGCAAAGTAAAATGTTAGAAGCATTCAGAGTTGTAGTCCATGGAGGTTTCCAACTTTCAAATGTTTGTTTAAAGATAAATAATTGTAACTCTGAAACACACTCGGAAGATAAGGAAACTGAAATTAGATTCTACTGCCTCAACGACTATTGCCTGTTTTGTCTGTAAAATACTAAAACCACGTCATTGTGTATTCTATGTTTCCCTGTGGAACTTTCTCTGTTGTATATAGCATAACAAGAATTACACTAATGTTTGTGACTCCGTAAGAGTGTAGAACACTACCGCAGTTAGGAAGCAAGTAATGGAATCTCTTATAACAAATCCAGAGGTAAGGATCTCTGCTAGAATAGGCAATAAGCGTTTCCTCCCTATACTTACTGTTTATGGTGCAGTTTTCCCCATCGCGCGTCGCTTAGTACCTTCGCTACTTAGTATCAGTTTTTCTTCACAGTTGCTTTCATCATTCATTCATATTCTCCTTGAAATACGACAAGATAGCCTTGGCGTTTTGTAAGTTATATTAACTTCTAAGATGTGACTATTAATACATCCATGTTTCTTATCAATACATTTATTGTACATAACGTTTTGGTGAAAAATTTTGATAGTAGAATTTTATTACGTGTTTCTAACAATCTATTTAATTTATTCAAACCAACCATTATTATTCAAATATCAAATAAAAACAATGCTACAATTTTTTACTATACAGCTAATTTTATGAAGGTATACATTTTAATTTAGTATTTATTTAGAGCTTTTTGTTATCGAGTTCTTAGAGGTTTAGAGGTTGAAGTCGTGTATTTAGACATTTTTAAGATTAAGTCGTTTTTATATTGAAAACATCAGAAATAAATATATTATATTTATGGTTTTTACACTATACATAAATATACATAATATTACAATTTTTCGTAGAGTGTGCTTTAAACATAATATTTGACTCAATTTTTAAAATCTAATATCACTTGTACATGTTTTGCTAACTTGATATCCGGAATATATCGATATCAATTTCTCATCCATCATAGCTGTCGTGATGTATTGGCTGACTGTGTAAAAGCCATGGCTTTTTTTGTCACCTAAGACAATTGTTCTCTGTAGGCATGACAGATGAAAACATAATGACGGCATTAACCTGTGTAGTTTACTGCTCTTATAATCTAGTAAACACATGAAAACCAGTTAAAACCAGCCCAACCAAAGACTTCACCTGGATAGGAATGGGGATTTTTCATAAGTATGTCAATTAAGTAACAAAAAAAATAAAAAGTAAATTAAACTAAAAGTAACGATAACTACTTTAGAGTAAATAAAAATTCAACAACTTATGAACGGCATGTAATATTGTTTCAGTGCGGACTATTTCTAAAATTGTAATTAATAATGTATTACCTAATCAGATTAAATCTTGAGTCAGAATTATCTGTTTTCAGGATCTCATGCATTGGTCTTAATATATTATAGCCTAAATTTTAAATACAAAACACTAACATGGTCTGTAACTGAACAAACCTTTCTTTATCAAAACTGTCAACGTCAAGTCCGTTAAAGAAGACGATTTGTCTCAATCGTATAATAACACATATCTGTCTTTTAATATTTTTTGTTGGAAGATCGTTTATATTGTTTTTTCTGTACTGTTACTCAAATTTGTTAATAGTTGCGAAAAGTTAATGCATGTTATAAGGATCCTATTTATTGCTTACTACTACTTTACTTGCTTACTTATTTATCACATACATAGCATACATGTAACCTACCTAGCATACATGTTAACTATCTAGAATAAAAAATAATTTAGGCCAACTAAAACTAATTATTTAGCTTAAAATTCCGATTTTTGCTGCAGGCTTGGGCCTGAAAAAAATACATTACCATTCTAAAATTGTATTTCTCTTCTCTTTAAAACATGCCTTCAAGTATTTAATAAATGTTGAGAGCGAATCATTTTAACTTTCTCACTTTCTCCTCTGTAATTTTTTTACTAAATTTAAGCTTGAAAGTCTTTGGGCCTATTTGAATTCAATCACTCTGAAATCTTGCTAATATTAAAAAAAAATTAGATATAATTTTTTATTTTCCGTTAAGACTGTAAAGTTTTAATAGCACATGAAACCGTTCATATTGTTTAAAACTAATAGTCTCAATAATTTAGTGGTCGCCTTTATTGAAATGTTAATTTGTGTTCAAACGATAAAAAAAATTTAACCAAACTTTTGTAAATATTTCTATAAAAAATTAAAGTTTTCAATGATTATATAAGTTAATTTTTATAATTTATTATCTATATTCAAAGCTACATTTAAACTCCTTGAAACAAAAACTTGTAAACTCAATTTTTATTGGGGTACTATCAACGTTTTAAATATACTATTGTTAATAATATGTGGTTAATATACTACTCGATATTCAAAAATTAATAAGTTGATGTCACCAACTGTAGACCCCCAGTACAAATGGTACATATTTAACCATGCAAAATGATAAGACTAGCGTATAAAGTTACATGACAAACTTAGTTTCAAAACATAAATTATTTAATTACCTCTTTCTTTAAATATTCCACAGTTCATTTCAGTTCATTTCTATTTTCCAAATTAAAAAGTAAATACAACGCGAAATCCAAGTTTTCCTATTTGCTAGATCAAAAAGTAAATACAACTCGGATTTCAAGTTTTTCTATGGATAGTTCATAGTTTCCTACCATAGTTCATCCAAAGGCATTTCACCATTTTATACTATTCCATTCGCAGATTCATTTTAAAGTGTTGCATCTTGACAACAAAGTTGTAAGTTCACAGAATTAAACCCTTTTTTTAATTTTACCACAGTTTTATTACACTGCGTTTACAAAGCCTCCGGAATGGTAATTAACTTGTAATGAAAAGTGGATTTCATTATGCCCTTTTAAACTTTATTTGTTCATAAAGCAGTCTAGTGTTATTGAATTTCACGACTTGAAATTACCAGTCCAGGCCTTTATGAGAATTATTATAATTCTTAAGCCCTATAAAACAATGTTTTCTAAGAAGCTTTTAGGAAGTTGGGTCTTTGTACGGAAAATAATGGGTTATGACTGCGATCTCTTTCAAAAAGGCTAATATGTAAAATGTAGTTTTTTTTTTGTAAATGTAGTAACTAAGCAAAAGCTTCTAATTCTTGGACTTGTATACCGTAATAACTTAAATTCCATTTGTAGGCATGACTTAATGACTTTATCATTTGTAGGCATGACAAATCACTTAAAGTTGAACCTAAAATTAATTATTATTAATATTAGATGCAATCAAAAATTTAGGACATACTCTTTGTGTAATTTAAAAATCTTTAGGCTTATAAGTTACATATATTATCTTTGACTTATAACGAATTATTTTCATTTTAAAGTAAAACGTTAAATACAAAAGGGAATAAATATGACACTCCATTTAAAACCGAAAAAATGATAATCTATTCTCAAAACTGGCAAAGTTAAAATAATGTTCCTCCATTATTTCAGACGAGGTTAGGTAACAATTCACATATCTAGGTAAAATTAAATTAAACTTAATTTGGAATTAATGGATAAACCATGGCCATGACTATTTCAAAGTTCTATTTTGTGGTAGACCGGTTATAGAAACCCCTTTTCGTTTGTACTCATATACAAAATGTCTTACTCTGGTATATTGAATTTTAAATTATTTTAGTTTAAAATCTTAAATTGAAAGGAAAATTATTGGTTCTAGAGAGATAATTTAAGCGATAACCCGTGGTCGTAAATATTGTTGGCTCTTACATCTACCATTTAAAGACCGCAAAGTTGATCTTTGACTTTACCAAACATAAATATTCGGTAAAGTAAGGAACTTTTTATCTCATTATAAGAGTAATCTTGTGTTCTGTGCTTAGAATAAATGCTGAAATCTTTAATATTCTGAAAGAAACGTAATTTTTTCATATACTTCAAAGTTTGACAACTAATTGATAGCAATCTAATGTCTTCAGAGTGCACTTTTTATTAAATAACAATTTGCATAACAAATTTTGTTATTGTATAACAATTTACGAATGATGATGTGACACAGCTAACTGAAATGAATGTATTGAAATGTTTGAGAGTTGAGGATGTGAAATCAGTATTTTGCTGTAAACATCTGCTCTTCTTGGAAGTTCCAAAACTTTGCTCTTTTTACTCTCATCACACGCTGTCTTGTCAAAAATGTATTTTAAAGTGGTAACTTGAACCTGAATTTCCTATAAGATGTAGGCTATAAGAGATTTTCGATACAAGTTAAGATTTTGAGAATGTCAGTTATAATATCCATATATTTAAAACAGTAAGGTAAAAAAAAATAAATAAAAATAAAAAAAATAAAAAACATTTTTGGACAGTTCGTCTGGGACTTCTACTGGGCCGACTTACATGCAGTTTGCACTTAATAAAAGCTAACATTTTCTATATTAGCAGGTTTTATTTAATTTATAGTTATGTTAGTTCCTTATATTACTAAATTGAAATTTCCAAACCTTCTTAATGAATTAATTTTACACCCTTTCAATCAGCAGATTGTAAACTCACGGGGTATTTGTCTAAATACAGTACGCCTAAGAATGATTTGGTTTATTATGGCCATTAATTAAAACGTATATAATGTATTAATCTTTTAATGGAAATAAAAACTAATACAGTATTATACTATTTGAACTATCAAATTTTATTGTTGGTGGATTGAAAAATAAACACGATTCTATTGTTAAATTATGTAAAGTTACTTAATTAAGTAAAGCAGGCGATTAACTAGAAGGAAATAGCAATTTAAAGAAGAACATTGTATACATGTTTGACACCTTGCTCTGCTCACGATGACTGGAGCTGTATCCGTCGAGTATCGACGGGCAACGACTCGTTTTATGTTAATGTGGTGAACGATTTGAGTAACTGTGGTTTAACAAACAACATTTTACTTACTCTATGAAGACATAATTTAAATCTTAAAAATAAAATAACTGATACTTCTCCTCATTCCGGAATAGTTTTTTTTTCGAATATCTTGGTAAATCAGTTTTATAGTCCCTACCTGTGACCCTTTTTAGTAACAAGAAAATAAGACGTACTTACCTTTTACGTTTATAAATATACCGCACTCCTAAAAAATACCAATGTGTAATTTCGTATGTTCAAATTTGTCCAGAAGGAATAATTTATTATCATTATAGCTGTACTCAATAAGAGTTTTAGATTTTTTTCAATTGTAAAATCTGTGAGCGACAAAAGTTTTCCTTGTGATTTATTCTAAATGGTTTTTCGACGATATTCGACTCTATTTCCACTCGGAAGAACATTTGTACAATCAAATTACAGCAGTTTGCTGAAGTTTAGCTTGGGAAGAAGTAATTGAATGCCAATGTTACGGTACTTCTTCAGGCCTACTTCACGTAACAAGGGCCTACTTCACGTAACTTCGTCCTTGAGGGAATTTGTAATTAGTTTCACCACTACACCGCTGGCAACACCTACAGATGTTACACCGACAGGTTTAATCCAACCCCCTATTTGTATTAGCCCTACTATTGTTACAAAGGTTTAGGTTTAGGTGCTACATTGAGTATGTCATAAACTATAGAAACTAAAACAACTATAGAATGTCATAAACTATAGAGTGGTCAGACCAAGGAAACATCAAGAACCAAGTTTTTTATCAAAGTATCCTTGACCACTTAAAAAATTGCAAGGGGATGTAAGAACTATTTTTCTTGCAGAGAAAGTGTTTTTCAATATTTTTATATCTAATTCTTCGTTTGTCTTAATACTTAGTTATTTTAATAAATTGTTCTAGCCATATAGAGGGCAATGACAAGTGCGTTTGTATGTCATTGATTTATTAAAATATATATTTTAATGGTACAAATTTCATAGCCACGTGATTTCCTTAAACATATCTCTGACAACGGAGGAAATTGCTTTGTACCCACTATGCAAAGAGAGGTGATCTCGGTTCCTTTGATGTGAAGATCGTTGGCTCACAATATTGACTGAGCAAAATAAATTCCTGCCTGAGGTGTAGTTTGTTGTGCGTTACAAAAATTACTTTGTTGGTATATTGTAAAAAGGAATCCTATTGAAATCGATTTTCCTTTAGAATAAAAAGTGTAGACCATCAAATATTTAAATGAATTAATGCATAATCTAGGAGATGCTGTTAATACAATATTTGATTTAATTCGCGAACGCCCTACAATTCGTTCCGAAGTTCAATCGTCAATTCTTATTGGCCTTATAAATAATACACATAATACTACTGTATTGTATATGAACAACGAAACGATTGATGTTATTTTTAGGGGGTTTCAGTCAAAACGGTTGACTGGATTGTCGATTGTAGTGTCACGTTTTCAAATTAATTTTCCAAAGCACAGGTAACAGTTATTGAATTTACATTTTTTATAATTCACATGCCATACAAATTTAAAATATCAAAACCAGTGTTCAGGAAATAGTGTTGCAGTAAAATATTAAAATGTTATATCACATTAAATTTAAATATTCTGATTACCTTTTAATACACCACCTATTTGGCCTAATAAGCCTTTGATATTAGCAATTTTTGTACATTTAGTAATTTTATTTGTTTTAATTTTCAGTGGAGTCAGAATCGAATGTTTTATAATGCTTTTAGTTTATATGCATGTATATAATTTACATTAATTAATTCAATAATTATTTTTATAAAGTCACAATCCACCCCACAAAACAATTAACTCAAAAGAATATAGTTATGGTGTTTGTAATGTGTACTGCATGCAACTGCATATAAATTAAAATGAAATCATAAAAAACTGGCAATATACTCTAAATGTTCAATCAGATAACATTACAAAGTAAATCTAAAATCATAAGGGACAAAAGGTTAAACAATTTACCAAGTCCTGTTGAGAGTAACTCAGTTTTGGCTGGTAGAGAACTTCCAACCCGTCTGTTCCTACAATTAAGTTAGTCCAAATTACAATCAACCTTGAACTAAAATTTATCCTACTCGCTACTGTATATGTTTATTTATTTTTAGTTATTATTATTATTACTATTGGTTTTCATGCACTTTAAATTCAATAATTATTTCCTACAGTTACTTGACAACGTGGCTATTTGCCTACTGTTTGCAGCTCGCAGAAAAGTCCATTACACTGTTAAGTTGTTCTCTAGTAAAAACTTTCGCATACTATACTTAAACTCACTTATTTTCTTCAGTTTTTCAACCTATTAACACAAAATAGTAGGTACTGACGTAACAGGCAGAAAAGTCATGTACTTATGAAAATATGTTGGCAACATTATTGATCTTAGATACGCGGTTCCAGTTCACTTTGGGAAGTTTGTCAAACGATGACTATTGCATGGTAGGCTGTATATATTTTCGTATTGTTTATTACTTTTTCATCACTCCGTATATACGAAAGTGACAACTTGCCGTACAGCTGAGTCCTTGGAAAGTAGTCATTTCCCAAACTGTCACCGTCAGCTGATTTTACTGACCTGTACGTAATGTTTGTAAACATTACTTTCCGTCCAAGGTAAACAAACTTTTCCGTACAGCAACAATCAGCTGGGTTTAAAACAAAGTACCAGGTTAACCGAGCCTTGCTCGTTGGTTTTAATTCAGTTTTGATATAGTGTCATTAGAGCCATTAAATTTCCCCCAATAACCAACTATACCTCTTCACAGTTAACAGCTGTTTCAAAAAGTCTACTTAATATTAATGTCCCTTTATTTTTGTATACCTTTCGTTGTTATTTCGTTACCAAAATAGCAACCCATAAGACCAATGTTAAAAATTACGATTTTTAAACTTAAATTCTGACAAAATTCGATTTTTCCTGGGATGGAGGCCTTTTTTAAACTTATTTTTGGGCCATTACACTTTTAATTGCAAAGTTTAAGCAAAATCTGACAGCTAGATTTCGAGATCGTGGAACACACATCCCTTCAGACATTCCTCGTATTATAGTATAGGATTAAATTTTGAATTTCAGCTTTGTTTACTTTGTCCTATGGCGAAGAATTTACAAAAATAACCCTCCTTTAAAACTTCCACATTTATAAATAATTGCGTCGTGATGAAAAGTATCGTTCACAACTCGTCCGGAAAGCCCATTTCCACGCTCGATAGTGTTTTCCACGCTCGGCTTCGCCTCGCGCGTAAAACACTATCTCGCCCAGAAATGGGTCACTTTCCGGACTAGTGGTGAAATATACTATATTTTTGCAATGTTTTACAGTAACTGAAGGTATTTATTGATGTATAATTCTCGTGATAATTATTTTTTCTGCACCCCGGAACTACTGCATTCCGCACACTCCGGCAGTTCATGTGTAAATGTTTCTCTCTGTGTAGCAACATGCTACTTTGCGCACTACTCACAAACAACTAATAATAATTAATTAGCTAAAAATAAAGTAATTTGCAATTATTACTAATTATTAAAAGATTACTTAGCCCTAAAATTTTAACAGAGGAAAAACCTGTAACACTTTTATAACCAGACATTCTTTAATATCATTTAATTTTGTAAAGAAAGGAAGCTCGAAGTCTGACTTTAATCTCCATTAAAGTTTTAATTACTTTACAAGCTCAATTTAACTTCTGCAAAAAGAAAGAAATGGATGTCAAAATTTCAAGGTAGAACTACAACTTTGTCGTTACCGTTACCAAAAGAAAAATAATACCTTTCCGGAAGTTAAAGCCAGATAGTTTTTTCAGTAGGCCTACTATTTCTTAAGTGTAGTTTATGTTTAGGCTTCGAATATTTAGGATTGTGAAAACAAGTAAAACACAAAGTGTTTAAATTGATTTAAATTTTAAATTTTTGTGAACGAAATAGTGATGGTTCATTTTAGAACTTTTGTTGTTAGGCTCTGACACAAGTTATAAGCAACACTGTTCTATAGATTTCAAATTATTTTTTTTATTATTTATAGGTGTTACGGTAGACTATTTTTAATTATTTAAAATATTAGTTGAGTAATTCATTTTTTTGTAAAATAAGGAGTACTGTATAAGGAGGTCCGAGCATTTATTCGGTAGACTTGCAAACTTATATGATGAGCTTGCTTGCTCCGCTCACTCGTTAAACCCGAGGGGCTGCACTCTGGATCAAGTTTAATGAACCGCAGGTTTAAAATGTAACATGTTACTTCATTTCTGCAGTTATTATCTGGATTTTTTTCAATTTGGCAAGCTACAAATATCTATAAGGATAACGACGTAGACATTTTTAAAATAAATAATAGATAATTAAAATAAATAAAATAAAATAGATAAAAGAGCCATAGGGCTGAAAACAGATTATTAAGTTATTGGACAAGCGCCATTCGATTGCTCATCACCAACAACCCTAACTATATTTAAACAACAAATAAAAATCTTGGACGTGAAAAAACTTTCCAGTGCAAAGAGTGCACGTTGTAGGGTGTATGATAATGTTTACAGACTTTTTACAACTAAAAATTATGTACAAAAAAGGATGGTATTCCTATTTAAAATATATTAAATGATAAACTAATTAATGTGGACTTTTACCAGATAAATGAAGTGTAAACAAAATTGAGATTAGTTAGTCGGGGGGTCGGAGCTCGGCCAATGGCGGATGTTGTGGTCTACACGATGGATGTGGTAAATTACATCAGAGTTCAATAGTGGTTTCGACAAGCTGGTAAAACTTGAACTAAACCTATACGGTTGATTTATGCTACAATCTGATTGTGTTTAACGCTTTGGCAAGTGGACTTTTGAATCTATTGGATAAAATTCTTCTTTAAAACATTTGGTAGTATTTAAATGAGCAGAATAAATATAGGTAACAATTCCTAAGCGAGATAAATTTCAATTCAGTTTGCATTCTGCACAATGAAAAGCTAAACTTCAACTTTTAAACATTATGTTTCAGGTCGTATTGATTTTTAAAGGTATTAGGGTTTTTCAAAAGCTATTTCTTTCTCTAACTTGGTTGATAGGTTGTTCCACATTAAGTAGGTATGATTGAGAGTGTTTTATCTTTAACACGGGTTCTAGTTAAAAAGTCATGTTTGGCTGATACTTTTGCATAATGAACTAGATTGAACGGAACTAACCGTTAAAGTTATGTGTTATTTTTAACAAATCATTCTTTAAAATAAAAACTTAACCCCTCATGTCAATATTGGTTAATATTGATGTCAATATTGTCAGATATTGACAATTTATATTCAATATAAATTTTACTGCAATTTTTCCAGTTTCTTCAAACGCAGCAAAGAACGGGTGTGGAATCAGATGGCCCAAACAGGTGGTCGGCAAAGTCAACTCTCTACAATTTGCTTAATTTTCTAATTAGTTTATTTAATTTTCGAGGGTTAAATGAACAGAATAAATACAGGTAATAATTCCCAAGTGAAAAGATAAATTTCGATTCATTTTGCATTCTGCACAATGAAAAGCTAAACTTAAACTTTTTAAGAGTATGAAATTAGTAATTCAGAAACGATTTTCCGCGCGACCCCCTTCTGCATTTTAATGTCACCCAGGTTAGACAGACCCGTTTATTTCTTTAATTCTCCCTTTTGTTTTTAGACGTGGTCAATTTTGTATCTAACTTTATACATACAGTTGTCCATATAGACAGCATATAGACAGCTGAAGTTGATTCCTTCTAACAGTTCTCTTAGGCGATTTAGTTTTTTTTCACTAGTATGTACGCGTTGTTTGAATTCTAGCAATTTAGTTTTTTTTTTATATTTGATATAAAAAATCAATATAAATACTATTTACTGTATAGGCCCTATGCTGTTTTAATACAGTTCATTAAAGGGCGGAAACATCTACACTCCAATCCCTAACCAACAAACCAACGACACAAAAAATTGAAAATCTGTTGAAAATTTTAGGAGGAGTTCAAATCACAAAAAGAGTGTTACACAAGAGACAAAGACCTAAAAGCCACAATAGATCTAAAAGCCGCACGAACTTGCAACGCAACAACTCAATATTTCCGTTGTGCATGGTGCGTTTGGTGTTTTGAAGGCGGGAAGAAATCTCACCCGGCGCTCTCTATGAGAGCCGTCCGGAGGTCTTTTACACTCGATCATTAAAATGGCTAAAACGAGATTGTGATTTACATACCATCCGGATTCTTACTCAATACATTGATTTTAAATTTTGTTTTAATTTCAACTTTTAAGATGAATTGACAAATTTATCCGTACCGTTTGTTTTGCGTAAAACATTTTTTTTTTCACATTTAAAATAATACTGTAAGAGTAATAACTTAACTTACAGAAATTGCAAAAATAATAGAATTATTCTTAAGAAATTAAATTATTGTACTTATATTGTAAAGATTCTCAAATTAATTGTAATCAAGACATAAAGCACATTAGTAGTACTCTTTTGGATCCAGTCATTATCATTATATTATATTGCAAGGTAAAAAACTAATATAAATTTAGTTGATAACAACTTAGTCATAGGTGAAATAAAATTATGAATTTGTTTTACTTAATAACTTGTCCAATTTTTCGAGTTAAAATGAGTATGATATCAATTATACTGAAGTAGACCTGTACTGCAATACCAGATTTTATCATTTTATAATCGTTTACTAATTATTATACTAATATAAATTTCCATTTTGATTTTTATTATTTGAAACTAATTACGAATTGTATGGTTCCTATTATAATGAGGTTCAATATGTAAACTTTATTCATGAATTTAGAACTTTTACGAATTCTATTAAGCTTATCTAAGACCAATATGTTGTAAGTTATCAATCTAATTTAGTAAAATAACTTATTCACAATTGTAAAAATGAAAAATTTAAAATAAAAGAAATTAAATTAATTAAAATAAAAGACTATTAGAACTGTCACTTAATTTCGGAAATAATCTTTTTACTTCAATGTTTAACAAAAATTAAAGTAGCCACTTTGTATTGAACTGGTAAAAAGTCTCTGTCAGGTGTGGGGTTCGAACCCACGCTCCCAACCGGGAACCAGAGCTTAAATCTGGCGCCTTAGACCACTCGGCCAACCTGACTTGTCTCACCGCCGCGAAATTGTCATTCTAGAGAGTTGCCGAGAGGTAAAATGTACTAATTAATTGTGAAGACAGCTTACGTATTTTAATTTTTATACACTTTATAGACTACATGGCTTATAAAATCAGTAAAATTTAGAGAATATTTTAACCAGAATTTAATTAAAGCCTCTGTAATTTAAAGTGTTGCAACAAATTAAATAATAAATCTAAACAAACCATGTGTTTAGTTCAATATTTTCAATTTTGTACGTTTTAGGTATAACTAAAACGTATACGTTTCACCTTAAAACGTATACGTATACGTAAACCTAACCTTAAACGATCTCGAAATGTAGGGGGTAGATTTTGCTTAAACTTTGTATTCAAGAGTGTTTCGGCATAAAAATAAGTTTAGAAACAGCCTCAATCCCAGGAAAAACCGAATTTGGTCTAAATTTAAGTTTAAAAATCATAATTTTTAACATTGGTCTTATGAGTTGCTATTTTGGTAACGAAATAACAACTAAAAATAAACAAAAATAAAGGAACATTAATGTTAAGCAGCCTTTTTGAAGAATCTGTGTGTGGTCATTGGTGGGAATTTAATAGATTTATTACCATGACACCAGTGGCGGCTTCAGGGGGGGGGCCATGGGGGCCATGCCCCCCCCCCCCCCCCCGAGAATTTTCGGCTAGTCATTTTTTGGGGGCTTAATAAATCGTGACGTTATAGTTTAGTCTCAAAAATTGTCTATTTTTTATGAAACTTTGACATTGTTTAGGTGTATTTAGCTTTAATTTGTATTAATTGAGATTAATAACAACATTATTACATTTTGAGGAAGTTTTGGAGGTACTTAAATTGCGTGCGCGCGCGGCAGACGACACCGACAACGGGATGAGCGACGAGAAGACTGACGAGTACTCCTGTATTGTGAATGCCATCAGCTGATCGGGATTGTTGACAGTGGTTTCGGGGGGGGGGGGGGGGGGGCGATCGAGCCAAGGCCCCTTCACCCTAAGGAATTTTTTGCTAGTAAATTTATTGGTAGCTTAAAAATAAAACTGTAAATTCAGTGTCCGAATCTTGCTCGTTGGTTTTAATTTACTTTTGTTAAAAGTTATTCTAATCAGGCTATTAATATTACTCCAACAATCAACTACCTATAGGCTCCCTCTTCACAGTCAACAGATTCAATAAGAATGCTTAAAATAGTATTCTCTTATTTTTGTTTACCTTTCATTGTTATTCTGTTACAAAAATGGCAACCAATAAAACAAATGTTAAAAATTACATTTTTAAAACTTAATTTTAGACAAAGTTTGATTTTTGCTTGGGTTTAGGCTATTTATAAACTTATTTTTTGGTTCAAAACACTATTAAACGCAAAGTTCAAACAAAATCTACCCGCTTTATTTCAAGGTCGTGGGAAAAATACATCGCCAAATAGACACTCCTCGTAATAAGATTTTGCACTGCCCACAGCAGACGACACGGGCAAAGCGACGAGAAGGACAGTATTTTGGTGGTATCATTGATTATTGTGAAGGTCATCGTCAAGATTGTTGAATAGAGTCATAGCCATAGCCTTATTTTTGGAACAGAACGGTATTTCAAATAGTTTTAATTTTGTATTTAGTGCTGGAAATAAAGTTTGAGCTGTGATAATTTGAACTTGATGAAATAGGCCAACCGTAGGCCTGTTTTACTATGGGGTAGATCGTGAAGCTACATCTGTTGGATTTATATGATCACTTGGAAACCATAAGGGACTAACATTAAAACTTAGTCGTATTAGAAAGTAAAATTAAATTTCAAATCCCGCTTTTATGAAAATATTTTCTGATAGGGGAGTGGAGCTCAAAGACAGAATTAATTTCGATAGTCATGACGACATTGGCCCACGGGATTCTTTTTAACGCTAAAGTGCATTTAACAAATAAACACCTATATCTGTTTCATTATTGAAAGGTTTTTTTTAGTAAAACACAAAATGACCATAGTACTTAGCCATTTACTTTATTTTTAAATAAAGTCTGGTTAGTTCTACTGCTTAAGAGAAGCATGCAAAATCATGACATGTAAACTATAACTCCAACTGACTGCAGTTACTTGCGTGATGCGTACTTGGTTTCTGCTGTAACCCCTCAGAGTGTCCAAATACAGAAACAGGAATGAAAATACCAAATTTGATTTACATTAAAAAATCCTTAAAAAATAGTTATGTAGCCTATTTATGAAGATACATAATCACTCAAACCTTCAAATTAACGAAGTGTTATAGACTGGATTTTAGTGTCTCTTTATAAAAACAGTGATAGTTTTAAAAAATTCAGAGAGCTTAGGAGTATTCCTGTCAATTTTCCTCTTCTTTTACTGAAGTTAGGTTTCAATGAGATATCTAAAATAATAGGCCTATAGTTAGATTTAGCAAATCGTTTCAAAGTAGGCTATCATCCCCATATCCCTTTCATCTAAAAACTATTTATAGTGGAAAATAATAATACCACCAGCGATCAGCAATTTATACTACCCCCTCCCCCCCCCCCCGTCACCCTTTCCACCCACGCCCACGCAATTTATACTACCCACGCCCCCCCCCCCCCCCCCACCATCGGGAGGCAATGGCCCCCCCCGAAAGTCGGCTCTGGAGCCGCCACTGCATGACACTATAACAAAAGTCAATTAAAACAAACGAGCAAGGCTCGGTTAACCTATACTGCGTATAAACTTAAAACAAATCCAAAGACTAAGATAAAAGAAATTTTGTAATACCAAGTATTAGTATGTAAATTTTATCAAATAAACGGCAAAAATTAAAAGAAAATGGGGTTTTAAGCCCAACAGCAGATATAAATTATTTCATAAAAGATATTGTGGTTTCCAAACTTTAGAATTTAAATGTTACATTCAGAGGAAAATTTATAAAATCTCACCACGGTATGTATTAAAAGTTTTCTCTCGGTATATTGAAATTATTGTATGTCAAGATTTCCAAACCAGGCACATCAGCAAATGTGGAAAAAACAAAGTCTACACCAAAACCTATGAATAAATTCTTAAAATATTCAGAGTTCGGTAACTATTATTAATGTAGGTACCGCTTGTAAAAAATAAATAAACTATTTTTAGTAAGTTTGCTTACTCACAGTAGGAAAGTAAACTCCATGACGTCATTGATGTCTTATGTCGCAACATAGAACAATGTGCTGGCGACGCGGCAAATGTTCAAGTGATAAAATAAAGAACTACGGAGAAGCATTCAGCTGGTAAAGAGTTCGACAGTATTGGTTATAGAATAAGTTGATATTTTATGAACAATAACAGTATGTTACTGTTTCCATTTTACATCATAACACCGCTATAGCGTACTACTCAGATTTTTCAGAAATAATATATAGGATTTAGTGACTTACATTTTGCACAGAACAGCAGTTCATGAGAACTTACAGAACAGAACTAAGTTTATGCAATTCTTATAATAAATTAAAAAAAAAAAAAAAAAAAAAAAAAAAAAACATCAAACTACTAAATGGACGCTGTTTTAAATAATACCGGTACTCTCTTATATTTCTGTCTAAAACTTAGTTTGTGTCAATTCAGGGAATGGGAACAAAATAATTTTTCTCTTTCGCTATCAAGCAATTTAGCGAAGGTATTTTTTCATGTTTAGCTTATGTTAACCAGTGCATCCTCCACATGTTAAAGGTTTAACCGTTTAAATAATAACCTCTTTGGTATGATTAGACAGATGTTCTCACTGGTGTAAATACTATGTTTACCCGTTACAGAGCTGTCAATTTGAAAATCTTTTAAATTTCCTCCTCATCAATGCTAATCAAATGGGGAAATTTAGAAATTTAAGGGCTTTTAGAGCCCTTTCTTTTAAATAGATATTTACCAATTTACATTAGAAACAACTTCTCGCTGAACCCTATTCAATGATACTAAAATCATTCAAATTGGTTGAAAACTGTAGGAGGAGTTCCATGTATAAAAAACAATGTCGCGTATTAAATAGATGTACAGTAGACTCCCTCTTAACTGGCCATCTCGGGACCAGGCCTCGGCCGGTTAATGATTTGGCTGGTTAAACCGATGTAGGCCTACATTTAAAAATTTCAACCTACAATTTCATATGGCCTAAATGCAATTATGGCATGAAAAAACCAACTATAAATATATTACTCTATATAATTTATAGCTAACATCCGACACCGATGAAATCAGTGACCAAAAAAACTAATAATAATTTGTTTCCTATATTGTCTATTGGATAGCAGGTCCAAACACATTCAATTCCATTGGCATACACTTCCGTCCAGGACAGTACATTTTAGGTGGTTTGAGAACACCATGATATAATGTGGAATTGAATTATACATTAGATAAGAAAACAAAGATTCCCGCGAAACATGGCCGGTTAAAGCAATGTTGAGATAAAAATTGGCCAGTTAAAAAGACGATGTTTTTGTGCCAGGGTAGGCCAGTTAAAGCGGAGACCGGTTTAAAGGTGGCCGGTTAAGAGGGAGTCTACTGTATAGATTTTAAACATTAGGACTCTACTCTAAAATAAATCTTAACAAAATACGTTTTGGTTTGGTACTTTGACTTTCTAGTTTCATATCACCTACTTTGCAATACAATAAGATACCGTACTACAATCAAAATTACACTACTAAAATAATTATTAATCATATTAAAAATCAATTGAATAACACTTTTGTCACATCATTCAGCCTAAAGAGAATTTCTTTTTTAGGAATGATAAAAATATAGATAATGATAAAAAATAACATTTTTGTTTTACTTTGACAAATTATTAATATAATGTACACTAAAAAAATTTTGCATCCATTACCCCATGGTTTTTCTCACCCCGTTACAGCCCCCGCCTGAGCCAACATCAACACTAACACCGGCTGTAACAAATTACCCAGATGAGCTCAGTTACATCATTAACCACCCTTATCTGCTCCGCGGCCAACCAGGGATCTAAGGTCAATTATGATTATTTATTACTTTATCTAGACGATTATTACTTTCACCTCATCATCATTAACTTAAATTTTACGATTTCACACATTGAAATTGGATTTGAAATCTGATCAATGATCGAAAAATGTATTACAGTTTAGTTTATTTGTGAAAACAAATAAAAAAATTACGTTTAAAAAGTTTTTAGTGTCTATGTACAAGATAGTATATTTATAAATGACGACCTAGACTGACCTAGACCTAGGGTGTAAAAGTTGGAGTCATACTCAAAACATGTCCAGCCATACGTCCAAAAATGTCATTTGGTATCTATCTATATATTAATACGCAAGCATGTTTCGTTTCCTCCTTTTTTCTCAGCTGGTGTGCATCGTAGGATAAATCCGCGCACACCGTTAGAAAGGTATAGTCCTGTAGATGAGCAGAATCACATTCTAATTCACATCGGACTTCAGGGCTACGCCCCACAGGCACTCAAAGTTCCAATGTTAATCTTATGGAGAAAGGAGAATTGAATGAATTATTAGACAGCTGTTGTAAAAACAACTGCTAGAAAATTATGAAGAACAGATGTTTTAGTTTTAAAATGTTTTTAAGCTTCTTGGGTCCAGATCAACTGAAATTTGATTGAATTTCGATCAGGAGGCGATCTCTAGTACTTATTTAATACGCTAAAGCTTTTATTGTTAAGAGAAATTGTCCTCCAATTCTCAACCGATTTTCAAGCTTTTTTGGTGTTGTTGGATAGAGCTTGCACTGTAGTTGTTTCCACCAAAAATTTATGAGAATCGGATTTAAAATAAAGGTACTATCCACAGTATCTAGAATATTCTAGATTTCTTGGTACTATGGTACTATCCAAAAATATAATTTAAATTAAATGTAAAGCTGTAAATAAGTATAGTTTTTGGTCACAACTGATATTCATTCACAATATTGGATTGGTCGGATGTCATTGATTTAGAACTAAATGTAACTTTTGTATTGTTTGAAAAAAATTGCTCGACTTCAAGCAACAAGTACACTAGTACAGGAATAAACTAGAGAAAAAACTACTTTTTAAAATTGGCCTGGAATTGAGAAATATTTTAGTTTATCTTTAGCTTGAATGACATATTTATAGTTCCCATGCATTTATCTATTACCCTTGAATTACGGATGGACAAGATTGAAGGTTTTAGTTTGAGACAAAACAAGACCGTATTTTTTAAATTCCCATAAAATTTTGAGACGGGATTTCCCTTCTTGTACATAAAGGGTAATGTGCGTTCAGCATTATTTTGATCTGATGTTGTAGTTAAATCCTGATTCATTGGTGAAAAATGAAAATTATAACAGGAAAGACTGTTTAACAACTTTTATTTAGAAAGATCTTTAAAATAAATCAATATAAAAACAAATGTTAAGTACCTTACAGTACTATATAACTCTTAAACATAGGTTAACGGTGATATGTAAAATACAATTCAAAATTCAAAATTTACAAGACTGAAACACAGGTCTAATTAGTTAAGTATTAAATTGCAATTTCAGTCTTGTCTTTCCAGTGTGTCTTGTTTTTTTTGCTATCTTTCAAATATGTCTTACTCTAGTCATGGTTAACAATACTTCTCAAAAACATTGTAACTAAACAAAAATTATAACTTTGTAAATGAAGGTCATAATCATAAATTTAAACATAGACAATCTAATGATAAATCAAAACTAAAAAAGAAACTTTTAACAACCAGTACTTAAAAATTTTTGACGTAAGCATATGAATAGGGACAATAAAACTTTCACTTTGCTTCAAAATCATGTTTTTCATTACTAAATTGCTAGTAAAATAGGCCTAGCAATTCAGATTCCAAAAATTTTGAGAAATTTTGAGACCCATTGACCTTGAATACTGATCAACATTTTCTTACTAATATTTAGTGACGTAATACTTACTTGAAATATTTATGATAGAGTCAGACTGTCAGACTGCTAGACGGAGAACTGCGGTACTCGGTGGCAGAGACGTTCTCATAGCGCTTATAGGCACTTTTTCATCCGTTGTTAAAATATTTCAGAACAAATAAGAATCAAACTAAATAAAAACATATAATTCTACAATGCTAGTGGCACGAAGCTGGTGTACCATCTACGATCAAACCGTGTACATTTTTAACACGGCGTAGGCCATCTGACTATATGTAATCCATCTTTTAAATTATGGTTTAGGATGTCATTTTCGTGATAATAATATCATTGTTTAGTGGGTTGCAACGTAATGCGAGAAAGGAGAGCTTCGGTACATTTTAAGGAGTCGGCTTTGAACGAGAAGGAGGTAGGTGTGACATCAACAAAAACAATTTAATTATAAAACGATGATGTCAAAGGTACAGCACCTGATGTTTTAAAAACGAACCACTCATCTGTAAATATAAACAAAATGACATCAGAGGTGCAGGACCGCTTCAATCAGCTGTTGGTGTCACCTACCTTGGTTTATAGGTACATTTTGGTCCACATCTACTGAAATTTAGATACATTTATTATCTCAATTGATAATAAATTATGATTCTGATGCTTAAAAACAACCTGTGTTGTCCATTTTTCACAGACTGAATTTTATAACACTGTAGTAGTTTTCATAACTATGATGGAAAGTGGCTCTTTTCTGTGCGCAATTGTATTTTACAAGTGAGGCGAAGCCTAGCTCGGAAAGTGCGATTAAGCACAGATAAAACACTTTCAGTTCCGAGTCCCCAGTGATGAATAACGTTTTTCATCTATAGCACTGGAAAATATAAATGTAATAACTACTTATAAAATAAATTAGTTAACATTCTAATATCTGTTTGTGTTTAGTGGTCGAGTTCCATCTAAATTTAAATATTCCTTAAAATAATTTATATAGATGGTTTTTTAAAACCTGATCCTTCTCGAGAATATTGGGGGGAGGGGGGGGGGCAGAAATTTAAAGTGTGAACAAAAAATTTTAACTGTAAACAAGAAATTTTAACTGGTGACAAACATGTTTGAGTACATTATACTTCCTCTAATCCGCCATGTCTGGGACTTGACACATACCAGATTAGAAAATATTTCAGATTACAGGATGAATGCCAGAAAAATGTAAAGTGTAAAAAAAACACATTAAAAACCGTATGTATTTTATTCTATAAACTTCTTTACTACCTACAGAATAAAAACATTGTATAACACACTGTAAAACTGTACACAGTACACGTTTATGAAACTAAACTAACATTAGATTCATAAAATGTCCCCTGATGTAGGACGAATACGACTCCCATCCCTCCTCGTGTTCCAAAGTCCTTTGTATGACACACTGTTATCCCCTCGCAACATCCCATCCCAAACAAACTTGAAAACTCATTATTATTTTATACCAACCATTAAAAAATTTTCTAAAGTCGTGCCGGATCATAGTATGCCAGATTAGAGGAAGTTTACCGTATCAGATTTCGTTAAATAATGTTTAATAAGATACAATGTATTTCAGTAACTCCTAGTCAGCTGTTATATTTTTAAGTCAAACCTATCAATATATTAATAGCCAAGCACGTTCGTTTCCTCCTTTTTTCTCAGCTCGTGTGCATTTTAGGAGAAATCTGCGCATAATGTTAGAAAGGTATAGTCCTGTAAATGAGCAAAATCCCATTCTAATTCACATCGGATTCCAGGGCTATGCCCCACAGGCTTTCAAAGTTCCAATGTTAATCTTATGGAGAGAGGATAATTGATTGAATCATTAGACAGCTATTGTAAAAACAGGAAGAACAGATGTATCACTTATAAAAAGTTTTTAAACTTCCTGGGTCCAGAAATTTTGGTCGAATTTCGATCAGGAGGCGATGTCTAGTACCTTGTTAGAAAGTAAACTGATTAAAAAACAACTGCTACCAATAATAATGTAAAACTGATACAAGTATTAAAAAAATCGTTGCTAATTAAAACTACTTCCATATATAGTTGAATCGTCTCTAAAGAAGATTTAAGACAGCTGTAATTAAATCATTGTGCTGTTTTGTTGTTAATTCGTTATTCTCATATGTAAAAATTCATAAGTGATTATGAAAATTGCAATTGGGTACCACAAATTGAATATTAATTCAAGAAGTTTTATGGACCTGATTTAATTTATTCATCCATGCTAAATAATACAAAATCAAGGGCAGAAGGTCCATCAAGCTTGTTAACAATGTAGATTGGCCAATTACGCACCCTTCTGTCTTTGGTGAAAGCCTTGCCACGAGTGTTAGTTAATTAGTGTAATCAGGGACGTTTGTCACTTTTTTACTTTAAAGTAAATCAGAACATAAAAAAGTTTGATTAATTATTTTATAAAATGTATAGTCATTTTAACCATCTACCCCAATGCATGTTTTGCTAATACTATTTACAGCTCTACAGACATAGCTGCATATTTAAAATGAATTGTTTTTGTAAATCTTAAACTCTATAACAAGATTCTAAAATTTTCTATTTTTTATGGATTTGGCCACTAGGAAAGAATTGAAGCTGGTCTCTCAACTGGAAAAATCTGGTTTCCGCGCCCTACATTTTCCATACAGTTTGAAGTCCCCATGTTATCCCCATAAGCATTTTTATTCACTACTAAATGAACAAAAATCAGCCGATTATTGTAGAAATAAACCTACATGTTACATTTTAAACCTGTGGTTCATTAATTTTAACTAGAGTGTAGCACTTTTTTTGCTTGCGAGTAAGTGGAGAAAATGAGCTACAGTTAAAAGATTTCTAGTTTACCAAGCAAATGGTCCCCCCAGTACTAATTTTTAATTTGAGCTTTTGTTAGTAAGATTTTTTCTACGAAACATTAAAACATATCAGTAAAAAATTTACAATTAAGAACTGATTTTTTTACTTGAGAAGGGCATCAAATCAACAAAGAATATTTTTATATTATTGCTGGTAAGATTTAATAATAATACAAATCATAGACCAATTACAATTAATTAGTCAAAATGTAAATATACTAAGCCTAAATACATTTTTAAATGCAAAAATTATCTAATTCTCTCGCTATTATATAATACTAGTAAAGTAATCTAAAGTTACTTGTTTGATCACACTTACAAGAACACACTTAAAAAATTATACAGGAGAACATTACTGAGGATGAATATTTGAACAAAAATAAAACATAAAAATAAAATAACAATGTTAGAATAGGATAGAATTATATACATTTTTAATTTATCATTGATTCAATGATGGAAGGCACTGTTTACAATCTTAAACATCAGCATAACAATACGTAATACGGTGAGGTTCAAAACCGAAGAGCAGATTTAATATTACACTTGAATGAAACCTATCCAAGCTTAATTTACATGTTTTAGGATAAAGCAAAGATTATAGTTCCATTGATTTACCAGTGAGGTAATCTTATTCTTTTATTTCCAAACACATAATTCTTTTGTTTCATTTCATTCTTCTAACTGAGAATATTACATTTTAGAAAGAGAATATAGAATTATTTTTATTTTCTATGTATGTGCAGTATCAGTAACTCAAGTGCGACGAAGTAACAATATCATGGACATTTCCAACCTTTGCCTGCTCCATTTCAAGCAGTCAGGGTGCTCCATGTTGGAAGCAATAACACTTTGTTTTGCACTGCAGAAACATTTATTGTTTGTGATTCACTTTAATGGAGGAATAAATAATTATTTCATGGCTTTTATTTGTCCGTTGAATCTTAAAAATGGACTACAGTTTACAAATATAAACTTTAAAACGTCCTCCATTTATACTTTAAACAAAAATTTATTTAGTGTGTCTACCATGATGAAATGTGATTAAGAACGCATGTATATACAATAATATCTTGTTTAAAAATAAAAATGTAAGGTCAAAAGTTTTATTTTTTTAACTTGAAAATATCTATTTAATTGTCTATATACTTGTGTTTGTACTCTGTTTTCAAAACATGTCATTTGGGTTTTTTTTATGATCATAAATCAAGTAGTTTATCCCTGAGTCGACTAATTTGAACACATTTTTCTTTGTAAGTTACTGTTGTTAATATTATTGTAAACATGATTTTCATCTGTGATGTTCTATGTTTTTTTTTTCATCAAATAAGAAAATAGTGCATACATTTATAATGTAATAGGAAAACAAAATGGTAAAGAAACATACAAAATGGTATGAAGATTAGTTATACTAATGAAAACTATTTTAGAATTTATATATACTTATTTTATTTTATTATTTTAATAACTAACCTGGAATAAAGTTGGAACTGTGGCCATCTTAATAAAAAATGTTTCAAACGTTAAAAACATTAAAAGTTTTGTTTCAAGTCTGATGAATATGTCCACCGTGCCATCGTAAATGTTAGTTATTAAAATAAAATAAGCCTAAAAATCCCAAATGTGTTTTAATTATTAATATGACTTATTTAAGTTTAAGATGAGAAAATATTTTTTTTTTTTCAGAAAAAGTTTCTATTACAGCACTTTGATATCACAGCTACAGGTAACAATACAATATTAATACAAAAATTCTCTGACTCCCTAAAAATAACCGTAATGAAAATGTACATCCTTGTCATGAAATATTAAAAAGTTGTTACTGATTGGTTGTTTTCCGTACATATCCTGTTTGACTTTTCATATTAATTAAATGTTAAAGCTTTAAAGCATATTAACGCGTCCAACAAAATTGATTATAATAATATTAGGAACAAATGTTTAGATACATATTTGGCACACAACTACTCCTTTATGACTAAATGTTTTTAGAGTGAGGAACAGATGTTTAACTGAAAGTCACAGACCATATGATTCCTCATTTTTAAGGAAATAAATTGAGTATGCATAGGTGAACTGTTCGGTAAATACTAATAGTAAAGTTGTCTGAGGTCCCATTCTTAAGTAGTATGGCAAGAATCCCTTCCACAGGCCTCGCACCCCCTCTGTGCGAACAACTTGCGTCCACACGTCAAAGATTCCCTTGTATTGGGGCTCTTTGCCAGTAACTAAGAACATGGTCTGAATCCTGGAAAAAATTAATACACGTAAGAAATCAAGGAAACAAAATAATAAATGTTAATAACAACAACTAAAGCCCACTCACTTCGCTATTATCTGAGATTGTTATGATCAATGCCAACTTGGAACACCATTAATAATATGAAGTGGTGGACACCAATTTCAGGATGGTACAAAGCATTCTTTAAAAAAATGCACTGCGCTGAAAGAATATTCATGTTTTAAATTCTAATCCAATAAGGCACTCCTCTTATCCAATTTAGACGCTAAGACATTATTGAAAGCCACTCCTCTTGAATGCACTGTTCCAAAAGTAACTTTGGAGGGGTGTCTTCTCTATCTTTTTATTAATTGTTAAAATTATCTTAAGTATCTAATTTAGACTGCTAATGCAGATCTCTGACAATCATTGTTCTAAAAAGGATAGTTAAAAATAATGTAATTGTATGGGGAAGGGAGGAAGGGGGAAAGCAACAACAAGAATATTTAAATTGGCCTCCATAACTAAAGAGAAGAATCCTATAATCTACCTCCAGCTCTTAAAGAATGTCAGTTTTTATTCAAATATAAATTATTAGTTCAACCATTTCACTCTAAGACTTTTCTTTAATTAAATTCGAAATTTTGTTTAAATTCACAAATTACATGCTTCAGTACTGATGAAAGGAATTGAATTGAAAAAAAGGAATAAACAAGCATTCCTTTAATAGGCTACTCTACCATTAAAAAATCCTTCATCTTACTAGTATGAGTTAACGGTACTTAATAAAACCTTGTGGGGAATACTATTAACCTACCATCAAGCAATACGCGGAGGTCATCTACACACTTGATTAAATTACGTAAAGTGTTTATAAAGCTGCAGCCTGGAATTCATATCACTATAGCCAAACTGTGTAATGTTGATATTACCCGGTTACAGTTAAAGTATTGATCCGGGAGTCCACTTGACCCAATCATTCCACAGAAAATGATTGTTTTACTCAAATTTTTTTATTAAAATTATTTTTTAGTTTGCATGGTTTTTTGATAATAGCCTTTTTAAACCACATTTATTTTATATATCCTAGGGGGCCCGTGCAGCGCTATGCGCTGCATTTATTAGAGTAGGTACCGGGTGATCAAATTTTGCTCCAGCATGGTAATAAACCGTGTTACTTTGGAAATAAAAATAAAATTATAGTGAAAATCAGATAACACCATATTGGTGTTTCATCTATCGATCTTCATCACTACTTAACTCTCTAACTTCCCATTGTGATAGTGTTGAGATTATGTGGTTGTTCTTATGCCGGTATCTAGGCCTCTGTCTAAACACTCTTATAAAATTTAGAATAAATTCACAGATTCTAGATCTAGATAGTTCAGCACACATAAAACATAAATGACAACAGAATAAAAATCAACATTTCATTACAGCTCATCCCCGTTGAGTTATGCAGCTCTCACTGCAGATGTTTTTGTAGTACCGTTTGATGTAGTTGTCGATATAGTGAATGAGTCCACATCACTATTTATAAAGAACTAAATCCTCTTTAACTTAATTTTCCATGGCATTAAAAAATTTTAAAAAATAAAACACAAAAATTAAGACAATCTACATTTTTGTGGGTGTGGTCCATTTTGTTTTTATGCGGCGATATTTATATTTTGGTTAAAAATTTTCTTTACACGAACCATTTTCGTAATAAGATTGTTATGTATGATTAAGGTAATTTTTTTCTATTTTGTCTCTTTTTAAACTGGTGTTTAATATGTGTAGCATTCTGCATTAAATTTTGTTATAGTATCATAGTTAACAAACGGGTTATTACACCGATAACCTATCGCTTTACCTATAGTTCATAACAGTTTGAAAACCCATGCACACAAATTTAGTGTTTTATTTTAATATTTGTTGAGTTTAGTTATTGTTTCAATACCAAACAGATAACCTAAATAATACCCATGGCAAAAATCTCAATTTACAAACTTGCTTTCGTACAGAGAAATTAATTCATCTAGGGTTAAGTTACTTAACACATACGCTGCGGGTGGGTCACCGGTGACGCACGGCGCGCCGTAGCGAGAGGCGCGTGAGTCACCGGGGACGCAGCACGCCGTGTTTCATTTACGGAGCCAGCGTGGTTCAGCCACTCGTCGAGGACGGTCGAGACGCGCTAGCATTGCGTCTCGGATACCAGTCTGCCGTGTAGTGTGTTTCGTTCATTCGCCCGGGGTGCTGCGTGCGTCTCCCATGACGCACAACTTTTTTGTTGTGAATCGTGTTTCCTGCTGTATATATTAGCGTTTATATTAATTATTTAAGTGTTTAGCTATTGTTTTTATTACAATGGATCATAAAAAAGCCGGTAAATCGAACTTGACCGCTCTGGAGAACGTGCCTTACGGCGGCCTTGCGGGCGGTGAACCTTGGACTTGCGTCGCGCAATGCTGCTGCGTCACCGGTGACCCATGACTTTCGGAGGTCCAGGAACCAGGATGCTGTCGTCCAAATATGGTTTCTAAGCCATTTTATGGTCTTTCAATTACTAAAGGAAAGATTCCATGCAATAACTATTTTTAGCTTCTTAGGTAGTTATCAACATTTTTGGCAGCAGCGAATGTGTTAACCTATTTTTGTGGCCAAATACACGTAAATAAAAAGTTTAACTAAAATCTACCGGCTACATTTTCAGAAAAAGTTCAAACATCACAAAAGACACTCCTCATATTGAAGTATGAAATTTATTGTGTTGATATTACAGCACAATTTGTATAGAATTGATAGTTCAATTTCTTCTATTTAGCTATTAACATGTGTTTTCTGTTTTACTATCAACAGCTGTTTTATTTTCCAATTCAATATAAATTGTTTCCCATGTTAATCTTATGGACAAAAAATGAACTTTGAAGGCTTCCCGTGGGCTTCAGAATTAAAATATCAAAAATCTAAAACCTTATTGCAAAACTACGAACTGAGACCATTCTTTTGATACCTGAAACTTTAAAATTGATCCAGAAATAAGGGAGGAGTAGTGTTAACAAAAAAAGGGCATCACGTATTATATATATAGAATAGATATTTCCATAGTTGAAATTAAAGAAAGCTTTTTCTGTCCTAAAAACACATAGTCTATATTTATTAATGAACTGGTGTAAATTATATATTTTATGGTAAATTATGAGGAATAACACGTAATTGAAAGAATTTTATACTATGTATAAATTTTTTTAACCGTTACACTAAACTTTGTTATTTTGCACCAGTACTTTAAAAAAAAGTAGGAAGGTAGATAACTGATGAAACAATTTTATTACAAGTCATTCCAATTAACACCGAATTTTCACTTTTATGATGATTATTTAGGGTTACAACTTATTATTAAGACTGGGACGGTGGCGATGTCCTGTAATCCAGCTACTTGGAGGTCACGAATTGTGGATAGTTATGAGCGATGGCTTGTGGATGCGATATTCCCTGGTGGGGATTAACGTCCGCTCTAGTGAATACTAGTTCATCCATAAGTACCATCCTCATAATTAGACCAATTCGTATATGGGAGGTTGAAATTGTGGTTCGGATCCCACGTTAAACTGTAGGTCCCTAGATACCATTGGCTGTTGGGCTATGAATTAACAGTCCTGTCTAAGGAGAATGTCGGCCTTAGTCAGTAACAAGACTACAAGATCGCGCCATCCTACACTCATCCCTCATTCATACTTGGCTTTAAACTACCTATTGAGTTAGGTCGCCATTTCAATAAAGGTATTAACTAACATATTTTAAATTATTATTATTTGACCTCAGCTTACTCTTTGAATCCTTATTGCATATCTTTATTGTATAAAATGTTACCTTAATAAAACAGCATCCTGAAATTATTGTCTACTAGCTGTTGCCCATCACGGCTTCGCCCGTGATTGAGTGTATTATATAAATAATAAAATCTTTTTACAGATCACAAAATCTACTTCCTTAAGAATGACATTAAAAAAAAAGAAGTAGTGTGAGTGGAGCTCTGATGGAATTTCGCCAAACCTGTTCTTAGTGAGAAAAGGTTTCTTAAATAGAAAAGGTCTTGAGAACCTATGAACAAATAGGAACGACCATGTCAAATTTCAACCCTGTAGGTCCTATAGTCATTTTGAAGTCATGTGGGGCGGAGCCCTAAAGAACGTCAATAACTATATTTGCAAAACCATTTTGTAAAGTGAGCATCTGTTGGGAAAATGGAACATCAACGTTAAATTTATACCCTCTGGGATCTATGGTAATCTTGAGGTTCTATGGGGCGGAGCCTTGAAAAATATTTGCAAAATTATTTCTTAGTGACCATTTATGAGCAAAGAGGACCGTCCATTTAAAATTTCAACACCGTAGGCCCTACAATCATTTTTAAGTTATATGGGGTGGAGCCCCAAAGAACTTCAAAAACGATATTTACAAAACCATTTCGTAGTGAGCACTTATTAGCAAAACTGGGCATCCACGTTAAATTTATACCCCCTAGGATATATGGTAATTTTGATGTTCCATGGGGCGAAGAACTAAAGGAAATTCAAATATTATTTCTCAGTGAGCACCTATGAGCATTTGAGCAAAGAGGAACGTCCATGTCAAATTTGAACCCCGTGGACCCTAGAGTAATTTTCAAACCTGTGGGCGAGCCCTAAAGAATTAAAAACTATATTTGCAAAGCCTTTCCTTAGAAAGTAACTATTAGCAAAGAGGAACGTGCGGTTCAAATTTAATCCCCGGAGGCCCAAAAGTAATTAAAGGAAGTCCAGTGGGGCGGAGCCCTAAAGAACTTCGAAAACTATATTTGCAAAACCGTTTCTTAGGGAGCACTCATGAGCAAAAAGAAACATACATGTCAAATTTCAACCCCGGAGGCCCTAAAGTAATTCTGAAGTCCAGTGGGGCGGAGCCCTAAAGTGCTCCAAAAACTATATTAGTAAAACAGTTTCTTAATACGTATCTATAAGCAAATAAAATCTTCCATGTCAAATTTCAACACGTAGGCTTCACAGTAATTAATTGTGAGCTTCTGTGGGGTGGAGCCCTAAAGGGGATGTTCAAAGAGGTTTTTCTATTGAGCACCTAAGAGAAAAGAGATCACTCCGAATTCCAACCCTGCAGGTTTCTAATTCTTATTTAAATTTGGCCATACGGATACTGTTACATGGAAATTTCAAAGGCCTGTGGGACAGAGCCCTGAAGGAATTTCTCAAAATCGTTTCTTAGTAAGCAACTAAAAGGCAAGACGAACCTGTGTTTAAAGTTTCAAGTAAATACGTATGGTAGTTCTTGAGATTTTGTGATGAATCAGTCAGTAATCACTCCCCGTCTGGTAGAGCTAGTTCACTAAGCTCACTCACCGCAATTCTATAATATCCTATAAATTTATAGTTTTCTATTACCAATCTTCCCTCAATAATTTGAATCAGAACAGCTGTTTACAAAATTAATATTCTTTAATGTAATCATTATGTTTTAATAAAAAAATGTTGCTTCCATAAGAATAACATGGTAACTTTAAAGACGTGTGGGGCGGAGCCCTGAAAGAATTTTGCAAAATCGTTTGTTAGTGAGCACCTAAGGGGCAAGACGAACCTATGTTCAAAGTTTTAAGTAAATCTGTTGGGTAGTTTTTGAGATTTCGTGATGAGTCAGTGAGTGGGATTTCGCTTATATATATTATTGTCTATATATAAAATAGAATAAAAGTAGTCATATTAAATTTTAAAATTGGTTTGGATCAATATCTTTTAAAAAGCTATTTTTCTTCTTTCCGATTGTAAAGATAACCTCCACTTGAGCCCAATAATGTTTCAATATTAACAAACTCTTTAAGATTAGTCTACAGCAACAGACAAGCATAGTAAATACAACATCTAATGAGTTAAAAATTGGCTGGTCTTTTAAAAAACATGTTGTTGCTCGTTGCTCTAGTCTGTTTTGTCTCAGGTTGACAGGTAGAAATTACACTCCATAGCAAAGCAAAACATTGCAAACTGGAAAATTCAGTTTTATCGACTGGAATAGACAGGGTATTGGAAAGGGTGCCCTATCTGTACAAAAATGTACTAATGATTTACCTAGTTTTAGCTACATCCACAGGATTTGAGCACATTGTATATGTCAGTCCAGCCACCAAACTACAAACAAAATGGCATAACAGCCCATCTTCCATGAAACCTGAAACAAGTTGAGAGAATTTTAAACATCAAAATAAAATTGAAAGAAATTAGTAATGTTATTGTTTGGTAAATTGTTACAGACATTTTCCATCACTGATTGGTAAACAAATTTCACGTTTCGGGATCTGGAATCTGATCCCGTCTTCAGGTGAAAGAAATTTAAAGAAATTTATATCAAAGAAATTTCTTCAGATCTCAGAGAAACAGATGCTAGCAATAAAAACACATTGAACAGCTTTAAATACCTATAAAACATTGAAAAATAGTCTTTCCACAAGAAGATCAAATGGCAAAAAATAAGGTATGATAGTGAAATAATTGTGTCTATTGTCCTTTTTGTGTAATATAAAAAACCAGTGTATGAAAACCGTTACAAATAACAGACGGTGTCATCTAAAAAGCGCTTGACTACTGGAGGGCCGGATTGGCAAGGTGCCGGAATACAGAAGGACTACTGTCATCATTTTTCTTAATAACGCTTAATAACACTAGATATTTAGGTACCGGTACATTTTTTTATTACCTTTACTAAGAAGGTAATGTTTGGTTCGTGAGTAGGTGACCAACTGGGTTATGGAGCTCAATATAGCCCTGACGGTTGCCGGGAGCAGACCTCTCCATAGCACCCGGAACCCTTCCTCGCGCACGATGCGCACAATGGCGTTGCCAACATGAGCATAGTTGCGACGTTGTTCCTTCGGAAGTCGTCCGTCACTCATCATCCGCACAAGGGCTACCTGCAGCATATTGCTGAATGAGGAACACTTCAAACTGTATTTCATCTTATTTTGTGTGTTTCAGGAATGGGAAGGTATAATTTCAGAATGGTTTTGGCACCTGATCCAACTTTTCATCAGATTATGACATAATTTTCTTTGGACTTTTTTTGTAACTGTAAGTTGAAAAATTGTACTTGACAAAAATTAACATTGAAACACTTAAACGAATGCACTGGAGTGATGGAAAACGTTAGTAGGCTTTTAGTTAACCTTTTTATTCGGTTGCTGACTTTATCGCAGTTAAGGATGTTATTTTCTAATATATTTTAACTGTTGATGTTCGGAAGTCCAGTTAAGCTGGTGGTTCACCTGCATAGAAACAAAAAAGTGCAGGTGTTTCAGGCGAGGAAAGTTATCAATTAATTGCTGTTCTCCCTCCAATTAAAGCAAACGATTAATATTTTTATACAGTATACCGTTGTTGCATATTAATTTTTATATTTATTGTTTGTAAATTTTAAATTTTGTTCCTATTTATTGTTGAAAATTATTGGTAATTTTTATATCTGTTTTTGAAGTTTTTTATGATATTGTCATGTTCATATTCTATCCTAATTTCATGTTATATAAGTAGTTACTAGGTAGTTCTAGGTGTAACTTTCATACCCAACTTGTCCTCAATGTTTATAGTCCGTTCATAATAAATGTGTGGTTGAATTGTGGATTCCCCCTGAAATTTCCCGTTCCTCCCGCTAAAGAATCAAACCAATCAGAATCACTGAACATATATTGCAGATATTTAAAACCTCATGTCACTTTACTCCATTGTTTTGGTTTTTAATAAACAAACATGCTTACTTTGACATTTGGGATGTAAAAAGAAGCGCTTGTAACGGCAATTAGGAAAGGAAATATGATCATCAGTACTATTACAGGTATTTGGAAACTCTGAACATCAAGAGCAAAATTAAAATAATAGCTGACTATAAAGAAAATAGGGGAATTCGGGACCATAACGTGGAAATTTGTCCCATTTCAGTAAAAAAAAATCTCCCTTTCAACCGCACATCAATTTAGAACGGGGTATAGTATATAGCAGATTAATTACTAATCCATAAAGCATAAAGCAACTGTATAATTAGTAAATAAATTTAAAAAAATTTTCTCTGCCTAATTTAAGATATTGTTTCTGACCATAGCCAAAAGCTAGACTTTTTCCAATACATATATTACTTCTCAATGACAAATCAACAATTCTTTATTCTCGATTCTAGGCCTATTGATTGCGGGCACAGACATCATGGGGAGAAGGCTTGCCACTGCTGGTCATAGGTCGAGATTCAACCGAGTTTGAACGGATGTTTAAGTACGAAACTGAATTGTGTCTTGCAGAAGTACTCACTGTGACTATCATGGGTGTTTAATTTAAAGTCATAATGGAAGAATGTTAGGCTGGGGAGTATCAATCAATGTTAAACAATGTTAAATCTCTTTTACTGCTATCTTTTATTATTGTCTAAATTATTCTAGCCTAAGTTAATTTTGTTTTAACACTTGATTGTATTTGACGTGGTCTATTACTGTTTCATGTTTAATGACCAAATAAAGAATCTTGAATCTTGAATCTTGACTGAAATTTGGCTTTGTAGGCCTTTTAAGCAGGTTATCAGTATAGGCTATAACAAAGAAAGTATTTTTAATCTGCCACACAGATTTGGGTTAGTAAAAAGTAATAAAAGTCAATCAGCAGGATTTCAAACACATCCACACTTAATTGTTGAGATTTAATTAGCCTTATAATGTTATTATTTCTAATTCTAAAGATTGTCTACAATGAACAACTGGTAAATCACACAAATATCAAAAATTAGTAAAAACTACAGCAACATAACTGGGTGTTCTCTTCTACGACTGACACACTGGAATTAAACTGCTGCTTACATCAGCCGGAGCACCAACAAGAGCCGCTGACACTCCCGAGGTAAAGCCAGACAACATCTGAGACGTAAAGGTTCCATAGCCTGCCCTATGGCAACAACAATCTCATATTAAGAGCCTACTGTTACTTCTTAATTAGCTCGACTACATTTAATTTTCACCTTAACAAGTAAAACATTACTCGGACGAAGTAGAAAGAAATGGAAAAAACAAATAGATACAAACAGGTAGGTATGCCTAACTTAAATCTGATTATAAAAAAGAAAACTTCGCAAGGTAGCGAGCCAATGACAGAGCAACCTTGGAGTTATAAAAGGAGAGGGAGTTGTCTCTACTCCTACCAGACAGTTGACAACAATATATAATGAAATAATGCTCCACTTACTATTTTTGCTGTCCTGACCAAATAATATGATGCATTAAATTAAATGAGGTGAGGTCAAGCTAATTAGAAAGTATTGTACCAAAGCTACCCACCTCTTTGTAGTTAGAAAATAGCCTATTTTACGTCATTCTAAAGCAAATATTGTTTACTTCTAACTTTAATTTGTAGGCCTACTAATAATGTAATAATCATCTTTATATTAACAAGTGTGAGCTTTTGAACTACTGTATATTTTTTGCAATAGCTTACATGTTATTACTTACCCTGTCATGTATTCAACTCCACTCTGGTACATTCCGAGTCGCACTGTGGTGTATGTGGCTTGTCGACACATGTTAGCTGACAACCCTTGATAAAGTCCTTTAGGTCCCTCCTTAGCTAGAATGTTCCGAAATGCTTGATATGTGTTTGAATGTTCCCTCTTTTTGCCTAATTCTCCACTTAACTGCATTCTGTTCTTTAAAACGTCTAATGGATGCAAAATTGTTGTAGCAGATACTCTGGAAATAAAAAATTCCATAACCTTGTTAACTTATGCTTTGCTTAAAAGTTCATGTAAAAATTTATAAACAGTTTTTTTTTAATTCTAAATATTAGTACGAGCTTAAGCTTTTCTCACTTGAACTTGTGCTTGTTCCCTATCTTAACTACCCTTAAATTCATTCACTCAACATTTTTAGGATTTTAGGAGCTCGGTGGCTTTACTCACTAGCCTACCAGTGTAGTAATAATCATAGGCTACAGGCCTAAATGAACATGGTTTTTGTCAAAAGTTATCCATGAGAATGACATGGAAAAGTAAAATGACAGCAAGGCAGAGTTCCGAGGTAGGATAGAGATAGAAATTATCGCATTTTCTTTTTTTTTGGAGACGAACAATCAGTGTGTAGGCCTACCAAACTTAAACAATAGCCTATATCATGAAAAGGAATTGATCAGGCAGGGATCCTGCATATGAAATTTGTGATTTTCATTAGCCCTAACTGGCCGGTACTAGGCCCTAATGGTTTTTAGTGTTTTTATTACTAATACGTAGATTGTTTTTGGGGGAAACTTCACTATCCTACTCCATTGTTATTATCGATGGTTAATAACACGAGATTATTAACATTTCAATCTCGTGTTTATGTTAGGCCTATAGTACTACTTTAAAGCCTGGAAGCTAAACCTAAAACCAACAAAAACCGAGGTTTCTTGCTTCCACTTGAACAGTAGAATGGCCCACCAAAAGCTTGTGTAGCAAAAGGAAATGACATGAATATGATCACTCAAAAGAGGCACAGGTAGACTAGGCCTATTTCAAACCTTTTAGTGTAGATTTTTATCTTGTAATTACACATATAATTACAAATTATATAAGAGTCCTTAAATGATTTCCAGTGAACAACTTAGTAATATTAATAGTAGCCTATAACTTAACCAATGTTAAACAATCTTACCCAGCCATCCCTGATATCATGAATCTCATATAAACTGGAATAGGTTTGTCACCAGCTTTTCTTTGTTTTGACATTTTCTTAATTGCTTAAAAGAAAGTTTTTCTTCATTCAAAATATCAAAATTCATAACCAATAAAGGACTAGCAAACAAAATAGCGAACACGACAACACGAGTCAACACTGTAAATCAAATTAGCCAGATCATGTGGTCGTGGTGTAGGTGTGGTGGGGAGAAAATCGAAACAACCGACTAGCAGACAACAAAATCATTAGGCAATATTATTTCATAGAGTAAGCAATTATGATTTGATGTCTATTATGTACACACAATTACACAACCACCGTGAAGTTCTGGCCCGACCCAAAACAGCACTAATTTGGGGTCTACGTCTAAATCAAAATAATAGTGCTACATTAGTGTTATTGAGAGAGCACAGTAAGAAAATTAGTGTCCAATTTTAAATAATATAAAATGGCTTTTCATTTTAGGGGGGGCCAGCTTCATGGTGAACCCCACCCATAAATCGGTGACCATTTTAAATATATTGATGGCATGAAAAAATACCTAATGCTAAATTAGTGCTGTTATTAGAGGCATACCGTATATAAAAATTAATGCGCAAATAAGAATATAAAAGTTAAACTCACAAGTCTTAACCACAAGCTGATCTAGCCCCACCCCACCTACAACATGTATGACTGTTCTTTGATTAAAAAAATAGTGCTAAATTAGTGCTATCGAATGGCACTATTTTGAAAGTTAGTGCTCACCATTTCAACTCTGAAATTAAGCTAAATATTTTAATGTGACAAATGTTACTTGGACCGAGCCACAAAACGTATATTCCTGATTTTGTGCTGCTGTTCAACACCTTAGCGATCCAGCGCTATAGAGATCACTGGTTCTGCATTGACTTTAGATACTATAGTCAATAGTCAATGGTTCTGCCTTCAGTTGTGCTTGCGCTGTTAGTTTTGTTCAAGGTCTGTAGAGGAAGAAGCGTAACTTCTTTCTAAGGTCAGCTGAATAGCTTTTTTTGTGTTCCGGATTTGAAGCGTCTAAACTAAAACATAAGTCAAGTTACGTTATAATATTTACCATTACACAGCTGATTGAAAAATAGAATGAAGCAGTCTTGACACGGATCGTAACGACACCATTAGCTCCTTTAACACATCACGGTTTTGCCCGTACGATTAAAAATCGCACGGTGGACATTCCAATAGAATCTTATGAGACCTTTCACACAGGCACGGCAATGGTTTTCAACCAGCTGGCAATTACTTGTATGGTGATGACAGATGGTTTTTTATCGTGCGGGTTTTTCCCGCACGGCTACAAACGTGATGTGTGAAAGGAGCGTTACGCTCCTTTCACACATCACGTTTTTAGCCGTGCGGGAAAAAACCGCACGATTTAAAAAAACGACCAAAACACCGTACAAGTAATTGTCAGCTGGTTAAAAACCGTAAACGTGCCTGTGTGAAAGGTCTCATATGATTCTATTGGAATGTCCACCGTGCGATTTTTAATCGTACGGGCAAAACCGTGATGTGTTAAAGGAGCTAATGGTGTCGTTACGATCCGTGTCAAGACTGCTTCATTCTATTTTTCAATCAGCTGTGTAATGGTAAATATTATAACGTAACTTGACTTATGTTTTAGTTTAGACGCTTCAAATCCGGAACACATCACGGTTTTGCCCGTACGATTAAAAATCGCACGGCGTACATTTCAATAGAATCATATGAGACCTTTCACACAGGCACGTTTACGGTTTTTAACCAGCTGACAATTACTTGTACGGTGTTTTGGTCGGTTTTTAAATCGTGCGGTTTTTTCCCGCACGGCTAAAAACGTGATGTGTGAAAGGAGCGTTAAGGATCGTTAACGCTCCTTTTACACATCACGGTTTTGCCCGTACGATTAAAAATCGCACGGCGAACATTCCAATAGATTCTTATGAGACCTTTCACACAGGCACGGCGACAGTTTTTAACCAGCTGACAATTACTTGTACGGTGTACTAGGACGGTTTTAAATCGTGCGGTTTTTTCCCGAACGGCTAAAACCATGATGTGTGAAAGGAGCGTTAACTTTATTTTACATTTGGATTATTAGTTATAACTAGCCCATATAGCACAAGTACGGCAATTTGATGTAAAATTGATGTAAAAGATGTCAATGTCATTGATATTGTTGATGTCATATTGACTTCAAATGTGACAAAAAAAACGTCATTTTGATGTCAATGTGAAGTAAAAATGTCCCGATTTTTTATGTCAAATTGATGCCAGTAAATTGATGAACTATGACGTCAATTTTACATCACTTTGATGTCAAACTGACAAACTAATCTTGTCAAAATTGATTCAAAATATCCCGAATAGCAAAACAAAAGTAATAAAATGGTAATTTTTAACCGATAAACAACTATAGAAGCGGACAAAAGTGTTTGCCGCTGGCAGGATTTGAACCCAGGACCTCTAGGTTCCCAAGCCGCGACCCTACCTACTATGCCACGGTGCTCTCTGCTTCACACTTTAGTTGTTACACTACTTGGCCAGTTGATACTCAAGTTTCTTTGCGTTGATCAAATCAAACGCATTTCCCGTGGCCTATATATTTTTATGTCTTCCCAAACAGGTCTTAAAGTAGAGTTCCCTTACATGTTTGTTTCATGTGAAAATGTTTAACTAATTGCAGTTATCTCAATTGATGTAAAACTTTTGACTGTGTGATGAAATACTTTACATAATTTTTACATCAAAATGATGTCAAGTTTTTAACGAGTTCAATTGTTTTAAACAAATAATGATGTTATCTTGTTGTAAAAGACTTAAAGAAATGTTTTTTTCTTCATTTATTACACTAACTTTAAAATTTAAAAATGCAAAATTTTTACATCATTTTTACGTCAATACTTGATCTAATATTTTACTTTGACATCACTTTGACGACTTTGATCACTTTTTGACGTCAAATTGACAACGTGTGCTATGTGGGAGCTGTTGCCCGTCACGGCTTCGCCCGTTTTGAATTTGTTTTTTATTCTCTTTAAGACCTACGAAATCTTTTTCCTTAAAATTTATATTAAGATACATACATAACACATTGAAATAGTTTGAGTGGGGCGCCTCAAATGAGCAAAGAGGAATGATCATGTCATTATGTCAAATACTAACCCGAGGTCATAGCCCCAAAACAGCACAGGGAGCTTGTTCCAAACTTGTTCCAAGTCCAACAAGCCAAGCTACCAAGCTTGGGAAGCCAAGTCTATAGGCTTAGTTTGGAGTTGTTTTAGCGAATTTCCCATAGGGAATAAGCTATTACCGTAGGTTTCATGTTAAGACCTAAGCCCGGGACCATGTTACTTTTTCGTTTTTAGGTGCCCAGAGACCAAAAATAATAGTCATATATATATAGGGTATATATGTGTGTATATATATGTATGTGTCCCTAGACACGATAACTCTCGTAAAAATCGTCCGATCGAGACCAAATTTGTTAGAGATGTGTAATCCTATGTTTATTCGGATGAGTTCGAAAACCAGACATATCGACCTACTGGAAGGGGTAATTTTTGGGGGTTTTGTACCCTAAAAATGGGGCTTTTGCATTTTTCATATGTTAATTTTAAAAATTTTTAATTTTTATTTTGACCATTGGATTTAGCTCAAAAAACACACAATTTAGTATTTTTAAGCTTTGCTCTATCTCCATTGGTTACCAGTGGCGGATCCAAGGGGTGGGCACGGGGGCACGCCCCCCCCGCCCCAGACGGACAAAAAATACACTATATAAAAAGGAATAAGACCAAGTTGAATTCTCGGAAAATCTAGTATTTATTTAATTATAGCTTACTTTGTTCCACCTATCTCAATGTTTGTTTTACATATATATAGTCATTGGTCACAGACAAAATAGTCTCATTTGCCTGTGATTTTTATACTACTATTTCAATTACCGTCATTGCGTCATCGTCATAGCAATGGGCCGCGCTGGTGCGTGAGTAAAGGTTCTCGGAGAGTGGAAAAAGCTTCTATATTCCTCCTTTTGGACGCGGGTATTGCTAACACGATGAGAAAATCCGCCAAATTAAAACGTCTAAAAAGTATTAGTTATTATTTATGTTACAATAAAAACGATTAAATGTGTGCTATTGTGTTGCCTGGCCGGCTAGCAGACGACGGCAGTGAGCGTTCAGCGCTGTCACGGCGTTCATGAATTCTTCACCCTACCGGTGCCCTGCACAGCTCACGGCCCTCAGTACTCTGTAGGTCTACTGCCCAACCTACAAACGATGTAGTTCTCTCTTATCATACTATTTGAAAAACGCCATCAAAGTGATTTTTTTTGTACAACTATTAAAATGAAACCAGTAGGCCTACATAGGATGTTTTCAAATGAACGGATTGTCTTCATGGCTTGTTCGGAAAAGATACTTTTAAAAATCATATAGGCCCTAAAACAGTACTCGATGCATCACCCGAAATTTTTTTTCAAAAATACAAGTCAGCAACAGTGAAAACATTATTAATTTTTGTCTACTGCCACTGAGCGGGAATCCACGGTGAAAACACGAAATCCTAGTATGATAAGTCAAACCGAAGTAACAGTGAAATTATTTCTTGTGATTCTACTGGTACTTCATCCTGCAAAGCAGACGCATCATGAGTGAAATCCTCAGTGCCAACACTGTCATCATCGTATGTTGTTTATTTATTAGTAGTATTATGGCTCAGATCGAGAAATTTAGATTTGACTCAGTCCAAATCCAGAAGCTCTTAGAAATAGTAAACAGTGGGTAATCTACAAGGTCGGTAGAGGAAAAAAATAACTGCTTTCTAAAGGTCTGTGGTTGAACTATTTTTTGTGTTCCGGATATGAAGTGTGAAAACTAAAACGGAAGTCAAGTTACGTTATAATATTTACCATTATACAACTGGTTGAAAAGTAGAGCGAAGCAGTGTTTCTACGGGTAGTGTACGATACTTAGGCCTACATCATATTACTCTATTTACATTTGAATTATTACTTAATAACACAACATTAAATAGTTATTAAATTTAAAAAATTATCAAACAAGATAACAACCATAAATTCTACCATGGTTTACTTTGAAATTCTTTATTTTAGTAATAGGTGAGTCAAACAATTTCCAACACAAAAGAGAAATTTGTTTTTTCCTGCAGCGTTGGCAACACTTGTGTGTAGCAAAGAGTAAAATGTTGATTTTTAACACATTTTTAATTGTTGTTTTCTCGGTGGCGACAACCACGGTCGCAGAAATTGGCATCATTGCTCTTATGGAATGTAGTTCACCTGTGGCCTTACAGTCTGTAACATCTTTTGTGTTGTACAAGAAGATGTCAGGGTGAGTATTTTATAAATAATAATCACATTTAAATAAGTAACACAACTTTATTGAGCAGTTAGTTAAAGACGCCATTACCAGAGAGAGAGCTGCAACGTGAGTCGTCACAGACGACTAAAGTAATGTAACAAAGACATGTACTGTTATTATTGCAATACTATATGTAGGTCTTATGGTCACTATAATATTGGTACATATCTTACACCTCCCTCACTTGTAAAACAAAAAAGTAACAATTTTTTAACAGCTCATCTAAAAAGTGTAATCTGAAAGATATGCAGGTTTTTTAAGAGGTCTTCCATACCTACTACTATTTTGCACTTCAATTTGCCTTGGCTCTACCTCTGTACTACTAGGCTTATTTACATCAGTTTGATCAGACACAGTACCTTCATCAATACAATCACTTGATTTAGGAATGAGCTTATTATAAGACTTCCTTAACATTATTCTATTCCTTCGATACTCCTTACCCTCCTCATCTCTCACCATGTAGCTTCTAGGACTACTATGATTGTTCAAAACTTCACCTGGTACCCAAGAATTGACTTTTCTTATCAAGACATTATCCCCTTTTTGAAACTCAGGAAGTTTATTGGCTGTTCTGTCATAATAATATTCACTTGAGTTCAACCCATTAATTTTAGGCTTATTAATAACTTTAGGCCTAAGAAGCTTAGTACTTGTAGGTAGTTTTGACTTTAATAACCTATTTAGGAAGAGTTGAGCAGGGCTTACATCAAGCCTATTTAAAGGAGTATTCCTATATTCAAGAAGTAACAGTGTTAAATCTGTCTTACCACTACGACATCTACGCAATATATTCTTACAGATAGAAACACCTTTCTCTGCTAACCCATTACTTCTAGGGTAGTATGGACTGCTTGTTATTGGTTGGAAATTCCACTTTTCTGCAAATGACTTAAATTCAATACTTGCAAAAGGTACATTGTCAGATAAAAAATAATCGGGTACGCCATACCTTGAAAAAATTAACTTTAGTTTCTCAATGATACTATGGCAACTTTTAGATTTAATCTCCTCTAGCTCTATCCAATTTGAATAAGAATCAATTACTACCATGTAACTTAAACCTCCAAAATCAAACAGATCACAAGAAACACGCTCCCAGGGCCTAGTTGCCTTAGGATGACTTAAAAGTGGTTCTTTGCCATTCTGAAATCTATATTTTTCACAAACTTTGCATGATAAAACAAGTTTTTCAATCTCACTACTCATGTTAGGCCAATACATAATGGTGCGAGCCCTTGCCTTACACTTATTTACACGTAAATGTGCTTCATGGATAAGATTGAGCATATTTTGTCTTAACTTTTGAGGAACAATAATTTTATTACCCAAGAACAACAACCCATCTTCATAACTAATGCTATCTTTGAGCCGAAAGAATATTTTTTCTTCCTTACTAGTAAACGATTTTTGATCCGGCCACCCATCATGGATGTTCTTAACCACTTTTCTTAAAACTAAGTCACTACTTGTAGCTATCTTGAACTCTTGTTTTTTACTTTCCGACATGTTCAACTGATTACTTAAGCTATGTACAACAGTGAACTTATCAATAATACATTCTTTCTCAACAGGTAACACAGATTTTGTAAATCTTGACAGAATATCTGCAACAACATTATCTTTTCCGGGAAGATATTTTACAGTTAGATCATAGTTCAACAGTTTTAGTTTGAACTTTTGCAGTCTGCTTGATACATTAAAAATACTTTTATCCATAATACCTAGTATAGGCTTATGGTCTGTAAAGACTGTGACATTGTTACCATAAATATAATGATGAAATTTTGAAACGGCAAAACAAATTGCAGCCATTTCCTTATCAATAATGGGATACTTTACCTCAGCAGCACTTAAAGCTCTAGAACTAAATGCAACAGGACAGCTGTTCTGAAGCAGACATGCTCCTAACGCAGTGCTACTCGCATCTACAAAAATCTCGGTCGGGAGGTTAGGATCAAATATTTTTAAAACAGTGGCCTCCTTAATTTTACTCTTTAAGTTTTTGTAGGCTATGGACTGAACATTGGACCAATTCCAGTCTACATTCTTTTTTAATAACTGTCTTAAAGGTGCTGTTAAACTAGACATTCCAGGGACAAACTTACACATAAAATTTGCAATACCTAGGACAGACTGTAGCTCTTTCTTATTCTTTGGTTCATCCAAAGCAAGAATAGATTCTACTCTTTCAGGATCAGGATGAACACCTTTCTCAGAAAAAATCAACCCTAGATACTTAACAGTACTAACTTTAAACTGAAGTTTTCTAGGATTAAACTTAATGTTATTTTCCTTTGCTCTCTGTACTATTTGTTTTAAAACTGCATCATGTTCTTTTTCATCCGTCGTTGCTACAATAAAATCATCGAAATATATTCCTAAATTAGGAATGTCCCCGAACATTTGCATGTTGTACCGTTGAAAAATCTCTGGGCTAATACTAAGACCAAAGGGCAACTTATTGTACATGTATTTACCAAAAGGAGTGATAAAAGTAGTCATCAATTTGCTATCATCCTCTAATTCTATTTGATGGAACCCATCTTTCATGTCTAAGACAGAAAACAATTTTTTCCCTCTAAGTAACAACTCTAACTCATTGCTTGATGGAATAGGATATGGGTTTACTTTTAGGCATTTATTTAAGTGTGCTGGATCAAGACAGATCCTTAGAGACTTATTAGGCTTTTCAACTATGATTATGTTATTTACCCAGTCAGTTGGATGGCTTACAGGAACTATTGTGCCCTCTTTAACCAAATTATCTAGAGTTTCTTTTAATTTAGTTTTGACAGACTCTGGAACTCTACGTACCGGATTGATTACAGGGACTACATTTTCCTTTAACTCAAGTTTCAGTTTATTAGGAAATTTTCCCGTACCCTCAAAAATATCTCTGTTGTTTTCGATAAAGGCTTGTTTATCATTGTAGGACTCTTCTAGATTAGGGCTATCTTCATTTTTTAGGTTATCTAACCTTTGCAAAAGCTTTAATTTAATACAAGTGTTTAAACCTAGTATTGGCACATTATCGGTATCTACAACAACAAATACTATTTTACCTTTTTTACCTCTTACAACAGCATTAAGTACAACAGAACCTAGGGTAGGCAACTCCTTGTTACAATAGGACAAAACTTTAAAGTGATTAGGCTGTAAGCTTACCTTTTGGTTTAAACTCTTTAACACGTTGAAAGGCAGTACATTGCATTGTGCACCTGTGTCTAACTTACACTCCACTTCCTTCTCACCCAGCTGGATTTTTTCGGTCCAAACAGTCTTATCAGCTTGGCTCTGCAAGGCGTTGACAAAGAATTCTTCTTCACCGTTATCTGGATATGGTTCAGCTTCGACATCTCCATCAGCTCTGCATTCATGAACACGCTTCCGAGGTTGTTGGCACATCTTCTTGTTTCGACAGACAGTGGCAAAGTGATTTTTCCGATGACAAGAATTATTGCACTCTTTCCCATAAGCAGGACATGACCTTGGTCCATGAACATTACCACAGCTACCACATTGGAAAGTTATATTAGGCCTGCTTTTATTTTCATTAGACTTAGGCCTATTTTCAATACGTCTTGAATTTTGAGACGAATAATCAGGTTGATTAGTCTTAGGCTTGTTATTGTTTAACTGTTTTTTAACTACATTTATGCTAAGACTTTTAGGTTTCCCTTGTAGCTGTTGAATTTGGTGTTTGCTTGATTCCGCGGCCCGACACTGATTGATGGCTTCTTTTAATGTTAGATCACTGACCCTAAGAAGTCTTTCTTGTAGCCCCACATCATTGATACCTATGACTATTCTGTCCCTAACTAGCTCATCTTCTTCACGGAATTCACAAAGCTTAGACAGTTTTTTCAGAGAAGTTAAAAAGTGATCAAACAATTCACCCTCTTCTTGTTTTCTAGAGAAAAACTGAAATCTATTATAGATAACATTTTTCCTTGGTTCACAGAAAGTGTCGAAAGCTTGTAACACTTTATCATACTTTTTTGAATCACCTTCTGAAAGACTGAAAGTGTTGTAAGCTTCTAAAGCTTCATCTCCAACACAGTTGAGTAACATTGCAATTTTAACTTCATCATCTTTTTTATCATTACCAGAGGCTTTTAAAAAATTATCAAATTTCTGTTTAAACAGTTTCCAGTTGTTAGCAATTTCGTCGTTAATTATTAAGTCTCTTGGTGGACGAAAATCCATTTTTACTCACCCCTAGTTCTGTCCTTTCTGGTGTTATACCAACTGAGGCTAAAAACACTTGTTTTACAACTATTTCAACTTGAACTTTATGGTTCGTCACCAAACTGACACCATGTAACATCTTTTGTGTTGTACAAGAAGATGTCAGGGTGAGTATTTTATAAATAATAATCACATTTAAATAAGTAACACAACTTTATTGAGCAGTTAGTTAAAGACGCCATTACCAGAGAGAGAGCTGCAACGTGAGTCGTCACAGACGACTAAAGTAATGTAACAAAGACATGTACTGTTATTATTGCAATACTATATGTAGGTCTTATGGTCACTATAATATTGGTACATATCTTACACAGTCATCTTGGGTGATATATAGCATAAAATTTCGTCTTTTTAAATAATAATAAGCATAAAAACGATTTCCCACTAAAAAGATTTTGTTCACTGAATTTCATAACTGCTGATTTTTTAACCATTTTAACCTCAAATAATCACAATAGGCCTAATATTTACGTATAGGCCTACCTATCAATAAATTACAATTAAGTTACATTCAATTATTAACTTACTGAAGGAAAGTGAGGCCTATTATTATGTTAGATTGATTTAATTTATAAATAGTGAATGAATAGTGAAATCGTGAATTAAACCTAAGCAACCTTAGAAAAATAATAATTTACACTTAATGTAAATATTGAACAGTATGAGAACTAAACTATTCACATTATTTATATGATTCAGAGTAAAATGGATTTTTACACGTTTTCAACCGTACACGGAAAACCTCTTCCAAATAATCCGCGAAAATTGTAAATTGCAGCAGAAAGATTGAGATATTTTGCGCCTTTTTATTGTGCTTTCGCGAGCTTTGGGGGTCCTCTACAAAACATTTCATGCTGTGAACTGAGCCCCCCCCCAAAACTATTTCCTGGATCCGCCCCTGTTGGTTACCGAGATATTAAAAAGTCTAAAGACAGTACATTGTATTTTGGTTCTCCAAAAGATTTCATGCTGTGAACTGAGCCCCCCCCCCCAAAACTATTTCCTGGATCCGCCCCTGTTGGTTACCGAGATATTAAAAAGTCTAAAGACAGTACATTGTATTTTGGTTCTCCAATGTTAATCTTATGGAGAATCCGGATGTGTTAATATTTCACTTATTAACCAAAATTTTTTATGAAACTTGGAATTAAGCTTCATTTGGTTGAGATTCATCCATTTATGGAAAAAAAATATTGGTTTTTGTGCTTATCATGGCAGCAAACCTGCATACTATTTTCCCATGTTAATCATATGGAGAATAGGCAAACTTCTTTAGCAATAGACAGATATTGATGAAACTTAGTAAATGGCTTCATTACATCCCAGACAGCAAAATAAGATTTTCAAAACCTTTTCGTAATCTTGCCAATGGCAACCAATCGACCTTTTCATAACATTGGCTATGACAAGTATGTAAGCATTTGAAAATCTTATGAAAAGGTCTTGACAAGGATCCTATTCCACGCACATAAAGGTTTTCATAACATTGTGTTATTTACCTTTTAGTGTGGGTTTGTAAAGGTTTTTGCACACCTTTCCCCTTAAGCTTTTTAGCAACCTTGTGTAAATGATCTGTACAGCTTGTGTACTCACTTGCAAAAATATTGCATAAACGCTATGAAAATCTTATGAAAAGGTCTTGACAAGGATGCTATTCCACGTACAAGGTTTTCATAACATTGTTTTATCCCCCTTACAAACCCTATGAAAGGCTACGAACAAGGTTTTCATAACATTGTTTTATCCCCCTTAAAAACCCTATGAAAAGCTTATGAAAAGAATGTCTACAACTATTTGAAAATTATATCTAGCTTATTGATGATTTTTTTTAGTTTGCTAATGTTGTGCTGCTTATTAAAATTAAACAAAATTTTAATATAGGCAAGAAAACATGGGAAATTGTTACCAATTATAATACCTTACATAACACAATTATTTAATTTTCATTTAAGGACCTATGCTGTTTGAACATATAAAATAACTAAAATATGAGGATAAAATACAAAATTAAAAATATATATTTAGCCAGTTTTTTGTAGCTGAAACCCCCATATTATAACAGAAAAGAAAAATTCCTTAGATAAAGAGAAAATCGAGGCCACACATTGGCCTAACAAACATTGCTTGTTCTACAGTATAAGGATTTGTATGAAAAAAGAATCAACTGTCTTCAATTGAGCACTTCAACTTTATTACATATATTGAGGCAGAAAAAAGGAATACAATACATAAAACTTTTGAAATATATTTATACACATAAAAATGTATAAAATACATATAGAATACAAGTATAGAACACAGCAAAAACATGTTCATATGAAAAAGAACTAAAGCCTAAAAACCAAGCATTCAAAAATGTCTTCTTAACTAATAATATTAGCCTAAATAGATGAACACAGTGTGTCAAACAAATCCATCATGACCTCTGGAGTTTGTAGTAAATTTACCTAAGTTAAAAATAAAATTTTTATTTATTACCGTAAAAATACATACAAATATAATAATGATAAATCACATTTGTAAAAATTATATAGATAACAGGAAAGACGTTTACCTTCAAATTTATTCGGGCTAAAATTTCCAGTTATAAATTATCTTGAAAACTAACATAAAACAGGGGCGAACTCAGGGGGGGGGATAAAGGGGATATATCACCCCCCCCCCCCCGCGAAATGTTGGACAATAAAAAAATATGCCCAAAAAATAAAGATATTCTATGACATATTTCTATTGAGATATTCTATAATAAAGATATTCTATAAAGATATTTCTATTGAGATATTCTAAATAAAGATAATTAATAAAGATTAATTACTTTATAAAATGTATAGTCATTTTAACCACATCTACCCCAATGCATGTTTTGCTAATACTATTTACAGCTCTACAGACATAGCTGCATATTTAAAATGAATTGTTTTTGTAAATCTTACACTCTATAACAAGATTCTAAAATTTTCTATTTTTTATGGATTTGGCCACAAGGAAAGAATTGAAGCTGGTCTCTCAACTGGGAAAAATCCAGTTTCCGCCCCACATTTCCCATACAGTTCGAAGTCTCCATGTTATCCCCATAAGCATTTTTATTCACTACTAAAATGAACAAAAATCAGCCGCTTGTTGTAGAAATAAACCTACATGTTACATTTTCAACCTTTGGTTCATTAATTTTACCTAGAGTGCAGCACTATTTTCCCTTGCGAGTAAGCGGAGCAAATGAGCTAGACTTAAAAGATTTCAAGTATATCAAGCAAATGGTCCCCCCGTACTAATTTTTAATTTGAGCTTTTGTTAGTAAAAAATTTGTTTTGCGAAACATTTAAACATATCAGTAAAAAATTTGCAATTAAGAACTGATTTTTACTTGAGCAAACCATCCGACATGAAAAAGGGCATATATCAACAAAGAATATTTTTATTTTGTTGCTGGTAAGATTTAATAATAATACAAATCATGGACCAATTACAATTAATTAGTCAAAATGTTCATATACTTAGCCTAAATACATTTTAAATGCAAAAATTATTTAATTCTCTCGCTATTATATAATACTAGTAAAGTAATCTAAAGTTACTTTGTTTGATCACACTTACAAGAACACACTTAAAAACTTATACAGGAGAACATTACTGAGGATGAATATTTGAACAAAAATAAAACATAAAAATAAAATAACAATTTTAGGGTAGGATAGAATTATATACATTTTTAATTTATCATTGATTCAATGATGGAAGGCACTGTTTACAATCTTAAACATCGGCATAACAATACGTAATACGGTGAGGTTCAAAACCGAAGAGTATATTTAATATTACAATTGAATGAAACCTATCCAAGCTTAATTTACATGTTTTAGGATAAAGCAAAGAATAATAGAAATTTTTATTTTCTATGCAGTATGTGTAGTATCAGTAACTCAAGTGCGACGAAGTAACAATATCATGGACATTTCCTACCTTTGCCTGCTCCATTTCAAGCAGTCAGGGTGCTCCATGTTGGAGGCAATAACACTTTGTTTTGCACTGCAGAAACATTTATTGTTTGTGATTCACTTTAATGGAGGAATAAAATATTATTTCATGGCATATATTTGTCCTTTGAATCTTAAAAATGGACTACAGTTTACCAATATAAACTTTAAAATGTCCTCCATTTATACTTCAAACAAAAATTTACTTAGTGTGTCTACCACAATGAAATCTGATCTTTCATTAAAGAAGAGAACTTTCATTAAGAACGCATGTATATACAATATCCTGTTTAAAAATAAAAATGTAAGGTCAAAAGTTTTATTTTTTAAATCTTGATAATATTTATATAATTGTCTGCATACTTGTGTTTTAACTCTGTTTTCAATGTTTATAATGTAAGAGGAAAACAAAATGGTAAAGAAACATACAAAATGGTATGAAGATTAGTTATACTAATGAAAACTATTTTAGAATTTATATATACTTATTTGATTTTATTATTTTAATAACTAACCTGGAATAAGGTTGGAACTGTAACCATCTTCATAAAAAATGTTCCAAACGTTAAAAACGTTTTACAGTTTTGTTTCAAGTCTGATGAAGATGTCCACCGTGCCATCGAAAATGTTAGTTATTATAAAATAAAATAAGCCTAAAAATCCCAAATGTGTCTTAATTATTAATATAACTTACTCAAGTTTAGGATGAAAAAATAAATTTTTTCAGAAAAAGTTTCTATTACAGCACTTTGATATCACAGCTACAGGTAACAATACAATATTAATACAAAAATTCTCTGACTCCCTAAAAATAACCGTAATGAAAATGTACATCCTTGTCATGAAATATTAAAAAGTTGATACTAATTGATTGTTTTCCGTACATATCCTGTTTGACATTTCATATTAATTAAATGTTAAAGCTTTAAAGCATATGAACGCGCCCAACAAATTGATTAGAATAATATAAGGAACACATGATTTAGATACATATTTGGCACACAACTACTCCTATATGACTAAATGTTAAGAGTGAGGAACAGATGTTTAACTGAAAGTCACAGACCATATGATTCCTCATTTTTAAGGAAATAAATTGAGTATGCATAGGTGAACTGTTCGGTAAATACTAATAGTAAAGTTGTCTGAGGTCCCACTCTTAAGTAGTATGGCAAGAATCCCTTCCACAGGCCTCGCACTCCCTCTGTGCGAACCACTTGCGTCCACACGTCAAAAATTCCCTTGTATTGGGGCTCTTTGCCAGTAACTAAGAACATGGTCTGAATCCTGGAAACAAAATAATAAATGTTAATAACAATAACTAAAGCCCATTCGCTTCGCTATTATCTGAGATTGTTATGATCAATGCCAACTTGGAACACCATTAATGATATGAGACGATGGACAACAATTTCAGGATGGTACAAAGCATGCTTTAAAAAAAATGCACTGTGCTGAAAGAATATTCATGTGTTAAGGTCTAATCCAATAAGGCACTACTCTTATACAATTTATACGCTAAGACATTGATTGAAAAGACACTACTCTTGAATGCTTCCAAAAGTAACTTTGGAGATGTGTCTTCTCTATCTTTTTATTAATTGTTAAAATTATCTAAAGTATCTAAAATTAGACTGCTAATGCAGATCTCTAAAAGTCATTGTTCTAAAAAGGATAAGTAAAAATAATTTAATCGTATTGGGGAGGGGGAAGGGGGAAAGCAACAACAAGAATATTTAAATTGGCTCCCATAACTAACGAGAAGAATCCTGTAATCTACCTCCAGCTCTTAAGAATGTCAGTTTTTATTCAAATATAAAAGAGTTTTATTAGTTCAACCACTTTATCGCTAGCCTCACTCAGTGGGAGCTAGAAGTTCTAGAAGTTCTTGAAGACAGTGGGTCGAAATTAGGAGTGGTGTGTTCTCAATAAAAAGAAATCTAGTATTTAACAACAAAAGTTAGCCATTTATTTCGGTTAAAACAAGAATGAATTCACTTAAAATACTTAAAACACAAGTTCAGATTTAAACGTTACAATTTAGAAAACCGAATAATTATGTTAGAAAGAGGAGAGGAATAGGCCTAACTTGGCGACGCGACGATTGGATTGTAACTGCGCCGGGATCGTCCTCCCCGCCACAAAAACTTGGGGCCCTCGGCCAATCAGCGTGCAGCACCTCATCGAGTCGAGCCCGACAAGTGCTGCAGTCTAACGATCACTTTGGTTACTAAACAAAACTAACTCGGTTCTCGGCTGGGAACTACGCGTACATAGTTGTCACATACGTGTACATTGCTGATAGCGTGCATTCCTCAGCGCCACACACATGAACGTATGGTGAGAAACACCGGCTCTGCTGACGCCGATGAGGATTCGAATGCATATACAGCGTGTGACAAAAGGCCTGCACCCTTGCCTCTGGCGTTGACACTCATAATTCCTGATGTTAATGAATACTTTTAAAATTGGTATTAACGTTGAGATGTATATCTGTTATCCAGATTATTAACTGCAGACAACTGTGATTAAAAATAATCACTTAATCAATGGTCGATCGTTGAGTCCTGAGTATTTTAACTCAGTGTAGAATATTATTAAAATTTATTCCTGGGGTATGAACACCGGAGTGTTACAACTTCACACTAAGACTTTTCGTTAATTAAATTCAAAATTCTGTTAAAATTCACAAATTACAAGCTTGATTACTGATGAAAGGAATTGAAAAAGAGGAATAAACAAGCATTCCTTTGATACTCTACCATTAAAGAAATTCTACATCTTACTAGTATGAGTAAACGGTACTTAATAAAACCTTGTGGGAAATACTATGAACCTACCATCAAGCAATACGCGAAGGTTATCTACACACTTGCTTGAATTACGTAATGTATATTTAGAAAGCTGCAGCCTGGAATTCATATCACTATAGCCAAACTGTGTAATGTTGATATTATGTACCCGGTTACTGTTAAAGTACTGATCTGGGAGTCCACTTGAACCCAATCATTCCACAGAAAATGATTGTTTCACTCTAATTTTTTTATTAAATTTTTTTTTGTAGTTTGATTCAATAGCCTTTTTAAACCACATTTATTTTATATATAGGCTATATTTTCATAGTTGAAATTAAAGAAAGCTTTTTCTGCACTGAAAACACATAGTCTATGTTTATCAATGAATTGGTGTAAATTATACATTTTATGGTAAATTATGAGGAATAAAACATAATTGAAAGAATTTTATATTTTGTATAAATTTTTTTGACCGTAAGACTAAACTTTGTAATTTTGCACCATTACTTTACAAAAAAAAGTAGGGAAGGTAGATAACTGATGTGACAATTTCATTACAAATCATTCCCATGAACACCGAATTTACAATTTTACTATGATTATTTAGGGTTACAACTAACATAAATTATTATTATTTTACCTCAGCTTACTCTATGAATCCTTATTGCATATCTTTGTGGTATAAAAATGTTACCTAAATTTTACAGCATCCTGAAATTGTAACGAGCCATTTTTCCGCGGGGTGAAAGACGGTGCCGCCGTGTACGCTCCAGGTGAGCGGCAGTGGCCGGTTGGAGTTTGACCCGCCTTATCAGCACTGATAAGCGGTTGGGTGCTCGGCCACGGCCACAGGTCGGCCGCGACACGTAGTTTGTCCCGAGACCCGTAGCGCGAACGTTGTGGTGATTCGTTTAGAGAGTTCGCGTATCTGGTGCATCGTGTGGCGTGTATAGCGTGTGCGTGTGGAGTACGAGTTCGTACGGTATTGGATATTGTTGGGTAGTGACCCGCAATTGGTGAGTACTATCACTACTTATTAATTTATAGTAAAATAAACCAATATTAAATCGATTGATTAATATCTGAGATGTGTAGAATTAATTATATCACGATTTCTGAAAGTTACGTCCTGCCAATTGGTCCGGCACCGCCTAGGCGTGCATGGTCTTTAATTTATTAATTAATATTGAAGCAATTGACATTGTTGGTGTGTTATTAATAATTAATAACGAGTTTATTAATTCTATTACCGTCTCACGGGATATTTTTGGCGGACATCACGACACCGTAGTTGAGGTACAGAGGCCTGGCAGTGCGGACAGGAGCCGACAGGCGGAGCGCAGGCCACGTGGCGTGATTATAAAAACCCGACTAGTAGTGCCGATTTGGGAAATCTCGTTCATTGTAATTATCAGTGATTATTTTAATCGAGCTTGTTTTCTGTTTTATTCGTTTACTAGTCTGGGTGATAAGTTCAACGTATTTGTCGACTTGAAGACGTGTGCTGGGCGAGTGACCCTCGTGGGTACGGGAGGCCCGTTGTACTTTCAGGTAGCGTCACCGTGGTCTTACTTTCATCCCTGGGTGTGGCAATGATTATTGGCTCGATATTATAGATATTTGGTTGTTAGTTAATTGTATGAGCTCACCCTAAACGGGATAAGGTTTAGTCCTGAGGCAACACTCAGCCCCTGTTTTATTGGACCCTGGTTCGATCCCAGCCATTGTAGGCTGAGCCATCTGTGGCAAATAAACTTGTGACACTTGTCCAGCGGGGGGAAAAGTCGTCATAAAATTATTGTCTATATATAAAACAAAATAAAAGTAGTCCTGTTAAATTTTAAATTTTGTTTAGATTAATATCTTTTTTAAAGCTATTTTTGTTCTTTCCGATTGTAAAGATAACCTTCACTTGGGCCCAATAATATTTCAATATTAACAAATCTTTAAGATTAGTCTACAGTAACAGACAGGCATAGTAAAAAATATTACATCTTGAATGAGTTAAAAATTGGCTGTTCTTTTAAAAAACATGTAGTTGCTCATTACTCTAGTCTGTTTTGTCTCACTACTTTTGCTTGACAGGTAGAAATTACACTTCATAGCAGAGCAAAACATTGCATACTGGAAAATTCAGTTTTATCGACTGGAATAGACAGGGTATTGGAAAGGGTGCCCTATCTGTACAAAAATGTACTAATGATTTACCTTGTTTTAGCTACATCCACAGGATTTGAGCACATTGTATATGTCAGTCCAGCCACCAAACTACAAACAAAATGGCATAACAGCCCATCTTCCATGAAACCTGAAACAAGTTGAGAGAATTTAAAACGTCAAAATAAAATTGAAATAAATTAGTAATGTTATTGTTTGGTAAATTGTTGTAGACATTTTACATCACTCATTAGTAAACAAAATTCACATTTCGGGATCTGGAATCTGGTCCCGTCTTCAGGAGGAAAAATTTCTTTAACCTGAAGACGGGGGTAATATTTAATTGATTTTATTCATTTAATTGTTTTTCATCTATTTTATTTATTTTTGCAAATTTCTATTAATTTAATACTTATTATTTCTATTACATAGGTGACACTAATAATGATGTCACTTCCCTCCACGATTTGTTTATTAGAGATAGAGAAAGAGAGAGAGCGAGAGAGAATTATTTTTATTGACAATCTTCAAGATTGTAATAGAATAAATTTGTATATTGACTTAAAATACATTAAAAGTTTCTCCATTCTATGAATTCCTTGATCGTATAAACAAGGTTTTAATTTATTATTTTAGTGTAAAAGCCATAGAATAAAATACTATGATTTAGAATACTATGATTTATGTGTGTGTAGCCTAGAAGCTACACACACATACCCTGCTCAGTTTATTTAAAATATCAAAAACCATTCATAATTTTAACTCTAAATACCATAAGAAGATTTCAACACGAACAAAAATAATTTTTAAATTATGAAATTGTGACACATTTACCCCACAAATACACTTAAAGAAAAAATGTAGAATATATTAGCAACTTTTAATAATAGTGTTATTGTGTTTTGAATCTGGGCTTACAAACAGATTTCTTAGAAGAAAAGATTTAAAATAATCAAAATATTTGTTATCTCATTTTGCCTTATATCATAACAATAATTGAATACACAGTGTTCCTATGACTTATGTCAATTGATATTGTTATTTTTTCTTACTTTGGAGCTCTAACGATCAGACGGATGGTCCTATTTAAGAAAATGTGTAATTTAATAAAAATATATTAAAACAAATCACAATTTTTGGTGTGAAATATCAGAAGTTGAATCATGGTTGTTCACTCTTAAAATTATTCTGAGGCAAACTGCAATGTTCTTACGGAATTCTGCCAATGAGTACAGAGCCTTACTGATAAAATATTTCTTCAGTCGATGTTAAAATTTGTAGTAATTTGGTTCTTTTTTTATATGATTTGACCATTAATTGTGTAAAAAAATTATTTCTCATATAATAGTTTCTTCTTATAATAAATGTCTTTCTTTTATTAAACTCCAAGTTATGTCGGTGTAGAATTATTTTATTACGAGCGTTGTAACAAAACATCCTTCTCTGAAGGTTTTGTGATAGGTTCAATCGACACATTTCGACAATCGACTCAGCAAGACAAACTCGGGTTTTGGTTTAATTCAACAACAGACATTTTACTAGCCCAGTCAGAGCATGTACGTGACCAACTTTTGCACACTGTCTCATATTGGTAGCTTGGAGTTTAAATTGGCCAGATTCATTTGGTTTCAGTAGTAATGTTTCTCACTAATCTAGCGGATATGAGAACAGGGAGTCGAAGGATCAGTGAAAATGCCGGACTAATGGAAGGGGTCAACATAATCACACTGGAGCCTATTCTACCCCCCTGTTTACTCGTCTTGTGATATCATGATCAGACCGCAGAGAAATGGCTGCTAGCAATAAAAACACATTGAACAGCTTTAAATACGTATCAAACATTCCAATCAATCAATAGTCTTTCCATAACAAGATCAGGTGGCAAAAAATAGGGTGTGATAGTGAAATAACTGTGTCTATTGTCCTAAGTTTTGTGTAATATCAAAAACCAAGGTGTGAAAAACCTTACAGATAGTGTCATCTAAAATTACTACTGGAGGGACCTGACTACTGGAGGGCCCAGACTACTCCTGCCAGATTGGCAAGGTGCCGGAATAAAGAGGGAATACTGCCATCATTTTTCTTAATAACGTTTAATAACACTAGATATTTACACATCTTATTACCTTTACTGAGAAGGTAATGTTTGGTTCGTGAGTAGGTGATCAACTGGGTTATAGAGCTCAATATAGCCCTGACAGTTGCTGGGAGCAGACCTCTCCATAGCACCCGGAACCCTTCCTCGCGCACGATGCGCACAATGGCGTTGCCAACATGATTGTAGTTGCGTCGTTGTTCCTTCGGAAGTCGTCCATCACTCATCATCCGCACAAGGGCTACCTGCAGCATTAATTGCTGAATGAGGAACACTTCAAACTGAATTTCATCTTATTTTGTGTGTTTCAGGAATGGGAAGGTATATTTTCAGAATGGTTAAGGCACCTGATCCAACTTTTTCCTCATAAGGATGACATACATTTAAACAATTTAAACTGCCATCTATCATCAGATTATGGCATAAATTTTCTTTGGACTTTTTTTGTAAGCATAAAAAGTTAAAGTTGAAAAATTGTACAGTACCTCACAATCGCAAAAACTAACATTGAAACACCTAAACGAATGCACTGGAGTGATGGAAAACGTTAGTAGGCTTTTAGTTAACCTTTTTTATTCGATTGCTGACTTTATCACAGTTAAGGATGTTATTTTTTTAATATATTTTAACTGTTGTTATTCAGAAGTCAGGTTAAGCTGGTGGTTTACCTGCATAGAAAAGTGCAGGTGTTTCAGGCGAGGAGAATTATCAATTATTTACTAATCTCCCTCCAATTAAAGCAAACGATTAATATTATTATACAGTATACCGTTGATGAATATTAATTTTATTTATTGTTTGTAAATTTTAAATTTTATTCCTATTTATTGTGGAAAATTATTGGTAATTTTTAAATCTGTTTTTTAAGTTTTTTTTAATATTATATTGTTGTCAAGTTCATAATCTTTCATGAGTTGTTCATGATGTTAAGTTCATGATCTGAGATTTTAACGGAGATTAACCAAGCCTCTGGTAAAACATAGTCAAGAACATGGCCAAGACACGTTTGAAAACACTTTTAAAGTAAAACCAGTTAGACAGCTGAAATCTGGATCCAATGTCTCATCCCTTAGAAGTATGGAGCAAGCCCATCAAATATTGACCAGATCAAAACACCCAAGTGGCCTCAATCTCCGTTAAGAAAAAGATGATTTATATATAATTCTATCGACATCGATCCAACCAACTTGACATTTAAAATGAAAGAATTTATAAGATGAAAAAACTTTAAGACCAGCTGACTATGTAAGTTTTGGTTTTTTTTATGAAATTAATTTAGCCTATAGGCATCCTACTTTTGATTATATATATATATATATATATATATATATATATACATATATATCAATTTGAACGAACGGTGTTTTTGGCTTCTAGCACAGAGTAAGGAACCTTTAAGCTTCTTTCCTCTGTGCTTCTAGGGACCTCAAAACGAAAAAGTATCATGGTCCCGGGCTTAGGTCTTACCGTGACTACTACCGTAATAGCGTATTCCCTATAGGGAAATTCGCTAAAAGAGGAAAAGAAGGTTCTATACCGTTATGGTTAATAATAAATAATTAAGAACTGCCTTTAATCAAATTCTTCAAAGGAATATAAGGCCTTGCTGACAAGAAATTTTTTAAATTTTTTCTTAAACTCAGATTGGCTATTTGCAGATTGTATATCTTTTGGAATTTTATTGTAAAATTTTGAACCAATATGTGTGGGTTTTTTTGTATATAGTTCTAGCCTGTGGGATTCAAGAGCTATTTCTCCTCTGTTTCTGGTGTTATAGTTGTGGTTGTCCCCAACAAATTTTAGATCATTTGATATTTTTCCCAATGATAAAATGGTTTCAAATATATAAATTCCATATACGGTCATTATATTAAGAGACACAAAATGTTCCTTTACCGAAATTCTTGGTTTAAGATTTAAAATTATACGAATGGCTTTCTTCTGTAGTTTTAAAATTGTGTCAAGGTTATTTTTAGATGTGGATCCATATAATGATATTCCGAAACATATTATTGAGTGGATGTATGCAAAGTAGACGTTTTTCAAAGAATCGAGATCCAGGAATTTTTTTAATCTAGACAATGCAAATATTCCGGAAGATATTTTAGAGATCACTGTTTCAGCATGTGAATTCCAAGACAGGTTTTTATCAATTTACAACCCTAAAAACTTGATATGATCCACTACACTTATAACTTTCTTGTTGATTTAAATCTTTGGATTAATGTCCATTTTAGTTTGCCGTGTCTCGAATGTAATGAATTTGGTTTTAACTGGATTAAGTAAAAGTTGCTTATCATTAAAATAATTAGTTAATAAATCCAAATCAGTTTTATAATTATTTTCTAACTCATTTTCTGAGTATAAAGAGAGTTTTAAATTAACATCGCCTGCATAGATATAAAGATATGATCATCAGGCTTTTACCGGTATTTGGAAACTCTGAACTTCAAGAGCAAAATTAAAATAATAGCTGACTCTAAAGAAAATAGGGAAATTCAGCACCATGTGGAAATTTGTCCCATTTTAGGAATAAAACATCCCTTTCGATCGCACATTAATTTATAACGGGGTATAGTATAGCATATTATTACTACTCCACAAAGTAACTGTGTATTTAATAAATAAATAAAAAGATTTTTTCTCTGCCTATTTTAAGATATTGTTTTGACCATAGCCAAAAGCTAGACTTTTCCCAATAGGCTACCTACATGTAATACTACTCAATGACGAATCAACGATTCTTTATTCTTGATTCTAGGCCTACTGTCTGCGAGCACAGACATCATAGCGAGAAGGCTTGCCACTGCTGGTCATAGGTCGAGATTCAACTGAGGATGCATGTTTGTATGAAAGTGAATTGTGTCTTGTGGAAGTACTCACTTCAACTATCTAAAGTGTTTTATTTAAACTCATAATGGATTTAAAGAGAATGTTAGGCTGGGGAGTATGTTTTTAATTTAATAGGGCAGTATGGGTTGGATTTTGTTAGGCTACTTACAAAGTTTTTAACTGTTAACACAATAGCTTTTGGCATACCATACACCATGTTAGGAGGACAAAGTTAGATCTAACGGCAGCCTATATACACGTACATTAACATTTTCTGAAAATCAAGATGGATAGCAATTGAATGCTGGCAGCCTCCAACCTAAGGTGTGGTGAGGAATAGGAAACACATCACAATAAGCAGACAAGTGTATGTGTTCCACCACTTCTAATGCCCGATACACACTTAAGTGGCATGTTGAGTGGCGGTGGCACACTGCCCGCGCTACAGCCTCTAGGAGCTTACCATGGGCGGAGTTTCGGGGGGGCCTGGGGGGGGCCGGGCCCCCCCAAAAATTTCAAAAATTGTATGTAAATAAACAAAGATTAGGAGCTAAATAATTATGCATTCAGCTAACGCTCAGTTTCATCACATTTTAACTTCCTCTAAAAATTAACACTATTTTCTATATTTACATTTTTTACCTATGTTCATGTATGATACTGCAAAGTAAATTAAACAAGATTAGGCCTATAGTAAATTAAACACTGTTTGCGCAAACTACTAAGTAGGGATATTTCGTAGATCGCTAAGGGAAAATATAACCTTAGGCCCTACAATTGGCAAAACTGACTGTCAAACTCAGGTGTTTAGGCGCCGCGCTCGGCTACGACTTAAATTGCCTTAAATTGTATCTTAAAAATAGCTTTATGTGTATCTTTACACTTTGAATTAGTAAAGATGTAAAATTAACATGATTTGCAATTATTGTAAATTTTCTATAGATCTCTAGGTCACTAGACTTTTTATGCATACGTAGGCTACTATCGGCAGAGTTTAACATCAGTTTCACGAAACACCGTAGGCTACTCATGATTGATCAGTGTTAGGCCTGGAAGACCAGCGGTGTCTCTAGTGTCGCAGAGACTTTCTTGTCCTTCGGTATTCTGCTGTAGATGCTGGCACAGAACAACTCCTCCACCTTTCAAATAGAGCAGTTTACTTGCTGTTCTATTCATAATAAAAAAGAGTTTGCTTTAAGGGTATCTTTAAAAGTACGTCAACAAGCTTCATAATATGATTAATTGGGTCAAAATAATCACAATAGTTCAAATTGAAAAGGTATATCTTGAAATATACTTACCTAGATATCCACCATTTTGTTCATCCCAATTAATAATTTTTATTTCGGTGACGGATGGTTGTTGCAACTTCTTGGAATGGACCTTTATAATAACGGTAACACAAATGTCTATTTTTACTATATTTTCATATTGGCAAACATTTAAACGCAAATATATTAAAACCGGTAAATTTTATCAAAAATGTACATGGGGCAAAAAAGTTTTGACATTGTATTATCCAACCAGTAATAAAATGTACAAAAAGTGTAATAAAAAGTACAATGATATCAAGTTCGTAAGGATCTTACGACAAATAACGGAGTTATTGTGATTTTTAACCCAGATACATTGATTTTGTACTATATATTTAATGCAAATTAATATTATTTTAATACAAAAATCACAAAAACTCCATTATATGTTGTCAGATCCTTACAACCTTGGTAGGGCCTATCATTGGTTAAATAGTTAAATTTTAGAGCTTTTTTGTCTTTTGAAAAATTTTATAACCTATACCAGTTTTAAGATATTTGAGATTAGATTATAATTTTAAAATGACTGCTACTTAAAAAATACACATATAGTAAAACAAAGTATTTTTTATGGACATTGTTATTGCGTGGAAAAACAATATGGCGGATATCTAGGTAAATAAACAGTTTAGGATATACCTTTATATGAACTTCTTTGCTTATTTTGACCCAATTAACCGTATTATGAAGTTTGGTGACGTACTTAAAAAACACCCTGTAAATAATTGTTTTAAATCAAAATTTCGTGTATCTACTACATGGACAATCCTTTAGTTAGGACATCATTAAACAGTTCAAACAGGTAATCAGTTATTGGGAGTCTATAGACAACAGGAGCGCTAGTGCAGTTCTCCATTCCTGGATTCAATAAAAACTAACTGAGTGTCATTACTGTATTCTACAGAAGCCCTGAAGGGCCAAAGAGTAAGCATAAATTTTTTACACCGCCGTGGTTATAAGTCGGCGAGCCGTGTTAGAAAGTCGGCGAGCCGTGTTTATAAGTCGTCGCGAGCCGTCGCCGACTTTCAAACACGGCTCGCTGACTTTCTAACACTGCTCGCCGACTTTTCGACGGCTTGCCGTCTTATAATCACGGCTCGCCGTCTTTGGAACACGACGGTGTAAAAAATGTATGCTTTCTCTTTGGCCCTTCCGGGCTTCGGTAGTATTCGTACCTCCAACATACTTGTATCAGACTGTGCTATCCTCTATAAGTGTTTACTTCGAACTTCGAACGCCGTGGCCTAGTTAAAGATGGTTAAAGAGGGTGTGTTTCAACATGAATATTGTTGTTAGAGGATATTGGAATTAAATGTCCTTTATCACTGACCGGTGGCCCCCTGGCCCCCCCAGCAATCAGAGGTAAACTCCGCCCATGGAGCTTACACACTGGAGTGGCAACTTGCTATGCGTCCATTAAATATTATCTCAATATTGTAATTTTGATCAGATCTGGCTACATTACATTTTGTGTCATCTTTAGGATATAAATGACGTTACAAAAAATAAACAATCAATGTTAAACTGAAATTTGGCTTTGTAGGCCTAAGCACGTTATCAGTATAACAAAAGAAGGTATTTTTAATCTGCCACACAGATTTCGGTTAGTAAAAAGTAAAAATTGTCAATCAGCAGGATTTCAAACACATCCACACTTAATTGTTGAGATTTAATTAGCCTTATAGTGTTATTATTTCTAATTCTAAAGATTGTCTACTATGAATCACTGGTAAATCACACAAATTAGTTAAAAACTACAGCAACATAACTGGGTGTTCTCTTCTACGACAGACACACTGGAATAAAACTGCTGCTTACATCAGCCGGAGAACCAATAACAGCCGCTGACACTCCCGAGGTAAAGCCAGCCAACATCTGGGACGTAAAGGTTCCATAGCCTGCCCTATGGCAACAACAATCACATATTAAGAGCCTACTGTTACTTCTTAACTAGCTCGACTAGGCCTACATTTAATTTTCACCTTAACAAGTAAAACATTACTCGGACGAAGTAGAAAGAAATGGAAAAAACAAATAGATACAAACAGGTAGGTATGCCTAACTTAAATCTGATTATAAAAAAGAAAACTTCGCGAGGTAGCGAGCCAATGACAGAGCAACCTTGGAGTTATAAAAGGAGAGTGAGTTGTCTCTACTCCGGCGAAACTTCGTTATCCGTCTCCACCGTTATTATATCGATGTGGAAATTTCGATATTGCGATAATATTGCTATTATATCGATGATACAATTACACGATACGATTACGATTTTATCACCTGATTTAGTTTTCCGTTCTAATATAATGAAATAAACCTTTTGACAATAAAACAAATGCCGTATATATTCAAACAAGTAACTGAAAACACAGTATCTAGAATTCTAGATTTCTTGACTGAAAATAACAACAGAAAAAGTAAAAAATTGTAGCTAATGTAACCTGTAACAAAGAACAACACAAAATAAACTAACCAAGTTTGTTGTGTAGCTGTATCTAAATTCAAATTGTGAGAAGAAGCAGACTTCGTTAGATCTAATATGGCGTCACACGCTGCCAAATACAAATCAGAAAGGTTTTTTTTGCTATTGCATTGAGGGAATATGCATTTTAAATGTTTCCAAACACCATTGATTTTGTTGTTATAAACATCACTGTCAATTAAAGTGACGGAGGTTTACGGTTACATAGTTAGGTTAGATTATTATTATGATACATATCTTTTCTCAGAGTCGATGTTGATTCGATTGTTTACATCGCTCAATTTCAATCGCAATATCGAAATTTCCACATCGATATAATAACGGTGGAGACGGATAACGAAGTTTCGCCCTCTACTCCTACCAGACAGTTGACAACAATATATTATGAAGTAATGCTCCACTTACTAATTTTGCTGTCCTGACCAAATAATATGATGCATTAAATTAAATGAGGTGAGGTCAAGCTAATTAGAAAGTATTGTACCAAAGCTACCCACCTCTTTGTAGTTAGAAAATAGCCTATTTTACGTCATTCTAAAGCAAATATTGTTTACTTCTAACTTTAATTTGTAGGCCTACTAATAATGTAATAATCATCATTAGGCCTATATTAATAAGTGTGAGCTTTTGAACTACTGTATATTTTTTGCAATAGCTTACATGTTATTACTTACCCTCTCATATATTCAACTCCACTCTGGTACATTCCGAGTCGCACTGTGTTATATGTGGCTTGTCGACACATGGTAGCTGACAACCCTTGATACAGTCCTTTGGGTCCCTCCTTAGCTAGAATGTTCCGAAATGCTTGATATGTGTTTGAGTGTTCCCTCTTTTTGCCTAATTCTCCACTTAACTGCATTCTGTTCTTTAAAACATCTAATGGATGCAAAATTGTTGTAGCAGATACTCTGGAAATAAAAATTCCATAACCTTGTTAACTTATGCTTTGCTTAAAAGTTCATGTAAAAACATAATAAACAGATTTTTATATTATATTAGTAGGTACGAGCTAGCAAGCTTTTCTTCTTCAAGAGAAACACTTGCCCTTGTGCTTGTTCCCTATCTCAACTACCCTTAAATTCATTCACTCAACATTTTTTTGGATTTTAGGAGCTTGGAGGCTTTACTCACTAGCCTACCAGTGTAGTAATAATCATAGGCTACAGGCCTAAATGAACATGGTTTTTGTCAAAAGTTATCCATGAGAATGACATGGAAAAGTAAAATGACAGCAAGGCAGAGTTCCGAGGTAGGATAGAGATAGAAATTATAGCATTTTCTCTTTTTGGAGACGAACAATCAGTGTGTAGGCATAGGCCTACCAAACTTAAACAATAGCCTATTATCATGAAAAGGAGTTGGATCAGGCAGGGATCCTGCATATGCAATTTGCGAATTTCATAAGCCCTAACTGGCCGGTACTAATGGTTTTTAGTGTTTTTATTACTAATAGGCTATGTAGATTGTTTTTGAGTGAAACTTCACTATCCTACTCCATTGTTATTATCGATGGTCAACATTTCAATCTCGAGTTTATGTTAGGCCTAGGCTATAGTATTACTTTAAAGCCTGGAAGCTAAACCTAAACCCAACAAAAACCGAGATTTCTTGCTTCCACTTGAACAATAGAATGGCCCACCAAAAGCTTATAGCAAAAAGGAAAAGACATGATCACTCAAAAGAGGCACAGGTAGACTAGGCCTATTTCAAACCTTTTAGTGTAGATTTTTATCTTGTAATTACACAAATACTTACCAATTATATAAGAGTTCTAGGCCTAAATGATTTCCAGTGAACAACTTAGTAATATTAATAGTAGCCTATAACTTAACAAATGTTAAACAATCTTACCCAGCCATCCCTGATATCATGAATCTCATATAAACTGGAATAGGTTTGTCACCAGCTTTTCTTTGTTTTGACATTTTCTTAATCGCTTAAAAGAAAGTTTTTCTTCATTCAAAATATCAAAATTCATAACCAATAAAGGACTAGCAAACAAAATAGCGAACACGAGTCAACGTCAACACTGTACTGTAAATCAAATTGAAATTAGCCAGATCATGTGGTTGTGGTGTGGTGTGGTGGGGAGAAAATTACGGAAGCCCTGAAGGGCCAAAGAGCAAGCGGTCATTTTTTACACCGCCGTGTTTGAAACACGGCGAGCCGTGTTTAGAAGACGGCGAGCCGTGTTTCAAAGACGGCGAGCCGTGTTTCAAAGACGGCGAGCTGCGTTTAAAAGTCGGCGAGCCGTGTTTGGAAGACGGCGAGCCGTGTTAGAAAGTCGGCGGTCGCCGTGTTAGAAAGTCGGCGAGCCGTGTTTGAAAGTCGGCGAGCGAGAAGTATATGAAATTCGGGAGCATTTTGATAAATTAACTAAGACTAATAATTAAAAGCTTTTTTATTGTCTCTTAAACGGATTTTCATCCACTTTTAAAATTGAAAATAACCAAAACAATCAAATCTCTGGAGCAAAAATAGTCTGTGCATTTGTTATGATGACCATAACCAAACAGTTTTCTTTGTTTTTGGGACCTCTGATTTCATAGAAATCTGGCATGAAAGTTGTAATATTTTTTAATTAGTTTGCAAATTAGTTTATATATAGTCATATACCCAATCTAATATCAGATATCTATAATTATTACTCTTAATTACTTTATCAAAATACACGCCGAATTTCAAATACATCTCGCCGACTTTAAAACACGGCTCGCCGCCTTTCAAACACGGCTCGCCGCCTTTCAAACACGGCTCGCCGCCTTTCAAACACGGCTCGCCGCCTTCCAAACACGGCTCGCCGCCTTCCAAACACGGCTCGCCGCCTTCCAAACACGGCTCGCCGTCTTTCAAACACGGCGGTGTAAAAAATGACCGCTTACTCTTTGGCCCTTCAGGGCTTCCGTAGAAAATCGACACAACCAACTAGCAGACAACAAATCATTAGGCAATATTATTTCATAGAGTAAGCAATTATGATTTGATGTCTATTATGTACACACAATTACACAACCACCGTGAAGTTCTGGCCCGATCCAAAACAGCACTAATTTGGGGTCTACGTCTAAATCAAAATAAGAGTGCTACATTAGTGCTATTGAGAGAGCACAGTAAAAAAAATTAGTGTTCAATTTTAAATAATATAATTTTTTCATTTTGGGTGGGGCCAGCTTCATGGTTAGCCCCACCCAATAAAACCGTGACCTTTTTTTATTTATTTATTTATTTATTTATTTGCATACTAGGAACAAAGCCCGTTGTGGTTAAATACAACGGTCTCTAGAAAAATTGTACCTATATGCTATTTCCGGTGAAATAAATAAAAAAATTGCAGTATTTGTTTTCAATATTGAAAGAAAGAATATTCGAGAAAAAAGTTATTTTCTATTAGATAATTCCCTGAGAATAGTAGTTTGTATACTGCTGTGCCCTCACCAACTGTTACAATGTCATTAGAATTCAGGTTCTCTGCATAAATTTTGAACTGGCAGTCAAAAAGTCTTGCTGCAGCTTCAATTTCGACATTACCGGCATATTCCCCATCTTCAGTCATTAGATTTTTATAGTCTGTTGCATTTTGTATTGGTAATCTATATGTTTTATCTCCTACTATAAAAGGGCAATAGTAGTACCAGTTACTTACTACTTCATCAATTATTTTGGTTCGTATTTAAGCGTACCTAGATTGTGTTGAATGGCATAGAAAAGATAAACTTCTAAACAAACAGTTTCCATCGCGATCTATATTACAAATGGTAAAATTATTCATTTTCAGAACAATTAAAAATTCATACTTAATTATTAAAATTAGTTCAGTTTTATATTAATTAAGTTTGATTTAATTTAATTTAGTTTTTGAAATAACAATTTATGATTGTAAAAATCACATACCGCTTAAAACCACACTGCTTTAGCACATAACTCTCTTTAAACGTCAATAAAACGTAAGGAACTCACAACCACAAATCCCAAATGTAAACAACAAAATGTAAACAAAGAAAAGTCAAGGACACAACAATGCATCAATCAGCTGTTAAATTAATAACATGTGTTCCATGTGATCAGACACAGTTTAAAGGAAAAGACTGTTTATCTTTTTAACTTTTTCGCCATAACTCCAAGTCAAAACATCAAACTTTCACATTTTTGAGTAAATATACATAGACGAAGCTTTTCGGCAACACATAAAAGATTATTAAAATCAGTCGAGTATTCTAGATTTAGCTGTACAAAGTTTAATAAAAATATCGCTACCACAGTATTTTTTCAACGCAAACAAATTGGTAGTAGCTTTGGTTTTTTGTAAATAACTTTTTAACGAGGAGGAAATCGACCAAAGTGGATGGTAATTTTCTGAAAGAGAATTAAATTTCCTACCAAATACATTCAAGCATTTCTTGAATAACCGCAATAAAAGCAGCCAAAAATTGCCTTCAAATGAAACAATCGTAAAAACCATGTTTCTTTATTTTTTCACCATAAATACTAAAAAACATCAAACTTTCATATTATTTGGCAAATCTACAGGATAAGAGCTTTCCTACGACATCTTAAAAATTAAAATTGGTAAAGTGGAACTCCAGATTTGATTGCCCCAAGATGTTCAAAACTGAATTTTCAACGCAAATAAATTGTTAGTAGCTTTGGTTTTTTGTAAATAACTTAAAAACGGTGAGGAAATCGACGAAAGTGGAAGGTGATTTTTTGAAAGAGAATTAAATTTCCCACAAATTACTTACAACATTTCTTGAACAACCACAATAAATGCAGCCAAAAATTGCTTTAAAATAAGACATTTGTAAAACCCCGTTCTCAATGTATTTTTTATAAAAAACGTTTTTTTATTTTTTCATTAAAAAACAAAAAATATCAATCTTTCATATTTTTTGGCAAATATACAGGATGAGAGCTTTCCAACGACATCTTGAAAATTAAAATCGGTCCAGTGGAACTCCAGATTCGATTGCCCAAAGATTTTCAAAACTGAATTTTCAACGCAAATAAATTGGTAGTAGCTTTGGTTTTTTGTAAATATCTTAAAAACGGTGAGAAAATCGACCAAAGGGAAGGTGATTTTCTGAAAGAGAATTAAATTTCCCACACATTACTTACAACATTTCTTGAACAGCCACAATAAATGCAGCCAAAAATTGCTTTCAAATAAGACATTTGTAAAACCCCGTTCTCAATGTATTTTTTATAAAAACGTTTTTTTTATTTTTTCATAAAAAAAAAAACAAAAAATATCAATATTTCATATTTTTGGCAAATATACAGGATGAGAGCTTTCCAACGACATCTTGAAAATTAAAATCGGTCCAGTGGAACTCCAGATTCGATTGCCCAAAGATTTTCAAAACTGAATTTTCAACGCAAATAAATTGGTAGTAGCTTTGGTTTTTTGTACATAAATTAAAAACGGTGAGGAAATCGACCAAAGGGAAGGTGATTTTCTGAAAGAAAATTAAATTTCCTACAAATTACTCTTAAACATTTCTTGAACTAATACAATAAATGCAGCCAAAAATTGCTTTAAATAAGAAATTTGTAAAACCCCGTTCTCAATGTATTTTTTATAAAAAAACAAATTTTTTTATTTTTTCATAAAAAAAAAACAAAAAATATCAATCTTTCATATTTTTTGGCAAATATACATAATGAAAGCTTTTTAACGACATCTTGAAAATTAAAATCGGTCCAGTGGAACTCGAGATTCGATTGCCCGAAGATTTCTCTTAACTCAGTACTGTATTTTGAAACGCAAACAAAACTGGTAGTAGCTTTGGTTTTTTGTAAATAACTTTTGAATGGTGAGGAAATCGGCCAAAGTGGATGGTGATTTTCTGAAAGAGAATTAAATTTCTTACAAATTACTATTAAGCATTTCTTGAATAACCACAATAAAGGCAGCCAAAAATTGCCTTCAAATGAAAAAATCGTAAAAACCTGTTTCCAATGTATTTCTTATGGGAAACATGTTTTTTTATTATTTCACCATAAATACCAAGAAACATCAAACTTTCATATTTTTTGGCAAATCTACAGGATGAGAGCTTTCCAATGACATCTTAAAAATTAAAATCGGTCCAGTGGAACTCCAGAATCAATTCTGCCAAGATTTTCAAAACTGAATTATTATAAGCTTAGATAAACGGTTTACACCATTTTACATTTCGATTCATGCAGTCCAATTTTGCAGGCAATAGGCTAAATAGATGGCTGGCAAACATGCAATGTAGTACATAAAAAACTATACAAGCAGCAACTAACTCATGGACAAGCAAGCACAATAAATAATTATTAATCAAGACTAAGCAATTCATATCAAGACAATAAATAAGATTTAACAAGACTAGACATTGCAAAACTATGAGCAGTAATTATAAGACAAGAATTACAGATTTACAAAGTTAAGACATTACAAGACTAAGCAAAACATTAAAGACAATAATGACGATTACAATACTAAGCAATAAATGACAAGACAAAATAAATAACTTAAGTGAAAGAGTGTGGTAACAATAAGAAAGTATATGCACCATAGAAATACAGAAATGGTAATACTGACTAACAAACATGCAATGATGAAAAGGTTGAGCAAAATGAACAAGTGAAAGACAATGGGGTGTAACGGATCACAGGATCACTGAAGCCACTTTCCTCCTAAAGCACTGCACTGAGCCACTGAAGAAGTCAATCAGAGCAGCAGCTTCACCTCCAGAACGCATGAGTCTTGACAGGCCATTGTGGTATGCATAGTAGGTGGGCAGGTACTTTCTTTGAAATGCAGTCCTGGATATTGTACCCCGTGGAACAGCAAAGTTGACAAGTTGGAGGAGTTCAGGACAGTCTATGTATCCATTGACCAGCTTGAAGAGGATAATAAGGTCGATATGTTTGCGCCTCAAGTGAAGTGGAAGAAGTCCATAGCAGTCCTCCAGCAGGCCAACAGGAGTAGTCAGGTAGGTGTAGCCCAATTTACATCCAAGCATTCGCACGAAACGTGTTTGTATTTTCTGAAGCATTGTGTTATGGTTTATCTGGTAAGGAGACCATATAACAGAGCCATATTCCAGGGAAGGTCTCACAAGTGCTTTGTAGAGGATAACTAGTGTTTGAGGTGAAGTATTTTTTAATATATTAATGTCATAAAAAAATACCTAGTGCTAATTAGTGCTACCCTTTGAGACATACAGTACATAAAAATTAATGCGCAAAGAAGAACATAAAACTTAAATTCACAAGTCTTAACCATAAGCTGATCTAGCCCCACCCCAATCACAACATGTATTCATGACTGTTATTTTATTTTAAAATAGTGCTATCAAATCACACTATTTTGAAAGTTAGTGCTTATTTCAACTCTAAAATTAAGCTAAACGTTTTAATGTGACAAATGTTACTTGGCCTCAGCCACAAAACGTGTTAAAGATTTTGTGTTGTTCAACATCTTAGGGATCCAGCGTTATAGAGATCATTGGGTCTGCCTTCAGTTGTGCTTGCGCTGTTAATTTTGCCCACCTTTAAGGACGTCTAAACATCCGTTATTTTAGTCTCAATATGGATTTGTGCTTTTGCAGATTTAATAACTGTAGAGCTTTATTTCGGTTATTTACACACATTACAAGTTAAGTGTTCTAAAGGTAAAATAACAGCAAAAATAAATTGTTCCAAATACATTTTTTTTTTTTTCAAATAAAAACATGCATATGTTTTGTTTTGATTACTAATTTAATACAGTAATCTACTTTCAAAACTCTATAGTTCTATTATTTTTTACACCTATTAAGTTACATTAAATTATTTATTTTACCATTATGTGACGGCCCAAAAATCCCTAGACCCATAAATAATACTCTCAGTTTGCACCACCCTAACCATAACAATTATACCGTCACTAAATGTCATATTTTAGGGCATGGTGCTTTATTTGTAGTCTAGCCCATCTTGGCAAGACAGTAAGACAGTAGCCTCTTGGATAATCCCACCGACCCCGGCTCAGGTGGCGTATGGGTTATGGAATGTGCTGACGTGGTGTCTGTCATCACCAAGCGGTGCGTTGAGTTGTCGACAATGTCCAGTTTTAGTTTTATTAATGTCCGTTGTGATCCAAAGAGCGCTCCACTAATCAAGGCACCAGCGTGAAGCAGCAGTGCTCTGATTGGTTGACACTGCTTCAGCGTGCTGACGAACGATCGTCACCTCGCCCCAGTCGGATCCGTGAAGCCGTGTTAAGCGCCTGCGTCTGGCGTTGCGTCGTCGCGGCGCCACCGCCGCGCCGCGCCGCATCAATGGCGGTGGCCCAAGTTCCGGTTTATCGAGTGTCCTCTGTCCGATATTAACGATATTTTGGTAGCGCCCGGTTGTGAAGAGTTAAAGTGTTCATTTGATATCCAAGTAGTGTTATTGTTTTTTTATTGTAAAGATTGTATTTTATCGGCTAACCTGAATTAAATTAATAAATTCGTTTTGTGTTTGTTAAAATGTTGTGTCTCATTTCATTCCCAAGAAGACGTGCGGGGTTATAAATTTAAGGGGGGCAAGAGGTCCTGCTCACCGATAGCCATTGGAGGGTGGCGTTGGAGTACAACATCACCGACATGCGAGTGCAGAGCATAAGGACCTTGACGGGCTAATGGTAAAGGTAAAATTGTATCTGGACGAGTTTTACACTCAGCTGATAAACGATAACGTAAGTATACACTCACAATTGCCGCAGCTAGAAAACGGTTTCCGGTACGAATTCATAATTTTACAACAAAATGTTCAGGAATATACAGCACAAATAGATGAATTGTTAACACTACTCCCCAAATGGCGGGCTAAGCGAGGCCTTGTGGATGCAGGGGGTCATGTTTTGAAATACCTTTTTGGGACTATGGACAATTCAGATTTAGAAATTATTAATAGCGAGGCCGCATACTTGTATAACACCACGGCCGCCATAGTACACAATAGTCAAAATCAAGTAACTATTATAAATAACTTGCAGTCTGAAATTGTCAACCATTCAAAAACTCTCAATAATGTAATAACCTCAATAAAGACTTACCATTCAGTGATGCATTCTACCATAAGTAGACTTTTCAAAAAGGACCAGACAGTTCAACATCAAATTAAAGATTTGCTTAGCTACCTAAAATTAAGTTCTGCAATCTCAGAAACAAAAAGCACAGCGTCGGAAGCCATGCGTAAGATAACCCAATTTCACAGGGCAATCGAGAAATTAGGCGAAGGCCAAGTGAGTAGCGACTTACTCTCCCCGACAGAATTCCTTACGATTTTGCGAGAAGTAGAGAGAATCGTACCCCCTCCGTATAAATTACATTCGAATTTGGACCTTGAAAACATCCACGAATACTATTCGATAGTAACAGCTCACAGCTATGTCTCCGAACAAACCCTTAAGGTTGTTCTTCGGCTACCTTGAAACGAGATGACAGGTTATTCCAAGTATACGAGCCTTACAGCTACCCGGTCTACAACGAAACCTTGCGAAGATGGACCCAGTGGGAAGTAGAGACCCAAAAATTGCTCGTGAGTAAAGATCGGCTATACTACACTCTCTACACACAAGTTCTAAATTCGATCGTGAATGCCTCAGCGGCCCACTCTCGGTGTGCCCGCTGGAGGAAATCATCAAAAGTGTGGCCAAACGGCCGAGTTGTGTATCGGACTTATTTATAGGAAAATCATCCCCACGATGTGAGAGAAGGATGATAACCGGCCTGCATTCCCCGTGTTTTTGAAAACCCCCAACTACTGGATCTATAGTGCTTCAGAGCCCTACAAGGTAACTCTGAACTGTTATGAAGGTGCGGGACGTGTAAATGTGACCACCAAGGTGCTCGTAGGCGAAGGGGCCATTCCCGAGTTGTATAAGTGCGATGTGATAAGCGATGAGTTCCGGCTACCTGACCCCGTACACGGCAGCAGCACCCGTGCGATGCACAGTAGTAAGCTCGTAATTCCCGACTTACGATCCATGTTCTCCCCGGAAGAGACTACGTTGATTGACGCGGACGTGGATGTCGCCCTGGAAGTGTTGAGAGGGCTGGACGATGAGCTGGGCACTGCTGGCGTTCGAGAATACCCGTTGGAGAGTGCGCTCGTGCGTTTGCGGTCCCACCATGATTACAGAGACACTGTGCTGAGAAGTGTGTCAGGAGTAGTACTCGTAGTGAGCGTTGTTGTAGGCCCCATACTGCTGTATGTTTGTTGCAGGAACTGGAACGAGGTTGCCGCCTGGCTCAGGCGTTCCCTGGCGCGCAGACGAGAGAGGGGGACAGCGACCTTGACCAGAGCGCCACCGACGTTTGCTGACCTACGGGATCAGGAGGAGACGGGGCCGGAGACTGACTTGGAGACTGGGGTAGCTACCCAAACTTCTGGATTGGACGAGGGGACTGCAGCCCCGGAGGTGACCATGAGGACCTCAATTACCAGTAAAGCCACCGGCTAGACCCTGCGATGGAAACCGCGGTTATTCGGACTCACGTTTTGCGTGCGCGTCGGTTCGGTCGAAACGGATGGACAACACGGAAGTGCGCCGGTCACGATCGTACCGAGGAGTAAGCCGTGGCCACGCGATGGACTGCTCGACCCAGGAGCAACGACTACGTAGTTTTAAAAGGGTTTATGTTTTGCGTTTAAGAATTTAGAGGGCGCCCTGATTCAGTTTGTATAGTTATAAGGTAATTTTCATCGTTTAATGTAATTTTTTTTCTTTGAGCTATTGGATCGGTAGGATAGGGGGCTGATGGTGCTGGAATATATGTTTTTTTACTTTTGTTTTAATAAGTAATATGACCCAGCGAACGGAGACTGGGAGGAAGGGCCCCTGTTGCTCGCGGAAAGGCCGGCCACCGGACCGTGGGTACCGAGGGAAAACCCCTTTCCTTTTCAAAAAAAAAAAAAAAAAAAGTGTAAGTAGGGAAAAGCCTTGCTGGCGGCTTTGCAACCCGGCAGCAAGACTACGTGTTCCCCACCGTCAGGCCCCTACGCTTATCAGTCAGTTTTTTTTCCTTTTGTTTTTGTTGTTGTCATTTAGATAGGCTGAGGTACCATGAGAACGAGGTAGAAGGTAGTGAACGGAGGGCCTACCTCACAACCAGAGGTAGGTGAGTCGGATTCAACGCAGCTCCAATTAAATACCGAGCGGTGGCCATACAATGGTTGTGATTAGTTTTAAGTCATACGACACTTGCAGTGTCACCAGCCTTTGGCTATTTTGCTATGTTACAAATGATGAACACAGAATGAAATGCGTTGTGAACGCGAAATTTGGCCACCGCATTTACAGTGTAACGGCTCCCAAACGACCTCCATACAACGGACCCACACGGTCTTCGTTGTCTCGGGCGAGCGCGGGCTATCCATTGTCAATCTTTAATTTTTTTTTCTGTCTTAACGTTTCAACCCCGGAGCAAATAGGGATAATGTAGGGTTAGCACTTGAGTGTAGGGGGTGCCTCAGCCGCAGGAGGATGTTGTATATTGCAATATTGTAATAAGGAGTAATGTAAGGTGCTCGTAAGCGGAGTACGGTTGTCATGTGGGAATCGTGTTTATGAATTGTAATGATATAGTGAGAAAAGCGTGTTACGTGTTAGGTGTTATGTCGCAGCTAGTGCGATTGCGGGACAGATAACTCCAGGCACCAGCCTTTTTCCGTGTAGGGGTGACTGACCTCCGGCGGCCCCGAGTGAAAATTCGTGCGGCTTCACCAGATCGAATGAGTAGCGTTCAAAATTAACACACAACCTCCGACCCTATGATCAATTTATTCTTTTTTTCTATTGGCTAAATAACCTCGAACGGGGAGGAATGGAAAAAAAAGAAAAAAACAGCATTCAAACTAAAATATAGTGGTCCGTGCCTGGTTGATGAGTAATTAGCCTACGTTGTATACTTGCAGAAAAAAAAACAAAAAAAAAATTAAAATGTTTAGAAGTAATACCGTGTGTAAATAATGTTTTGGTGACGAGACCGAAGGTTGTAACGATTGTTAGTTGTCAATTTGTTTTGTTATATACTTTTCTGGTTTTAATTAAAGGGATAGGTTGCATGTTCAATGGTTGCTGAAACACGCCACGTCAGAAATAAGTGATAAATTGTAACGCCTCGCCTCGCCCAAGGTCCTGGTTAAATTATTATATTCCGCGCCACGATAGACTATTTTTTTGTCAAAGACCCACAAAAAAAAAAAAAAATAATTGTGCAAATTGCAAAATTCGAGTCGGTAAGTTAACGTACATTGACCCTGCGGGGGCGGTAACTAGTCTTGATTGGAGAAGACCGCCACGAGCCCTTCGCGGTGGTGGAGCGGAGGGAAAGGGGGAGCCACTGGATTGTACCCCAGCCCCCCGGCTGCGAGGGGGAACGACTGGATTTTGACACCAGCCCCCCTGCAGTTGATGGCGAGGTGGGAGCGCTTGGGAATAGATTTTTGGCTCTTTCCTCTCGTGTTGCCCCTACTGACAGGCATTCTGTTCAATAAGTGAAGAAGCTGAATCGGTTCATGATGCGTCCTCCGGGATGCGTTTTTTTCTTTTTGTTTCCATTGTTTCTTTCCACTGCGCGACTGCGTCGCGCTTCCTTGTCGAAGTACTAATGAGTAATCATACTAATAATGATACTAAAACAATTACATAAACTAGTATACGTGTTGCTCGAAATCGAGCAATTTATTTAAATACAGAACAAATGTTACTTTAGCTCTAAATCAACGACATCCGACCAATCCAATAACGTGAATATCTTTAATCGCCAATAACTACACGTATTTACAGCTGATTATTAACAGATGTTTCAAATGCTTTATTCAGTCTCCAATGTTATTTAAATGGGAAATTTTGAGATTTCAATGTTGGATAGCGCCTTTATTTTTAGTCCGATTCTCGTCAATTTTTGACGGAAACAACTACAGACCAAGCCCTATCCAACGACACAAAAAACTTGAATATTGGTTGAAAATTGTAGGAGGAGTTCTCAAGACAAAAAACCCTTAGCGTATTAAATAAGTATAGATACTACAAAAACTGTGGTTATGTCATAGGTGTGTAGTCTCGCGCCCCTGCGTGGGCCGTGACCTAGCGGTAAGCACGGGTGTGTTTCAGCAGTCATCATTCCTTTATCTCGTGTGATGACAGCTGTGTCTGTCCGTGCGTGTGTGACTCATGTGGAGTCGTCTTCCGTTGTTTGTATACGGGCAGTGTAATCAGCGATAAGAGATCGTTGTCTATAATATGGAATGTTTTAGAGATGTGATGCTAGGGTCTTGTGCTTAGGTCACTGTTTGTGTTTTGTGTTTTTTTTTTTTTGTGTGTTTAATTAAGTATTAATAATTGGGACGTAATTATATGTGATTTATTTTTAATGAATGTTTAAAAGTCACTTCTGATCTAGTTTAATGTTGTTGAGTTTATTTTTATGGAGAAGCGATGGTCGTGCTCGATTTTCTTATGTCTGTAAATTTGAGAGAAATCTGCACGTACGGAAGGCGGGACGAGCTATAAAACGTAAACCGGCCTCCGACGGAGAAACAGTTTTTTTTTTGTTCTTTTGCTTTGATTTTTGCTTAAAAAAATAATAAAATCTTTTGTTGTACAAATCCCCTGTAAGGAAAGCGATCCGGTGGCGCGCGTCCACAATTTTGTCCCCACAATTTGATTCCGGTCTGGCGGAGGACCGCCACAACAGCGCCCCCCCCCCATTGGGCCCCACACCATCTGGGATCCAATGATCCCATCACACGAACCAGCAATGGATGAGGACGACATGCTCATGCTGAGGACAGCATGGTCTAAAGGTCGGGGGAGTGTAACACCCCGCTAGTCAAAGCTACTATCTAACTGCCAAATTTGGCCAGAGGTCATTTCCCAACGGGAAATTGTTATTTATTGGTAATCAATTAATCAATAATTAGGATCAGCGTGAGCAGCGGTGGCCCGTAAATAGGCCATCAGACACTTCATAACACCAGGAGACATCGTCAATCCTCAATTAATGCCTCCCGAGCGCCAAAGACCGAAATCAAATTATTACATTATAATTATGAGCAAAGTTATTAAGCTGGAACCATGCATTTCTAGTCTCGCACGGTGTAACAATGCTGTAGTCAGCACGGAGTCTCGACCGAGGTCCCCGGGCACGGAGCGCTGTGATTGGTGGAGAGGCGCTGAGCCGGGGCCTACGATAACTCCGGGCCTGCATGCTCTGTTGCGTGACGTCATCACAAAGCGGCCTACGCAGCTCGCCAGTCCCATATGAATTGCATTGACGCGCCCTGCTTCGCGTACTTTTATCCATCATTAAAACTATATGCGACCTGCTAATTGAACCGAATAAATTACCATACATTCTTAGATAGTTTAGCTTTACTATGACATCAAGACACAATAAGAATTCATTTATTTAAGTATTTTAAAAAAATGTAAAAAGACAAAAATTATGTTTTATTGGCTTATAAAATTATTTTTTGTATTCATATTCAATTTACTTAAGTTGAAACATATTCTATATTCAGTAAACTAAAGCTTCAATTCAATTTCGATGTTTAACCATAAAGTGCTGATTTTGTCAGTGTCACTTATAGGGGTTAAAAATTAAAATCAATTGTTTAAGGCATTTATGAAGAGTAAAAAATAAATTCCTATCTCTTTTTACTGTGAAGATAGCTTCTTAACTTTATGTTTTTCATAGATCTCTTGTGTAATACCTTGTCCTTCATTATCTTGCTGTAACTGTTCAGTAAGATATTGGGAGAAATGTAAATTACTTTCTTAAGTAAAAATAAACAATTTTAGCGACAAGATTTACATTTGGTATTTTGAACAATGATATTTTAATTGATGGGTTCTAATTGCAAATGGTAAAAAAAACTGTCTTTGAGAAGTCTTTTTCAAAAAATTCCTCTTCATAAGAGCAGCTTGCCAGATATTTAAACAGTTGCAACGTTGGCACCAACATATTTACTAAATCAGGTTTAGGTCTCATGAGTCCACCTCTGTCAATGAACTTTAAATAATCACATGAATATTTTTCCAAAAAGTGGAAGACGAGATAAAAATAAACAACGCATATAGAGAGGACTTCCGTTCCCACGAATTCTTGGCGCCTTCCGCAAAAATGTACAGACATTAAATTATTTTTTAAAACATTTCATTTATCTATATACATTGTAACTGAAATTAAACTTCTTACGTGGTACATTATTTTATTAGTGTAGGTAGCAACAATGTCCATAGTCTGAATTCTGAATATAGCATTTGTTTTGTTTCAATGATTTTGTTGTTGTTGCGCAGTTCAAAACTGTACAATAATAGCTATTTCTATTTATATAATTTACTGCGTTCACGGAAAAGTTACTAAATTTTACTTGTCAATAAAAAAGTCCCAGAAGTTAAGGCATATGAATTTTTAAAAGCGAATATAAACTAGCAAGCAGTTAATATTATTTAAAAAGTTTTATATCTACTGGTTTCCTCAGATAAATTGTATATTTATTCCAATATTATAGAACATAGAGCACTGGAATTTACATAAATCAATAGGGCTTGAGGTAAGGAAAACATTGATACCACGCAAAAGGTTTTAAGTCAAAATATGTGAGCGTTATGAGCGCGTAAAGCAGTTTCTCCCATAAGAGCGCATGTTAAAGTCGGCCTCTTTCCGCGCCGCGGCAGCGGGAGTGGTGGGAGTATGCAGGCCCGGAGTTATCGTAGGCCCCGGCTGAGCCGTGAGTATCAGCGTCGGAAGCGGCAGTCAGAGCCCGAATGTAATTACGCGCGGTCGCCGTCCCCGTTCCGCCCCGTACAGTTTTAATTATGTAAAATCTCAAAAGTTCGATTAGATTCAAAATTAGGTGCTATTCCCTTGGAAATCCATTGTATCAGAGTTTCGGAAATATTGTAGTAACATTCTTTTGATTTGAAGTGTTAAATTCTTGTCGTCTTAATAAACAAGAACTAATTTTGCTCCCAACCGTTGTCGTTATTGAGTTTCGATCCTTACACCACTCGGGCGTTATAATTATATAAACTAACTTCTCAGTTTCAATGAAATCAAAACCTAAATAAAAACTGCATTAGTAAACTTTACATTTTAAAACATTGAAATAAATCACGGCCATCTCTAGTACAAGGCCATGGCGAGTGAGAAGTGGCAATGTTGCACTTGCGGAATTTGGCGCTCTGGCAGTAGCATTTTGAATTAAATTGAGGAAGTCGTGCGTGGTAAACTTTATAATCGCTCTACATTAACGAACAATTTGTATCGTATACATATATTTACAGAATAGAAAACATATTCGTTCCGTATAACGACATATATCCACGACACATACCTTTAACACGGCCAGCTTCTGACATGTCCAGATGGCGAACATTTTGTTAAACAAATAAATAATTTTCAACTAAGACAGTATATTACAGCTAAATTTATTCCAAGAAAAAAATATTTAATAAGTATAAGGCCTAGGCTTTTTTCAAATAGGGAAAGTCTAATCTATATCTATTAGTTGGCTGAATAACTATTGTATTTTTATTGCAAATTGTCATTTAATTAAAACATACTTTTTTTACGTTATTATTAACCCACTAACAAATGTATTTACAAATCTTTCATACTTAAGTGCAATTAATTACGAGAAATAAGTACGGGTAAGTCCCATTGTCAACAATAGCGCGAGTGAAAAGATCGTTACTATGGGTCGACGCCGTTGCGGCGTTGCCAGTTCGAAAACCATATGGCCTACGTATTTTGTACTAGAGATAGCCGTGCATAAATACAAAAAATATACGCATACAATAAACCATCGTAAAAACGCATTACTTTAAAACTTTGACATAAAACCCAAAAAAAACATAAATTAATAACCAGGCCTACAAATATGTAATGTAGAAATAATTCTCGGAACCACCCGCGGGAGGGGCGCATGCACCAGCCAAGCATGATTCGTGCAGTCGGTAAAGGTGCTGCTATACATCGACGTCACGTCACGTCTTCATTCGCATCCATTCGCACCGATGGATCCGGCGATTCCGGAGGGGGTGCTATACATCGACGTCAAGTATTCGCATTCGCACTGGACGTCACGTCCATTCCGCCAATTCTCACGGATTCCGCGCGCGCGTGCGGAAAAAAGCGTTGAGATATGGGAGATATGGAAAAGCGTTGAAAAAAGGTTGAGATATGGACTCCATGTAGATAATAAGTTGAGGGTTTTCTATAGATGTATTTAAATATGTAAGGGCTGTAAACATATTATATTTGAAGTGTAAGGTTTTCTATATTATAAAGAGGGTTTTACTGTATCCAAAGACAAATTGGTGATTACTCCAAATGAATTAGGTTTTCCTGTGTAACTGTTTCAGGAATACAACATTTTAGGCTACTGTCATTGTACGTACATTCCAGCATTTTAGCATAAACTAATAACATATTTAATAAAGTATTGAAATAATTTTTAAAACGCATAAATAAACATACGAGTAGCGACATTATCACTACTGGCAATATAGAGGTTACCTTTTGTGTTTCGATAAATTATATAAACAACCGTCGTCAACACATAGAATTTTTGTGCAATATTTGAGTAGGGTTCTAAATGGAAGTACTGTTCATCTGTGTCGCAATTTCTTCCCAAACAGCACTTCTTCTTGCATTGCTCATGTACAGTTTGTGGGAAGGGTCGTAAATTTCTTTCTTTTCTTCCACTAAACTAATTAGTAACTCATCATCCAAGGCAATAACAATTGCCAAAAACCCTACGCGGACCACTTACTCTCATCAACTGATAGGCCTAAGAACAAGAACTAGGCCTAGACGGAAGTAAACAAAACAAACATTCAAACAAAATCCACCCTTGCTCTCATTGGTTCCGAAGTTTCCCGATTGCGCACGAAGATACCCGAGGCGAAAGCCGAACGGCCGAGTGGACGTTGGTAGAGGCTATACAGCGACGTCGCGTCACGTCACGTCGCGTCCTCATTCGCACCCATTCGCACCGATTCGCACCCGAATGCTCCTCAGAGCATTCGAGTGCGAATGCGGACGGGACGCGACGTGACGTGACGTGACGTGACGTCGATGTATAGCCGGTTCCATTTGAATACACAGGGAGCATACCATGCGAACGTGGACGTGACGCGACGTGACGTGACGTGACGTCGATGTATAGCAGCACCTTAATCTACCCTCGGGCTGGCACTGGTACTAGGTGTTGGCTTGACGCGGAGCTGGGTGGTTGGAAGCAAAAGACTTCTGAAACTCCACTCACTCCGGACTAACATAGATAGTTGGAAATTTGCTGAGTATGCAGGTCTGCAGCGACGGGGGTATTTTGATAAGGAATGGTCCAAACCCCTGGCTTTTTACTATCTTTTGTTTGATATCATCATTAATTAATAGCCTAATGACGAATGGCAACTAGATCCAGTATCGACCCTTTAAAACGCTAACTTTCCTCAGAATCGAAACAGCAACCTTTGAATTCAAAGGCGAGCATTACAACCATTCGTTTGACCAGGCATTTGATCTGGTTTTTTTTATTGTTTTTGGTCTCTTCATGCCAATTTAAACTACAGTGGTTTACCTGTTCGACCAGTTCCACCTCAGTTCAGCCTTAAAACCTTTGTGGGTGACCGGGGGTTCGGGCCTCTTAGCGGGATATAGTGTCATATCCTAAATGGATCTAAAAATATCCTTCTAAAAGACTTGTCGTGATTTAAAAAAAAATTTAAAATTTACAAACCACAACACAAATAAACTAACACGAAAACATATAATTCATTATTCGAACATAACTAGCACTGTAGTTAGAACCGCTTTCTAATTATTGAGGCCTAAAGCAAACTTTTATTTGAATCTGCTATTGGACTATTAATAGATAAAGCATCTTTATAACTTCATGGGATCACGGTTATTACTACAGGCATTGACTTACAGGTAATATGGTGCGTGTGATCAAGGCTGTAACCAGAAAAATTGGGAGAGGGGTTTGAGCTCCGCGGTTACAGGAAGTAACTTAACTTTCAAACACTAGCAATTCTAAAATGCTTTCTTTTGATGCCCTGCAACGAAATAATGGTTTATAACCTAAACGAAACAATGTGAATTTTGTCTCCGATGCCCCATGGGCTATATGCTAATCAATTAAAACTAAAATTGCTTATCATAGCTTAAATGCTGCGGAGCAGCACAGGTCACCTAGTATCTTAAAAGCAAGCATAGCTATACACTCTTACGGTTCCTACAATACTAACAGGTTTTGCGTTGTTTTAATCGGGTTGGGTATACGAATTTTAATTTATTTTTAATTTGGATAAACTGTTGTACATGTCTTTTAAGGGTAGAAACGTAGGGAAATGTAGGGATGGGGTACATTGATGGAATTTGTATAACTATCGTCATACGGAATCAAGGTTTTATTATAGTAATTTTCATAACATCTATAACATTTCTAACAAGTCTGAGTTTGCTTTAACCTTCTATGAGTAATGTTGCTGTATAATTACAAAACCATAAAGTCAATCTTTATAAGAATGTTAATGTTTAATTAAACTGCAACAAAAACATTTAAGACAATGGAAATAATTTCTAACCCAAATGGAATATATAACAAGATGTTGGTTGACGAATGTACCTGGGAGCTGTTAAGCATAAAACTTGATAGTATAGATACGGTGGAAGACCCCAATTGAAGCTGACATATTGAATTTGTGAAAGGATTTATATAATTCGTTTAATAAAGTGCCCATCACACACCCGTTGCAAAGAATGGGTATACACAGCTAGTTGTTATCTAAACTCGCATTTCTGTATAATAATTCAATACAACTAAATATACAACTAATTTAAAATAATATTCTAACGACGAACAGGTAATACAATAAAAAAATACAATATTTTTACAAAAATTTATATTGTTGCAGTTTAGTTAATTTAATAGTCAGAACCTGGAGGAGATGCATAGTATTTTCTGTACATGTATGTCATATTTTCCATAAATAAAAACAAAAGGATTGTGTGGGGCGCACATCGGGCGTACAACGGACCCCAGCCCTTCCACAGCGCCATCACCCCCTCCTTGCGCACGGTCTTGCCCAGCACGTCCCAAATGCCAGAATACAGAGGGCTCTTGGTGTTCTGCTCCATGTACTGAATCCTAAAAAACAGTTTTTTGTATATTTTCCAAATGTGTAATATGTAGCAAATACAAAAATTAATTCAGTCAATGTTTTTGTAATATTAATATGAAATAAAAAATACTTTTTCAGTACGACGGTAATTCAATATATTTATGATTAAAAACATAGATATGGAACTGTTTTATGGGAACATTACACTATATATGATAATCATTCAATAACATACATCTAAAACTGTTTATGGTAGATACAGCTTTTTTCTTGAAGTATTGCCTATAGGCTTACTTTTGATAAATACCAAATTATTTACCGGTGGTTTCAACCATGGAAAATGGTTAGTAAAATTAATCACATATTTTTTAATAACTTAACAACTGAATACCAACCTCGTTTTGATTACATCCATTGGACAAGTTGCAGTAGCAAATACATAACCAGAAACAACGCTACTTAGTAGATGGCACTTCGTATTATTTTCCATATAACCTGAAAATCCCAAAAGCAAATAAATTCTTCGGTCACCTTACCCGGAATCATAGTTGAATGACTAAAATTTAGGAGGGTACGCATAACTAGAGTATTATGAGTTACTATCAGTTTTATATTTTCTCGCACAATCTCTCCAAAGGTTGGAAGTGGGCACGTACTCCCCCCATGACGAGGGGACGCCCATGCATGGAAATATCATTCTGGCAAAGCCACATTATCATTATATCCACAACCACATCATTACATACAGTACTTAATTTTAATCTAACTACTACAAAAAACAAACAAAAAAACGTAAAGCTGCCCATACTAATTCAATGTTGACAGAACCCTTTGTTTTGATTAATAAAACCATTGACTATGTACACTAATAGACCTCTCATCCAATGTATTTAGTTTGAGGCAAACATTTGGAAGTTCGGTGTGGGCGGCGCCAGATTCGCTGCCATCGATGTTGTTATTATTCAGCTGAATTTACAGTGCTGCAAAACTCTTTGCCAAAACATAAACATAACTTTCAGTTATAAAATGTTTCATCCTTGGTTGAGAAGAGTGGTAAAACTGATTTATCTATCATATGTTATGTGTACTTCCATGTATGTCGCACGAGATCGCACCACTGTCAAATTGGTTTCACACGCGCCTATGCTATGAGAAGTCTACTCACGTTACTGTACATAGTCAATGATAAAACTAACCACTACGACAGCTACGTTATATAATAATAAATATCTATAATAAATCTGAACACTAAACAATAAATACAAGTTTCAATGTAGGATGAGCGTTGGCTTTTCGCAAAGTTCGGTGCTTTTTCTGTATCCACACTCATTTTTTTTATTTCCCGGACTATGACCTTTGAGTATTCTAAATAGTTTTTAAACAATGATGGGTGTGCAAGACCTTCCACCCTTATGTGAAATTGAGTTTGGTAACGAAAATCCTCCTTATTTCTTGGCCAGTTTTAACGTTTGAGGTGTCAACAAAATCGTTTCAGTTAGAGATTTGGAATGAGGTTATATATTTATATGTTGAGTACGGTGTAAGTTGTATATAAGTAGACTATATTTATAAACTTCATAAAAAATAGTATAATATAAATTGTAGGTGTGAATTGTTGAAGAATATTTTACTAAATTGTAAACTATGGGACCTAGATATCGTACGTTCTGCTCAATATCAGTGTATTCATTTCCATTCATCCAGTAAAAAATCCTCAGTAAAAATAACAACAATAACCTTAAAATACGCACCGCAGAGTGCGTCGGTGTTTCAAAGAAAGTATCTAAAAAAGTATTAAAAGTATTATATCCTGTAATAACCATACATCTATATATAAAAAAGAAAGTCATGTAGTTACACTATCTATAACTCATGACGAACGGCTGAGCCGATTTAGCTGAAAATTGGTAAGAAGGTAGCTTAGAACCAGGAAGAACATATAGGATACTTTTAATCCAGATTCCTTCTTACGGCTCCGAACCACACATCTTTAAAGTTTTCTAGTAAGTTCTTATGGAAGAAACATTCTTGCATTGATACATATGATTACATCAGGACTTGGGAAAAACTGCTGTAATGTAATAGACAAGGGCTGTTTCGTTAGCGGGTAAAACGATGTAAAAACTGTACGCATAACGTCACTAGCCTGATAGCATGTTCTCCGCAGTCCTGTGATTACATATACTAATATTTAGTTCTATAAACAGCTGTTCTCATTTTAATCACCGAGGGAAGATTGGTAAAAAACTATAGAATATTATCATTGACTAAGAACACTAACGTGAGTAGACTTCTCATAGCATAGGCGTGTTTGAAACCAATATACGATAGCTCGATCATATGATAGGCAAATCATTACTACCACTCTTCTTAATCAAGCATTAAACATTTCGTAATGGAGTTTTTGTTTTTTGTTGTGATGAAATGTTTTTGCTGCACTGTAAATCCAGCTGAATAATAAAAACATCGATGGCAGCGACTCTGGCGCCGCGTACACGAAACCTCCAAATATTTGCCCCAAACTAAATGCATTGGATGAGAGGTCTATTCACGTTAAGTGTACATAGTCAATGATATTATGGACTTGCGGTAAGTGAGAGTACCGAACGAGCTAAACCTGACGGCGAGTGAGCGCAGCGAACGAGCTCCCCTGAAGGGCAAAAGATTCCTCACATTAGCATTGCAGAGCATGCCGGGTAAGCTAGAGTAATAAAGAACCTTACCGTTGTTTATGAGATACTCTTTGGTCTGAGTGTAGCTGACCAGCTGCGACGTGTTTGCTATCATCGCCCGCAGTATCGTGGCTCTGAAGCCTGTGTAGAGACCTTCATAACCCTCCTCGGCCACTATTCGTCGCAGGGCGTCAAAAACATGTTTATAATTACGTCTCTCAGAGTAAGGTAGCCTTCCGTCCGACGTCATTCTGACTAGGGCGACCTGCAAGTGATGCCAATTACAACTACCACATCAGAATACTTTTTTTGGTCACTTAGATTGTGACATTCCAAGCACTCTCGAAGCAGCAGAGCTGGGTACCGTACTCAATTTTCATAGGTCCGGCAATTTTTCCCCCTCGTGTTATATTACCATAATCGATATAATTCGGTACGTACTTTACTAAATAGAGCTTAACTTATATTTGTTGCCAACACTCCTATGTCGGCTAACTATTTAGCCACATAAATGGATGGATACATAAGAATTAGTTAATTAATCTTAAGAATTATAAAAAAGAATAAAGTTTGAAGGAAACCAATGTTTTAGTTTTCTTAATAAACAAAAAAGGTAAGTTGATGGTTAAAAATACGAAATTGTATGTTTTATTCAGCCCTTTTATAACGATTTTTGTTAAAACTGTTGAGTTTGAAAAACATGGTTATCAATTTTGAACTCTCATAAAACTTAGTTGGCATGTTGCTGCATGACAACTCAGATTTTTATTTAAACCTGACGAAAGTGTCAAAAACCCTTCATAAAGACTTATAAAATAGAAATTTATAACAACCAACCTTTTTTTGTTTCTATGGAGCCCTCTAAACAAATCAAAATCGAGGTCCAGTGTCTAAAAATATGTGCCTACTACCATAGAAAACTAACCACTACTACCCGCCTGATACCATCTTTCCCATATGGAAACTCGTTTAACAATTTTAAGATAGCTAACTTCTAGCTTCAAGCTATAGAGAATCTTACATGTTTGATCTCCTTACTTCGCCGGGCGTCGATAAAAAACTTGCACAAAACGCTCCCACCATTGCTGCTAGTACTTGGTACGGCAGTCTGTCAAGGTCTGTCCTACAGCAAAATATTCATTGTATGCAGTAATAAAGACAGATTAACCAATATGTAAAGCTGTTGAATATTGGTTAATGTATTTTGTATGATGTAATAATGGCTCAACTGGAAAAAGATAATCATTCTATAATTTAGTTTAATTGCATGCATACCTTAGGCATACATTAGCCATATATCGTCTTTTGGTTAAAAGAAACGTATGTATGCTCAATTATTTAAACTTGGTTACAAAAATAATTATTGGAAACTCATAATGATCCAATATGTTGTCTTTCGTCACGTTCCCCCAGTAATCAGTAGTGAGTCCTCTAGGATACGGTCCTTCTAAGGATACGGTCCTCTAAGGATACCGTCCTCTAAGGATACGGTCCTCTAAGGATACGGTCCTCTAAGGATACGGTCCTCTAAGGATACGGTCCTCTAAGGATACGGTCCTCTAAGGATACGGTCCTCTAAGGATACGGTCCTCTAAGGATACGGTCCTCTAAGGATACGGTCCTCTAAGGATACAGTCCTCCAAGGATACGGTCCTCTAAAGGATATAATTCTTCATAAGATTGCGGACCCGTGAGTTTGATTTGTCCCGATTGCCTATGAATAAACTGGGATTTTAAAGATTATCGATCAGCAGCATTGTTGAAGGTTATAGTCTAGCGGCGTCGGTTTCTGAATCCCGATCACACCGATTACATGGATGGCCGGTACGCCCGAATACACCGATTACCGTGAACATGGCCATTGAAAAAATATACTAAGATATATACTAAGATATATAAAAATATACTAAGATTTATTATTCGTCTGTTTGATATATTTTAATATATACTTTGCTAGGTAGGTAAGTTTATTTGACCTTCATGTCCTAATGAAATCAGTTCACATGAATTTCTCGAATATTAGTAGTAAACGGTAGGAATAAAATCAGTAATAGTGAAGGTTACATATACCTATACCACGGCAATAGCTATGTTACCCCCTATAGGAGAAATGCTCTAAACTATGTTTTGATGCACTTACTACACTATTGCCATTATTTAAATTTCACCAAATTGGAATCATTCCAACATTGTACAGTAGTTTATAGACGGTTTCCTACTTTTTAGTAGAAATTCTATATGGTTTCAAAGAGGGTATTACCAGGTATTAAATTGTATTGTAACAAAAATAAAAGGTTATGTCTAAAACATTAGTGGATCAACCAATATAAATAAACTTGAATCTTTTCTAAGTGATGCATTTTTGTAAAGTGTTGCAAAACTTACTTCCTCATACGATCCAGCAACATCTGGTATGTTCCCAGCCGAGTGGTTGTGTAGAGCGATTGATGAAACAGGTTGGCGGAGAGACCGGCGTACAGACCGGCAAAACCTTCTTGTTTCACCACGTTCTCAACAGCATGAACCCACGACCTGTGTAGATGAGTGTTATTTCACTGCACTAAAAAATAAACTGTTACAACGGTTAACGGATTTGCAAATCAACAGTTACTGGCTAAAATGTTGTCAATTCACAGCCAACGACTTACGTAAAAGAAATAGATAGCTCTGTAATAACAGAATAACTGAAAGTTCTCGTAGTAACTAGGTAGAAGAACGATTAGACAGTTCTAGAGGAACGAAATACTGTAACTGTATGGCTACCTGGCTGATAACAATATGTTTAGTTTGGTTAGGAGCCAAACTAGCCAAGAACAACTCCTAAACCTGACGTAAACGTCCTAATTCCAAAACTCGGGTTACTGGACTAGCCTGACTGGCTCTGTCAAAATTGTATCCATTTCCATTCTTGGAACGACAACTAATTTAGAACATGATTATAATGTGTTTGTAATCCATTAAAAATTACCTTTATTATCTGTGGTAAGTACCATAGCTGTAATTATCGTACACAATGTAACGAACAAAATAACATCTTTATATTTTCTTAACTGAATCGATTAATCTTTCATCTATAACAATGTATGCTTAAAAACGTTCTTAGGAAGTGTTTTCATTTACAGTTAAAACAGTTAGCCAGAACTTACGACTTACGAGACACGTTCTTTGAGAACGATTATCTTAACTATTACAAAATAACAATTAAAACAATACGTTAATGAAAAGCAACAAGTTGACGAAAATAACGTTTTCATCACACTTCATCAATATCTCCAGTTTTCGAAAGCGGATTTCTAACATGCATCGGATATCATGCATTTCAGGTATAGGGCCGAAAATGTGAAGTGGTTGCCTTGTAACCGGGAAAACAAGCAATTCATTCCGTTAGGTTAGATAAGGTTATGTTTTGTTTGTTAAGGGAATAAAACAATATTTTCATTTGTGTCAAATTTTTTGCATGTAGTGTATAAAAAATATTGTTCGTAACTCGTCCAAAAATGTTTTGCCGGCTCTCGATCGTTTCAAGTTTCAACTACGTCTCAAACTTTAAACACGATCTCGATGCCAGCAAAACGCCATTTTCAGCCCTTGTAATGAAATATACTATTTTGCTCGTCAACAGACCTGTGGTCGGCGACCGCCCCTCCCTCTCCGCTTAGCTGCATGCGGAACTTGACCAGGTCCAGGGGGTGGACGAACACGGTGGCTCCCATCCTGGCGAGAAAAATGATTTTGGTTAGGTATTAATAGACTTTATTTGTTTACCTAATGTTAAAATGAAAATTAAACAATATGTGGGTAATGTGTCGACAATATCGGGTGAGCCTACACTACCGGTGCACAGGGTCATTATCTCCGATTTCTTGATTAAGGCTCCGCTCATTACCTGAGCCCGAATACTCACGACGTTACCGAATGCCGCCTCGCGGCCGCAGACAGGTGAGTTTGATGGCTGCAGAGGTTTGTTGGATTAAAACTGCTTTAGTATTGAGCTCGGTCCAACACTGGAGCAGTTTTCTTCCAACTACACGAGAATCGTGTTTTAAAATTAAATAAGTAAGATAGAGATTGGCTCTTAACTTCTTCTAAAAGTAGAAAGACGAATCTCTTTTTTGCTGCTATAGAATTTTTAAATACAAATTCTAATTCCAGTTATAAATGTTTGAAATTATTTGCTTTCCCAATTTTTAACTGAAGTTTTCAATTAGTTATGTTGAAATAATAAAAAAATGTATATAAAGAAAGTGAATACTTCTTCTTCAATATGGCTCCTTATTTTTAGCTCTTCGCTGAATGTAGCAGGAGCAAAAACTCTTGCATTTGGGTGGCTAGCCAGGGGTGAACCGGAGACTCAATGGTAAGGCCCCATGGCTGTAAAAAGTGTGGGATTGTCCTCTACGAGCCCAAAAACCGACCTTTCTTTTTACGAAACAACTCAACATATATAATAAAGTGTTTGGCGTTTTAAATTTGGAAATATTTAAGATAACTATAAATTGCTTTGGAATAGTATAGGTTATATTAAACGTAGCCTATGATTCTTCACTTACCCACTGAGACCTGCGATGGGATACCTCACATATCCTGGGACAGCTTTCCTCTTGTGGGCCATCAAATCATTTTCAAATTTGGACTTTAGGAATGAAGATTACAAGATATACACTAAAACACCTACTATTACTGACTGGAATATGAGTTTTATTTTCATTTAATCAAAACAATATACAATCAAAATACTATAGAAATAAAATTTACGGACAGCTGTTTTTATAATGATAATGATCACGGTCCCAATATACAGTATAAAGACCTCTTTCCTCGGACCAAATGGGTTTTTTAACAATTGTAGTGATTCTAGTTACAGTGGGCGGAAAGACTACATCGAGACAGTTTTTAAGTGAAAATGAAAACTTTAAGTTTTGCGTGTAGTTGTTAAAAAATCCAATATATTAGGATGGGGTGAATAGTATTATCATAAAAGTTGGTACGGGTACTAAAAGTTATTGCCAGAAAAACAAATAATACCATTATAGTGTTCAACACATACTGTATTACTATTTTCAGTGAAGTTATTTATGGTCTTTAAAAAGCCCGATAGCATAAGCTTTACTACACAACCACATTTGTACTTTAAAACTTGTATTAACAAATGCACACGATTAAATCGCTCGATTCTATTGTGCACTACGTTTAAAGTTTAATAATATCTCACTCATAACTTTATGATGGAATTTAGGTTACTTTATGGTACTCATTATTTGCTTTTAACAGTAAGTGCTGTTATGGTAAATCTTTATTTAACACCAATTAAAATGATATTAAATAATACAATAACTGAAAATTATAAGGTGATGCACGTTTGTACTTGAAAGGCTAGTTCCCAGTTTATATTATCCACGGCTAAGCTACTTTGGAACTGAACGCTGCAAAATGGAACACAATAGGTAGGATTTACATACATGTATATTTGAACCACAAACATTAAAATTGACAAAACAAAAATAATTTAAGACGTCAATTAAAAATAATTAAAACTTATGAGTTAAGTTGTCACTGTTAATTTTCCGCCGAGCTCCTCTCCTCCCGCTTGGCGGCGGCACGGACCTGCTCCTTGCAGTAGTTGAGGTGGCAGAGCAGCTGTATGATGCCTCGGGTGGGAGAGCCAGTGTACAAGTCAGCCGCCAGGTAGTGAACGTAGCCGTTAGCGATGTCACTAGCTCCGGTCACATCTATGTATGTGAAGTCCACTGTAGGTTCCACAAAGTAATTTAGGAAGGCCGCGATCAGGTTGGGCTCTCCCCTCCGGCCGATCCCGAGGTTGTTCACGTCGACATCGGTTCTCTCTCTAATTTTGTTAGCAAAGTCTAGGAAGAGCGGATATCGCCACATTCTATCGCCTGTGACCGCGCCGGCGTAGTTGACGTGGTCCCAGATGTAATCGTTCCTCGCCCACACCGCCGATGTGAAACCGATAGTGTCTTGGATATTGCGGGAGAGCGTGCCGAGCGCGAAGACCAACTCCGGAGGGTAGTAAGGAATAGCCCATGTCATCGCCTCTGCTATCAGGATCTGCGAGTGGTTTTGGGTGTTCTCTGTTCGCAGTACTGAGTCTTTCACACGTAGCGCGTCCCCGGGCTTCATCGCTGTGCCACTCAGCATGTTCTCGTACAGTGGGATGAAAGCCCTCAGGTTGATAGGAAGTCTCATGGCTGCCACTGCTTTGAAGACTCCCAACAAGATGGCCGCTCCCGCGATGTCCGCTCTCATCATGTCCTTGCACTCTCGTACGCACAGACCCCCACTGTTGAACGTAGTACCGTTAGCGAAGAACACGAAGGGCTTCGTAGTGGGTATAGGATCGCTGCAGTAGTTTAGTTCCAGAAACATCGGAGGCTCTACTGACGAAGAGCCTAGAGTCAGCAGGTTCGTAAAGTGATGAATCTTCATCCAACGAATGTCACGGGCGTACACCTGGACCCCGTATGGACACAGAAGGTCCCGCGCTCTGATTGTGAATATTCGAGGTGTCAGGAAGTTTGGTGGAGTTTCACACAAGCAGCGGACGATGTTTTGAGCATCAGCTTTGGTCACCCCTCGCTCCCAATCCTCACCGTCCCCTCCCTCTTGTAGCGTGACTTTTGTCTCGATTTCTTTGTCCGTGTAGTACCACACTCCCAAGGTCGCCCCTTCAGCTGCAGCCTCTGCTTTGTTGAACCCCTCCACACCGATGTCCTGGACGCCCATCTTCTGGAGCTCTCTGGCTCCGAGGCCGGTAGCAATCCTTACAAACTCCTTACCTTCATCGAGGTACTCTATTTGGTTGAAGTCGGCTCCTTTGGGTCCTAGACCAGCCACAGCTATCTGAGCGAACTCGGCGCTCAGGTCCGTCAATGTGACGACCCTCCCCAGTTTGCCGATACCGGCCGGTAAGCCATTTAAAGCATTTCTAAGCTTTCCTCCTAACTGATCGTCAATTTTCTGTCCTAAAGGGCTAAGTTCGGTGCATTCCTCGCCATCTGGATTTTCATAAGCACCGATCACTAGTCCTTTGTGTCTTCTTATCAACGTTGTTGAAAACGAAGATAAAGGGGTTTGTTTTATAATTTTACTTGATACTCGTAACGCTCTCATAATTTCGAGTGAGTTCTACATTAATTTGAAAAATATCTGGGGCTTTGAAATATTCAGAATTTTTTGTGTTTTGATTTTAAAATAATAATTTAGAAAATCCGTGATTTTGGTTAGAAAAAGGTACGTTGCTAGGCACTTAGAACTTAATCCTATTGTAGTGTGTTTAGCTATGACGATATAACAGTTTTAACTGGTCCTTACGATAGCATCGAATTTATGCTCTGAGAAACACAAATAACTGTTACCTGGCAAATCTAAATGTAAGATAAAAAACTATAGGGATGATATAAAGATTTCGCATTACGTCCAAAGGATTTATTTATACTTAGTTTAAACTGAGATCCATTTCATCCATTTTTCTACTTTTAATAGAGTCCTATAAATTATATTATGTATGTAATCTAAAATCATTTTTTAACCATTATTTTGATTCAAACCTTATCGGAAACCCTCTATTAATGATCGTCATTTTGTATTGCAAGCTATGATGATCTTTAAATATTTTTATTGTTGACTTAATATAACAGTTTTCCCAACTGACCAAAAATATAATACGTTTCAGTTAATTTTCACACACAATATTTGTACGAATTTTTTAGCAGTAATACACAAAATACATGACTTATGATTATGCCTGAGACTGGTGATAATGTTTTGAAATCTCCAAAGGCCGATATGCAACCCAGTAAATTAATGTAAACATTTACTATGTACATTTGAATCGATATAATGGACCTCTCCAGCAAATTTTTAACAGCTACTGACAACGATACTCTAAGGAAGCCTTAGTAAGCAAGAGAGAAGCATTGTCAAGTCAATACTTTGCGCACTCGCCCCCAAAATTGGGGTTTAAGTTAATAGGCTTGGACATTCCTTTACTACGAAGAGTCTTCGTGTAGGCAGTGAAACATATATGTCAGGCTTCGAAACATATATGTCATTCGACTTATATGTTTCGAATGATTTCTACATTAATTTGAAAAATTAATGTAGGTGACACTACATTGATAGGGACACTGTTGATGGACACTACAAATCATTTTATATCATCACCTACAAGGATTGAAGAGCACTTAAGTATAAATAATATGCGCCTCAAAAAAAAAAAAAAAAAAAAAAAAAAAAGAAATTGAAATTGAATATTTAAGAAAATTATTACTTATGAGTTAGATTAATATCAATTTATTAAATAAACTTTATGGAAACTGAGCAATTCTGGTTATTGTCAGTATAATTCTAGAATTTAAAAACATTACATTTTTATCAAAGGTAAACAAAATATGATACATACACACATAATATATGTTATGGAAACCATATTTTTCCAGGTATACTGGATTTGAACCTTGTTGTTTTTATTACTTGAATTACATATTCTCATATGATAAATTTATTAATCATCATGTGAATCCCAAAATGAGAAAAACTAAACGTCAATGAGGCTTTGTTTTGGTTTTATTCGTTTCTAAATTTCTGAAGTTCATTTGCCAAAATTTTATACCAGTAGTAACCATAAAATGTTTTCAAGATAAACGGGGAAGTAGGATGACCGGTAATAAGAAGTCCGAAGTTCCCAGTTATGTTAGATTTGGTATAGCAGGTGTGAGCGGGTTAGTAGACGACCTTTTAGATTTTTATTTACAATGAAACTGTTTTTCATAACCTAGTTCTCAAGCTGTAATGTGTATATTTTACTAAGTAAATAAATACATAGGGTACTATACTCTGTCCACCCAGCCATGGCACCTGACGGATTATAGAACCCTTACTCACACACGCACACAAATGCAGCCGACCCGCCCGGCAGGTAGATGAGTCACACACTGGGGGGTCCAGTACAGAACTGTTAATTCCGTAATATGTGTTTATAATAATATGATAGTGTTATATTTGGAATCTTCATTTAATTTCAAAGAGAATGATACTAAACACGACGTAATTATGATAATATTTACATGAAAACGGCTTAACTTTGTTTTTGAGTCTAAACCGAATATCATACAGTATTGATCACAGGTTAATTACTGTATTGTAGTTGAAGACTGAATAAAATATTTATACCTAGTAGAGTAAATAATAATTAAGTGAAGTGTATTACGGAAGTATGCGTTAATTTAATTAGGTTTACAGTAATTGCAACTTAATAAAATCCCATTATTGCTTTCCAGTAGGCCTAAATGTTTACAATTTGTAATCACGAGTAACAAGAACGCATAATCTGCTGAAATAACCTCGAACTATTCTCTTTGTACATTAAACTATTCGTCATAACCATTAGTCAGTCATGAGCGCTACTGCTTAAAACCTGTTTTTTTTATTATTTTTGCATTATTTTTATTGAGAAAATGGAAGTATGGGGCCCTTATTAGACACAAGAAAAGTACTCAAAAGCGCGTCAACAGCCTGCAATGTTTCGAAACGAACCTTCATACGTATAAACGCTGAACTCAAATCAACATTACCAACACAAATAAAAAATCCTATACTATAATACGAGGAATCTCTGAAGGGATGTGTGTTCCACGATCTCAAAATCTAGCTGTTAGATTTTGCTTAAACTTTGCATTAAAGAGTGTTTCGGCCCAAAAATAAGTTTAGAAACAGTCTCAATCCCAGGAAAAATCAAATTTTATCTAAATTTAAGTTTAAAAATTGTAATTTTTAACATTGGTCTTATGGGTTGCTATTTTGGTAACGAAATAACAAATAAATGTAAACAAAAAAAGGAACATTAATGTTAAGCAGACCTTTTGAAACAGCTGTTAACTTTGAAGAGGTATAGTTGGTTGTTGATGAAAATATTAAAATTGAATCAAAACCAACGAGCAAGGCTCGGTTAACCTGGTACTTACCTTAAAGCTCCGGTCTACCTGAGCCCGAACAACAATGCCGAATGCCGTCTCGCGCGGCCTTAGCGCTAGGCGAGTTTGATGGCTGCAGAGGTTTACGGGGATCGTGTTTTAAAATTAACCAATTAAGATAGATATTGACTCTTAACTTTTTATAAAAGTAGAAAAAAGGATCTCGTCGGCTATCTTTTTAGAATTTTTAGATAAAATTTCCAATTTCAGTTATAATTGTCTAAAATCATCTGTTTTTGAGTTTTATGAATGCAGAGGTTTACGGGGATCGTGTTTTAAAACTAAGCACTAAAAGTACAAAGACGGATCTTGTCTTCTGTGTTTTAGAATTTCTAAATAAAATTTCTAAATTCAGTTATAACTGTTTAAAATCATCTGTTTTTCTTTAGTGGCAAGTTTTATAGATGCAGAGGTCTACGGGGATCGTGTTTTAAAACTGACCAATTAAGATAGAGATTCGCTGTTAACGTTTTATAAAAGTAGAAAAAGGATCTAGTCTGCTATCTTTTTAGAATAAGAAAAAAATTATAATTCCAGCTATAACTGTCTAAAATTATCTGTTTTTCTCAATTTTTAACTGAAGTTTTCCATTAGTTTTGACGAAACTACCAAAATGAGATTACTAAAGTGTAACGAAGGATGTTTAGCACCGTTATTCTTCTTTCATATGACACCTTACCTTAAAGTTCTAGGCTGCATTTAGCAGAATATAACAGGATTCAAAAAACCCCTTACATGTGCATCTAGAAAAACAGATGATTTTAGTCAGTTATAGCTAAGATTAGAAATTTTATTTTAAAATTCTAAAAAGATAGCCGACGAGATAATTTTTTCTACTTTTAGAAAAAAGTTAGGAGCCAATCTCTATCTTAATTGGTCAGTTTTAAAACACGATCCCCGTAAACCTCTGTATCTATAAAACTTGCCACTAAAGAAAAACAGATGATTTTAGATAGTTATAACTGAATTTAGAAATTTTATTTAGAAATTCTAAAACACAGAAGACAAGATCCGTCTTTGTACTTTTCGAAAAAATTAAGAGCCAATCTCTATCTTAATTAGTTATTTTTAAAACACGACTCCCGTAAACCTCTGCATCCATAAAACTCACCTAGCGCTACGGCCGTGGACGCGAGGCGGCATTCGGGTTCGGGTAGACCGGAGCCTTAAAACATATCCTTTCAATTACAAAAACAATGTAGTGTTTATACTCATTTTTCTCAGAATTTTCTGCTAAAGACAAAAATGAAAATTTGTTTGATTGGAAGTCATACATAAAAAAGTTAGCAGTTATGTATTGGCTGCAGTACTGCCATACCTGCGCGTGGGCATTGGGGTGTCGGGCCCGGGCGCTTGTGAGTGCGCGTCCGAGAGTCACCCTTATTTTAATCCGTCAGGTGCCATGGCTGGGTGGACGGACTATAATTTAAAGTGTTTCCTGTAGGATGGCAGCTACCTTGTTTGTGCAACCATTGGACTTATTGAAGATCCGAATGCAACTGAGTGGGGAGGGAGGGAAGACCCGAGACCACACGTCATCGTTTGGCGCTATGAAATTCATCATCAAACAAGAAGGCGTTCTTGGACTCTACTCCGGACTCTCGGCGAACCTATTCCGCCAAGCGACCTACACCACCGTTCGCATGGGAATATATCAAGTGTCTTTGGACTTATTAAAAAAGTAAGGATATTTTATTTGTTAGTTATTTTCATAACCATTAGCTTCTTTCAGCTTCGATTGCTTAGTCTAAAAACTTTTCAACTCATATTAGGGTTATGTATATTTATTAGGCCTATTATTACGGTATTATTATTTTATGGCCAGCACTGGACCACTTGTCAATATAATGATCAGGTTCTTCTTAAATTCTGTCTCTTCTTCTTGTCCGCCCAATACTTCTTCATTCTTTACCACCGTTGTTTTCTTTCTGCTTCCGAAACCATTCTACCTTGTCTCTGATTGTTTGTTAATATTGGCAGGATGATATTTATGTCTTTGAGTACTGCGAGCGCCTCTGACTTATTTTCCAAATCTTCTAATGACATTTGCAACCTTCTCATGGTCTCCTTAATCTCTGTAATCCACCTAAAGTCACTCTTGCTATTCCACAACTTGTCAATTATTTTCTTACTTATTTTATTTCCGGTGTCCTTAAAAGAGGTCCAATGAATGAAATTCTTTTCTTTTTAATTATACTTGTTAATGGCTCTATGTCCTTATATACAGTTTTATTTTTAAATTTATGTATATTTATAACATTAACTTATACATATAAATTGCAGGTCGGGATATCAGCAAGGTTTACCCACACAAATCGCAGCAGGACTTGTGGGAGGTTTTGTGGCAGCCTTTGTAGCAACTCCCTCCGATGTAAGATGTTCAATCATGTAAGCCTTGTAAAGTCTTACCTAAATTTAGAATTTACTCATAACAGAGTCGCCGTTTCACTGGCGTGTGACAATATCAGCAATTTCTCACTTGTCTTACCAATAGACTTAGCTCAATGACACCTGCGGTAAGTCTAATGTAGGCCAAACAGAAATATGGTTGCAACCAGAAAATAATGGAGGCCTTGAATGGCTAGAATGATACACGCGGGTTAAAAAATCTGTTTGATCTTTACGAAAAAAATACATAGTACATCCTAATTTGATTGAGAAATTCTCAGCAACTAAATAAAACAATACTGCAAACAACACCAGAACTTCAAGAGATCACGGTTTTTATTTCTGGTATGCTCGCGGGTGTGCATGAGTTTGGACCACTTTTTCAAAAAGCGTTTGTGATATTCCCGGGCAAAATGCTTCTTGAATTTTAAGATGGATTCGTGTTTGAGTATGCCAAGTAGATTAACAGAAATGAAAACATTAAGTATTAAAAACTAAAGCATTTGAATTCCCACATTTTAATTTTAAAATCCTGCTTACTATTACACTTTATATTGAAAACAATAAACATAAACAATAAACCTTTTTAAGTAGGTTTACTGTGCATAAATAACAGCAAATCTAAGATCTACAATAATTTAATTGCTACATAATTTTGGTAAAAATTGCTTATATAAAAGGTTATGAACTGGTAGGTTGCATTAGTGAGAATGACAGCCAACGGAAGACTTCCACCAACAGAGCAGAGGAACTACAAGAACATATTTGACGCTTTGAAGCGCATAGCCAAGGAGGAGGGAGCCAAGGGAGTGTTCGCGGGGCTCGAAGCTACGATACTGAGAGCAATGGTGGCCAACACCGCGCAGCTGGTCAGCTACAGCCAGGCCAAGGAGTTCCTTCTGAGAAACGGTAGGTGTACATGTGTACACAATGTGTAATTATTTTTTTAATAAGACAATAAATCTTTAGTTGATTTGCAACAAATGTAATATATTTTAAATGAAAAGATGAAAATTTTATTGGAAAATCAACGGTTTAAGTTTTTATGTAAACCTGAGTTTACTTACTCTGTGGTTAAACCACCAAATTAAAACATTTATTTACATCCCTTTTTATCCAGCAAGGGTGATATATTAAACAACAATAAGGGTTTTATTTTAATTCAAGTACAATTGGTTGTGATTGTAGATACTTCGGTCGGACAGGGAAGATTTTTCATCTGTGTAAAGCAGAGTTCTTGTTTAAATTAAGGCTCTTAAATAATGTCTATTATAACAAAAGAACGGCCTAATGAATAAACGGATATAAAATATGGAGAGATGTGTGTCAGTCTGTAAATAAAGCTATACTACTGTAATGGTTAATTTTAATTGATCTGAAGGTAGAAATGTTTGGATTTTTCCTTTTATGTAAGGAAAATCACTTGCTTATCCAGTAATCATTATATCTGCTTTGTTATCTTTACAATAATCACAAGAAAGAGTATAGCGAACTATTTGTATAAATAAATGCTACCCGACGATATGTTTCAGAATACTATTGGACCTTGCAGACAAGTTATGCATAACTTGGCAAGGCCATGACTATGTAAAAACTTTAAATAAATGAATTTGTATTTGTAATTTGTATGTAGCTTAGAAGAAACTGTCCTAAATGTTTATTTCAGGTTAAAAATAAAACAAATTAACCTTTGTTAAACTTTCAAAGGGTACATGGAGGACAATGTCAAGTGTTATTTCGTCAGCAGCCTTTTCTCGGGCTTTGTATACACGACGGCCACATGTCCACTGGACGTCGCAAAAACCAGGTAATAAGTATTCTGTGTCTTTCAAAATTAAAATGAAAATAATAATCTATGGCTTTTAGTGGAGGGAGATTATTAATTAAGTGACATATTTCCTCGCCTGAAAGGTCTGCACTTGTTATTTATTTTTTTATACAGGGGGCCAACGGCTTAACTTGACTTCCGAACCATATGGGAGCGGCCGAACGATCTTTTTGTTCCCTAGCCGGGATTTGAACCCAGGCCCGCTGGGTGATAACCCAGACCTCTGACCACTCCGGAGTGAATCATTGTAATCTAAACCCTTTATTTTAAAACAAACTCACAGCACTGTTCTTGAATTTAAGTGCTGAACACATCCTTCCGGAGCACGATGAACCTTCATTATCAAGAAATATTAAGTGGTAACCTAATAATTTCTCGTAATTTTTTCCATATGCTGTAAACACGTAAAACACACTAGCTTAAAATTATACCTACGTCTTTACACGTATCATTTAAAAATCATCAACCCTTTATAACATAATAATAGATGTCTTAATTTTTTATCAGGATGCAATACATGAAGACTGACACGGGGGTTCCACTATATAAAAATATAGGAGATGCTTTAGGGAAGACTGTTCAAAAAGAAGGAGTAACAGCTCTCTGGAAAGGTTTCGTCCCGTTGTACATCCGGTCCGCCCCACACACTGTCCTTCTTCTTATTTTCTCTGAACAGCTTACCTCTCTTTACAGAGAACGCTTTGGTGGAAGTTCATAATTTTATGCTTCAGTGAATGGAGTTTCAAATCCTCATTGAAATAATAAATATTTATAATAACAAAATTATTGTAATTCTTTATTTTTTTCATACGCTATACTATTTTATACAAATTATTATACGCTCAAATATTAGTGCCAGATATGCCAGATAAGGTTTTTATGGGATGAAAACCTTTTCTACCAGATCTGGCACAGTTTTTATCTGGTCGGATACAATAAAATTTTTCAAGAGATATAGCTTAATACGTTTTAATGTGAGCCCCATTTGTTACTCTACAGACATAAAAGTGCGTAGTATTAGATTTTTTGCCAAGTTTTTTGTATCATTATGTGTGTTACAGTGTGATCGCTGTTGAGATTCACTCATCTAGATGACTTTTCCTGAATTTTGTCTGCATACACAATTTCCTTTAACCCCAGAAAAGTCCAAATAAGCGGTCAAATCAGGATCCCTAGCTGGGAGGCCATTGAATAGGCGCATCGTTGCCTATCGAACAATTTGGAAATCTTATGTTGTTTCAGGGGTGCCCGTAGGGGGTGGGAGTTATTCCGCAATTTGCGCCATCAATTTTTTTGTGGGTTAAAAAAGTATGAATGTTTTGCTAACCGAGGTGAATAAAATGTATTTCTAAAGGCTGAATTTAAAATAGTTCAGTAAAACACAACAAGCTGACAAACTAAAATGATATCAATAATTGAAGACTGCCCTATTAAATAAGTTGACCAATCTTCATGTCAACAAGGTATCTCGACCTTGAGAAGGTGGTTCGGTCGAGGGTGTGCGGCGCATGCATCATTCTTCCACCATCCACCGTCTAAAACTCCACCCTTCTTTGGACATATTGTTTTGTAATCAATCCTACCTACTGATTGTCAGTTCGCGCTATAAACCTACGTAAATAATTAAGAGTATTAGCATGGTATTAGTGTGACGTATTTTATAGTTATTGTTAAAATCCATAATCATTATGATATGAGATCGGGATAAAAGTATATAAGATTACAGTTTTAGTTGACTAAGTTTTATTGTACGGTTTGTGCGTGGTGTGCAATATTATATTTAAGTTAGATGAGATTTACATTTCCTGTATATGAATGTAGGCATATATTTAATTTAATAAAGGATTGTGTGTTGTCTGTTGTTTTGGCTCAAACCAACAAATCCCAGCAGGTGTTGCTCAAACCATTGACTATAATTATTAAAATAAGTTGGTCAATGCTCAACCCGCATTTATTTCAAAGCACCAAAGCATTAATTTTCTATTTATATTCCAAAGTATTATTAACCTAGAATAAATACGGGTCAAAATTTTTTTCTCATACTTCAAAGAGTAAATGAAATAGTAATGTGGTGGTGGTAATATTCAATGGTGGTACTCCATAGATATATACTAATACACCTGGATCGGTAACTGAAATGGCGGAATAGCGGTAAAAACGAGCCGGCTTCCCCCACCACTAGCCAGTATTGCCGCCGCTGCGCCGCCGCCGCGCCGCGCTGAATAACAGCTGACATGATTGTTGTCGGTGCGTCAGCTGCATTCTTGTTTGTTTACATTCATTTAAATATGATTATGATGATGAAAGATGGTTCTTACTGTGCAGCTTTTGGTTGTATTAGTACACATTCATAAGGCTGAAATTTATCATTTCATAGGTAAGGAAGACTAAAAAATACAGTATTACTGTAGCTTAATCAATTAATTAATTTATTTATTTAAATTACAGTACATAATTACTCACACAGGGTTGGCAACACTGACCACGAATACTGGCTAGTGGTGGGGGTAACGGCTCGTTTTCGCAACATGGATGGAGTTACCGATCCAGTTGTATTAGTATATATCTATGTGGTACTCTTACTATATGAGCTACAAGAAATGTAGCTACATAATAATCAAACAGAGCCAGCTTATTTTAACGAGGGTTAAAAAAAATTGAGATTGAGGTTATGTTTACCATTGTGCACTTATTTATGTCATGTGTGCGTTTGTGCAAGCAAGTACTCCCAATGACTGTTTATAAGTAAGTTTGTTAGTTAAATCGATTTCTTCGCTTCAAATTATTTTGATAATACTATAACGATGATTGAGAAACCTTCTTTAAGAAATTTAACTTCTTCTACTTATGGAAAACCATTGCCAAAACAAAATGAGGTGAGCTCTTAGTTTTCACTAACCTAAAATTAAGATTATTGTAATATTAGTGTTAGGACCTACTTAACACTAACTTTAATTTTGTATTTATAGAAAACAGGATTGTTACAAGGCTACATTAAGTTATATTAGTGCTTCTAGAGTACATCGCTCATTTTAAATAACATTTACATTTACATCGCTCAAATAAATAAATAAATAAATAAATTTTGTGGAGAACAGTTTATTTATTTATTTATTTTCTACGGCAAACATCATTTAACTTACAATATTATTTGACAAGATAATTTACAATGTTACAGAAGAGTTGTATTATAATAGAGGACGAACCAACCCTTTGTAGAGAATCAATAAAGATTATGTCGTTAAGAAGCCACGAGAGAGGCGTATCACTGACCCCAGGGTAGCGTTAGCTCTATTACAAATATATTGGGTATGTTGTACGGGATGGAGGGTTTGAACGGTCAAAACTCCAAGATCTTTAATTTAATTTAATTTAATAATTAATTAAATTCCTTAATTTATATTTGTTGAGGAAAGGAGTGGGGGAAAGTGTGGACTGAGTTACCAACACAGCAAATACAACATGTTTGTATTTAAATTTTCTCTGTCGTCTTCCAACTTCCCTATGTCAGCTGTAGTGTGAGATGAATTATTATTGTTAACTTCTTTTGGCATATTGTATTTATATAGGTGTTTGTGTTTATATTTTACGAGAATTTATGAAATACCCGGTAGATAGCGTGTGATAATGATAGGCCTAAGTCGTTTGCTTTACAGGCGTTTTTTCTTGCAACATTAACAGGTTCACGCGACAACACAACATTTTGTTTGATTTTTTTCAATAAGGTAGGCCTAGTCTAGCAAGCTAGCTGTTAAAATTGGCTTAAGGTACGGCTACACATAGCAGGAAAGGATACGGAAAGGAAACGGAAAGGACACGGACAAAATTCTGATGGGGTGGCTACACATATCGGGACACGGACAGGACATTTCTGAGTCGGAAGGCTGCGCGCGCAGCCGTCAGACGTCGGAAGGTTGCGCGCGCAGCCGTCCGACACGGCTCATCCCGCCGGCCGCCACACTCACTACACTGAGCTACCGTTATCATTTTCTGATAGTGTCGGAAGGGGTGGCTACACATACCAGGACGGGACACGGACAGGACAAGACAGTGGCGGATGAATGCTCGTTTGGCGATCCATCCGACGCGACAAATGTCCTGTCCGTGTCCTTTCCGTGTCCTTTCCTGATATGTGTAGCCGCTCTCATTTGATAACACAGGGAGCATTCATCAGAAACTGTCCTGTCCGTGTCCTTTCCGTGTCCTTTCCTGCTATGTGTAGCCGCACCTTTATTTTTACATGTGGAATACATCATGCCCATTTTCTAAGAAAACTGACGGAAGTTGTTTATCTTGGTGCCTTTCATACAAACCTGTGACCGTTTTTGATACTATAACTTTTAATTTTTAACTTTTAACATGAAAATCTTACCGACTCATTTTATTGAAAATCTTACTAGACAGTTTTAAAAATAATAGCCTAAGCCTACCTTATTAATTTATTTGCAATCACAACACCAACTGGTTTGTTACCAATCAAGTTAGTTTGCAACAAATGAGTTTGAGGAACCTCTAAGTTTAGGCCTAAATGGTTGATTAAGTTTGTTAATTCGTAGACATAGCCAATAAAAATAGCAGAAAATAGAATAGGCCTAAGTTGAAAGAAGAAAGTGACTCAAGAATTAACTTAACAATAGTCCTACACAAAGGAATGAGAGAAGATGGTTACAATACTGGTTACAAACGAGAAACTGAAAATTATTTTTATAGGCCTAGTGATTTATATTCAATTAGAAGAGGGCTGTAAAATATATAGCCAGAATGATGTTAAAATCATTTCCTTTTGTAATTCAGTTTCATTGATTTTTTTCCACTGCAAAGCCATTTTCTTAAATGTAAATTGTTTTAATGAAAATGTATTTATTTTACAAAATAAATATTCTTAGCTATAAATAAATATGCTACGTTATCAATTATATATGCTTTGATTAAAATATTAGGCTACAAATTGTAAGATAAAATATTTCATAAATACAATTTTTAAAACATTTGACTGAAGTGCTAAAAGATATGATAACAATCAAGTAATACATTAATTTACAAGACAATTAATTAAATATTTTTACTAATTAACTTTGTTTAAAACACTTAAAATAAACAATAAAATTATATTATTATTCTGCCCTCGGTATCATTTGTTTATCACCGTCTGTCCTCCTAAGCACGATAATCGGCATTGCTTGTAAGATCGGCGTCTGCATGGTTGGCAACAGTGTTGACACTTTCCCCCACTCCTTTCCTCAACTGTTTCCCATAAAACAAGCAATGTAGGCCTACTCGAGAAGCGCTAAGTTTAGTATAAGTGATTGCGGCCAAGGCCTATCGATGGACTAATAGATACGATTATTTATTGCATGATGTCTGCTGGATGTAAATTTTTGTTAATCCACTTAACTCTATTTGAATTTTTATTCTTGCCAATAAATAAATTGTAACTTATTTATAATTATGAGTTAAACTTAGCTTATATTTTAATGTATAAAGAGAGATGTCCATTGGAATAAATAATACTAACTAATGTCTAGGCTCCTAATTTTCCTTGGTAGGCCCTTGTTTTATATTAAGGTTAGGCCCTAGGCCTATTGCTTTGCCAGAAACATTGGGGTGTATTACATGAACAGATTAATATTACAAAAATTTTTAAATTAGTCTATGTTATGTCCATTATTTTTTAGAATCTAGATGTATGGTAAACTTATGTTCTCAGTAAAAGTGTTTTGGAACCGTTCTATCGGAAGATCAAATAGGTACTCTAGTAGGCCTACACACCCATACACTGTTTTTTGTTCATAAAACATGTTATTAGGCTACGATAAAGTACCAGTCCCAGGCTAATTAATTATTACTAGGGACCGCCTACTGGTCGAAACTCGACCAAAACTCGAAATGATCTTGAGCCAATAGTTTTAAAATGCTTCATAACTGAAACATCTGTTCTTCCTGATTTAATAGCATTTGTTATTAAAACAGCTGTCTAATGAATCAATCAATTATCCTTTTCCCATAAGAATAACATTGAAACTTTGAAAGCCTGTAGGGCGTAGCCCGGGGGTCTGATGTGAATGAGAATGTGATTCTGCTCATCTACAGCACAATACCTGTCCAACGGTATGCGTGGATTTCTCCTACGATGCACACAAGAGGAGAAAAAAGGAGGAAATGAAACATATGCTTGCGTATTAATATATAGATTAACTCTTATCTAAGTTAGGTCTTACCAAAGTTTATTTATTTTTACAGTTTCTTCAATCCCTTGGAGAACCGCATGTGTCCTCATTCAACTATCTACTGGCAGAGGGTCTGCAGCAGGCCATTGATAATTTAACTCCAGCTCAGTTTAAAATAAATGAAAAGCAAGTCAAAATATCAATCAAGGTAACACTCAGTATCATTTTTGTTGAGCCATATGTGATTGATTAGCTTATAAAGATAAGGTAATCAATTGTGATGAACTGAAGCGTTCATTATACCCTAAATATGGTGATGTTCCTAACACACAAATTGACCCAGTTGAGATGGAACAGTTAGGGGGTCTACAGAATTTCTATATATATATATTTTTTTTTTTTGAAGCTAAATAGATAGACTATAGCCCTACCACTTGGAAAAGGACCTGCGCAGAACCGCGATCTCGGGAGTTGCTCGCGCACGGAGGGGTGGAAGCGGGGAAGGGAGTGGCGCCGTGGTGGTGGGGATTAGTCGTAGGCGCTCCGTTATAGTGAACAGGTCTGTCTGCCACGTCGTCGCGTCGCTTATTATGCTCCGTGCTGTACTAACTGTACCGTGTATAAATCTCCGTGGTTATGGCGTCTACGTCAAAATCGGCTTGCACGTCGGGTCGACCATTTCGTGGCCAGGCTCGCGAATTATTGTTTAATGTGTACACACATCTTAAAGAACCAAAATAACAATTTAAATTAAAATATGTGTGACAGAAAGGAAAAAAGGACCTGTTTGCGGCTATTTTAGATTTTGAGTTAGTCATATTTTTGAATTCCTCATTTAATTCCTAACAATTTGGCCCAAGTCCCGCGAGTCTACGATTTTTTTGTTAAAGATATAGGATTTTGAAATTACGCAAAAAAAAACTCATTTGAGAAAAAACTACTGGTATTTAAAAATTAAAATTAGCATAAAAGATTTGCTTTGGTATCATAAGAAAGATCTAATTAATTGGAACACCTATTTTTGTCTGAACTCACAGTAGTTTTCAAGAAAATAATGTTTTTATCAAATTATGCCCGAAAAAAACATAATAAAAGTGATATTTCAGAAAAGGGACATTTTTGCGGCCCTATGTTATTTCTCCATAACGAATTACACAACTGCCGAAAGCGACCACTTGGCGGCATTTTCTGATTTTTAGCTATTAAAAGACGTTCTACATTAACAATAAACTTTTAGTAGTTTACCGCGCCGATAGAATTCGTCACGAGTTCAGTTTTAAAGTGTAGCATATCTTTTTGATTGAAAAGGGACCTGTTCGCGGTAATGTTATTTCTCCATATACTCTTATACTGTAAAAACTACAGACGGTAAATATATGAAAATATAGAAAATGACAAAAACCGTCTGCACCGTTTACCGTCCGCATTCTTTGCTCTATAGTGTAAATATATTTTTGAAAGTTGTAGAAGCTTGTTTTTCATTTCTGATTGAAAACAACACGTATCATGCCAGTAAAAAGTGATTATGATTCTACTTAAATTTGGTATTTAAAGAAGTTAAAGAGAAATACCATGAGGCAAGGCGCTGCCGTTTCAGTGACGTTGCGTCGGCGCGACCCGCGAAGCCCGTGTTGAGCGGTGAGGGGGGGAGAGGGGGCTCTCCCACCGCTGTCCTACCTGCGCAACGCACCACTAGCCCGCGGTTCTTTTCTAAGCGGTAGGGCTATAATTAAAGGAAACTTTTTGAGAAGAAACACAGAAGGCCTGTAGTTGCATATTTTTAATAGTACCTAACTTGAAGTGAAGGTAGTAAATTGAAGAACTCATATTAACTTATGGTTACAAAAGACCTTACACTGTTAAGTTAAAATCTCTGATTAGTTCTGGCTCTTCCACATTAGTCAAATCTAGTGAAAACCCTCTTTTTAAACTTTCCAAAATGGAGTTAATTTTTCCTTTAAAAATTTTAGATGTACCCTATAAAACATTTGCAAGGCAAATTCACAAATTTATCAATGACCAATATAGTTTTGATTTTCTGACCTTGATTACCGATACCATACCAGTTTGTGATTAATCCAGTTTTACTAGTTTGTAAAAACATGATAAATCACTAAAAACCAAACTAAGCGTAAGACTACCTGTAGCGGTAGTGTAATCCCTAATCCACTAAATTCAACTTTGCACCTCGTCTTACTCACATAATTTTGTTTTTAAGAGTAAAATAGTTCATGAAGTTAAAATATTATTTTATTACATAGGGCATATTTTGAGCATACATAAAAAACTGGTCGGACTGTGATTTTATATCCATCACTAAATCTTATTGTAACCATGCAACTTTCAATGTTTTAAATTAAAACAGTTTTAAGTTAAAATTAAAATCTAAGTTAGGCCTAAAAGTTAAATTTGTTACCAATTAGCCAATTGTCTGCCTATTTTATTTATTTATATGGTGACTTAGCCTATTATTGTCTTGTGGATTGACCTAGTAAAATTATTGTATCATTTTATCAGTAGGCCTAGTTCAAGTTGTAAAGCACCAAGATCATTATTTTGTTAGTTTGGTGCAAATCTCAATCTATAATGAGATAAGACTTATTAACCCTTTGGGTGCCAAGAGCCGACTAGATCGGCATTTTATTACATCGCGAGAAATGCCGGCTGCCGATGTAATCGGCATCGCCTATCGCCGCGAGAAATGCCAGCCGCCGACGACATCGGCGCCTATCGTCTGCGCGAGAAATGCCCGCTGCCGATCTAATCGGCATTTCGCAAATACTTTGTAGCGGACGCAAATTTAGCAGTAAACGTTTATACTTCAACTCAAATTTAAGCTAAAGAGTTGCAGTGTTTGATAAATATGCTTTGTTAAAAGAAAAAGAAGCGATTCAATTACGTATAACACCATGATTGTTGAGGTTATACAGGCATTGGGCACCACGCCGGCCGTCTGCCACTCCCAGACTGCAGGTTTTAACAGAAAGAAGAAACCAAATAATGTACATGTATGTAAATAGTATTTACTGTATTCAAGAAACTTTTTAATTTATTTCATATTTTATCTTTGTGAATTCATTTTTATCAAGATTTAAAACTAGCCTCCCTCAAGAGTTTCTGAAATTTGTAAGTAGGCCTACCGTAAAATACTTTTTTCATATTATGTTTGTTTGATGAATTTTTATTTTTTACTTACTGTCTATTATATTTCTGTAAAAATATATAAATAAAATATTTGCAATAATATTTACAATTAATTTTTAATAAAATATTGATTTGATAATTATTTTAGAGTGTAGTTCAAAATAGATTTTTGCTATATAACTACATTTTCTTATATATATTTTTTTATATACTATTTATTCCCAAAAGTTGATGAAAATTGGTGCACTATGTCAAGAAAACACGCTAAATCCAATTATCATGTTAGTTTTTGAGTAAAATGTAATTTTTACAAATGTTTATGGTTTGAAAATACAATATAAACTTTTTTTATATAAAAATTTATATTTATTTTTAGTTTTTTACTGAAAATATGCACTTGTATTCATGTAATTTTATATCGGTATTTAGAGCATATATTTACCTTCAAAACAAAAAAAAGTATAAGGTTCTAACTGTATTATGAAAAAAGTTATGATTTTTAAAGAAAAACATTGTAAAATCACATGTTTTGGCCCTGGCAATTCCGGGATGTCATATGGCTAATAGAGCTGACAATTGAAGGTTACACACTGGTGAACTTAGCTGGCAGTTGTCGCATAGAAGACAGCAAAAGGGCTTGGCAGCCAAAGGGTTAAGGCCTATTAGAATAAAATAAAAAGTTTTTATGTAAGTTTAGCAAACTTTGTAGGTGATTCAGGTAATTTATCTAGGTTATTTTTTTCCAGACAGCTTACATCCTCCCACCGGCCGTCCCCCCAGGTACTGCTGGTGTCAAGTCGCCTATCATCTACCCAACAGAGTGCAGACAGAGGGGTAGTAGTTATACGGGGACACTGCACGTTCTTGTTGATTGGACTATTGATGGAAAGCCTCAACCTACACAGGATTACTCTGTTGGACATGTCCCAATCATGATCAAGGTAAATATGTAACTCTTCATTAAGGTTTAGTAATGTTAATTTACCTCTTTAATTAGTCATTGTCATTTTAGGGTAGATTCATTTTATTAATTGACCTAGATTTTAAAGCACACATTGAGGCAGGTGTGACCAAGGGATTAATTTATTGCGACTGTATGCCTTATGAAGCTTTGGTACCGATGAAGACCAACTGACTTATTTGTTAAAGGAAGTAAACCTAAATAGATTGTTTGGAATCTAAAAACTACCAACTAATTTAATCCAGATTGTTTGGAAGGCTTAAAAGCGATCATTTGGACCCTTAGTTTGACTACAATAATGACGTGGTTAGTTATCAGTACAGTAGGTTAAAATCTGAAATTAAATATTTAGACCTAACCTGTGATAAATATTTTTATTTCAAGTTAACGGATTGACTTAAGTATTGTCATCTATTCAAACTATAGTTGCTATTTATGGTTGATGAAAGTATAAATGTGCCATAAAATTTAATTTAAAATGTGATTTTTTATGTTTTTACTCAACTAAGAGGTGTAGTTAAAAATGATTTATAATCCCAGGGGTTTGGAAGAATTTGTCCAAAATGCTACAAGCCATTTTTTATTACAGTTGACTCAATCTAGTCAAGCCTCGGAAGGTTTGGCTGCCGAATAATCCGGCCATGGTCTTCCGAGAATAAAATATTCGGTGGCGGAATTTGTTTAAGCTAAAGTATAGAATTTAAGAATTAGATATTTTTTATGCTCAGTCATTTGAATATCACAGTTCCATTGCTGGAAAATTATGTTTTAGACTTCTAAAACATAATATATGCTCCGGTACTAAGAGTGATACACCATTTTCACCATTTCTTGTTGTTGCCCTATTGTCCTTATTGCTTAGATATTACAGTCATTAGTCAAGATTCTATTGTCATCGCAGTCGAATATCTGCTGTCAGACTGTCTTTGACACCCAGGATTACAGTGTTCTATAGGTATTATCGACCATTAAAAGCTTTTAGGCCTACATAACTATCAAACGCTTTTCGCAGACCGATCATGGTAAAAAATTGGTTTCTTGAATACAATATGAAATGAAAGCTGCATTAGCTTGAATGGTTTTTTTCTTGTGTTCCAGTCTAAAGCTTGTTACCTTGCTGACATGAAACCAAGTGAACTTATCAACAGAAAGGAACATGTGGATGAGTGGGGAGGATATTTTGTGATAAAGGGTCACGAGAGACTGATTAGAATGCTGCTCATAACCAGAAGAAACTATCCAATTGCAGTCAAACGCTCCTCTTGGAAAGCCCGAGGGGCTTTGTTCTCCGACATTGGAATTCTCATGCGTTGTGTCAGAGAAGATCACACATCTGTGGTAAGTAGCAATAACCAAAGTGAGGTAATATTCATACACAGCAAAACCCCAAAAACCTTAATATAAACTGTAAAAACACGGAAAAATTTACAAGTCTCCATATTATGGGTCAACAGTATTCCTACAGTTTTATCTCTTCAACTTGAAGTTTTATGTATGGACCTCTGTAAGTTGAAACCCAAGCGCACAGGTCACAATTATAACCCTCGCCACGTAACTTGACGAATAAATTTGCACTACTATTCAGTTAAAATTATTGGATAATCAGCTGTTCCATGAAATTAGCATGTAACGTAAGCTTGATGTTTTTGGAAAAGTACCCCCTTCGCCCATCCCAGCTGTTTTTGGCCATTCGTCAACTTATGTGGCAGGACTTGTAGTTGGTAAAATATCCCATTCAGAATCTGGTGATTTTACGTTGAAAACTTGTTTATTTCTTGAAAACAGATATTTTATGGTGAACCTATCTAAAATTGAATGAGAATACTTCTTTATTGATGTGACCCTTAGAACCTCATTGTTGTTCTTAAAGTTAATCTCTAGGTCTAACAGCTGTTGTTTACACTTAAAATGAATACAATTTCTACAAAAAATATGTTTCACTCAGTTTTTGGAACTGAACCTTTAGGTATTGGACGGGTCGTAGGTGGCGGATAGCGAACGCTCCATGAGATATGGTGGACATCTGTGAATAAGGAGTAACGCGAGTAAGCAGTCTCAGACCAAAGTGGCAGCACCTTAAGAGGGTGATCTGTGACGGGGTCGCCCCCAATTAAGTCCACAAGAGCCCAATGATAGTGCTATGGAATGGCGATCTAAATCCATTATACCTCAAGTAGCAAAACTCTAATAAATGATTGTTTCCGATGGTTTTTCCAGAACAACGTGCTACACTTTGTGACAGACGGAACGGCCAGGTTGATGATCAGCCATCGCAAGACACTCTTCTACACTCCCATCATGCTCATACTACGCTGTCTGACCTCGGCGTCAGACGAAACCATCTTCCGCACCATCATGGCAGGCTATGAAGATGACCTTTACTTTAAAGGGTGTGTAGAATACGGTAATGCAACAATTTTTGAAGGATATGCCGATCACAAAGTGATGAATTTTTATTTAAAATTCAATGTAACATAACACTAAACATTCTTATACTATGCCCGGTCCAAAATTAATGTGTGGTCAAAATGCGAATTTTCTTAATTTTTTCCCCCTTCTCCTGATGCCAGCAATTCAACGAATCAGAGTCACAAAAAGTTAGCAGTTTACTGTCTCATACTAAACTTTATGCAATTATTCTGCTCTTTGGTAAACATGTACCAGGTGAACCAAGCCTTGCTCGTTGGTTTTAATTCACTTTTGTTATAGTGTCATAATAATAAAGCTATATTAAATTTCCACCACCAACCAACTATATCTCTTCACAGTTAACAGCTGTTTCAAAACGACTGCTTAACATTAATGTTCCTTTATTTTTTGTATACCTTATGCTGTTATTCCGTTACCAAAATAGCAACCCCTAAGACCAATGTTAAAAATTAGCATTTTTAAACTTAAATTTAGACCAAATTCAATTTTTCCTGGGATTGAGACTGTTTCTAAACTTATTTTTGGGTCAAAACTTAAATTCAAAGTTAAAGCAAAATTTACTGGCTAGATTTATTTAGAGATCGTGGAACACACATCCCTTCAGACACTGCTCGTATTATAGTATAGGATTATGTTTATTTTGACGTTTGAGATGTAAATAGAAGTGCTATCACCACCAATTATCAGAAAGAGTACGATCATCAGTGCTTTTATTTACTCTGAATTTTATAACATGTTAGTTATTAAAATAGATTTACAATAGATGTGATTAAATCCCAAAGTAAAGTTGAAATGAGCTTTGAAGTAAAACCTCAGTGATTTTTCACCACTTGTCATCTAATGTAAGAAGGTCTTTTCTTGCATTAATTTTTTAAATTTTTTCTTCGTCAATGGTTTGTTGGAAATTTTTGTTGTTTGTGGTGGTAGGTAATAATGGAAATATTTTTGTTGTATTAGCCAGTCTGCCCTATGGCATTATACCCTATTATGCCCAAGGTGAACATTTAACATCAACATTCATCTACTTATATTTGTATTTTTACTAACATAATTGATTTTTCTTTTTTTTAGATCAGTATTGAGCATGCTACGATCTCTTCATGAGCAAAATATCCACTCTCAAGATGAAGCTAAGCAGTACATGGGGAAAATATTTCGCATACGTATTATTGAATTACCCCCATGGTCTACTGATGAGGAGATTTGTGACTTCATTTTGAAGTAAGTTGTTAAATACAAAAGGTATTCACAACATAAGTCCTTTTTTTATCTGATGAATGAAAACAAGTTGGGGTAGGGGCATGCAAGCGTTAGGGTTGGGTAGGTTGACTGCTTAGGTGTCGGTCTGCAAGTTTCAGATGAGGATAGTGGTATGCCGAGTGCACGCAGCACACATAGAAACCTTCAAATAATTTGATAACTTTTAATGACTTCCAATATCAAAATTACCTGTACAAGTTGATTTGCCTCTGCCTCTGCTGCTGCTATTGACGGTATAACTGATCTTTGTCATTTAATTATTTTGAAAAAAAAAAATAAATTCTTGGCTACAAATAATGGGCATTGTTACATTTCAGGACCAAAACACACCTTACATTTATTTCTTTGTCTTCACCTCAAAAGGAAGAAAATTTGTGTCCAACAAGTTATTTAATATCATTTTATTCCCTTATTTTAATAACTTAATCACGAAAATCTAAGTTGTTAGTTAAACAAAATCTTCAATAGAAGGAAATTATTTATAATTTTTTCACTTAAAACACCAAAATCTTATGTTAATACTGGTTTTCTAGTTTGATTTACTTCTCTATGTCCCCTCCAACAGACGGTGTGTCTGCATTCACCTGGACGACTACAAAGACAAGTTCCACTGCCTGGTGTTGATGCTGCAGAAGTTGTTCTCCGTCGTTCAGGACAAGAGCTGCATCGAGGGCGCCGACGCCGTCATGATGCAGGAACTGTTACTGGGCGGCCATCTTTATCTTCAGGTATGTTTGTGATACCTCACATATGAAACAGGGTGTAGAAAGTGTGTTTCATATCTTGGTTATGTTATTGCTATTTTTAATTTTTTATAGTATATTATGCAACAATTGAAGGCATTTAAGCCACGAGTCTACAAGTGTTCTAAATATCTCAAGAATGGCTTAAAGGCTGAATACAATTCAGCCTATACAAACAACTTAAATTTGGTAAAGCAATATAAAAATAAAGTAAAAAACTGTCAACTATTTATAAGCTAGGCGGTCACCCTTATAAAAGCCATCAGTTAGCCTCACCTGATGCCGCTAGATCTGATCATCAATCTCACTCACATTACATAACACTCTCTTAAGGTTAAGCTCATAAAGAAACTAAAACATTAATCGTAATGGAATAATCAGGTGATGTGCGAATTGAGTAATTTCTATTATAACACTAATTTTGTCAAATACCAAGCTCTCATTGGTCTAGAAGTTATATAATAAGGTTTGTATGTACCTCTTTATGATGTTTCAATTGCATTTATTGGTGCTAATTGCAATGGTCGTAGATAATATATATATATATATATATATATATATATATATATATATATATATATATATATATATATATATATATATATATATATATATACTAGTGGCTCATAGGGGCAAAAGCCCCTAATCATAAAATTAAAATAGCATGAATCATAGCGTATTATTATTTCTTCCACAACGAAGGTTTCCAGAAAATTTAATTTTAATTTGAGGTATATAATATTTTAAAAATAAAGTTTGAACAGACCATTCGCCCCCAAGCACTCTTATCAATCCTGTACTATTAGATCACCCGTTTGTAAATGCTCTATTTTGTCTGTTGTTAAACTCATATCGATCCATGGAAAATAAGTTTTGAAAGAAATCGTAGTCCCTTAATTGAGCTGTAACGGCTTTTTAACATAACATAGAAAAGCGGCAATGAAAAAAAATTGATTTTTTTAGCTCCTGTCTGTTTTTTATTTTTTATGTTTTAGTCACAAAATTTAAACACAGCACCTCAAAGTGCATAAAATTAAGTTGCTGTGAATATTCATCCCTCCTAATCAAAACTCTTTTTTTATTTTTTTATTTATAAATTTTATGTAAATTTATATAAATTATTAAAAAATTTATGTAAACAAAGCAGATTTTTTAAAATCACTACATGGAGAATCTTTAAGGAGAACCTTTCAGAAAATAATCATTCTTATACATTTCCCATTTTGTTGTAAAGTTTTTTACCTGCTGCATTTTCCTCTAGTATGTAGGACAAGCGTTTTTGATTTTAACTCGTCTTCTATAATCCTGCAATCTATGAAATGACTAAAATGTTTTCGGAAAATTCATCTAATATAATACCAAAACTACACTGACTGATCACTTCAAGTATCAATTAATGTGTCATCGTCATTCAATACGACCATTTGACACGTTTCGTCTTAAAATAAAACCAAAACAATGGAAATAATGTAGGTGTTTCTCAAACCACAATTCATCGCCCATTGCATCTCTATCAACGATCAGAAAGCATTTTATGATTTGCATACACGCTCAGTTTTTTTTTTACAATTTAAATTATAGTAACAACAGTAAAATCTGCAGTCAATTTGTAATAGTATGTAAACTTTCCTAGTAGAATTTTTAATAACTCAAAGCAACCAGTCTTATTATAGTATTACCACTCTAGGGTTAATTTTTGTCATTTGGCTATGAATAGCTCTTTACTAAATTTTATCATCTGTCTCTCGTTTTAAAATAAAACCAATATGTTTCAATGTACACAAAGAAGACATTTTTCGAATCCCCATGCTATTCTTAAGGAGGACGTTTCACTATATTTCTCATTTCCTTTAAACTTTATGGATACGCTCTATGGGACCGAAACCTTTAATTTGAAACTCTTACCATCTTCATGCGATTTTCAAAACGCTCACAATTTTGTCTAAGAAATTTCGCTTACAGAATTATTATGTAGATTGCTTCTCTTGGTGTGATATTATGTTATCTTCACTCAATGTTATCATCTGTGTCTCATTTTGAAATTAAACCCTAACACATGTTTTAATGTATACAAAGCAGACGTTTTTTAAATCCCCATGCTATTCTTATGGAGGACGTTTTACGTGATTTCTCATTTCCTGTTAACATTATGGACACGCCGATAGTTTTCCCTCGTGCATGGGACCGAGACCTTTAATTTGAGACCCCTCCCATCTTTCTGCGATCTGTGTGACGCTCACAATTTTGCTCAAGAAATATCGCTTACAGAATTATATATATAGATATATAATAATATATAATATACCTTAGTATATAATATTTTAAAGTAATAAAATAAGTAATATATTTTATTTTATTTTATAATGTATAAATAATAATATTTTAACATTTTAAAAAACGGCTTATTGCCCTCATATTAAAACCTTATGTTAAATACTTGATTATAGGTTCTAAAGGACCGGCTTCAAATTTGGCTATTCACCATAAGAAGTATGATCCAGAAGAGGATAAACGCTTCTTATGAGCTAACTAAAGGTGAGCTGAAATCATCTCTTACAAAAAACAGATGGTTAAAGGCCATTTCACACCGCCTACCGCTACCGCTGGGCGAACTTTGGAAAGATCGCTCACCGTGTTGTCAGATGGGACAGTTCATACCGGACTACCGCTCCTCGAGCGATATTCCACCGCTACCGACGCGGTAGTTTTGGCTCGCGCATGTGCAGAACGTCAAACCAGGGTCGTCTGCAACCCTGTAGTCGATGAAACTCCCGCCTCCCGCGCGGACGCGGTAGTTTTGGTGTGAAATGGCTCACGGAAACTTCCGCGACGGAGGCGGTAGCGGTAGCCGGTGTGAAACGGCCTTAATACCAGTTTTGTGTGAATATTTGACTTAAAAAACCAGTCAAGTTTTTCATAAATTTTTGCTGGTTTTAAATGATCAAGATGTTTAAAATATCCTACCATGAGACCCACCATTTACCCAATGAGAATTTTTGTCAAATAAACGTAAAAGATATTACAAGTGAGATGTTGTTATAGTTAAGGCTACAGTAGAGTCTCACAACTCCGAACTGAATTTTCGGTTTCAGCGAGACTTTTGGAATTATCTGTATTACTCGCGCATTTTACTCAATTAGGATTTTTAATATTGACATGCAGATTGAACATAGTGATGAAATATAGTCAATGACAATCAAACGATTGAAAAACAGTCATACCAGAGGCAGAATAGTATTTAATGACTGTAACTTCCATGTAATATCGTCAAGTGGGGTTAATTTAGTGTTTTTTAATGGAATTTGCTTGGATTGGGTAGATTTTTGGATTAGTGGGGTTTGGGATAGCTGGGCTCTTTCGTATTAAGATTGTTTCCAATACGCTGAGACCACCAAAATGTCTTAAAATGTTCCTGGATACTGTCTCATCTCTATAACCTAATGACTTACCGGAGTGGTGCCATTAGAGTATTTTTTGTTTTTACGAAAGAGCATGTAATTTTTTCTCAGCATCCTTCATTTATTTTCTGAATGTGACAATAGACTTAATTATTTCCTTTTGATCACCAAATATATATCTTATAGGGTCATCATCGGCATTGTGAAGCAAATGTTTTAAATCTTTATTTTAACTCGGTGCCACTATAGTTTTTATGTATTTATTGTTTTTTTGGAGATTTTAAAGAGGGATCATTCTTTACTTACAAAAAATTATAGCTTGTTGATGCTCCAAATACAACTTATGGAGGTGATCAATCTTACCTATTATTACTAGCAGTGGGTAAGGAGTGATTAAAGAATAATTATATTTTTAAAAAAATTTCCGATTTGCAATATCTAACAATTACAATGGAAATTTTTTTCCCATGAACTACATCAACAAATTGTTATTACAGATGAGTTAAACCTAGCGGTGAAGAAAGCTGGACTGGTCGAGCAGAGTTTGAGCAACTTTCTAGCAACAGGGAACGTGAAAAGCTCTTCGGGACTGGGATTGATGCAGGACAAAGGGCTGACGATCGTGGCCGAGAACATCAACCGGATGCGGTACATGTCGCACTTCCGAGCGGTGCACCGAGGGTCGTTCTTCCAGGAAATGCGGACAACGGAGGCACGACAACTGCTGCCGGACGCGTGGGGCTTCATCTGCCCCGTCCACACCCCCGACGGATCACCCTGCGGCCTGCTCAACCATCTCACCAAACACTGTCAGGTGCGGTAAAGTCTCCCACTTAACACTAAATTGTTCATTTCCATTACCTTTCACCAACCGTGACTGTCAAAATTTTTTGCAATAAATTTTTGAGCACCCTGATGGACCAGAATCCTGGGAAAATAGGGAATTGTATGGGAATTTTTTATGGGTGTAAAAATACTTGGAGTTTCCAAATAAACTTATGATTTTTTTAATTTTTACCTAAGAATTGGAATTAGCTGTAGCTCATGTCGCCGATCCTAGGCGCTCTTCATCGCCAATATTACACCTTGAATGGCTGTTTTTTCACTCTTATCTGCCAATCTGAGGCGAGCGTCTCCTCTTTTCTGAAGTGCTCGTGTCCACCGATGTCTACAAATTGGAGACTCAATTCTGCCAATCGCGGCGCTTACCTCCGCCCTTGAGCCTGATTAATAGTAAAAACTATATTCATGAAATAGTACAGAGTGGCGCACAAAGGATAGTCAGATTTTACTTGCTTATTAGAAGTGTTGGGTAGGGAGGGGTGACATCCACCAGCCGTCTTTACGTCGACCATTTTAGCCAGTTTACCGTGAGATAGCACATTGGGCAGTTGTTCTAGACCAACATGTTTTCACCAAGGAGCATTTTTTTTTTTTAGAACTAATATTTTTTCAGTACCGTAGTGTGGTTGTTTGGTAACACTTTAATGTTGTAAGAGATGTACAAATCCCTGATTAAAGATCGATAATGCGATGGGTCCGATTGTGCATTTCGGACTGCAGGGTAAATGACGAGTAGTAAAATATACCAAGCGTCCAATTTTAATGGTCAAGTCAGAAAACCTTAAAAAAAGTGAAAAGCCAACGGGAATCAGTGCTCTAGACTCCCCGATGTGGCTCTGTGACACTTCACTATACGGTGTGCTTCAACTTTAGGAATTAGAATTGTGTAAAAGACAGTCCATTTATTGTCAGTTTTAACATTATTAAATTGGCTTAAATTGGGAAAACTATGAAACACAGAAATGTAATTAAATCAAAATCATTTTGAAAAGCACTAAAGTGAGAATCATTTCAAATTTGACCATTCTTTTTGTGTCTCGCTGTATGAACTGAATTGAACTATTACAATAGCCACAATTAGTGAGACAACCAGCGAGAAAAATGGTAATCATCGATGGGAAAATATGGGAAATTAGCTCGAAGTAAATGTTGATGTTGTGGAATGAGCTAAGACTTTATTTTTAAAATGTATACAATATTGAAAAGTATTTTTTCACTTTGTTTGTCTCTTATTGCGCAGGTGACCAAGCCTGTGGATCCCGAGGTGTACTTGGGACTGCCGCAGGTGTTGGCTGCCCTGGGACTGCAGCCACTGGACCGGGACCTCGGCGTGCCAGCCGCGGCTTGCTACGTCGTCTCCCTGGACGGTCGCGTTGTGGGCCGCGTGCCTCACGCCTCGGCCGCTAGGTTTGTTGAGAAGCTGCGCACGCTCAAGATACAGGGAGTCAAGGTAATGGCAGTGACAGTTCTAGGCTCAAATTAGGTCTAATCGATGTTTTAGGCTGTTGTTGAAATAGTTTTACAAGAGGCAAAGAGAATGATATGTTTTTTTTTTTTAATTATTATTAAAGGTTTCCTTCCACTAAGAAAGTAGTTTTAGAAACATAAATTAGGTTTACCTTTCCGAAAATGGAGAGTTCCTTTTAATGGAATAGTACTTAAATATTTTAGCGAATATACCATAACTTTTATCATTTGGGGTTTAAATTGACCACTTGACCAGAATCTTCTGTATTTGTATTTTATATATGATTTTGTTAGACTTGTCACAATTTCTTCAATACTTTTCAATTAATTCTATAATTTTGTAATAATAATATTTTTAATATGTTATACTTAATAAAATGATTACACATTGTGCATTTCCTACGGTCTTGGAAAATCCGCTACCTTATTTCCTCCTCTCTGCCTCCCTCTTCTCTTTTTAGATAAAACGACACAATTAAATAAAAGAAATGTATTTTGTAATGAGAAAAGCATTGAATGTTAATCAATTTTTACTTTGCTACATATGTAATTCCTTTAAAAAAAATAACTATTGCTGTAAATGTTGCATGAACCTTTTTAGTCTCTATTACTTGAAAAGAACATGCTGTTAATGATCCTAACAAACAGTTCAACTGGTTTTTACAGTCAGAAAGCTACAGTCTTGGAAGCATCGCCATTACACTAAATATATCCATTGTATCCTTAGAGCAGGAAACTTATTTTTGCAGACCAAAGATACTTATTCAGTATGTGGATGGATGCAATGAAAAAATTCAATATCATAGTAAACTTTTCCAAATCACAGGTCCGCTATAAACAGCAGGTAAAGTAATAATAAGCAAATGTTTTGCCAGTTTTCACAACATTGAAGCAAAAAAGAGATTTGTCTGCAAACAGGTGCCAAACACGATGGAGATAGCGTTTGTGAAGGAAGGAGGCAACCAGTTCCCTGGCATCTTCCTGTTCACGGGCCCCGCCCGCATGGTGCGCCCCGTCTACAACCTGGCTGCCAGACAGGTTGAGCTGATCGGCACTTTTGAACAAGTGTACCTGGACATCTGCATCACGCAGAAGGAAGCTTATCCTGGCGTTAGTATTCAGCAGTTCTCCTTCCATTACTTCTCCAAAATGCTTATTCTAAGTTCCCTTGCTGTTTGTATTTAATTATGTGCCTTATTAGATCTAAGTTCGTAAACAGTATATTGGTATAGTAAATATATGAAAACTTCAAAAGTATTCCCAAAAACCTCCTGTAGCAATATGAGAACTGCTTGTTTCTGGAAATAGTAATTGAAAAATTACTAAGTACTATCAATGATTTGTGGTTTTACAACCTCTTTAAGGTAACAAAAATTTAATCGAATGGGAAAAGTAGGTATTTAATGGAGTTTTTGTCTAAAAATCATTTTAGGTTATCATACATATAGCATTAGGATTGGATATTTCAGAGGAGAAAAAAGATTAAACACAGCTGACTTATCTTGAAATTTGATGATGACCTGGACAGCAATACTAATGATAATAATCATTACTTATTTATTTATTAACTATTTGCGTTTAAAAACTGAATCCTATTTTTCCTGTTTTTAACTTTGTATTTTATTAGTTGTGTATTATATTGAAGGAATATCAGTTTATTCAGTGATTGTACTCCAGGTTACCACCCACCAAGAGTTGTCCAAAGACAGTTTCCTGAGCAACTTGGCTTGCTTGATACCGATGCCCGATTGTAATCAGAGTCCGCGCAACATGTACCAGTGTCAGGTAAACAGAAAATCTTTAGGCATCACTACATAAAAAATTAGATTTTTCTCCCTGGAGTTTATTCAAAATTTTGTATAGAATGACATTTATACAATAATAGTTTTAAACATCTATTACTTAGACTTTAATCCAAAGCTAATTGGTGGCTAATCTCATTTAAGTTCAGTGACAGCATTTCTTGTTCATGATAACCCCCAGAGTAAACTAAAGTCAAGAAGGTTGTGTCCATTTTTTGGATTCACACACAGAGCTGTGAAAGTTTTCACACAGACCAGTATTTATGTTTTAATTAAATTGTTGTATTGACTTAAAATTTAAAACTCATTGAGTGAGTTGCTGATTTCTAAGTACCATAATTTTTAATAAAGTTATACTGTACCAGAAATAGGCTGATATGTATAAGCTTGTTAAAACCGAATTATATATTTTTTCAATTGCAGATTTTAATTTAAGTAATTAAAAACGCTAGTTTTTTATTCCTGAACTTAGGGGATTTTGTTCAGATGGGCAAACAAACGATGGGCACAGCATGTCACACGTGGGGTGTCCAAAGTGAGACCAAACTGTACAGGCTGCAGACTCCCGCCACTCCCCTGTTCAGGCCCATCCACTACGATGTCGTCGGGTTAGACGACTTTGCAATGGGCACTAATGCCATCGTCGCTGTCATATCCTACACAGTAAGTGGAATCGCTTATATAATTGCATACAAAATTATACCGGTATTTACTCTGTAAAAAGGTACTTTTGGTATATTTTTACCGTCAAAAGTCGTAACTGCTTAGGAAAAATAAAAGTAGTTTTCAATGATCTTAAGACAGTGTATTGCTCTGGTAATAATCACAGGTTAGTCAATAGTGAGTTTTTTAATAGTGATGGTTTAATAAGATCAAAGAAAGCCGAGGTCAAACCTGTTTTACCCAGCCAGTCTAGGAAAGAAGCAATTCTATTTTAAAATTAAATGTGTTTCTATTGCTAAACTCCCATATTGCAATTTCCCATCTGAGCTACTGGTATTAGCTATTGGTATTAGTTGGTATTAGCTATTGGTATTGGTTGGGCTACGGTTGGCACTACTGGGGCGGTAGCGGTCGGTAGAGGTCTTCGCTTGCTCCGGTTTTAAAAGATTTATGTTCGTATATTAGTGACTCAGGACTCTTATCATTAGTGATAATAAGCAAGTTAATGTCCCGAGTGTAGTTTAGAACTTGGACCGCAGCAGTAAACATCGCCGTAGCGTAGTTATCGTAGTTTGTGTTCGGCGGTTGAGACAACGTGGTTTCGGTGTCCGGTTGTGACGGGTCGGTTGTGCTTGAGCCAGTCAGTGTGGTGTGGATAATTTTAAAATTCAGACAGTCTTCCGTTTTCTATGCCTGAGAGTACAATTAAAGATTTTTTTACGCCAAACAACTTAAAAAGACATAAACCGCATAGGTCCCCCGGCAGCGGCAGTTCGGAAGAAGACGGACGTGTGATGATGGGCAGTGACAAAGTGGGCGACCTGACGCTGGACCAGCTCATGGCAGGTTTTAATAAACTACTAGATGATAAGCTTTCAAACTTAGCCACTAAAGACGATCTATCTAGTGTCAGTGGAAAATTAACTAGCCTAACTGAGGAAAATAGGCAGCTGAAGCTAGAAATAACTAACCTAAAAATTCAGGAGGAAGTCATAATGTCTAAGCTTTTAGACCTAGAAGGTCGTTCTAGAAGAAACAATCTTATTTTTCGTGGGCTTCACTGGAGTGGGAATAGACCTGACTGTAAGCATATAGTTTCTAGATTTCTCAGACAAGTTCTCAAGGATGATGGCAAGATAGTAATAAATAGAGCTCACACTCTTGGCAGGGACCATAAAGCTATAATTGCACACATACCGTATGACCCGGACATTGATTATATCATGAGACACTCGAGGGAGTTAAAGGGGACAGGCATTACTGTACACCGTGATTTTCCGAAGGAGGTGCGAGCCAAGCGCACGATTTTGTCGTCTATAAGGAAGGAGATTGAGCGCGTCGCTGGCCAGCAGCTGAGAATCCCGCTGATACACGACCATCTGTTTGTAAAAGGCTGCAGAATGACATGGGAATCTGGGAAACTAATGGCAGGAAAGTTGGATGGAGCAGAGAAGCTAAAAGAAATGTTTCGCCATGATTTCTCAACCTTCCTGGGCGGATTCAAGCAGCAGACATCACAGAGGCCTGACGAGACGACCCACTCGCCGATCCTAGAGCAGTTCAACACTTCCGGGGCGTCGCAGTCGCCAAGGTTATCCCAGGTCCAAGAGACGGACGATATCGATAACGCAGCATCCCAGGCCGAGGCGTGAGAGGGAGCCGCCAATCCAACCAGAGACAATCAGCATCCGGACGGAGGGAAAGAAGAAGTACAAAGACTATTAGCATGTAATTTAAAAATTTTTGTTTATAACTGTTGTGGATTGAAAGCCAAGGTTAGTGATTCTTCTTTTTTAGAGTTATTGAGAGATTATGATTTAGTTATTTTGTTAGAGACCTTTATTCAAGAGCAGGATAAAAATATTGTTATTAATAAATTACAGGATTTTAACTTAAGCTTTAGTTTTGCAACTAGAAACTTTGTCCATGGCAGAAGTATAGGTGGTGAAATTGTAGCCATAAACCTAGATTCACCCTTTGCCAAGAATCTTAATATTTTGAGAACAGAAAATTTTACTATTATTCAAGTAGTTATTAGTAATGGTAAAGAAAAAATAACAATTTTGCCTGTTTATTTTAATTTTAACAATTGGGAGAATAATTTTGGAGAACTGGAGTCGCTTTTAATTGAAAACTGTTTCCCAAATTTAATTATTTTAGGAGATTTGAATGGGCGCTTAGGAAATGAGCAAAATTTTTCGGAAGTTTTCATGGAAAATTTAAATAAAAATTTCAGTAGTCAGAGGAATTCAAAAGACCTAGTTGTAAATACGAGAGGGAGAAAAGTTTTAGAGTTATTTAACAATCATGGTTTAGTAATCTTAAATGGTAGGGCTCCAGGTGATCCTCATGGTGAATTTACATTTATAGGGCCGATGGGCACATCGGTCATTGACTTTGCAGCGGCTTCAGTCACCTGCCTACAACGAATGTGTGATCTTAAGGTACTAACATTCCCCGGCTCCGACCATTTACCGCTAGAAGTTGTTATCAGTGCTGGCGGCCCTGTTTCCGGGGTTGGGGAGGGGGGAGATGTTGCCACCTTGCAGCTGCTTCCGAAACTGAAGTGGGGGAAAGCGGATGAATTAAATTATAAGAATCGTGTTTTAGACAACATTGAACATTTTGAACATTCAAACGACTCTCAGAAAAATATAGACGAAATAATTAAATGTATTCAGCTCTCAGCCTCACAACGCATTTTTTGTCAGAAAGCAACCTTGGTTTGATTACGAATGCTTGGGGGTGAGAAGGCGAATTTTTAAATTATTAAATTTGTTTCGCAAGACTAATTCGGATTTGATTAGAACAAAATACTTATCAGAGAAGAATAAATTGGTAGAACATTTTAGGAATTTGCTAAACCCACCGCTTCTGGCAGGAAGTATAAGTTACGCAATGCCACTGATAAGGAATGAAAGATTAGATTGTGATTTTGAGATATCTGAGTTGTACGCGGTTTTAAAAAGTGTCAAAGCTGATAAAGCCCCAGGCCCTGACCGAGTGCCATATGAATTCTACAAGCATGCTCCAAATGCATTTTTATGTAATTTATTAATCATTTTTAACAACATATACAAAAGTGGGAAAGTACCGGATAGCTTTAAAAGATCAATAATTTTTCCTTTACATAAAAAGGGGGATATAAATTCAGTTGAGAACTATAGAGGTTTGTCTTTTATTGATTGTATAGGGAAAATTTTTATAGCTTTATTAAATAACAGAGTTAAAAATTGGGTGGATTCAAATTCAATAATGACAGAGTTTCAAGCAGGATTTCGTAGTGGTTATTCAACTGTAGATAACATATTTAATTTATCTTGCATGATAAAGTTAAGGTTGTCGTCGAAAGGTGGCAGACTGTACGCATTTTTTGTAGACTTCAAATCAGCATTTGATACAATTGAACGCAGAGCTCTAATTTTTAAGTTATCGTGCTTGGGAGTTTCAACAAAAATGACCTCTGTTTTACAAGATTATTATTCTGGCACATCCGCAGGAGTGTGGTGTAAAGACGGGGTTACGGAGAGTTTTCACACTACCGTAGGCTTGCGCCAAGGCTGTATCAGTAGTCCTACAACGTTTTCTTTGTTTGTTAACGACCTGCCAGGGGCGTTGGGAGGGGGCTGTAATTTTGAGGGTAACAAAATCAACATTCTGATGTACGCTGACGACATAATTTTGCTGGCCCCTACAGCTACAGTTTTGCAACACATGATAACGAATTTAGAAAAGTATTGTGAAACCTGGAATTTGCATGTAAATTTAAACAAATCTAAAGTAATGGTTTTTAGAAATGGTGGAAAGCTGCGAGGTGGTGACAAATGGTGGTATAAAGGGGAGAGAATTGAGGTGGTAAACAGTTACAAATATTTAGGAGTGACTTTTACAAGTAATTTATCATGGAACGTTCATTTAAAAGAAAAATCTAGTACCGCAAAATTTGCTTTAAATTCTGTATGGGAAAATTTGATGAAGAACAGGGAAATTAACATAAGTAGCAAATTCAAATGTTTCGATTCAGTAATAAAATCAGTTGTTTGTTATGGAGCCGAGGTTTGGGGGAATGTGGAAAGTGAGTACGTGGAATCTGTTTTAAAACTATTTGTAAAAAAGTTATTTAAGTTGCCATACAACACACCAAATTATGTTTTGCATTTAGAAACCGGGCTTGAAAAACTATTTTTCCATACTATCAGTTTAAATTTAAATTACATAGTTAAAATTTTGTCTTTGCCAAACTATCGATTGCCGAATGTGCTAGCTAAACAAGTAATACGAAAAAACATATTCTGGAGTCATGATTGGAAAATCCTTGCGAGCAAATTTAACGAAAATATAAATTTTGAATCAGATGATGTAAATGGAGTAGCTGTGCAATTAGCGAAGGTTTTAGAGGGGGCTAAAACATTGTTTTGGGCTGAGTGTGTAGGTAGGGCTCGCACGTCCTTGTATCACCGGCAGCTGCTTACCCTTGACCTTGACCTCGGCGACAGGAGTCCGCTGCACGATAGCGATATCAACGTTATCTCTTGGGCCATTAAAGCTCGAGCTGAGCTGATCAACTTAAATTTCAAACCATGGCTTGATAGAAATTATACATGCTCTATGTGCAATTTAAACGAAAATGAAACAACTTACCACTTTATAGCTATATGTCCGGCTTATATACATTTAAGAAATATATTTTTTGGAAAAAGGTCCTTAAGTGAAATAGAATATATTGATTATTTGAATGGAAGGAATTGGCGGTTGTTATCTAAATATATTAGAACTGCATGGGAATATAGGTGGGGTTTTATACAGGAATTTAACTTTGGCTAGATTTAAAATTACTCAAATCAGTTCTCCTTTTTTCCAAATTAAAAAAATAAGTAATGAATAAAAACATTTTGTGTATTTCATTTAATTCTATATTGATATTGTAATTTGGACAACTGCAAACATAAAAAGACTTTAACTTATTATTTTTTTAATATTTATTTTTACACATTTATATTGTTCTGTTTTTGCTTATCATAGCTTCCAAAGCGACTGCATGTCTTTATCCTAGAAAGGACATTTTGTTAACTATTTTTTGTGCCAACCACAACAGACGGTTAATAAATAACCATTGTTGTAATGTACATGTAGGCTAATTGATATAATTTTGTAATCATGTTTGATTGAAAATAAAGCATGTTTTTCTTCTTCTTCTTCTTCTTCTTCTATTGGTTGGGCTACTGAGCTATTGGTATTAGTTTGCCTAAGTGTAAAAAATTGAGATGTGTCTTGAACTTAACTTTTTGTAAACTGTATTTGTGTAAATCTTTTTTGTTTTGTTTTAGGGCTATGATATGGAGGATGCAATGATTATCAACAAGGCATCTCTTGAGAGAGGGTTCGCTCATGGCTCAATCCTAAAATCAGAGTTCATTGATCTGCAGTCTGTGAGTATCTTGTGTATCTATGGATTTATACTTTAACTACAGGTCATACATTTTGATGTATTTCTTTTTTGTTATTAAAGGCCTTTGCATCTCTGAGTTGAATTATTATTTTTTTTAGTATGATAATTTTGGATTAACAAAGATTGTTTTCTATGGATTATTCCTCTAAAATACCTTACTTAATTTCTGAAAAATTCTAGTAAATCCTACAAACTCAACTCCTGATAAATGGATACTCTGTATACTGGTAACTCAATATATCCGAACGCGCATAAGTCAGTATTTGACCAAATGTAAGAACAATAGCTATTACAGCCGTTTTATCTTTTGTTATGACTGTCGTTGAAGGACAATATTTAAATGTTTAACAGATATTTGTGTCAATTAACGTTGTTAATTCACCCGTGACCTATTTTCTTTAGTGTGATCGTCCTTAAGAAGAGATGTTAGAACATGACATGACATGGTTGTATAAATGGCAGAAGTAATATCAGGTCCACAAAAATCGACTTTCGTTTACCTCGACTGTGCCTAGGTCCACATTGCCTATAGTGTTCGAGGTTATATTGTATGTTGGAAGAAATATAACCTGAGTACACTTGAATACAATTTTCAATCAGAAACAATATTGGTTTTTTGTGTGATCTACACTATCTTGCATATTAAAAATTAGGTTTAGTACTTGTTTTTAAAATAAATATCATGTTTCAGGCAACCTCATATTTCGGCTTAGACCCTGGGAAACCCGAACTGACAAAGTATTTGGGATCAGATGGTTTACCTGCCCCTGGCACAATAGTAAACAACAAGGACCCATACTACTGGTAAGCGGCTTGCCAACTTTTACACCACATTTTTTCGGTCATGTAAAATTTTTACAGATTTAACCTGTTTGTAAATTATTCATTATGTGATTTTCTCTTGCATTAGTTGGTTCTTCAATCCCAATTAGAAACAAAATTTTAGATCCAACATAACTATTTACTATGCAACAATTGTTCATACTTTCCTTTTTCTAAGACATTTATTTGTCTTAGTTTAACTTAAGACTGATTAATGCAAGGGAGGGAAAGCATAACCAGTTTAAATAAAGTGGTAAATCCTCTCTGTCTAAACTTGATTTTTTTTCAAGATTTTATAATGTGAATTTTTTATGCAATCCGATGTTTATTCCTGTAAGTTTGTGGAAATTAAGAAATTTTCTATTTGATTTGTACCTACTACGTAAATGAAATTTTAACAACTCTTATGAACCATTAAGTTTATCTGACAGTGTAAACTGTTTGATAAAAAAAGCTACTAAAAAGGAGCTCAAGAGACTCCTTCACCTTTGGACTATTGGTGTAAACTTATGGCTTTGGGGCAAAACATAGTATTGCATTCCTCTTTTTCAGACGCCCTTTTCCAACTGATTTTCTTTAAACTTGGTTAAAAACTTTAAACTTGAGTGCCGTTAAAAAACGGCAATAATAAATTAAAATAAATAAAAATAAATTTTCCACTCATGGCTCAAAGGCCTTCATAATACAAGCATTGCATTTAATTCTTTTACAAAAGTGACAAAGATTCTTAATGGATTGTTTTTGCTGCAGCTACTTCAACGCTCTGGACGCCTCCTACAAAGTGGGCACGTACTCGGGCAAGGACCCGATAGTGGTGGACAACGTGAGACTGTGCAGCGCTCTGCCGGCGTCCACCGACCCTCCCGTCAGGGCCTGCATCACCTTCAGGGTCCCTGTGAGTACTCGAGTACTGACACTGCGGCACATTGACTCATACTAAAGTCTGTTCAAAATTAACGTGCAATCAAATCGCCGATATCAATTTCCCCAATTTATCCCATTCCTCCCACTGTCAAGGATCCAGTCAGTGACATTCACTGAATATTTCTACAGATACTGAATATACACAGCTGGGTGTATTCTTCATCATGAAGAAGACCATACAGCTGTTTAATGTCTCATGTCATTTTATGCCATGGTTTTGCTATTTTGTAAATAAATATGGTTGTTTTGATGTTTGAAATGTAAAAAGAAGCTTGTAATGGTAATTGGGAAAGTAACACAACATTAGCCCCATTATCTTCTATGAACTTTAAGTGGGGAAAAGAAATAGGGGAATTTAGGGCTGTAAGGAGGAAATTTTTCCTATAGTGGGAAATAAAGTTATTGATCGAACATTAATTTTTGAACAGCTTTTAGACTGCCAGCCGAATGCTAAAATCTCTTTAAAAAGTATGCAGTACAATCTGGTGGTGCCTCAGTTACAACCATTTAAAAAGTATAGGTTTCTTTGTTACTCACATTTAGCTTTGTCCCTTCGGCCTCCTTTAGCAACCTTATTAAATTACATTCATAAACTTTGGTAAAAGCAGGTTTATGTCTACTTCTTAAACCCTATTCCAAAGTGAAAAAAGCCTAACAAGCTAAGAAAGAGCTGTGTGAAAAGTAAAATGAATTTTTTTTTTTATTTGGTCTTGCCACGACAGAAGACTGCTTATAAAGGCACTACTTATGTCTGCCTATCCTATTTTGGTTAACTGATTCATTAGATTGGTACTATAATAATAATGAGTTTACAGGTAGTGTTCCGAGTTGAGTTTTGCACTTGGCCTAATGCATGAGAGTTTTAACTAACTTTCTATTATTCATTACCTTTTACTTTTCGACATTTTTTCACTTTTGAGTGTTCTTTGTTTATGCTTTGTTGGCTTTATTAAACTCACATATTTTGTTAAACTTTATGAAAGCAAGCATGACCCACAATATTTTTTGTTGTAACCTTTTTTGGAATTTGAACATTGTTTTATGTTTTTTTATAATAATCTTCCCCTATTCTAGGAGGCAAGCGATAAATAAAATCCCTTAATATTTTTATTACAAAGCACTTGTTTATTAATAATCAAAGTCCTATATCTTTGTATCAACAATTATGAACTGTATTTTCTAATTGAAAATGCAATTACACTCCAAATGCTTGTTAAAGACAAATTTTGAGAAAAGTTCTCTTTAAGACCTGAAATTGAAGCATTACTCAGTCTATTTGATTAAAATTTTTATTTAAACTTATGATCAATCTAAAGTTGACTTTAAATGACCAGCACAGTGGGTTATCACAGTATAAAGCGGTGATTGCTATGTGTGTTTGTTGTAGAGGAACCCCTCTGTCGGAGATAAGTTCGCCAGTAGGGCAGGCCAGAAGGGCATATGCAGTCACAAGTGGCCCGCAGAAGATTTGCCCTTCACTGAGAGCGGTCTGGTGCCCGATATCGTCTTCAATCCCCACGGTTTCCCCTCCCGGATGACTATAGGTACAGTAGGTCTAAACTCTTAAACTACTGTGGGAGGGAATATTATTGTGTTTAAATTGTTAAAGTGTGAAGTTTAATCATTGACACTATATGACTACTCATCCGATGCATTCCTATGATAACAAAATTTTGATTTACCTTTCATGTCGCTTGTAGTTCATGTTTGCTGCAAGAGATCTCATTATCTCAAATAGATTAAAAAACGGCTAATGTTTAAGTATATTCCAGTAGTGTACATGGCAAATGCTTCAACACAAGACATCAGATGAAAATCAAATGTTAATTATTAAAACTGTTTTAATATCACCATTAATATGAGTGTCCAACATGACATATCTCAGTTTGCAAACTACCACTTTTTCCTGAATTTCGGTTCAATTGGATGGCGGAGGGCCCGGTCAAATCTTATCCCTGGGGCCCCGCTTGGCTCTGGAGACTTGAAATAAGTTTGCATGACCCTAATATTTTTTAGTATCTGTAAAATTGAAAAGACTACCTCAATAGTAACATGTCTATGGATAGTAGGCCTCTGCCTCAAACGTTGCAAAAGTCAATCATATTTATATTTGTTTTAGTAAACTTTTATAATATAACTCAACACTGTTAAAATAATGTTTGCAAATTCAGTAGAGTTGTGCTAATCAAGACTGAACCCTGTTGGGTCTAGGGAATTTTCAGAATTAGCAGAATTAATAATGTAAGATATAGAGGTCTGCGGGTAGTGATTTTTCAAGTCGGGTCGGTTTCGGGTCGGGTAGTAGATTAACATCAATATTCGGGTCGGGTCGGGTTTGAACATTATAAGTTAAAGAAAAATTCGGGTCGGGTTCGGGTTCGGGTGTGTGAGTTAAAAAAATCTCGGGTCGGTTCGGGTAGCCTTAAAAAAACTCGGGTCGGGCTCGGGTATTGTAAGTTGAATGAAACTTCGGGTCGGCTTCGCTATTATTTGTAAAAAAATGTCTAGGCCTAAGTTATTTCATTTTAAAATAATTATTGATGTGCCTACTAAGCTTAAGTATAGTATTAATAAATACAAATCAAAAACCTTCCACCTACTAAGTTAGGCCTAGACCTAACAAAAGTTAAAAAACTATAATGTATTTTATTCTAGTATAAAAAGTTAAAAATTCTCCTGAGCCAATAACCTATCAAGCTAAGGGTTCCTTTAGTCCTAAGTTACTTTACCCAATGTTAACTTTTTCAACAAACATGACAAATATACAAATTATATTGTACACTGTTAAAACTAAACAAAAACCACTTTTATAAATGTCAAAATACCCTAGATGTGAATTATCATACCGTAGCCTATTTTTCTGTAGGCCTAATAATACACAAAGTCATTTTATTATGAAAAGATTATGTGATTATACTCAAACTTGGCCTTTCAATCAATATTGTCATATCCTATTTTCAAAACAGACTTAAAATAATTGCATTTCATTTCTGTTGGATTACTTTCGGCAAATTTGTTTCTTTGCTTGAGTGATTCCAAATAGCAGATGAATGCCCATCCACGACATTTTACACTTCCCAAATCTTTGGTTTCACTAGTAGGACTGTTAGTGGATACACTGACATTAGCATTCTCATATTTATTTCATATTTATTTTTCACATCAGGAAAAATTCAACATCACTTAAAAGTAAAACAAATGCGAATTGAATAAACAAGAACGAGAGGAAAACCATCTATCATATCATCAATGCAGACGACGGATCGCGCCATACCATACGACAAACATGGAGTACCGTAACTGTAAAACTACATAGAGAATGAAGAAATCTGTCTATGAAGTATCCAACCATTGACTATGGATACCCAACTGTTACATTATCCAAGAAATTGTTTTCATTGGTTATCAAGAAATCTTAAATGATTTGACAATTTGCAAGATGGAATGAGAAATAATTCGGCAATAAAACCAATTATACCGAATATTCATATATTGATTATATTTCGTAAAAATATATACACTGATGAATTTTGTATTGTAAAAATAATGTAAACACTAATCTGTAGAGATTATTTACTTTTAAAAACATTTTGCTCTTGCTATTTACCGGTTATCGTGTAAATAGTACCAATGCCACTGCTACCTTGATTTCGGTTTGTACAGTTGGTGACGATATTCATCGCGGCTATTCATCTGTGGCTAAGCCACAGTCTATCTTTCTGGCCTAAGAGTGTGAGTTAGTCACGACACTGAGCAGTTCCTTTAGGTTAGAGTGAGAAAAGTATGCTAGCGCTACTGGTGTCTAGGCTTGCAACATATGATTTAATGTTGTTTAAACTATTTTTTGGGCATAAAATAGTACTGTACTAAGGAATACAAATGTTCCTACGTCAAATACGATCTTTCATGATCAAAATGTTATTTGTTTTAAATTGAACATGAAATATGGCGCACCAAATTTAAATTATCATCAAAACAAAATTGCTTACGTTTCTAGGCACCAGAGACCGCTAGCTTCTTTCAGAAGCCACATTTTCATGTGTGAGTGTCGCGAATAGTGAGCTAAGGTATTTCCAGTTCATCCACATCCACCTCAGTAATGACTGGCAGTTATGACCACTAGTCTAAAATAGTGTGTAGAACGATGCCCATTTATTCCGTGAACGTTGTATGTAATTCACAAATTTTGGCTGTAAAATAGTTTTAAAACCCGGGTTTGTTTTTAATGTCCTGTCGGGTACCTACAACCCGATTTAATTCGGGCATTAGGTACCCGCCCGACCCGGCTTAAAATAAAAGCCCGCCCGAATAAAGCCCGTGACGTGTCAAACCCGCCCGACCACTCGGGTTCACGCTAATACCCGGAGTTACCCGAATTTTCGGGTACCCGCAGACCTCTAGTAAGATATTTACTCATCTACTTGTGTTGTTTACACAAACAGAACACATGATATTGGATCTCACTAACGAGTGGACTGATTAAAGTGTTTACTTGTAATGTAAGTGTGTTAAATAACAAAAATACCAATGGAACATTATAATAAAGCTGGTTGACAATGATTGAACCATTAACCATGAAATTTAATAACTATAAATTCCATGTAATATTATTAGTTGGAATTTTCCACATTTTTAAGAATAAAAAATAACAAGTATTTTTTTACAAACTATGGATTAAGCAGATTTTTGAAATGGCAGGACTCTATTGTACTTTATATACTCCATAAGCTATGAATGACACCTGTTCACAGCCATGATGATCGAGTGCATGGCCGGCAAGTCGGCCGCAGTCCACGGCCTCGTCCACGACGCATCTCCTTTCCAGTTCTCCGAAGAAGACACGGCCATCGACTACTTCGGCCGACTGCTGCAGGCTGGCGGCTACAACTACTATGGCACAGAGCGTATGTACAGCGGCGTTGACGGCCGCGAGATGACCGCGTCCATATTCTTCGGAGTTGTACACTACCAGCGGCTCAGGCACATGGTTTCCGACAAGTGGCAGGTTGGAGTTTTAAGCTATCAAGTCCGGTTTTATAACCCAAATAATTTAGATATCAGGTTAAGATCAGCTTGTAAAATATTTTTTAAAACTATGTTAAGGTTTCTTTGCCCAAGAATTTGTCACTTTCAGAATTTTTTTTTTTTTTGAATTTGAATTTTCTTTTGAATTTTCTTTTTTTTTTTTGAATTTGTCAATTTTCAGAATAAAGGAGTCCTACCAAATTTAAAGGGTAGACAAAATAGGAGAAAGGATTCAGCTAGCTTACCTGAGAAGATTGTGTTCAGGCAGCATATAGATACACATAATATGCTGACACATAATATATAGATACACATAATACACATAATAGATACATAGATGCACATAATATATTTCGTCCCTATGGATTCAGATTCAGAATTTCTTTATTCACAGCATTACAAAGTAAATACATAGAATAGCGTCACACATTAGTAATAACTAATATTACTTATTGTATTTGAACTGAATAAATTTTTTTACAAACTAAATGAATTTAGAAAATTAAAGGTTTTCTTTTACAAGTTTGATATTTATGTAAAACATCCAAATAAAAATATCTAAGATACATGAAATGGTACATGATATGGATCCCTCAAGGAAATTCCGAAAAGGCGTACAAAGCTTTATTTATTAAGTATTGCTTTAGTTTGTTTTTAAAAGAATTAAATTTCTGTATACTTTTGATTTCTTTTGGCAGTTTGTTAAAAAAATGTTTCCCCATGTAACTTGTTTCTTTAGTATAGAATTCCAGGTTGTGCCGATCCATGATAATTTTATTCCTCATGTTATATTTATGGTTTGTTTTGAACAGAGTATCTTTTTCGTATTCTTTAACATATTTTATTGTTTCAAATATATATAGACTATAAACAGTAAGAATTTTAAATTGGGTAAACAGATGTTTGACTGAGTCCGTGTTTTTAAGGCCAGCCATTACTCTTTTTCCTTTTTTTTTGTTTAATTAGAATTTGATCTAGATTATGATTTGAAGTGGCTCCGTAGATACATATTCCATAGTAAATGTGAGATTGTATTAGAGCGTGATAGATTATTTTTAGTGTCTCGATGTCGCTTATTCGTGACATTTGCCAGAGAGCATAGATTCCTGAAGACATTTTACTTAAAACATTCTCGACATGTTTATTCCATGACAAATTTTTGTCTATGGTTAGTCCTAGGAATTTTGTTTCATTGTTTTTTTATATTAATATAGTCTGTTATTAATTTGAAATCTTAGGGTTAATTTAATTTTTATTTTGTGAAGTAGAAAACAATAGTATATTTGATTTCTCTGTGTTTAGTAAAAGGTTATTTTTGTCTAAAAATTGTTTTATATTGGTCAAATCAAGATTAGAACAGCATTCTATACTATCACTTGAGTCTCCTTTTATGATCAAATTGGTATCATCTGCATAAAGGCATATTGCACTAGTTTTTACTGCATTGGGAAGTCCCCCGAGATAGCATAAAAACAATAGCGGCCCCAATATCGATCCTTGAGGGACTCCATATCTTACTACTCCAGGTTTACAACAGTATTTTCTCAAGTAGTTATAACGGTAACCTTCTTCCATGTACTCGATTTCCACATACTGTTCCCTATTAGTTAGGTAGGAGGAAAACCAAGCACTTTCTTTTCCTTGTACACCTAGTGATCTTAATTTTTTGATGAGGGTGGAATGGGAAACACTATCAAAAGCCCGGGAAAGGTCTAGAAAAATTCCTACTACTTTTTCTTTATTGTCGATAGCATCAACAATGTTTTTATAAACTCCACTCCAGCAGTGACAGATGACTTCCTAGGTCTGAAACCATGTTGTTCTTTATCTAAAAGATTATTTTTTTTCTAAGTACTGTAATAGCTGTATGTAAACAATTTTTTCAAAAATTTTTGAAATAGCTGGAAGTATTGAAATTGGCCGATAACATAAAACATCCTTAGGGTCGCCTTTTTTGAAAATGGGAATTATTTTGGATATTTTTAATTTGCTCGGAAAAATACCAGATATAAGAGAAGAATTGACCAGATGGGTTAGTGGTTTTAGAACACTTGATAATGACTGTTTAATGATAGTTATGGGAATGTCATCGAAGCCAGCAGAATATTTATTTTCAAAAGCTAAAACTATTTTGGATATTTCACTTTCTGTTACCTGTTTAAAACCAAATTTTGCATCAGTTATGTTTAAAGTAAAGTTTGGTATTGTTGGTGGGATATTTGGAATAATTAAGTTATCGACTGCATTTAGAAAGAAGTTGTTAAAAGTTTCACAGATTTGAAGTGGATTTATTGAATTGAATTAACATGTCCTGGAAGTTTCAATTCAACATTGTTTCTCTGCTTTTTATCTTTACCCGTCTTTGTTTTGATTACTGACCAAGTCGTTTTTACTTTATTTTCAGAGTTTTTAATTTTGTTCTTTATTTGTTGTTTTAGAATGTTTTGTAGGGTTTGGTTTAGAAAATCTTTTCTTTCTTTTATAACTTTCTTAGTGGCTTATAACTTTCTTAATGGAGGACTTCTTCAGAATAGAAGAAAAAGAAGAGCAGTCTCTTCAGCAGTTTTCAGTTGGAGATTTAAACTGTCCCTACTCAGTGAGAGAAGTAAAAACTCTTTCTCCCTGATATTATCTGATTAGCTTTTTTAACCCCAAATAACAAGATATAATTTTGAAAAGTCAATGTGAAAAAAACATTTTGTGTGATTTCCTCCCCCCCCCCCCCCCACCACACATTCATCCCCCATTCCTTTTATATGCTTAGCTACCAAATGGCTGCATATTACTTAGAGGAAAAAACCCCTCTTTAAATTTGGATTTTTGGGGATAGTAAAAGAAATTTAAATAGTAATCCCCCTTGAGTGATACCCCATTTGAAAGAATGTAAAAAAGAAGTAGAACGGTGATGGTGAAATTTTAGTTTTTCTTAATCCAGTACAGAGTAGTAGCTTATTCATAATTTTAAATAATAAACGGCGGAGTTTTAGGTACAACTTAGTAACTTTTTCAGGTTAATTGAGAAAAACTAAAGTCAGTACATCTCTATTGGAAAAAAAAACAAATTTGCCCATATTTCTAAATTGTACAACTGATATAGCGGTTTAATAGCCCTTCCAAACGTGTTCAGGTGAGGAGCAAGGGCCCGGTAGATGTGTTGACGAGACAGCCAATCAAGGGGCGACGTCGCGGCGGTGGCGTGAGGTTCGGAGAGATGGAGCGAGACGCGCTCATATCTCACGGCGCTTCCTTCCTACTGCAGGACAGACTGTTCAACTGCTCCGACAAGTTTAGTGTGAGTACTCTACAATGACATAGCAATGCAAATGATAATATGCATTACACCACTTAAACTACTTCAGTAAAGGCTTAACAGAGTGTGAAAAATCACAAAATAAAAATGTGTTTCAAGAAAGACTTTAAAATTTTTTAAGCCATACCATAGTTTTTCTTATTTTTTTCAACTTTTCTTATTCAGATACATCTCATGTTTACACGGGGAAAACACTTCTAATATACTGTAATGTGTCTTTCTAATGTGAGTTTAGTTTAGGGTGACCAAACGTCCCGGAAAACCGGGATTGTCCCGGTTTTTGGTAATGTCATGAGATGTCCCGAAAAATTGTATCGGGACGCTCAAAAGTCCCGGAATTCTGTTTAAGGGGGAAAAAATATTGAGACATAAATATAGGGCAGATCAAATTTTGACGGATGAAACTAAATGGAAGTGGACTTGCTGGAAGCCATTGTCAAGATTCTATAATTACAAAAATGTGACTGTGGGCAATTTTTTAACTATAGCTTACTTAAGTTTCAAATAACAAAGACATGATGAAAAACGTCGGAAGCAGTGACAAATATCATTTTGCAAGGCCGATCATTACCATTTACCACCAGTGCTGAGTAATATCATAGATGAAATATACTCCAAAAAATATGGTAATATAAAACGTAGGCCTAATATTTAATCATGTGAACTCTATTATTATTTAGGTATTTTTTTAACCATAAATACCTACATTATAAAAGTCAACATTATGTAGTCATTATGTTATCAATTAAGTTATCGTAATTTATTTCTGTCATTCGATGACAAGTTAAATTTAAAAAAAATTCTACATTAAAATAGAGTACTAAGGATTTAGGATTAGGAAATTCACGAAACTTTGCTTTTGAGTGAATCTGATTAATTAACTGCAATTAAAAACATATACTATGAATCAATCAGTTATTATTCAGCCTAATTCTTATCAAGGAAACAATGGAGTAGTTGGTTGGTGAACGGCGTGGTGAGGGGGAGGGGAGAAAGGAAGCGTACATATTCGGAGCCGTCCCGGTTTCCTCCGTGAATGATTTGGTCACCCTAGTTTAGTTGTCATTGAAATTATGATGATTCAGTCTCTTAATATTTTTATATTTAAACACTTTTTATTAGCATGATACGTGTTGTTTGCAATCAGAAATAAAAAAAAGTTTATAATGCTCAAAACAAAAATATATTTACACTTATACTGCAAAGAATAAAGACGGTAAGTTTGTAAAAAGATGGTGAATGGCAATCGATTTCGACCGCCACAATGACCAAAATACCAAGGTAGACTCTTTTAGATTTTGGAAGATTTTAAAGATGAAAGAGGCTATTGTTTTGAAACGCTATAACCAGTAAAAAACTTATTTAACAATGTCCTGTACAGTTAAACCCCTTAGCTCGGACTTAGGCACTGTTGAGTTTTGTGATATTACTCCAGCCATTAACTCGATCAGTCAGAAACATCGGCCCTTAATAACGATTGTGGTCGCTATTTTTTTAATTTTATGAATGACGTAAAAAAAATTTGTAGCCTATATAATCTACTAATGGCAAGGCTTATTTTACTAGCAATTTAATACTGAAATACATAAATTTTGAAGTAAAGTGAAGTGTCTGATTTTTCGCTATTCGTACATTTACATCTCAAATTGTTATGTAATAAAAAGTTAGTTTTTTAGTTTTTATTGATCATTTTTGTCTATGTTTATATTTATGATTATGACGTATTTTTGAGAAGTATTGTTAAGTGTGACTAGTGTAAGACATGTTTGACTGAATACAGCAAAAAATAAAACACACCAAAAAGACAAGACTGAAATTGTAATTTAATACCTAATTAATAAGACTGGTATTTATCTGGTAAATTTTGCATTTTCAATGTTGTATCTCAACTTATATCACCATATCTTAGCCTATGTTTAAGAGTAATTTGTAAAAAGGTGCTTAGTATTTGTTTTTATACTGATATGTTAAAGTGTCTATAAATAAAAGTTGTTAATATCGCCTGTTATAATTATCATTTTTCATCAATTATTTGTCATAAATCAAAATTTAACAATTTTACACCTGTTTTATACCTTGTACCTGTTATGTACGAGAAAGGAAATCCTGTCTCGATTTCATCTCGAAATTTTATGAGATTTAACAATTCTGTCTCGTTTCATCTCAAACTAAAAATCCAATCTCATCCATTCCTACTTTAAATAGTCCAAAATAGCAATTATACAACACATTAGTCACACAAAATAGTCAACAACACATTTTAATAATAACCTCTTTCAAAATTTTTGTGAAAATTAACATTGATATGCAACTAGGTTGTAGTTTAAGTCAACAAATTATTTATTATTATTATAATTTTTATTCCTGGTAGACGCTGATCTGTCGACGCTGTGGGCTGCTTCTGAGCCCGGTGGTGGGGCCGCGCGACGGCGGCGCCTCGCGGTGCCTCATCTGCGACAAGCAAGGCCGTGTGGAGACCGTCAGCCTCCCGTACATCTTCCGCTACCTGGTCGCACAACTCGCCTCCGTCAACATCAAAGTGCAGCTGCAGCTCGACTCCAGCTGAGCCACGCTTGTACAGTGTAATTAAAGTTTACTATTTTAAGCTGTTTTTACTTTTTCAAAATCCTTTTTTTTACGTATTTTAGTCAATTTAAGCCTTCCAAGATTCTTTTTTTTAATAGGTTGGCGGACCTCTTTTGCTTTACTTTTTGCCGTAGACAAAGTAAGGGGCTGAGCCGCTACAGTACAAGGTGAATGGTACTGATAAAAATCACTGGTACACAGTCGAACGCGGATTCAAACCCATGACATCTGCATGGTCCCGAAGTCCGGCGCGCTAACCACTATGCCACCGACTCACCCAACTCCATTGTGGAAGGGATATTCGCTATAGTACATTGCATGAAAATAGTCTATTGGAAATTGTAACAGCTGGGTTTTTTCGCACCCTCTGGGTGGATTTGATAACTTTCATCGGACTAATTTCACATGATCTACTTCTGTGAACTCATATCTATTGAGTTGAGTAGAACGAATTTATTATTAAGGTTCTTAATCTTTAACATTAACTCATTACACTTAAGTTTGTAGTTAACTACTTTTTTCATCTCACTTTTTTTAAATATGGCTTTGTGTCATATCCAATTTTGTAAATTTTATTTTAAAACCTTGTTAATGTAAATTTTGTATACATTACATATTGTACAGCTTGAATTTCTCAAGATTTGTGACTAAACTGCATGAATATCTTAAAAAAAAAAAAACTTTTTCTGGAATTTTTGTTCCTAAAAAAATCAAAAAAACATATAAAACTATTAATTTATTAAAACATTGTACATTTTATGACCTGCGGTGCAACTTAATGTAAGTCCCATTCAGTGGCCTGAGGATAGGGGAGAATAAGACTTTCAACCCCTCCCTTCTTGTAACTGACTCGATCTGGAAATGTCTGAGGAAGTACGATAGCACCACCTTCATCTCCATCATCGCAAAGCGCTGACCTGGAACAAACACAATGTAAAATCCAGTAAAATGTCAACTGCACTATTCCATGGCAGCCCCCAACAAATTCAATGCTCTTGACTAGAAGATAAAAATTATGGTGGAGTTTCCAATTCACATAGTATTCATAGATTTGATTACAATGTATTTTAGTACATATTCAAATGTAAGAACAACAAAATTGGTGAATTTTAAAGAAAGTTTAATGCAGATACATCTTCAAAAAAAAAATTTATTTTGAAGACAATTAACAAAGTAATATTTTAATACATGTAATAAACTATTAAGAGTAGAAATACAAAGGCTCTGAAAGACATTGTATAAGAAACGATGCTTATGAAAATTTTTAGTATTAAAAATACTGTAAACTGGAGTTGTGGTTTAACTTAAATAAATTGGTCCATGTTATCGTCTTGCCTAACTTTACTTCTTCTCATACTTTGAATAGCGATAGATTTTCAGCTCTAATATAATCTTTAAATTTAAATCCTATTTGGATATATATTAGAATGAAATTAAATTAGTCCTTTACTGTCACAAAATGTTTTACAAAATTTCCAGCTCAGCTAATCTAAATATTGGTTTACTGAATAATATATTTTTTCCAGAAGGTACAATTTTAATTGGTTCATGAATTTTGATACATTATCTATTTCTTTCAATGCGGCAGACAGGTTGTTAAAAAACCATTAAACCCATATAATAAGGGTATCGTTCAAATAGACTAAGAAGATGTCTTGGATACTACTAAAAATTGTTCCTAAAATGTTAAGGTGTATTTTAGTACAGCATATTAGTACTGATTGAATACTTGAATAGACCTCTCAGCCATTGATTTTGTTAAATGCCGAAAATTTAACCAGGTTGATGAATGCCTCACCAGTGTTGCAATTTGGGGTGTGCGAATAGTGATTTTTCTGGTCGAGCCGAGCCGAGCTGGTAATGAAATATTCAAGTTTCGAGCCAAGCCAAGCCGAGCCCAGACAGCAAAAAAAAAAAAATTATGGTAATTTTTCCTGTAAAAATACCAGCTTTTATCTTCCCAAAAGGCCATTTTTTGGCCATTAAATGAAAAAAGTAAAACACAGTCAACTCCCGATTAACCGGGGTAATGACTGGTTGAAGGATCCCGGATAACCCAAAACCACGGTTGACAGATCTTCTAATTGAGTGAACAAGGAACAATAAAAGGGTCCAACGTGGACAAAAAACCAAGGATGGGTGGGTAAGGTGAAGGGGGGGGAGGGTCCAGCGCTGGGTGAGGGGGGAGGGTCGCTTGGGATAATTTATTCAAGATAAGAAAACGCAAACAAAAACAAGTTATTGTTCATCTTTTTGTCTAACTGGTAAAAATTTTAGAACAACAAATTGTTTTAAATGTATGCTAATTACTAAATTAGTCTAATAAATTTGTCAAATAAAATTTTAATGTCACTTTATCAAACATTTCTTGAAATGCATATCAAATGCATTTTGAAATGTGTTGTTTTGCATAATATAACCCAAAATTACCAAGGGTCACTGAACAGCACACGAATCAGAACGATAATTACACAATGAAGTGGAAACTAATAGGACCTTTCTTGGTTTATGGTTTCTATTTTCAGAACATATTTCTCGCCGGGCGAGGGTGTGTGAGAGTGTGTGCGTGTGTTGTCTCCACCAGTCAAGGTCATTACCGGGGTCCTATTGCGTCGTAAGCAAACCCCGCCCCGCACCTGCCATCGTCTTATCTCCCTAACCCTGTTTGCGATCACACAGCTCAATTATAAATTGCCGTGTTTCTCCGCTTTTTTCCATTAATTAATAAATCAAATAATTGTTAGTACAGAGTTTTATTCTTAACTCTTTTTTGTTGTTGGAATTGTTGCTTCTGTAATCATTTTCAGCTCGACCACTCGAATAGTTTGGCATAACCTCGAGCCGAGCCGAATAGTGCTAGTATTCGACCACAACTATTCGACCACTCGAGTACTCGCACACCCCTAGTTGCAATCAATGTAAAATGTTTTAGCTGGTTTTATCGTGCTGCAAAAACACATAACCACAATACAAAGTTTTTAATTATCATGGGGTTCTTGTTGCCACAGCTATTTTAAGAGAAGTCTACTTACATAGTGTGTATAATGGCAATAGTGCAACTCACCTATACAGTTCCTAGGGCCTCCACTGAAGGGGATGTACATGAAGGGATGTCTGTTGAGGTTATCACTGTTGAGGAACCTGTCCGGGTCAAACTTTTCCGGATCCGGGTACAAGTCTTCTCGGCGATGTAGGAAGTACGCCAACACCAGTACATTTGTGTTGGCTGGCACCGTATATTTATCTGAAAAATTTTCAGTTTCAAACAACAATAATATACAGTGGAACCTCGATAGTTCAACACTTTGTGGACTTAAAGAGTGTCGAAGTATCGGTTGTTCATCATTTGCGCAGTATGTAAGCCTGCTGTAAAATATTTCAAAGGGTCACCTAATCCCCTTTTATCATTTGCGTAGTGCCCCGTCCAGGTAGCCTCAGCCTGCCGACAACCATTCGCAAAAATTACTTAAAACCTGTGTTTATTATATTACAATTTTTTTATTGGAAAAGAACCAATGCAACAGTCAGCATGGTAAGATCTATACTCTGGAATCTTATGTGGAAAATTGAAAACCGCAGGTAGCAAAAATTGCCACTACTGTACAATCTTGACAGTCTTACAGTTAGTAAACTGATACATTTGGTAATACATCAAGGCCACACTTCTAACCACAATTTTTGTGATATTTCAGCGCTGATATTTCCATGAATATTGGTTTCTGAGCAAATTTAAAGTATAAATTGTAACTGCAATCTTACAATTTTTATCTGTAAAATGTATTGTCATTTCAACATGCAAAATTTTCACAAATCTTGCTGATCACTAAAAAATATTGCCGTGGACAGGTTAAAAATAGTGAACAAATACTAAAATTTTAAGTTTGGATGATCCATTTGATCTAGTCCCTAATAGTAAATGGGCTAGTTGAAGGACATTGCTTGAGCCTAATCACTTCATCATAAAGTGGTTAAATGATTATGGTAACTTTGCCTTTCAAATAACCAAGTTTGATAACATTTATCACATGCCACCTACTACCCTAAAAGTTCAAATGTTCTGGCTACAGGGCAGGTTGTTCGATTTGAGTGTAGATTCAGATGCGAAAGAGAAATAATTGCTCTCTTCGGTATATACGGGAAAAATAAATCTGTTGCAACTGCTTAGTTCATGAATTAGTGGAACCTTTTATGAGTTTTGTGAAAATTTTTAGTGTATAACACTACAGTTTACCTAGTTCCAAATCAGTGTCGAGCTTCCTACTAATGTAAGACACTGGTGGATAAAGTCTTAGAGATTCCTTGATTACTGCCTCCAAGTACGTCATCTTTGTCAGATCTTGTCTCGTAACGTGTCTGTTGCTGTCGCCAAATATTTCGTGGATTTCACTGTATGCTCTTTCCTGAAAAATCAAACTAAAGATTCAGATTTTGAAATTTAGTCTAACATAATCTCACACTTATAATGGGACAAACAACTGTGATTGGGATGTAAAAGTTAATAAACTTTTTTTCCTTTTTTTTAAAGAGGTTGGCGGACCTCTTTTTGCCTTACTTGGCCCCGTCCACAAAGTGTATTGATCTGTGCGTGGAGTGGATCGTATTAGAGAAAGCAAGGGGGTAAGCCGCTACAGTACAAGGTGAATGGTACTGATAAAAGTCACTGGCAGAATGCGGATTCGAACCCACGACATCGCTACCATGGTTCCGAAGTCCGGCGCGCTAACCACTACGCCACCAACTCACTTATGATAGCTGTTATGTAAATTATTGAAATAAATAAATGATGTGTCCCCAACTGGAAGCTCTTCTTATTTTTACATAGTTTTGGTTTTGCCACTACATCTTTATATACAATAAGTAAAGCCTTTTTTTTGTGAACTCTTTCCTTGTTACTTGATAAATTTTTAAGATTTGTAATGTCAAAAATATTGATTGTCTTAATCAGTAATTTTGTAATACAGTTTTAGATTTTTTATATTATATTCTAAAGAGAATGTGCAGCCCTTGCAGTTTGTTCTTTATGAAGCATAGGGAAACACATTAATTGAATCTAAAACTAGAACAGCTGATAACAGTGAAACACTGTGCCAATAACTAAGAAAACAAAAATTTATGCGGCGCTAAATGCTGCATTTAGGCCCGTTCCTACGTGGGCGACAGATGCGACGCGACGAGAGCAACTGAAGCGGCGCCAGCTACATCGCCATAATGTTATACATTGTAAATTGTCGTCGCTCCTGTCACCCACTAAGAATGCTCCAATGCTTATACATTTGTTTGAAATTTTGTCGCTCTCGTAGGATCGCATCTGTCGCCCACGTAGGAACCGGCCTTAGTCAACAAAGTTAACAAAGAATAATGGTTGGAGAAGAACACTCACCTGTACTTCAGGACTGTGTCCTAATAGAAGAAGCGACCAAGCTAGTGAAGATGATGTGGTCTCATGCCCCTGAACAATATAAATATTGTTAAAACTAACACAGCTGATGGACTTTTTTAAAGGAATTTTTGAATTGGTTAAAATTAATTAATTGTTCTTAACTGAAAACAATTTAAATAATGAGTTAGGTATGGATCTACATACACCAGCCACCATGAGAGATGTCCCTTGAGGGCGGGGCTAAGCGGGGATGTCATCTTGAGACAACGAATGAGATCCAAGCGATGTTGCTGTACTTATACCTTGCTGTACTCCCCAAGTCAAATTGCTTTAAATAATAAAATCACCTGTTTTAAATAATAAAGTGTCCAATATGGCAACACAGCGCTTATCTCCTATTGCCCAATGGGCACTGCTCAACATCATCTCTCGTGGCGGCGGGTGTAGGTTAAGTTTTTATGTTTTACTCTAAATTCACCTATTCAGCTAGGTTTTGCCTTTAGCCTTAGTATAGAGCCCTATATGAAACAAAAATCTTCTTTCCGTTCCAGTCGTGGTGCGATGTGCGTGTGCGTGAAAGGCCTACCTGGAATGTTAACTGTGTCCGTGTTGTATATGTTTTATTTATTTATTGTGACTGTGTTGTGTTCGTCAATTTTATCATTTCAACCATTCATTTCCGGATGAAACATTTTTGTGTTTGACACATTTTTCAGAACGCAAAATTCTGTAATTATAACTGATTTGGAAATTAACTCTCCTATGTGAGGATTGTCTGTGCAGAACTATTTTTAGAATTTAAAACAAATTTCAACCTCAAACATGAATGTGTCCACCTCCTGTCTAATTTCCACATCCGTAAAAACCCCCGGCTCATTCTCAGACATTTCTAGTAGAAAATCCACAAACACTGCAGGTCTGGGATCTGAAAACAATTCAACAATAATTAAAATACATTGGGTAAAATCAAGGTTTTAGTTTTATTTCATTCATGACTTTTTGCCTCTTGGACAGATTTCAGACTATAATAATATAGTTTACAATACCCTAACCGTCGTTAATCCAACTAGTTTAGCGATTACTAGTTTTGGGAACAATGTCCCAGTGTCAAATCTTTAAATATGTCTAAGTAAAATACACAGATGAACATTGTACCTTCGTAAAATGGTTAAAATAATGTATACACACTGAATACATAAAAAGACCTACTTTTCGCTCCTAATACATAAATAACTATTATTTTAATGTGTAATTTTAAATCCCGGGCCTTTTGCACAAAGGACTACCAGTATTTTTTGTACTTTTTCCACCAAACTAATCTAAGTTTCACTATTTTTTAATGGCTATACTATTCAAACATTGTTTTAGTGCAGGTTCGAGTAGGTTTCCCCCAAATTGTTGCGTTGACTGTACTCATCAATGCTGCGCTTCGCGTGGTGCGTGGACTGTACCGGACCAGAAAATGTTGTGCGGTAATTCTCGCTATCTTATCGCTTTGTTATCACCAGTGTGTTTGATGCTCGTCACAAAGTGGCCTTGCAGGTAAAGTTAAATCGCGCAGTAAAACGATGGTAAACTTCACTTAAAATGCTCAACATTTACTTGTGCGAATTGGTGATAGCAGGCCCAGACGTTCTGTAAAAAAATGCTCAAACATATTTAACTAACTCATAGAAACTTAAGACGGTGTTATTGTTAACTAAAGGTTGGTTTTCCATAAAAAATCTTTTGTTATACATGGTTGTTTTAATTTAGCTTATTTCATTTATGATTAAGTATATTATATCCTTGTTTTTTTTTTTATCTTTAGGTTTTTATTATAATTTATTTTAGTTTGAAACATATGTAGAAACTATTAAAAACTACCTAATTAAAATTTGATTTCCAATAAAAAATTTTCACAATAAAAAAATGCTGCTAGTTGTTTAACGGAAAAGGTCCTAATAAGAGCCAAAGTTTTACCATTCATCATGGGCAAATATGTTTGTGTTGTGATATATTTTTTGCAGTTCTCAAAACAAAACCAAATAGATTTAAATAATACGACTAAACCTCCTTTGCGAGGGACATAGACCAGATTTCAAACAAATGTATTAGAATTTGATTAAAAGTCATTGACATAATTGTGTCTAGAAAATATCTGAAATAAGCAATTATATTTTTTTAATCTACAACAATATTGATGGTATAATGTAGTTATTCACTTTTCATATTTACCTGTAGTCCCATTGATCTTTGCCAAGCGTCTCTTATCTTTACTCTCTTTAATTACCTAGAGAATAAAATGCATGATTTAGTGACTAAATCTCAATTTTATCATTTGACCCCCTCCCCAAGTAAATTTAAAATAGCCTAAGTGAAGTTTAATTTAATATAAAAAATATAGTCAAAAATTGAGTTTAACTTTAACTGACTATGAGAAAGGGCCCCCTTTAAAGTAAGAATCATATATTGATCAAGAGAGCTTGCGATTGGAGCTAGAGGTCTTACGGTTTGGTGCTATTAAACTTAGCAACTAATAATTTCGTCTAAACTTACAGGTCATCTGATCAATGACAACTTTCGTGAGAGGGCCTAGGTAAAATAAACAGAGATAGTCTTGAGTGTTTTCTTAGATAATATTTTTAATCCCCAACTAATGAAGTTAGGAAGAAATTTCATCAAGTTATACTGTATTAATGAATAAGCAACATATACAAATTTATTTATTTTCCTCAAGAATAAAATGAGGAACCGAAAATCATTTTTTATAACCAGTCAACCTATATGAATCATTTCACTTGTCCATTGCCACTTGAATTAATTTATAAAAAAATACAAAAATAAGTCACAAAACTCAAGTTAATCCAAAATAAGAAGCTGTGACTTTTTAAGTCTTTTGACTAATTTATTCCCTTCTCTTAAACTTTTAATTTCATTGGGGCAGGTGTGACTACATCCAGACAATCTCTTTAGGATTAATTATAGGTATGGCGACAGCCTATTGGTTTAAACTTGTCTTCAACTTAAAATTGCTTCTTACATTTTCCGTGAAACCATGTAGAATCTTCAGCAACCTTTTCTGCTCCCTCCCCTCTGGGGTCAAGTTATAGAGCCAGTCGCGATGTAGGTGAAATGCCTTTACTCTCCTCAAACTGATTTCTCCCATTCTGAAATTTGCATTTAAAAAAACACTCAATTGAAAAAAATGCAAAAAAGTTTTCATGAAAATTACTACTGTTTGGACTTTATAGTCAAGCCTTTCAACTTAAAGAGTACTTCCTGTAGATCTATTATAAAATTTCCCTATAATGAATAGAGTTAATTGAGTTGATTAGTAAGTCGACTGGCAGTAGTCATGAAATAAAAAATAAAAAACACAAAATGCAAGTGATATTTTTTGCAAAAACATGTTAATTTCAGTAAAAAAGTTGTTGAGTGAAAACAGGTTTAATCAAAATTGTTGAGTTTCCATCCAAAACTCCCTGATATGAGAAAGCAGAATGTTGCTGCAAAAATTATCATTTACATCATACTTCATCAATATCACAGGTTTTCAACCCTCATCACTTCTAACAATGAAAATCATGCTTTTGAGACCTAGGGCCAAAAATTTTCGGCCCAACAAGTGGTATGTGAAATGGTTGCCTATTAACCGCAAATATAAGTAGTGCATTCCGCCTGGTTAGTTAAGGTTATGTTTTATTTTTTTTTTTTTTTGTTTTTTTTGTGAATAAAAATGTTTTTTAATTTGTCTAAAATGTATTGCATAGTGTAGTGTGATGAAACATATCGTTCGCAACTCGACCAAAACCGTTTTGCTTTCTCTCGATCCTTTCGATCCTTTCTTTTACTTGATCTCTTGATCTCTTGACTTGGTCTCGAACTTCAACACAATCTCAAAGCCAGCTAAACACCATTTTCGGCCCTTGTAACGAATCATACTATGTCTTTCTTGTGGCTATCGTGCCATCCCAGTGGACTCATGAATCAACTCGACTTGTTTTGGCAAGTTCCATGAAATTGCTTTGTTTAATTCCTTTGTATTTATAGTTATTCATTGTTTACAAACTCGTTGAATTTCAACTATTCATGCTGTTTTCATCCATTACAAACAAAAATGAACCTGCAATTTTTGTCTTTGGAATTTTAAATTGCTGTTTGGGAGATATCCTTCACAGCTTTATTCATACTAGTAAACGTGTTGCTCGAAATCAAGCAATTTAATCTGTATTTAATCTGCATGTAATTGCTAAAATTGTTACATTTAGTTTTAAATCACTAACACCCTACCAATCCAATATTCATAATCATACCTAATCTCCAAAAATACACTTATTTAAGCTAGTTTTACATGTGAGAGTTTTTAACTGAGAATTTGATAGGTACTTTCTAGAGTTAATCGCAGAAGAGTTTACACTTCAGGCGACTTTTCAAGATAGTTCCTCTCAGAGAGTTTGCTGAAAGTACTATCGAAAACTGTCTGATAAATAATTCTTAAACCATACGCTGTGCATTAACAGATGTTTAAAAAAACTAAACCCAAGTTCAACATTATTCTAATGAGAAAATTTCAAATTTTAATCATGGGTAGCGGCCTTATTTAAGTCTGGTTCTCATACTTTTTTTGACAGGAATAAGTACAGATCCAATGACACCAGAACCTTAGAAATTGGTTGAAAATTGTAGGAGGAGTTCTTTTATAAAAAAAACCCCCTAGCGTATTAAATAAGTATAGATTAAATATTTTCAGGGTTCTTCTTAAGAGTAACTTAGAGTTTTTATTTAAGGCATATTTTATTGTTTCGATATATATTTGGCAGTTCTTAAACCAAAACCAGATGGAGCTATACCACTTACCTCCTAACTGATCTCACATAGTCTAAAGTAGAATTTTTTTGAAGTTGGGCTTCAATACAGACTCCCATAGCGGCTTCTGAAAATCATTCATGATATGGATGGGGCGGATAAGAACAAAACACTAATTTCATTTTATAATACGTTAGCAATCAGGGTCTATTTTGAGGAACTGGTATAATAAGACTTAAAAGTGCGTGTCCAATAAATCCTGGAGATGAGTTCATGGGCGGATTTACGGGGGTGCCAGGGGGTGCCTGGCACCCCTAGATTTTTTTGTGAAATTTTAAAATTTCTAACTTATTTTTGAAAAATAATCTTTTCTATTGGAAATAAATTGAAAATAAACATTTTAACAAGTAAGAGGCAAGCAGTCAAGTCGTGTTTACAATCCAACTATTTTAAAAGGAAATTAAACTATATTTTGAACACAATGCTTGTGCGTTTGTGATGTGTGCATCCCCTTCTCGTCCTTGGCCTCTGAAGACTTGATTTTGGTTATTGGTTCATGCAGTTTGTTGTACGTACTTTAATTTTAATAGTGATTTATTGAAAGTATTGAACTAGTGAGCTTATATTGCAATTTATTAGCAAAATATCACGTGTTTTAGTACAGGCTACAAACATATAGATTTTTTAAAAAGTACGTCCCCCCTTTAATTTTTTTATTTGTTGAGATAAACAAATATCGTTTGGGAGATGATAGTAACTTAACACAAAGTACCTTTTGACGTTATATAACATTTTTAGTCTTGTCAGGGGGACGGCCCACCAGGAGTCAGAAGAAAATCTTAAAAATAAGCATAGGTTGATATGTACATCAAATTAAAGGTCTCACTATATATATCGTATGGCTCATTTAGCCAGCCACCATGGTTTAAGAATAATAAAATAAATTGTGCGGTGCAGAGCACCTGAGTCAGTATAAGTAAAAATCTAAACACTAAAATAAAAATTAGATCTCTCTTTATAGAGCTAAATCCAGGGCGCTAAGCCATTGCAGCCCAGCTTCACTTGAGCTATGCAGACCGGTCAATCCTCAGTGGGCACTCTTCGACTATGTGTTCCATAGTTTGATACTCTGCTCCGCAGTCGCATGACTGGTCTTGTGTCATTCCCCATTTGTACTTCCAATAATTACATGGGTAAAAATTAAAAATGCAATAACTTCCTTAATACTCAACCTTTTGACGTCAGGTTTGTGGCTAATTACTCCAAATTCAAAGACATTTAAAATGTTGTATGATGTGCCAGAGGCTAAGGAAGTTTCAATTAAAACATACTCTATGGGACCTCCCCCAATGAAGAATTACAGAAATATGCTTTGGCTTTTGTCACATCATGCATCATTTTAAACATCTTTGAATTCGGAGTAATTAGCCACAAACCAGATGTCAAAAGGTTGAGAATTAAGAAAGTTATTGCATTTTTAATTTTTACCCATATGATTTTAATGGAAACTTTGAACGCCTACCATGCAGCATTGTACTCTGCTAAGTGAGACCTTTAATTTGATGCACATATCAACCTATGCTTACATTTAAGATTTTCTTCTGACTCCTGGTGGGCCGTCCCCCTGACAAGACTAAAAATGTTTGATAACGTCAAACTTGAACTTATCATGAAACTTACTTGAAACTATGAACTTTGTGTTAAGTTACTATCACCCCCAAACGATATTTGTTTATCTCAACAAATAAAAAAAATTAAAGGGGGGGACGGACTTTTTTTACACAATGTATAACGTTTCATTAATCTGTGCTTTTAGTAAACCAGTGCGAGGCAGGGAGAGTGCGGCCGTGATATAGGACATGGTAGAGGACACGGTGCATAGTAAAAGACTATGTTAAACTTGCAGACTTGTATATTTCGAAAGATTGACGAATATAAGCCTTATTGATTGTTGTTGTTGCATATTGAGGAAGTTAGTATTATTAGAATTTTTCTGAGTTAACTCGAGTACTGCGAGTTTTCATTTTACTTTTTTCATAAGAAAGAGAATATATTACTTTCATTTAATTAGTTTAATGGAAAGAACCTTTCACAATTGAATTGAGAGTCAAGAACAAAAACATCATAAACAAAAGTGAACATAAACCAAATTAAACCTGTGATTGTTTGACAGTTCATTGAGACAGGCGATATGTAACATTGGCAAAGAGATTGGTAATAACCTACTATGAAGAATGAAACGACTTTCGTTATAAAATAATCACTATCTAACTGACAAACAAAAAAATCTTTTGATGTAGGCCCCTTCGCCTCAATGTAGGCCTCAATGAACTGTGTAGGTCTATCGTTTTGTCCATTTTTTTCTTGTTAAAGTTTTCACAGTACATTGTCATTAAAACAATGTTTCTTAAAATTTAATTTGTTAAGATCATTTGTATATTCCTTAGTTCTTTTGTGCGGTAAATAATTAAACAAAGGAATAAAATTGACTTGAAGGTAGAAGGTTAACAAATTATCTTAATTAAAAACAGATAGGTAAATGCTCTTTAAAAGTTCTAAAAACACTTTTCTATCAACGGTTAAAAGCAATATTCTGAAGTGGTTTTCATAATAAAATTTTAAAAATTTTAAAATGTTTAGGGGTATGTTTTTTGATATAATAAATGAAACAGCTAGGGCCTACATGCAATAGGCCTTAAAATGGGCAGTTTGAATAGGATTTTGGCGTTTGAATGGGCATACAATATCTCAAACTATAGGTTATCTGGCACCCCCAAAAATTTTGACCTAAATCCGCCCACGGATGAGTTAAATACTCTTGTCAGCACATTTGCATACTCAGAGAATTACAAGTGGGTATTTGGTAATTTATTTCCCATGATTAAGCTTTTTTTCTCAGTGGGCATCGTTGCTTCCGCCATTTACTATCTTGATAATGGCAAAAATCACTCACTCTCACACACACACACATATAGGCGTCTCCTTGGGGTGGGGGCCAGGCCCGTGCTGGCCCCCTTCTTAGGGCGGTGGACGGCCATGGCCAGAGGGCGACAGTGTAACCCCCTACATTCCCCTCCCCTTACAACTCTTCACGGTGTCAAAAGGATGATTACCAAGGGTCTAAGAGTATGGAATATAGTAACTATATTTTGAAATTTTAAACCACATTTATTTTAATTTTATACAAAAATTTTTTACACATTTTAAACGATTTGATAGCTTTAAATCCATACTTTAGATAGATTCAAATACTTCTGTTTTTTTCTTTTTTTTCTTAATTTATGGCTTCAAGGTGCCCAGTCAATATCACTAATTTCTTCAGGCAAAACAGAATAAGAGACAAAACTAGTTGAAACATGATTTTAGTAATTATCAATAAAATTAACACGTAACACTTAGTTTAATCCATCACTTAGTATATTAACTGCAGTAACTTTTTGTAAATTAAACTACATTGTCTCGATTAAATCAACTAGAATAAAACCCTTGTTTACTATTAAAATATAACTTTTAAACTTTTTTTTCTTTTTTTATTAGAAGCAAAATTAAACTTGTTTTAGACTGAAAGAAGGCAAAACATCATATTTTAAAAATACATTATTATACTGTTGATATAAATTCTGCAGAATTTATTGACACAACTTCACTAACTTCAAAAGCGGGAATAAACTGTGGATGTGTGGTAAGTCACAAAAAGATAGAAGAGGGTGCAAATTAGTAAAAAAGATTGAAATAAACAATGACTTCTCTTAATTAATTCTCAGTATATGAATAATTTTTATTTCAATGAAGTGCATTTCATTTTTTAATGTGTTTGTTTTAATTCATAAACTTCTATCCACTCGCACAAAAAAAAGTTATAAACCACTGATTCCATGTTTCTTTATTTAGATTTTAAACCTTCAACAATTACTTAAAATAACATGGTTTTCATAGCAACTAATCACTTTTGGCTGTTCTTTCCCAAAAGTAGTAGCTGCTCTTTACATCTCCTTGATTTTGTGCGAGGTTCCAAACTTGACCCAAGGGTTCTCTTCCTCAACTCCAGTTTTCTTGGTAGAAACTCCTCACATCCAGAGAAGAAAACAAAGTTTCGAGAAGCGTTGGGAAAGAGCTCTTCTCACAGTTTGAGGAGTTCATCCTTTCACTCAAGTCCAACAGAGTACGTGACCGAGTTTCCTCGACTGAGGGTTGCTGCTAGCACTCGAGAACTTCAAGTTTGGGCTTCCCAAGCTCGAGAAAGAAGTTCAACAGGAGGTAGTCTTCAAGAGCTTCTACAGAAAACTCCAGCTCCTGCCTTTGTTCAAGCGGTTGACTGTCCTTTTCTTCAGCCTAATAGAGTAAGGCTTTTACTACCAGTCTTGGAGAACACACAATTTACTGTGTGGCTTCTTTGGGAGTTTGCAACAACAGTTATACATTTTTTGATATTATTGAGTCAACTTTGTTATACATGGAATTTTATAAATTATACAATGTACTAAATAATTTGCTTTATGTACTTTTATTCGTACCAAAATATTTTGTTCAAAAAATAAAAATGTAATTTTAGGTTTGTTTAAATTATGAAAACTAGTATACGTGTTGCTCGAAATCGAGCAATTTATTGTAATACAACTGTTACTTTTAGATTATTTCAATGACATCTGACCAATCCAATATTGTGAATATCTTTAATCATCAAAACTACACGTATTTACAGCTGATTATTAACAGATGTTTAAAATGCTTCATTCAATCCCAATGTTATTTAAATGGTGAATTTTGAGATTTCAATGGTGGATAGCGCCTTTATTTTCAGTCGGATTCTCATCAGTTTTTGGCGGAAACAACTACAGACCAAGCCCTATCCAACGACACCAAAAACTTAAAAATCGGTTGAAAATTGTAGGAGGAGTTCTCAGGACAAAAAAACCCTTAGCGTATTAAATAAGCGATAAAAAATCACTTCCTCTAAAATAGAGAGAAAGCTTGAGTGGTCTCAGATGATTAACTGATCATCCTCTGTTTTTTTTTTAATTAAGGCAAAATAAATGTTATTAGAGTTTCAATTTTGATGTGTAACCGAGCATTCAAGATAAGTTCTGTTTAAAGTCCAGTAGATAAAAATATTTAAGACAAAAAAGTTAAATCATAAATCACTAATGTCCATGTTCTCTTATAAAAACATAGGTTAATCATAAAGTTTATTTGATTATGTGTAAAGTGTTGCCTTAAGTGTACTTATTCCTTCCAGAGTGATCTTCCAGAGAGATATAGACTATGTGAACAGTTTACCTACGACAGACACACCCAAAGATTTTGGTCTCCGTGCGAATGCAGACATTACGTGAGTCATTATGTGCTGCAAGAGTTACAGTGTAGACCGCACATGTGGTAGGCCGCAGTAGGCTTCACTCCAACACTCGATTATTTAATTAAATTATAAAATGTTTATTTTGTTTTGTAGCTGGTAAAAAAGTTTTGCATATGAATGAAGTTAGCACAAACACTCGACTATATGGTTTTATTTTAATACCCGATTTGGTCAAGCGTGCAGCCCAGCAACAGTCACAGGAAAACGCCACGTGTAGACGACAGAAACGCCGTGTCACGGCGTCCAAAACGCCCATGGAGACTCACCCATTACTTGCCATGGTTCCAGTTCATGCGCGTTTCAGAAGCGAGCAAAACGCCGCGATAAAAGTGCTCGTGGAGAATGGGCCTAAGTCGATAATCCTAGTTCAAGAATGCGTTGTTAAATGCTGTTTATATATAAGAGAGACATTTGAATTGAGTTAAATTTTTTTTGGCATTCAGAATAAAATTTGTCTGTTTCGGAACCGGAGGGCGCAAAAAATCTCCAGGCGGAGGGCGCATCGGGTTACGTCCCAATGTCCCGGTGGGCCAGCATGGGCCTGGTGGGGCCATGTGACCCTCCCTCCTCAACTATGGAAAAATTTGTATAAGAAAATGTAAAGCTTCAGAACTATAATAGTACCTCATAGTGCTGATTTGTTCTGCATGGTCGCTCCCCCATTTTTTATTCCCCCCCCCCCCTCTAATTTTAGTCACGCCACGCCTATGCCAACAAGAAATATTGTCGCTGAGGTGTTTTCATATTATAGAACATGTTGGACCAAAGAATGTCAGACTATCAAGACTATTCAGGATGGTAGAGAAAAAATAAATATAACAAAGACTCTTTTATTCTTTAGATGTTTCAAATGATGCTCATCCTAATAAAAAAGTGGTAATCCATCTGATGTCCAAAACATTGACGTGTTAGCAGCTGGGGTTTTTTTTTTTTTTTAGATTTTCATTAGTGACGTAGTGGAATACGTAGTAGTCTCACTTTTTTAGGCTGTTTAATGTGAAGATAGTTTTATGTATATCTGACATTTTTTGTAACATGGAATGTGTTGAATAACAATAAACCATTCATTATACATTAAGTTCTATACTCCCAGGTCCCAGGTTTGTTTTCCCATAAGAATAACTAAAATAAGAAAACGTTTGTTAAGTGTTTTACTTAAGATAAGTTTGAAGCTAAATTATTTATTTGATAAGTCTAATACCATATTGTTTAACATACACTTACCAGACATTATATCCAAGGAGCACAGAGAAATGAATTTTTCAATATTTACTGGTTCAGTCGATGTGCAATTTTCTTTAAGAATATTAATAAGAAGTTCAGTGTTGCGATTGAAGATTGGAACACATGTTTCTAAAATGCGAAAGTGAAAAGCAGGTGTCAACATCTTTCGGTTTGCGTGCCACTTTGCTCCTGTGGAAATGATAAAGTCTTTCATGAACACTTATTTTTTAAATTTGTTACTTGTATACATTTTGATAAATTACTGCTTTATAAGTATGCATGTTTTACTCGGGGTATATAAGACTAAAAGGATTAAATAGGGAGCAGCAATTAACTGGTAGATCTCCACACATGAAAGGCCTGCACTTTTTTGTCTTCTATGAGGCTGACCAACGGCTTAACGTGACTTCAAAACCACGGGAGTGGCCGAACAATTTTTTGGTTCCCGAGCCGGGATTTGAACCCGGGTCCGCTGGATGATAACTCGAGCTCTACCACTGAGCTTCAGCCGCTGCCTAAGAATACTAAATAAAACCAGTCTATGAATAGTAAATTTGTCACGTATACCATCCGCTGGAAATTTTCATTGAAACACACTTTAAAATACTCCTCCGCAATGAACACTCTGATCTTTGCTCAAAACCATGTTTGAGACTTCAACTTATTTACCTTCCATGGAAACCACATAGAGTGAACAACTATGTAATAATGCACATCAGCTGATAGCCAAGGAAGAAGAGGAAACAGGATTACCAACTTGTATCCCACAAAAATATAAAAGAGCTAGCAATAAAATCCGATATTGCTGCCAGCATTGCCAAACAATACAGTCAAGAGAATGACCTCGTACTAAATGAAGACAAGACTCAACAACTCTTCTTTGATTCACAAAGAAGGACTGCTCATGCGCTACCAGACGTAATAGCATCCCAATAGGGCAAATTACCTTGGGATAACCATTGATAGTGACCTCCAACTGGAAACTCCATGTAGATCAACTCTGTAAGAAACTTAGCCCTGTTCTTTACATCACCAAGCGCCCTGAAACACATCAGTAACGCAGAAAACTCAAGGACTGCTTACGGACTGATTGTATGGGGTTATCATCTCAGGGAAACCTTCAGAGGGTATTACGTCTTCAAGAAAAGGCAGTCAGAATCATGGCTGGACTGGCATTAAACAACTCATACCGGGGGAGTTCAAAAGGCTGAAACTACAGACAGTAGCTAACCTATGTGTTGCCGAGGTAGTTACCCATGTTGTTAACAAAAGACCCATAAACTTCTCAGAGGCCCATCACTATGACACAAGAAACCAAATCAACTACATACAGGTAACCCCGGCACATCATCTGTCGACCTATGAGAAAAAGCCCAGCAACATCGGAGCAAAACTCTTCAATACCCTTTCACCTGCTCTGAAAGAAAGAAAAAAACCTAGAACTTCAAAGGAGCTCTTCTTGACTGGCTACTGAAAAAAGAATTTTACTCTGTTGAAGAATGCCTGGAGGGATGAGGCCAACCTCATCACTGATGAAGAAAAATAATGTTGCCATAACTATACTTACAGTAATGTTGATGTCAATAAAGGGTATTTTGTCTTATGAACTTGTTCTCTTTCTAAACCTTGATTTACTCTACTTGTAAGTTAGTTGTGTTTTAAAAGAAACACTGAGTTTCTTTTAACTCAGATTTGTTTAACTTTGTTTTAACTCAGATGAGTTTAATTATAGTGTAGTAAAATTAGTCGGGAAAAATGAAATAATTTTTGGAAAGCTAACTTCTTTTGCAATGTGTTCTATGGCATCCCCTGACTTTCCTCCGATAAGTCCCCTGCCTGAAATCTCATGTGGGGATCATGCCCAAAAATGAGGAGTTGGCCTATAAGGAGTTAAAATAAATTTTGATATTAAGCATACTAAATTTGAATACATTCCAGAAGGTTTACATATATCAAATTAAAGGTCTTAAAATGTAGAGTACAATGCCGTAAACCCGACCTAAATATAACGGTCGGGAGAAAAATGGCAGACGTTCAAAATTTAGAATAAAATAATATTATCAAAACTTTGAAATGCAATAACTTCCGACATATTTGACCTTTTGAGGTCTGGTTTTCGGCTATGTACTCTCCTTATTAAGACCTTTAAAATTAGGTATAGCATGGCTATGGACTAAGAAAAAATTTTCAAAACTCTCTCTTCGGGACGTCCATGGTAATATGATGGGCATATGTCAAGCTATCCCTATTTGTAAAGGTAATTGTACAAGCAACCGTTTGCCGCAAACCGGACCTCAAAAGGTCAAGTATTTCAAATATTATTACATTTTTAAGCGTTTAGATTAAAATTTGATTTTTATTCAAATTTTGACAGGCTGCCATTTTTGACACAAGCAACCTTTTGAGATGGGGTTTGTGGCATTAAATTCTACTAATTAAGAGCTTTAAGTTGATATACATAAACCTATTGACCGACAAAAGACTTATTTTTGATACCACGAGGGTCATCCTATCATTTTTAGGCATGTTGCCCACTGGGGATTTCAGGGGACTTTTCTGAGGGAGGTCAGGGGACGACATAGAACACATTCCAGCAAAAATTGGCTGTCCAAAAATTTTTTCATTTTCCAGCCATATGTTGGCTTAATTTTACTACACTATTAAGGATTGTATGTGTTATCCAGGTTGATTACACCTTCTCCAAAAAACTTGAGATTATTAGTATGAGATTTTCATATCAAATTAAGTTTTTCATGGTGTTACTTTTATTTATTTATTTATTTATTTTCTGAGAATATATTTTGGAGCTAAAATAGGTTTCAGAAATTTCATATCAAAGAAGTAATAGAAAAAGACCATAATTTCAAAAACATTTCTGAGAATAAACATTTTTTTATAAATAAAGTATACTTTCAAATCAACTTGTCAAAAAGTATGATTTACTTAAATTTATATTGATTGTAGTACATGGGTACCTGTGCTAGTAAGAAGGCCTTCTCCCAGCCAGTCAGTGAAAATAAAGTATTCCATTCCTTTTGTTATGTGCTGGACGCTTTTCAGCAAAGTCTGAGGACAAAAGCTACAGATATTTTTTCCAATATTCCTTCTTTTAAATTCTAAAATATTTTTAAAAACAAATATGATTCACCATTTGGAAGTACTGACAAACACTAAATAAAAAAATAAAAAATCACAAATACTAACAAACTGCTTGCATTTAAAAAAGGGAAAAAGACATCTTAAAAAACTGGGATGCCATGATCTATGTATGGTACTCAGAAAGGCTGTAGAAGCAATTACTAATCAAATATTGAACCACTAACTTAAGAGTCATGTTCACTCCTGGGCCAGTAGCCGATTGTTGCGCAGTCGGCAATGTTAACCATACGGCTTTTAATGCAAAACATGGAATTTTATTCCCCTGTTTTGGACGCCGGTTTTCAATCAATCCTCTTTAAACTTTTTAAGTGTTTAGTTGAATAGTTATATTAGGCTTCTCATACCTCAAAATTTTGAAAATTTAACAAATATTTAAGGAAAATCGAGTAACTTTGCAACATCACAGAGAGTAATATTTGTTATTTTTTCAAAATTTCGAGATATGAGAAGCCTAATATAACTATTCAACTAAACACTTACCAAGTTTAAAGAGAATCGGTTGGAAAACAATGTCCCAAACAGGGGAATAAAATATCATGTTTTAGCATAAAAGCCGTATGGTAAACATTGCCGACTGCGCAACAATGGGCTCCTGGCCCAGGAGTGAAGATGACTCTCAACTTCTTGAATTTTCTGGGTGTATGTTCTTCTTTTATGCTCTTGGGGCATCTATATATACAGTATAAAAGAAAGTTGTGTTAGTTACACCACTTATATCTCGAAACCGGCTGAACTGATTTGGCTGAAAACTTTTTTTTCGTAATAGTTGAGACAAAAAATCTCCAACACAAACGAGAACGATTGCTGTTCCCTGCAGCGTTGGCAACACTTGCAGGTAACAAAGAGTAAAATGTTGGGTTTTTTATCGCTTTTAACCAACAAAAACTCTGTGGCGACATCGACGGATGTCGCAGAAACTGACACCATTGCTCTTATGGGATGTAATTCACCTGTGGCACTAGTCATCTTGTTAGAGTATAGGATAGAATCACATCTATTAAGTCAAGCAATTAATAGTATCAACGATTAAATGGGATTCCTAACAAAAATCTTCATCATTTAAAGACATTTTTTTATTATAAATAAAAGTAAAATGTGTTAAATTTGAGTGATTTAGTGATGAGGGGTGAAACTCGCATGCGCCCTCTCCGTTTTACCGGTGAAGCGCCCGCTGGAGGGTTAAATTATCCAAGTTTTTCGTCAAGCTTGATTTAGCTCATGATTGTGATTGTACTGATTCAGTAAGAGTGTAATACGCATCCCCTTAAATGTAAATTTTGACAACGACTTTGTGTTTGAACTATTTTAACTACCTGTGATTGTTTATGAAGATCTGATAATTGAGCAAATGCTCCGAAACTAGTCATCTCGACTAAATGAAGGATTGACGACGGCACAAGGTATTGTAACCTTATTTTTTAAATACGTTACCTTTTACGCTCACTGGATAAATAAGAGTCGAATGAATCATTTGAGTTGGCTAATTGCTCCATATGAATAGACTCACGGTCTCACCTCAAGGAGCAGGCAAGCAAGACAATTAGTTTGATCCAAACTCAAAATAACTAAGAGTCCTTTCTCAAGGAAAAATTACAACACTAAAAAAGTTGGGCAAGAAAAAACCACACTTCTGAAATTTTGTCCAAAACCCACTCTTGACTTTGACATAGGCAACCCATGAAAACAGAGAATTTTAATATTATAAGTGAGGCTTATGAGATTTATTTATTGGCCAGTACAGTAGAACCTCCCTTATCTGACATCACGATAACCGACTCCTCCCTTATCCGACCTATTGTCCAACAGTCTATCTGTGATTCCCACGCACCTGTCGTTGCTGAGCCTGTAAAAACGTGATAGACTTATTGTACGCACTACGATTTCTTTTACACAAATGTATAAATTGTCGTTTTCAGTTATCACACATATCTTGATATTTCAATTAATGTGTCATAGATACAATAAAGTTTTATTACAGCTTTTTTTGTTGTTGTATAGCTGTTTTTCTACCTAGGAAATGCATTTTATTTGCTCTCTCCGATATCTGACTTTTTGGCCATTCCGACCATGGTTGGATATGGGAGATTCTACTGCATTAAAATTTGTGTGTCTCTCTAGTCACAGTTTGTAAAAGTTATGTAGAGAGGTAATTTGCTTACAACACTCACCTCAATGTTTTCTGGTGTTCCGAGGTTGCAATTGGCAAATCCCAAAAACCACACTGTACAAATAGATGGATACTTACTGAATACTCTGTACAAAAAGTCTTTTACGCCTAAAACACAAACCAAACTCGTCAAATCAATTTCAATTTTAAATCAATATGTTTTTCTCTAGAAAAAAGTTGACTAATTATTGACAGAAAGATGATTGTTTTGCCTCAAAATATAAAATTTTTGTTTAAAAATTACTGTTACTTCTCTTTACTTGTTTCTGGGAGGAACCCTAGTGATCGTCTATCATTCTACACGGTATCAAGGGACTTCCAACTACTTTGTCAGTAGGAAGATAGGGGTGTAAAGTTCTCTGTTCCTTTTTGTATCTTTTAAATATTCTGTGTTAATTATTTTTACAGAGCTTATTCCAGCTGAACCATTGTATGGTATATAGAAACCAATAAGTTAAGACATTCCATACTAAAAATTTGTAGTTTCACTTCTGAAAATCATAGTCAAATAAAACCCTGATTTTATAATAAAGGATTTAAGTTGTATTTGTTAATTTCATTATGGACCACTGGATCACGTACTTATAGCAAAAGAACCGTTTACAACACCTGCTTGTCTAGTGATCCGGAGGGGTTAGTTTAAACTATGGTTTCGGGTCTTTCTGATCCATTATCAAGTGTTTACACTTACAGTTCACATTAATTCTACATGGTGAAATCGTCAGTATATTAAAATTAGCAGGAAACACGGACACGTCACATTTAAAACGAACAAACAACGAAAACCTCCGATCTGGTCAGTATTTAAAGCGAAAAACACGAGCGTGGGGAATGATCGAGTCATGATTATTGGTCATGACTTTCATTTATAACCTTTCACTTTAACAACCGTCTCAACAAAACTAGGAGCTTCAAACATCCCGTGGTCTAATCGAGAACACAAAACTGCCGTTACTTTTTTAGTTAAAATTTTTTTTGACATGAACAAATTTCAGGAAAATTTAACTGTTACCTTAACATTTACCTTAAATTATGTACCGGTACTTAGATATTATAATTTGATCATAGCTTTTTCTATGTTTACCTTCTAGCAACATCTCAGGAACTGAATTGCTTGAATTAAAATATTGGCCCTTATTTTAATTATTACTGCAAAAAATGTGAACTATGAAAATCAAAACACTACCAATATGTACCTTCCATTGGCATCATAGCAGCTTCAAATGAGTAGACCCAGCTCTTCACCTCAGAGTGTCCAGGAATTTTTGCGATATATTTTCGAACTCTCAGACCAGACCAGTTATAAAAGTTTAAAAATAAGAAACTAACTACTAAAAAAAGAACTGTAAATAAAACAATGAAGAACATTTTGATTTGGCTTTTGAAATAACAGTTCACGAGGGCTATGTTAAACTAAATCATAAACACAGCATACATAGCAATTACTCAATGAGGACTAAGATCTGGAAATAGAAACATTGATATCCAAACAGATTTGATAATAAAGAAAGTATGATAACCTGCAGACCAAAGTTTAAATTTGTTTGTTATTAGATGCGCTCCTTATCTAGTGACTTCAGTTCACTGATTTGTTTAATGAGTGTTTTATTCTTCATGAAAAAAATACTATGCATCTTTTTATCATATCACTTAGAACTGGATAAAAGATTGGTGATTTCATCCTTTTTATTTCATCAGAGCAAAAAATTTTAATGAGTCTGATACACTGCCTCACACTTTTTGTTTAGATATAATAAATATCAACACTTCATCCTTCATAAGGTAAATTGCAATTCATTCTTCTTCAATGAATATTTAATATTATCAATAAAAGGATAGGTTCCCTTTATTTTTTAATCAAAATTAATTAACATTATTTTATGTGTGAATGGTGAGCAGATGTGGAAGGAAAACGGCGCCATCCTCTCTAGCAATTCATTGTCATGGATATCTTGAAAGTGGGTAAACCAATATCTCATTACATTCCACAACCAGTAATACAGAAATAGGTACTAGATAACACACATCAATTTTAACAAAGAGGGTTTATTGAATTACAAATATGCAAACTGTTCAATAAATAAAGCCAACAAATTTCATTTATTAATATTATTAATGTACCATACCAATTAAATAATATATTCCTTCCTGTATAATATACCTGCTTTTCCAAAAATATAAGTACAATAGTTGAACATACAAGTTCTAAATACAATATAGAATAAATAAAATCAAATGTGATGTATTATGCAGCTATCATTTTCTGTAATTCACCGCTGCCGTAGAGTTTTTGTACATCAGTGCCACCTCCAATGAACTTGCCTTTTAAAAACACTCTTGGTACCTAAAAAAAAAATCAAATTTAAAAAAATGTGAACCAAGCAGACTTAGGAAGCTTCTAATTTCTCCCCCTATACCATAGTATATGGAGAAAGTATTGTTTTCGTCGATTTTTTTAAATTTGAGATGTTGGTGGATTTATCTGTTTTGGTCCCCTTAGTCCAAAAAAGTGGTTTTCAGATTGATGTCTGTCTGTGTGTGTGCCTGTGTGTCTGGATGTAAACAGAGTGAGCGAATGCCCCAATTTTAATGAAATTCAGTATAACTTATAAGTCAAAATCCACAATAATTCGAGGCATTATTTTTAAGGGTAGTTTACCCATAAAAACCCTCAAAAAACGTGAAATATTAAAAATTTCTCAAAAACTGCTCTAACGGTTTTGATTAAAATTTTGTGGTGTATTAAGATTAAAATGCTGAATAAAATGACACCAAATTATTAACCAATATTTTCGGATGAAACTTGGTATTTAGCTTCATTTGGTTGATATTCATTTAGTTATGGTAAAAATCTTGGTATCTATACTTATCATAGCAGCAAACCTGCATACTATTTTCCCATGTTAATCATATGGAGAATAGGTAAAGTCCTTTATGGACAGATATTGATGAAATATGGTATAGGGCTTCATATGGTAGAAATAAATTTGTTATGTTAAAAACCTACTTTCAGTGATCCCCATGTCAGGCAGCATACCTGCATACTCTTTCCCTATATTTATCATAAGGAGAAAGATATTTTTTTTTACAATTTGACTTAAAAATTCGTCTGAAAGTAATCAGCTGTTAAGTTACAATCCGAAACTATATGACCTTTTCAATTACGATTCGTCCACGCTATATTCTAAGCTTTAAAATTACACTTCAATCTTAAAAATCGGTTCAGTAGGTCGAGAGAAAAAGGGGTGTAACAGACGAAACCCTTAAAGAAATAAGAAGATATTATATTTTATAATATCTAATATATATTATATATATAACTATATATTAAAGGCGTTTACCAACATTAATTTTTGTTTGTTCTTAACCATTTATTACCAGCTTAAGTTTTGAAATGATGTATTTTATTCTAAAAATAAGCTTTTATAGCTTGTAAATGTTTTTTCCTGATTGATTATGTTGAATATAATAGCCGATTGGTATTTACTGTAATTAATTAAAAAAAATATCTAAATATATATATATATACTATTTTATATTCCTTAATACTCTGCTATTAGTATTTCTAGGTAAAAAATATATATAAATAAATTGGGTTGATTTTATATGAACTTTTACACATGTAGCTACACTTGAGTCCCGCTAGTCCGAACACGGGTAATCCGAACGTCCGCCTAATCCGAACAAGCTCCGGACGCATTTTGCAAAACATTTTCATTAATGTAAAAATATAATTTACGTAATAAAAATAGAATTTTTGATGGAAAAATAAGAATTGTGGTAAAGAAATGAAAACGAAGTATTCCAGGAATATACTGTACAAATATTTAGTTTATTGTGTTTGGACTAAATTTACACAACGTAAACAAAAGAATGTAAACAATAAAAAATACAGTATAGGCCTACCCTGTAAAAAGTATTACACATGTAGTAGATTAATACTGTAACACACAAAAAGTAACATTAATTTATTTGTTACTGACCATAAAGCCCAACATCGTCTTTTGTTAAAGTTTAGTCAGTCTGTTTTTTGCCGCGTAGTTCCGCCATTTTCTTATAAACATCACATCTGCTGGCGTGGCAGTACAGTCTCTGCTGGCAGTGGATACAGTCCGTGGCGCTAGGCGCGAGCAGCGTTGCCAATTCGAGGGTAATTACCCTTTTAGAAGGTATTTTGGACCTTCGAGGGTATTTTCGAGGGTAAGTTAATGATTTTTTAGGATTGAAGGATAATCTATACTTATTTAATACGCTAAGGGTTTTTTTGTCTTGAGAACTCCTCCTACAATTTTCAACCGATCTTCAAGTTTTTGTTGTCGTTCGATAGGGCTTGGTCTGTAGTTGTTTCCGCCAAAAATTGATGAGAATCGGACTGAAAATAAAGGCGCTATCCAACATTAAAATCTCAAAATTTCCCTTTAAATAACATTAGGGACTGAATAAAGCATTTGAAACATCTGTTAATAATCAGCTGTAGTTGTTGGCGATTAAAGATATTCACATTATTGAATTGGTCGGATGTCATTGTTTTAGAGCTAAAGTAACATTTGTACTGTATTTAAATAAATTGCTCGATTTCGAGCCACACGTAGGCCTATACTAGTTTTACTAAAATTGTCAAGTTTGACTCAAATGTGTGAATTTTCGGGGAGGGGTCGAAATCCAATTTGTAGATTTAATACATGAGTGAGTAATACCACTTGAAAAACGAATACCAATTGAACAGCTGAGACACTTTTATTAATTATTCTTGTATACTAACAACTTAGATTGTTGGTAAAATTATTGATTTTCCTATATTTTGGTGTTTTTGAGGGTACTTGAGGGTAATTTTGTCAAAGATCTAGGGTAAGTTGATGAAAGGTGATTGGCAACACTGGGCGCGAGTGAACAGTATCTTCACGCCATGCATACAGGCAGCACACGATGCTTGCCCGCTCTGTGATCACATCCTAAAATTAGATGCATTGGGCCATTGTGCTGTCTGCTATGGGCTGTGCAATCGTTGGTTTTGCATATATAAGGGTAAAAGCACTGTTTAAATTGGTTTTTGTGTATTATTTGCTAATATATAATTGATTATATAATTGGTTATATTGGTATATATAATTGGTTTTTGTGTTGACACACGTGTTTACACACGTAAACACACGTAAACGTGTGTCAACACGTAAACAAAGTTACTTCAGATTCAAATTCAACAATAATCGATGGTCAGGCGATGGGAAGTCTTCTTCTCCCTGTTATTTTAGCCTATCAAACATTTTTGTACAACACCAAGAGGGTTTCCCCATTTTCCATTTTGGGGTCTGAATTAAAGTTGGACCAATTGGATGACGAACTGTTTGTTTGGTGCCCTGGATGATGTTCTATTAATTTTACACGAAAAAATAAAAGAATCGGAAGAAATGTTGAAAATACACGACTGACACCACAAGAACATAACATTCACAAGCAAATGCAAAGAGAACTGGCCTAATACATTTATCACATTTGTCAGTGTTTAAATAATGTGCAACTAATGAGAACTGTGCAGTGTGGCCCCTTTATGCTAATTTTCCAATGCCAAAGAACTAAACATTTTAATTAAAAAGTTTGTAACAATGTATACTCAACAAAACAAATTTGAGGTTAGTTTTTGACCCAAAACTAAAAAAGTATAGTAGTCAGATCTTTCTATCAAGGACATCAATGACATGAATACAGTATGTAATTTTATTTTATGTACGGTATAAACTTTCTTGTAAATATTAATTTCAAAAAATGATTTTTGGCTACCAGGGATTTTAAAATCAAAAGAATAATATGATCCCAAGCCAAGATGTGTAGCTGTGTAGCGTCTACCGTAATCACAATTTTTCTAGTAGGTTTATTCATTAAAACTAATTTATTAACCCCATCCTCAAACTGCTGAGTAAGCTATTAAAGTTTGTTAATGTTAAAAGATATTTCACTAACTAAAATTTGAATATAATAAACAATTGGTGTCAGCATGTTAGTTGTTAAAATTATGCATGCAAGAGATTTTGTTTTCAACAATAGTTTTGCATCCTGACATCCGTTACGGAACGGTTAATTCAAACTTTTAATTTTGTAACTCAAGTCAAACAATTGGCGATTTTTTGCTGTAATTGAGGCAAAACTTTGTTTTAGCAGTGTTACTGTAGCACTTTTAACATTTCAATTTATAATTTACAAAGTTGTAACTTCTGTTTATGATATGGTGTACATCGGGGGAAAGTCACTTCATTTATCACACAGTCCAGTTAAGCCTCCAGCCAATGACACGTAAAATGGCTCAACCAATCAGAAGTGGCTTTCACTCTCAACACGTAGTAGAACACGATTCTGTTATGTCGTGGAGATGGCCTTTTGAACTCTCACACTTTTGCTTTAACTTACATTGAACATACATAATATATAAATTATTGATTTATAACTTTTGTTGGATTGTAAGTTAAGGTGTTGTATTGATAAATGAAATTTAAGAAGCTGTATCAACCAAGACACAAACTTTCTTTCAACATTGGACAAAAGTAGCATTAAATGCTTTTAGTGATTTAATGTTTATACCTTATACACAATTGGTAGAGTCAAAGTAAATTTGCTGCAATTTATATGAGAACAAAACTTTGAACTTTTTACTCCTATGCCATACACAGTGGAGTAAAGTTTTGATCAAAATTTGTCTCCATAATACCACAGAGTCCTCTGTTTTGATCATAGCAATTTATGATCACTCAGTATTACAACATAGGAATATTTATTTTGCTGTCAATGCTCGCTGGTTATAAGTGGTTTTAACTATTATTTTTAAATTTGATATTAATGTAATCCAAAAGATATCATTTAAAAAAACATAAAATGATGACGAATAAGTTTAAAAACGGAATAATCTACAGTACAACTATTTTTTACAATGATGAGAGAAACAGTTTCACGGGATGTGTGATGTTCTGGAGTATCGTAGTTATAGTGGATGTGTTTGGTTTTCAGTCGTAGTTTGATGGGTTTAGGTGCCAGCAGAACCGTGAATATGAGTGGACCTGTGGCAGAATTCGTCAAGACCAAGATAAACAGTGATACAGTCGTCATCTTCTCCAAGTCCTACTGCCCCTACTGTCGCATGGCCAAGGAGGTCAGTAAAGGTTTATAGTCCTAGCATGGGCAGTTGTGACTTCTAAATAAAAATTACTGTCATCAGTGGCAGATTCATGAAACAATTTTTAGGAAAGTCAGTTTATGATTTGCAGAGGATGATAGTGTACCAAAATATCCCTATAAATTATTGACTTCATATTTAGAAGTTAACAAACATTAAACTTTAAGATCTAGAATATTTTATTTATTTATGTGTTTTCATTTGTCCTTTGGGACAAACTTTCTACAACTCGAGACCTCTAATTTAATTTCTCATCAACCTAGACGTGTAATTTATTTTTGTGAAAAATTATCAACTGCGCCTAATTAAGACCTCTAATTTGATGTGCAAACCTAGATATGGGCATGTTCCCCTGAGTTGGTAAAAACTTATACATGGATAAAAACATTGAATTTTATTATAAATATGCTGTTTTAACGTGTAGCATTCAGTAAAGTTATAATCTATTATTAAAATATTCAAAAACTTTTGTATCACACTACTTTTTCACTTAATTCACATATTATATTCATATCTTTCTCTCTTGTGTGCCCACACCATGAATATAGCTGTGAGTAACACGTGAAAGTTATGAGTAACATGTTGTTTGTAATTACATCAGATTCTAGTTCTAAGCTAACTTATGATAAAGAAGGCTTTTGTTTGTAACTGAGATACCTATTGTGTATGGAATGTCAACTGCACTCACACCACAAATTTACTTTACAAATTCGTTGTATTTGCTCTTCATTTAACAAGAGTCCTATAGGACTCTCCACATAGCTCTGTCTAGGTTTAGAAATTAATTGACAAACGGCAGGTGGTCTCTATCAATGGTGCCCTATCTTGTGAAGATAGGGTGGAACACGGGGTTCCCCGGGACTGAGGGTTCGGGCCTTTCTCTACTCTTGGTAGCTCTATATCATCTTAGTGCAGGAGATTGTCATATGGTGTTGTTTGCGGATACCACGTTATGGACCAGGAGAACTAGACCAGAGGTAAAGAGAAAGTATTTGTTCCAAAAAATCCCAGAATATAAGAAAGGAAACATCTTAATTCCGGGAGATGGTCTGTTCATACTCCAAATCGTTTATTTTTTCCTTATGGTTTACATAAAAACAAACAAAACTCTTTCAGTTATGGAATCAGTTCAGCGGTATGCATATCATGACAGGTACAATAGTGTTAACATAGTTAAACCAAGTTTGTTTAAGAGGGTGATCTAATGTATATTGAATAGTCAACTTCACTGTGTATGGAGAGAATCTAATTTCTAATTTATTACATTGTTTTGTAGATTAGCTTATTGCTTGTTGTTAGGCCTATATTAGAAGATTGATTATTTACCTTGCCTGTCTATTATTGTACTTGATATATTGTGCATGTTGTTTTCCATCGCCATCTATCATTATTTATTATTATTATTATTATTGATTATTGAAATATTTATTGCCACTTGTTGACTTATTGTTGTAAAATGGTGTATTGTTGTATAATATGTTAATAAATAAATAATTCAAAAAAGATTTTTTTCATCACACTATATCAATATCATCTGTAGTGATATACCTGGTATATTGAAGGTAGTGATATAACTGGTGACCCTCACTTCTACCAACGAAACACCTGTTATCTCGGCCTTAGCCAACAAAATTTTCTTGCATAGGCCGGTAAAGGAAATGGTAGTAAAGAAATCTAGAATATAATAAGGTAGGGGACAACAACAACAACAAAATAACAAATCAGTGACGTAGTTGGTAGTTCAGCTGATAGCAACTGTCAAATGATGTACATGGGAAAATAGTGTTTTTCTCTTGCAATCAGCTGAAGTTGTCACCTACCGTTAGAGTATTCTAGTTTCGGTGGCATTAGCTGATGTAAAGTGGTTGCCTAGCAACCAGAAACATAAGCTGTAAATCTCGCTAGGTAAGTTAGTTGAGGTCATGTTTTGTTTGTTATAAACAAAAAAATATGTTTTTCATTTGTTTAGAATTTATTGAATTGTGTAGTGTGATGAAAAATATCGTTCATAATTGGCCAAAAATGCGTTGCCTGCTCTCGATCGTTGCAAGTTCTCGACTTCGTCTCGAACTTGAAACACGATCTCGAGGCCGGCAAAACCCTATTTTCGGCCCTTGTAACAAAGTATACCATTTCCATGTTATTTTGCAAAACAAATAAATAAATTTATGTTTAATTTAACAATTAACATGCCAGGCAACATACATAGACCCATTGCATTTAAATAGTAAAATATAAGGAACCATAAAATTTTGTTACAAATTTCCCGAGTTTAAAGGTTTATTGCAATAGAGCTTTTAATAGTTATGTTACATCGTAAACTGTTTAAAAGCAGGGGAAGTTTTATAGATTATTCTATAGGTTGGACTCAACTAGTTTAGCTACCGTCCTAAAATGGCATAGAGGTAAATCTAGCAAAATGTTAAATAAATGCCAATGGCATTAAACATATATAAAAAAATTAACAACAACAAAAATATTTTTGGCATATTTTCTGTTAAAATTATTTATGTGAGAAGTATTAATTTTACTGCACACCTAATTGTACATTATTCTCCATCCTCATTACACAATCATTGTTATAGCAAATAAAATATTTATGGTGTACCATAGCGTACTATGGCATCAGCACGATAATTATTTGTACCACAATTAGCAGCACTGAGTAGCATGATTCATTCGCGACCACCAGTTGTAGGTAGTTAGCGAGTTCCAGCCGTAGACAAAGTTAGCCAGTTCCGGCGCCATACAGTGTCGATTTTGGAATTCACTAACTCCCTCCAAATCTGGGTGAGCGGAATCTGGGGTTAGGCAATATCAGTGACAACAAAGTTAGTGAATTCCTTTTTTCAGATAGGGATTTTAAAATGAGGTTACAACTTCCAGAGTTAGCCAGTTCCGCGCTCCTGGTCTTACAACCAAATCTCCACTGTACAAAAACGTTCGGCAATTCTGGTAATTGGTTGGATTCTTCGCAGCGGGTGAGCAGAAAAATTGAGGGCACTGAATTCCACAATTTGACAGCACATTAATTTTGGATGAAAAATGGGGTGGGGACTAGTATGTCTACTCACTGTTCTGGCTCCGGTGATGTTTCCGAGCACATCCTGCACTTCCCCCTCATCGTCTCGCTGATCCAGCTCGATTACTGTGTACTTGAAGTTCAGTTTGTCAAAGACCTGAAATAAACTTTGAGGTTAAAACAACATAAGTTTAGAGGTACACTTCTATAACCAACCTTGATGGTACATGACTCATAAGTTTATAAATTTACAAAAAAACTACCATGCAAAAAATATGACAATAATGTTAGAGAAATTATTTGAAACAAAACATTATTGTCCATCAAAAACATGCTTAACCCATTTATGCACAAATTGTTTCTTGTGAATTGATGCAGTGTCTTAGGGCTGCGCTCTGGTAGCGAACTCACTCACTAACGGCCTACAACTTTCCCCGCTAGGAGCGCACACTGTTCAAAACCCTAATTTTCGATTCTAGCCTGCTGGTCGTGTTAGCTCAGATGGATAAGGCGCAGGCATCCCTGGCCAGGTGTCTACATCGCCGCGGGTTCGAATATGCACAGGACCAAACCTGACCTGGTGGTGCAAATCTTAAAGGGTTAGCCGATCTGTGGCAACGTTGGTGGGAGGGCCCACGTAAAATAAACGGTGGCAGGCTTGCGTGCCACTACGGCCTTGAAATATCAAAGATAACTATATTTTCACTCCAAAACGCAAATTTTAATCATGAAAAACCTAAAATTCCATGGATTTTCATACATTAAAATACAGCATAGACAAATGTCAACAGTGGTCACAAATGGGTAAACATGTTATCAAGGATAGGGAAGGCGACAACTGATTTTGATAAAAGCTAGCCTAATGTACATTTAAATTTTAATGTTTTTCATTCATTTATTTTTGTGTGCCAAACCTTTGACAAAATTAAAAAAAAAGCAAATGTATAAAAAACGGTTTTGACAGTTGAGGCAAAATATGATGACACCATGTAACTTTCTGAGAAAACACCACTATTAAAAGATGTGATAGGCTTCTTAGTGTTAAAAAATGAATTTTCTGTTACATTTAACACCACTGCCTTCTCATTAACCAGTTAGTTTTTCCTCAATTCTGTGACCTTATTTTGAGTACTTAACAGGTTGTTCGAACTACCATAGCAGCTTATAACTTTACTTTGTGTGGTATGAGTAAATTTGTGGTGTGAGTGCAGTTGACATTCCATATACAATAGGTATCTCAGTTACAAACAAAAGCCTTCTTTATCATAAGTTAGCTCAGAACTAGAATCTGATGTAATTACAAACAACATGTTACTCATAACTTTCACGTGTTACTCACAGCTATATTCATGGTGTGGGCACACAAGAGAGAAAGATATGAATATAATGTGTGAATTAAGTGAAAAAGTAGTGTGATACAAAAGTTTTTGAATATTTTAATAATAGATTATAACTTTACTGAATGCTACACGTTAAAACAGCATATTTATAATAAAATTAAATGTTTTTATCCATGTATAAGTTTTTACCAACTCAGTTGAGAATTCTTCACAAAAATAAATTACACGTCTAGGTTGATGAGAAATTAAATTAGAGGTCTCGAGTTGTAGAAAGTTTGTCTCAAATAAACAAATTAAAATACATAAATAAATAAAATATTCTAGATCTTAAAGTTTAAAAGTTTGTTAACTTCTAAATATGAAGTCAATAATTTATTTTGTTGCTATACAAACTCTCTATTTTTTCGTGTTCTCCAAATCTACATGCAATTTCAGAAATATTTTATTCTTTGGAATGTTTTCCTGATCCAAGCAAATGTGAAGATAACTAAACTTAGTTATCTTCAACTAACTAAGTTATCTTCTAACTTCTATTCTATTCTAACTTATGTTCTAACTATCTAAGTTATCTTCAACTAAACTTAGTTATCTAAACTTAGTTTAGTTAGATAACTAAACTAAGTTGAGTTTTTATGTATGAGGATAGCCTAGAGAACATTTACATTTTTTATCACTAAAAAAAAGGAAAAAATAATGTCCCATGGTAAAATTGTATTAGAATGTCATTTAATTTTATTTCTCAAAATTCAGGTTTTATAAAAATGATCAAGACTAATTAAGATAAATATATACATTCTTTTAAATCCCCATTTCTGTACACTTCCAAACAAATAAAAAAATCTCTGCGAACTTCAAAAAGAGGGATATTTTGGTACACTATCATCCTCTGCAAATCATAAACTGACTTTCCTAAAAATTGTTTCATGAATCTGCCACTGATGACAGTAATTTTTATTTAGAAGTCACAACTGCCCATGCTAGGACTATAAACCTTTACTGACCTCCTTGGCCATGCGACAGTAGGGGCAGTAGGACTTGGAGAAGATGACGACTGTATCACTGTTTATCTTGGTCTTGACGAATTCTGCCACAGGTCCACTCATATTCACGGTTCTGCTGGCACCTAAACCCATCAAACTACGACTGAAAACCAAACACATCCACTATAACTACGATACTCCAGAACATCACACATCCCGTGAAACTGTTTCTCTCATCATTGTAAAAAATAGTTGTACTGTAGATTATTCCGTTTTTAAACTTATTCGTCATCATTTTATGTTTTTTTAAATGATATCTTTTGGATTACATTAATATCAAATTTAAAAATAATAGTTAAAACCACTTATAACCAGCGAGCATTGACAGCAAAATAAATATTCCTATGTTGTAATACTGAGTGATCATAAATTGCTATGATCAAAACAGAGGACTCTGTGGTATTATGGAGACAAATTTTTAACAAAACTTTACTCCACTGTGTATGGCATAAGAGTAAAAAGTTAAAAGTTTTGTTCTCATATAAGTTATGTGCTTGTCATGCAGCTTATTTACTTTGACTCTACCGATTGCGTATAAGGTATAAAACTTAAATCACTTAAAACATTAAATGCCACTTTTGGCCAATGTTGAAAGAAAATTTGTGTTCTTGGCTGATAACATTTCTTAAATTTTATTTATCAATATAACACCTTAACTTACAATCCAACAAAAGTAATAAATCAATAATTTATATATTATGTATGTTCAATGTAAGTTAAAGCAAAAGTTGAGAGTTCAAAAGACCATCTCCATGACATAACAGAATCGTGTTCTGTTATGTGTTGAGAGTGAGAGAAACTTCTGATTGGTTGAGCCGTTTATGTGTCATCGGCTGGAGGCTTAACTGGACTGTGTGATAAATGGAGCGACATTCCCCTGATGTACACCATATCATAAACAGAGGTTACAACTTTGTAAATTAATAAATTGAAATTTTAAAATTGCTACAGTAACACTGCTAAAACAAAGTTTTGCCCCAATTAAACCAAACAAGCACCAATTGTTTGATTTGAGTTACAAAATTAAAAGTTTGAATTAACCATTCCATAACGGATGTCAGGATGAAAAACTAGTGTTGAAAACAAGATCTCTTGCATGCATAATTTTAACAACTAACATGCTGACAACAACTGTTATATTTAAATTTTAGTTGGTGAAATATCTTTTACCATTAACTAACTTTAATAGTTTACTCAGGAGTTTGAGGATGGGGTTTTATCAATTAATTTAAATGAATAAACCTACTAGAAAAATTGCTTTTACGGTTGACGCTATACAGTACAATCTTGACTTCTGATCATATTACTCTTTTTATTTTAAAATCCCTAGAAGCCAATATATTATTTTTTTTTTAATTAATATTTACAAGGAAGCTTGTACCGTACATAAAATGAAATTACATGCCGTATTCATGTCATTGATGTCTTTGATAGAAAGGTCCGACAACTATACTTTTTTACTTTTGTGTCAAAAACTAACCTCAAGTGCTAAATTTGTTTAAATACGTTGAGTACACATTGGTATAAACTTTTTAATTATAATGTTTAGATCTTTGGCATTGAAAAATTAGCATAAATGGGCCACACTGCACAGTTCTCATTGGTTGCACATTATATTAAAGACTGATAAATGTATGAGGCCAGTTCTCTTTGCATTTGCTTGTAAATATTATGTTCTTGTGGTGTCAGTCGTGTATTTTCAACATTTCTTCTGATTCTTTTTATTTTTTTGTGTAAAATTAATAGAACATTATCAAGGTACCAAACAAACAGTTCGTGGTCCAATTGGTCCAACTTAAATTTAGAACCCAAAATGGAAATTGGGGGAAACCATCTTGGTGTTGTACAAAAATGTTTGATAAAATAACAGGGAGAAGAAGATTTCCCATCGCCTGGCCATCGATTATTGTTGAATTTGAATCTGAAGTAATTTTGTTTTAAAACAATCTTCAGTCATTTTACTAGTTGATTACCACAAGTTTTCTTTCAATTCATTGTATTTGGTATTTTCATTTAACAAGAGTCCTCTAGGACTCTCGAAATAGCTCTGTCTAAGTTTAGGAATTAATTGACAAACGGCAGGTGGACTCTTATCAGTGGTGCCCTATCTTGTGAAGGTAGGGTGGAACACGGGGTTCCCCAGGACTGTGGGCTCGGGCTTTTCCCTATTCTTGGTAGCTCTTAATGACCTTAGTGCAGGAGATTGCCATATGGTGTTGTTTGCGGATACCACGTTATGGGCCAGGAGAACTAGACCTGAGGTGAACATGGAAGTAGCCTTAACAAAAAGGTATTTGGTCAAAAAAAATCCGAGAATATAAAAAAGGAAACATCTTAATTCCGGGAGGTCTGTTCATACTCCAACTCGTTTAGTTGTTCATTATGGTTTATATCAAAACAAACAAAACTCTTTCAACTATGGAATCAGTTCAGCGGTATGCATTCATGTCAGGTATGGTAGGGTTTACATAGTTAAACCAAGTTTGTTTAAGAGGGTGATCTAATGTATATTGAATAGTCAACTTCACTATGTATGGAGAGAATCTAATTTCTAATATGTGATGTGCTCCAGGAAAAGGGACCTTATGATACATGAGACACTTTTTGAGTTATTTACATTTTCTTGTAGTATTTTTCTTGCTGAATCCAATGGTAGTTTTGAAAAAATTCTATCTTAATATTTGACAAAGTTATGGAAGTTTGAAATGTCGTTTTTAAAAATGTTAGTTTTCGGTAAATCACGTTTAAAGTTAAACAAAGTTTAACCTAATGAAACATGCATGATTTATTACTAAATTTCTACCTATTTGGTATCAAAATGTTGCAAATTTTCTGGGCAATAAAAAATAGAAGAACACGTGTTATTGAAACATTTTATTTCATTTTATAACAAATAAATGACTAAGGGTAGTGAAAAAATTCAAATATTTTGGAAGAAAATTAGGTAATAATTTTCAACTTCACATTTTCTACATAACAATGTGCTGTATTATTTTAGTTTAAACAGTTGTTATGGTAATATTTGTATGCTGAGTGATATTTTAAAAAATATGTACAATTTAAAAAAATATGTACATGAGGTCAAACATTTTCTTTTTTCTTCTTCTTCCAAGTTCCGGGATTCATGGGCCGCTTTCGGTTTGGTGGTTTGCTGCTTCCGCGCTCTCCTTCTAGGCTTTGGAGTCAATAACATTTCTTCTTTCTCTTCAAACTCCGGTACTATTTCTTCATTAGAAGACATATTTGCAATGGGTTCTGGGCCTAGATCTGGCATGGGCATAGTAAGTTTTTGTGGACTTCTTCACAGTAAGGCCTAAAGGCAATTTCTTCGTTTCCATGAGAGCCCCAGCAACAATTTCTGTTGGGTGATCTTCAATAACTAGTATACGTGTTGCTCGAAATCAAGCAATTTATTTTAATACAATACAAATGTTACTTTTAGCTCCTAAATCAACGACATACGACCAATCCAATATTGTGAATCTCTTTAATCTCCAAAACTACACATATTTACAACTGAATATTAACAGATGTTTTTAATGCTTTATTCAATCCCAATGTTATTTAAATGGGAAATTTTGAGATTTCAATGGTGGATAGCGCCTTTATTTTCAGTCTGATTCTCATCAGTTTTTGGCGGAAACAACTACAGACCAAGCCCTATCCAACGACACCAAAAACTTGAAAATCGGTTGAAAATTGTAGGAGGAGTTCTCAAGACAAAAAAAAACCCTTAGCGTATATTAAATAAGTATAGATTCCTGTGTCACTAGTAATGGTTAAAGTAACTGCTGGCCCCTCAATTGTCATTTTACATGTCATTGTTTATCTTTAGCATTCAAACATGTAAACAATACAGTCAATAACAACAGCTGACTTTCAGCCAGTGATGTAGAAAGACATAAAAATCCCCCTCCAAACTCATAAAGTAATCATAGACTAAGCATATGTATGCTTAATCTATGGAGAAATATTACATTGTTACTTAAAGGTATAATAATTCCCCCAAGTAAATACTACAACAATGTATGAAATGTAAAAGGGACCTTAACTTACTTCAATGTTATTTAAATGGAGTAAGTTAAGGTCCCTTTTGTTTATCGTGCAAGGATCCAGGAAAACCGATATTTAATTGTTTTACAACTAAATAACTTAATTAAAAATAGATCTTCTATGTCAAGAAATATATTTACTACTAATTTAAATAAAAACCTAAAAATAGATATTTTTGACCTTATTCCACAAAATCGGCTGTACTGAAAATTTTGGTCGTGTATCATAAGGTCCCTTTTCCTGGAGCACATCACATATTAGATTATTATTTATTTTGCCTGTCTATTATTGTACTTCATATATTGTGCATATTGCTTTCCATCGCCATCTATCGTTATTTATTATTATTATTATTGATTATTGAAATATTTATTGCCACTTGTTGACTTATTGTTGTATAATGGTTTATTGCCGTGTACGTTTATAAATAAATAAATCCAAAAAGATTTTTTCATCACACTACATCAATATCACCTGTTTTCGACCCTCACTTCTACCAACGAAAAACCTGTTGTCTTGGCCTTGGCCGACAAAATTTTCCGGCATAGGCCGGTAAAGGAAACTGTACCGTAGTAAAGAAATCTAGAATATAATAAGGTAGGTGACAACAACAGCAACAACAAAATAACAAATCAGTGACGTAGTTCAGCTGATAGCAACAAGTATGACGTACATGGGAAAATGGTGCTTTTCCCTTGCAATCAACAGTAGTTGTCATCTACCGTTCTAGTTTCTAGTTTCGGTGGCATTAGCTGATGTAAAGTGGTTGCCTAGCAACCAGAAACACAAGCAGTAAATCTCGCTAGGTTAGTTGAGGTCATGTTTTATTTGTTATAAACAAAAAAAATATGTTTTTCACTTGTTTAGAATTTATTGAATTTTGGTGTGATGAAAAATATTGTTCATAATTGGCCAAAAATGCTTTGCCTGCTCTCGATTGTTTCAAGTTCTCGACTTCGTCTCGAACTTGAAACACGATCTCGAGGCCGGCAAAACCTCATTTTCGGCCCTTGTAACAAAATATACTATTTCCATGTTATTTTGCAAAACAAATAAATAAATTTATGTTTAATTTAACAATTAACATGCCAGGCAACATACACAGACCCATTGTAATTAAATAGTAAAATATAAGGAACCATAAAATTTTGTTACAAATTTCCGGAGTTTAAAGGTTTACTGCAATAGAGATTTTTTATTAATAGTTATGTTACATCACAAACTGTTTAAAAGCAAGGGAAGTTTTATACATTATTCTATTGGTTGGACGTCAACTAGATTAGCTACCGTACTAAAATGGCATAGAGGTGAATCCATCAAAAAGTCAAATAAATGCCAATGGCATTCAACATATATAAAAAAAATTAACGTTTGCTAACAAGAGCACTATTTCATTAGTAGACCACAAAAGCCACCCCTCAATTACCTTATATTTTGCCGTAGCAAAGAAAAGCGCAGGGCTAGTGCTGCCATCTCAGCCTCTGGGAATCAAATAACTTAGTACCATCCAACAGTGGTACCGGTAGAGGCAATTGTGAGGCCCTTGATGCTACGGGAAAACATGGCTTATTTTTTTTTTTATGGCATCCATAACATTTTTTCAAGAACAATGAAGTAATATTGGGGTTTTGTTTGTTATACGGATGCCACTAGGGATGATGTTACGTTAGGTAGGCTTATTTGATTACTCTACTTTTCTGAAATTCTTTCCCTGATTCAAAACAAGTCACCTTCTAGGCCTAGAGATGAAACATAATTCCCGCTGTCTGGGTAGCTATAAATAGCCCAAGGTCAGGTCGTTGATGAGGGCATGCTGCTCCACAGCCACAGAGAAGTTGCCAAGGAATTGAGTGTGTGTCATTTTCATCAGTGCCGTCCTTAGGGGTGTGCGACAGGTGCGGCTGCACAGGGCCCTGTGCCTAGGAAGGCCCCTTGCTGAACCGTATTTTTTAAATATTATTGTAAGCTATGACATGACCAGCGTGTGAACTTCATCAATGAGCAAAATAGATGCTTAAGTCTCGAAGTGCATATCTTAATTGTTAAGTCCATTAGATGTGCCCCAGTCGTTGGACATCGCCTCAGATCGCCAGACCAGATCATCCTGTTAGGCGGACATGTCCACGGATTTGGTTGACACAATCGCCCAGTTGGCGGACATAACCTTCCAAGATTGGTGGAGCTATCATCTCCGACGTTGCACACCATTGTCTGCATTTGGTGGACACCAGCGTCTCCTATTTATTATCGGACATCAGTGTCTCCGTTCAGCGGACACAAAAGTCTCCGTTCGGCGGCCACAAGTGTCTTAGGTTGACAGCAACGAGTGTCCCTGTTCGGCGAACATTACTGCTTGCTATTAATTCTGAATACTACACAAATCACTTTTTCTTTATTTACGTATCTTCAGACCAATAAAAAAATTCAAACTCCCGTTTTCCTGGAGTTCCCGTGGCTTGGATATCCTGGTAATTTTATTAATTGGTTGTGGCAAGGCCAGTGGGGGAGGGGGTGGTCTTAGCGGCGTAAAAGGCCCCACTGTCAGATCTCCCACAGGGACCGCGTTGGGTTAAGATGGCACTGATTTTCATTGTGAATAACTTTTGAAAGTATTTATAACACATTAAACAATAACATACAAAACCTTTTCGCCACAGCACGCCAATTAACTTGACTGAGTTAGGCCTACTCAGTCAGTGTAATCCGCCAGTGTGGTGGCCCACGGGAAAGATGCAAAGAACTTTGCGGACATGGCTGCCTTTTGGGAATCAGAACTAAACATCCATTTAATCTAATTTTCACCCAATTTTCATAAAATAACGTACTCTTCTAAAAATTTATTTTTTTTAAGGTTTAAATCAAAGTTATTTGCAATAACTAATGGCATCCATATAACAAACAAGTAGGCCTACCGGTACCTAAAATTGTCTTACAAACTTGTGAACCTCCTCATAAGTTACCAACTTGTGTTGTGTGTCAACACCGTGTGTAACATAAATAGGTCAACTAATGTAATAGTACCCTCTAGAGTAATTTCTACACTAATTAGGGTGTTGCTAAAAAAAGCTATTCAGGCATAATATTCTATTTTTTAAACATTGAGCTTTGAGATTAAACAATGTTAGTGGTATTAGTGAGGTGTTGGTAGGCCTACTTTGGTACTACAATCCACTTCACTCACCAACTAACGGAACTATCAGAAATAAAATTGTATGTAGTCGCATCTTATTTTAAACTGTATACTAGTTGTCAACCTAGAAATAATCGAAAAAAGAGTAATTTTACATGGAAATTAATATTTATAACAATTTGAGTGAAGAAAAAATGTTTGCACTACTTAGAAAATATCTAGGAATTACCATGCTTATACGCGTATAACAGGATCACTTCTGAGTGGTAACAATTTTTCAGTGGTACGGTACACAGACCCGGATTATCCACCAGGCAAACCTAGGCCATGGCCTTGGGCATCAGCCAGGGGTGGGGGCGTCAAACAGGCCTTTTTTATACTAAGTTTCAGTTTAATAAATATTTTACCGCAAATATAATTTAATTCTGGTTTTGTTTATGATTTTTTTATTAAATTCTGTAATAGCAAGAGTACCTAAATAAATAGAATGTTCAGCAAAAAAGAGAAAGAAGAAAGATCTGTTCAGGCAAACTAGGTGACCCCCGGGTCATTCCAGATCAACTCAACCAGGTCAAAACACCCAAAGTCACAGATTTTTGTGAAACTTGGTTAATTTGTTCCTTTTATATAAATAAACAACCATACCAAGTTTTATTGACTTATCTCTATCGGTTTTCTTCTTACAACCCTTCAAAGTTTTAACTAAAATGCCAACCGGGGCTCGGCCGAGGCCACAGACAGAACGTGTTTATTTTCTCAGAAAAAATCATATCTTTAGTATTTATTAATAGAACTCAATGAAAATTTGTAGTTTAACTAAATAAAACATGCTGATTTTGGAAAAAAAATATCATAACACTCTAGGCCTTACCAAAAAATTACCATAAATTGTTATTTTACAAATATTTTATTTCCGGAAAGTGATTACAAGGGTTCACGTTACAGATAATATCTACCTGAGGGTTAAAGATAATCAAACAAAACTTTTTACTAAAATTATCTTCAAGATATTTTCTATCACATCCATCAATAAAATTAATGGCTTTTTTATTCCTTCACATTTAAAAACTATTATGTGTCTGAAAAACTTGATTTTGTCAAATAATACAACACCGATATGCTTATTTATTTTCTTGGGCATAAAATAGTGTGTAGTTATATAGTGTGAAGTACTGAAAAACTATTAATTGTTTCATGTAATTTAAGAAAACATGTTAGAGATAAAATATTAGTATTATTACCTAAATAATTTGTTTAAAAACATTACATTAAGCCTTTCCGTTGGTCATCCAGAACATGTCACCCACCAATTTGGATTTTAATGAAACTTGGTATGGTTGATTCTTCTATAGGCCTACAGATAAAAAAATATACCAAGTTTCAGTGCTCTATCTCGGCTCATTTATTTTCTAGAGAGCTGTTAAATTGAAATTAAACTGTCATTTTTGCATGCCTGAGGTTTCTAAGGTAATGTGCCATTGATTATGAAAATAATTTGTAACTCTCTTATTTGCCAACCAAATCAAATGAAAATTTCAGGTGTTGCCAGTAATATACAAATTTCAGGGAAAAAATAGTTTTTATTATACTTCTAATTCATCTAGGCTATTAAAAAAATTAAACACAGACATCAGTAATTTTTATAGAGAGAAAACTTGTTTCACTGAAATGTAAATATTTTTGAAAGGCACAGTGGTCAGTAAACCACTTGAAACTGGTTTTATTTCATAGGAATACTTGATACAGGAACTATTCAGATTTTTGGACTTTTCTTATGAGAAATGCATACTTTGCAGTATGCAAATGTAATAATCAAACTTTAAAATGTTGGATTTTGTGGAGTGTAACCGTACGAAGTTTAACATTCTGTATATTTTGTTTATTCTAAAGAGTAAGTTTTTAACCGTGTAAGACATTTTTATTTTTTAAATTAAAGTTGAAGAGTATTCCCTGAGATATTATTGAAAATAAACCATTTTCACTTTTTCAATTTATATTTAATTCATTCAATTTTAATTTATTAAATATTAATTTTCAAAGGGTTGACTTTTAAGACTATCATATTGAAAGATGGTAAAATCTACACTTTTGTTTTATTTTATATTTGTACTTATCTCTTTGAATGTCAAGATATATTTAACTTTACCCAGATAACAATTAATTTTTTAGGAATAAGCATCCGCCATGTTTGAAAATCAGCTAATGAGAACTAACTTATTATACTAAATTTCATTTAAAAACAAAATTTTATTTCTTGATTAAATGTATGAATAACATAAAAGTTTTTTTTTTTAATAATAAAAAAACCAATAGAAGCGATTTAAGTTATTCATTTTTGGACAATTTCAATGGAATGACCATAAATTATGAAACAAAATTGTAATTTATCCAAAAGGGTTTTAATATTATAAATGGGTTGTTGCTAATGTTAAGTTATTAAAGTACACAGTTTTATGATTTTAAGTTGGTTCACAGATGTTTTAATTCATAGCAAAAATATTAAACATGGCGCTAAGAATTTTACAAAAAAAAAAAAAAAATAATAATAAAAATAAGTGTAAATTTTTGTTTAAGTATAAAGCAGAGAAAAAGCCATGAATTTGATTGAATCATAAGGTACAATAGCACATATTATTGGGATTGCTGAAAAAAACCTTCAACTTGAAACCCCTGTGCGTTTCAAAAATAACTTATTTACTTTTCAGTAAAACAAAATTTTTCTCTAAAAACCTAATTGATATATGGTTGTCTGCATGGTTGCCTAACGGATATACACGTCTGTATTTTACCTTTTTCTAATAGATGAATTGGAAGTACTATTAACTATTTTTTTTTTTTTTTTTCTAAAATCTGTAGGTTTATTGACAACACCTGCAATTTTCATTTTCTTTGGTTGGCAAATGAGAGGGTTTCAAATTTCATTTCATAATCAGGGCACATTACCATGGGAAACTCGGGCATTAAAAAACGACACATTTATTCAAATTTCAAACAGCTCTAGAAAATAAATGAGCCGAGATAGAGCACTGAAACTTGGTATATTTTCTTATTTGTATAGAAGAATCAACCATACCAAGTTTCATTAAAATCCAAATTGGTGGGTGACATGTTCTGGATGACCAACGGAAAGGCTTAATGTAATGTTTTTAAACAAATTATTTAAGTAATAATACTAATATTTTATCTCTAACATGTTTTCTTAAATTACATGAAACAATTAATAGTTTTTCAGTACTTCACACTATATAACTACACACTATTTTATACCCAAGGAAATAAATAAGCATATCGGTGTTGTATTATTTGACAAAATTAAGTTTTTCAGACACATATTAGTTTTTAAATGTGAAGGAATAAAAAAGCCATTAATTTTATTGATGGATGTGATAGAAAATATCTTGTAGATAATTTTAGCAAAAAGTTTTGTTTGATTATCTTTAACCCTCAGGTAGATATTGGCTGTAACGTGAACCCTTGTAATCCCTTTCCGGAAATAAAATATTTGTAAAATAACAATTTATGGTAATTTTTTGGTAAGGCCTAGAGTGTTATGATATTTTTTTCCAAAATCAGCATGTTTTATTTAGTTAAACTACAAATTTTCATTGAGTTCTATTGATAAATATTAAAGATATGATTTTTTCTGAGAAAATAAACACGTTCTGTCTGTGGCCTCGGGCGAGCCCCGGCCGGCATTTTAGTAAAAACTTTGAAGGGCTGTAAAAAGAAAACCGATAGAGATAAGTCAATAAAACTTGGTATGGTTGTTTATCTATATAAAAAGAACAAATTTACCAAGTTTCATAAAAATCTGAGACCTTGGGTGTTAAAATGATTTTTTTGTGGTTGATTTGATATGGAATGACCCCCCCTAAGGTACCGGGACTCGAGGAGTCCATCGTAGCTCGGGGACAAGCATCCCTGATCTGCCATAAAAGTGTCCCTGATTAGCAATCAAGAGCATCACCTCTGACTGGCGGTAAACATCGTGCTCTAATCGACGGTAATTAGCAACCGTGATCAGAGTTAAATCGCCCCCCCCCCCCACCATCGGTGGTAAACATAGCCTTCAACCGGCGGTAAAGAGTGACCCAGATCGACTGTAACAAGCGCCCCCAATAAGCGTTACAAATAGAACACTGCTAATCTGAAAATCCGCTTAATTTGAACAAGTCCCATAAAAAAAAAAAATACCCCAATGACTCATATTTGGAATGTTGAAAAGGGAGAGATGACAGGAATGGGGCAGGGGGTCTATTTCTATAACACTGTCTTGGAGTCAAAGAGTGGTCGAAGGACAATGGACTTCCGTCCGGCAGTCCGTACACCTGTTCGCGGAACCATACTAAGGAGCTGAGGGTTGGCATTAACTTAACAGATTATTTTCAGGAATCGTGAAGCTTATAGTCAAAAAAAGTTTTCGACCTTAAAATTCCATTTTCAAACCTAAGCCTACATAGATGTCTATTAAAAATGGCCTTTTAAGGTTGAAATCCAGTTCACCAAAAAAGTGATTCAACGTGAATCGTGACAGTTAATCAAAGTTAGTAACCTGTTAATTTCATTAATTAATATGATTCTGTAGGCATAGGCCTAAACCATGAATGAGTAATTTATTCCTAAGCATTATATAATTTGTTAATCATGATATAGGCCTACATAGTATCCGCTTAGTCTGAAAAGTTGCTCAACCGAGCCAATTAAGGGTCTGAAGATCTAGGCCCAAATAACATAGCCTAACTAAAATAACCAACCTAGCCATCATGTGTCATATCAAGCAAAGTTTTTTACATATTTATGGAATACAATACAAAAAGTTAGTACTCACATGATGGTTAGGGCCTACTACTTACTGTAGTTTAGGTTAGTTAGGTTAAAGTGTTATTTTAGATTAAGTTATGATGTTAGTACCTATGTATATAGTACTGACTATTGCCTAATAGGCCTTGTTTAAGTTAGTACATCAATAACAACCATTTGAAACATTGTTATCGGTTCATTTATATAAGTTTCAGTGTGTTTTTTTTAATTTATAAGTGTTTTTTCTCTTAATTCACTACTAGTTTCGGGTAGAGTTTCATATAGCGCCTACCTTTCTACCGAATGAAAATATCGATCGATACGATCGATATATCGCATCGGATCAATCAATGCGATTGATATATCGCATCGGATCGATCGATACTATAGATATATCGCATCGGGTCAAAATTTCTATACATCTAATCTTATAGGTAACTATGTTTGCACATCAAAATTCACAATTTGGTATATTGTTGCTAAAAAGTACAATAGTTATAATGTTGATCAAAATCTAAACCTAAATCTCTCAAAAAACTTATTAGTCAATGTAAGTTATAACTTATAATAGTTGATTTTTCTTTTTTAACATGAAAACTGAACACTAGCACTACTAACTTATATATTTTTTCATTTTCATCCCCTCACCAGTGCACCACACTGCTCACACAACATTTTCTTTGGTACGGTATGAGTTCATTATCTTGTAAAAATCTATCACATTGCTCATTTCTATGACCCAACTATCTAGTATAACCTTTCTATTATAAATAGGTTAATAGAAAGTTCTCTGACACTTATGAGACTAATCAAAATAACTAAACTATCCATACTGAATATGAAATCACCTAGTAAAATCTTGGTTTTGTTAGGTAAACAAACAATAATATTTAGTAAATAAATATAAAAAATTCTCAAAAAACATATGTTTAAAATATTTCTTGCGATATTTCATCCGATGCGATATATCGATATTTCATCCGATGTGGTGTATCGATATTTTATCCGATGCGATATATCGATCGTATAGATCGATATTTTCATTCGGTAGAAAGGTAGGCGCTATATGAAACTCTACCCCTAGTTTCTTATAGGCCTATTCAATTAATAAATAAATATTTGTATTCTACATAAGTTAATATTTATTTATTTATACACGGAATTTTCCATTTTCAATTTCATACAAAACAATTAATAACTTATTACAAGAAATGTAAGATTCTATTAAATTATAGGCCTAAATCTCCCAAGACCAACTGCAACAAGACTTTAACTATTCTAATTAATAAATTAACAAATAAATAATCAAAACAACTATCAAGCCTGAAGTAATACCAGAACATTACGAGTAATATTCCGCATCTATTGAGTACAAACATGACATACATTTAAAATATACCTAATTATAGGTATTCATTATGAGCTTACCCCAGTTAAATTGAATACCCAAGACATGTTTCGGAATATAAAGGTCATTTCCCGTTTTTCCAGGGTTATCCGAAAATGATATTTTCGGAATCAGCATGAAATTTCCAACATTTTGGAAAAAATTCCAATTTCCGATAGTCAAAGCTAAACTCAAAAATTTACCTCATATTTATTATCTACTAAAGTACTGATAGGCCTACAAGTTTGTTTTCAATAACTTTATGGTAACTATTTATTAAAATAACTCAGTTTATATTAAACAAATAATAACTTATGCACAAAGGTGAAGTAATAAGTAATAAGGTGAAGTAGTAAGTGGCCGACAAAGCCACAAAGTCATAATTATATGTTTGTGAGCTTCTTATTGTTTTTATTTTGAAGTATGTGTTTTTTTAATGAACACTCATTTGACGCAGTCAATCCCACAACGTGGGTACCAGACCAAGAAGGAGGTATAAGGTAAAAGGTGACCAAAGGCCAGAATAGCCCACAGCTAGACCTACACCAGACTAGAAAAAAATCATTAGTTAAATTTGTTTATAAAACAATCCTTAAAAATATTTAACATATTATTAAAAACACTAAATTTTTCAGTTATTTTTAACAGTAAATATGTTGCATAATAGGCTATTTGCCAAAGGCCAGAATAGACACACACTTAGGCTAGAATAACGTCCTTACCTTCTAGATTTGGAAACTCTGAAGAAAATTTAATCCAAGCTTTTATATTCTGACCGGAAAATGATATAACTACCTCTTAAAGATAAAACATTAGATAATCATAGATTTTGAATAAATTATGTGTCCCAATAGAGAATTCGAGAATTGACAGATAGTGTAAAAAATAGGAATTAACTCTCATAGTTATTTTTCACACACCTGACAAAGATTGAAAAAGACTGGCTAGGTACAGTATTGCCAACCCAGGTTCGGAAACTTGAACTTCCTATCGCAGAATAACTTCTTCTCTATAGTTAGCCTCTCAGAGGCTACCTACGGAAGGCGGAAGCCCTGAAGGGCCAAAGAGTAAGCGGTCATTTTTTACACCGCCGTGTTTGAAAGACGGCGAGCTGTCTTTAAAAGTCGGCGAGCCGTGTTTGGAAGGCGGCGAGCCGTGTTTGGAAGGCGGCGAGCCGTGTTTGAAAGGCGGCGAGCCGTGTTTGAAAGGCGGCGAGCCGTGTTTTAAAGTCGGCGAGATGTATTTGAAATTCGGCGAGTATTTTGATAAAGTTATTAAGAGTAATAATTATAGATATCTGATATTAGGTTAGGTATATGACTAGATATAATCTCATTTGCAAACTAATTAAAAAATATTACAACTTTCATGCCAGATTTCTATGAAATCAGAGGTCCCAAAAACAAAGAAAACTGTTTGGTTATGGTCATCATAACAAATGCACAGCCTATTTTTGCTCCAGAGATTTGATTGTTTTGGTTATTTTCAATTTTATAAGAGGATGAAAATCCGTTTAAGAGTCAATAAAAAAGCTTTTAATTATTAGTCTTAGTTAATTTATCAAAATGCTCGCCGAATTTCATATACTTCTCGCCGACTTTCAAACACGGCTCGCCGACTTTCTAACACGGCGATCGCCGACTTTCTAACACGGCTCGCCGTCTTTGAAACACGGCTCGCCGTCTTCTAAACACGGCTCGCCGTGTTTCAAACACGGCGGTGTAAAAAATGACCGCTTACTCTTTGGCCCTTCAGGGCTTCCGTAGCTACCTCTGGCAAGGCAAGGCCAATAATTGCACACTGTTGGCCTTGCCTCTGGTTTAATTAATCATTCACTATCTATCCATATCGCATCACGATCATTGACTTTACATACTTAGTATGTAAAGTTAATGTCACGATGTAGTTAATTGTCCATTAAACCCTTGATTTTACCACAACTATGTTCAATGTATTGTGTAAACTAATTCATTTTATAATGCTATTTATTACAAAATCAATGTACAGTAATTTAATTCGAATCAGAATCATAATTTATTATCAATTGACATTTTATCAATGGCTGATCATGAATCCAATGTACAATGTGAATGATTTCCTTAATTTAGCTTTAATGGCAATGAGTCACACCTATTTCTAAACAAAAGGGAAGATGATAACAATTCAGTAATTTTCAAAACCATCCATAAAATAGAAAACATGTTAAACTCAACACCAATTGGCACCAACGAATCAATCCGACAACACCGGGAAAGAGAAAGCTCATTGAGTACGAAGGGAAGTCCCAAGCCCCCGAAACCCCACGCATCCCTCGCACCTCTTCACACTATCTCGGTCTCCAAACAGTTTAGCCCATTAAGCCGGCAAAGGAACGTGGTCGTCGCCGCCGCCGCCAGCGCCGGTACCGAACAATGCCCGGCACCCGGCACGCACCAAGGAATTTAATAGCCTTGGCAATGAATACAAAAACGTTTTTGTATTCATTGGCCTTGGGCACGCACCGCCACCACCGCGCTCGCCAAGCCGTCGCCATTGTCGCACGCGCCGCGCAGTTTGCGAGTAGCTGTCTTCTGCAAATAAATGGTTAAGTTTGTAATGTTTATATTTTGGGATTTGTAAACACCTGATAATTTCTTATGCATTGCAGCTTAGATATATTCACTTCATTATTTTTTTTAGCGAATTTCCCTATAGGGAATACGCTATTACGGTAGTAGCCATGGTAAGACCTAAGCCCGGGACCACTTTACTTTTTCATTTTGAGGTCCCCAGAAGCTAAAAACACCATTCGTTCATTTTCATATATATGTATATATATATATATCTATATATCTATCTATCTATCTATCTATGTGTCCGTGGTACTGATAACTTTTGAAGGTGACCTCCGATTTTGATGAAATTTGGTATGGAGGTGTAAGACCAGATCTATTTTCATGAGTTCGCGAACCAGCATTCTCGGGTTATGGGAACGGGGGTTTATGGGGTTTCAAAGGGGTCAAAAATGGGTTTTTGGCATTTTTGGACCTTAATTTTTAAAATTCATTAATTTTAACTGAAACCATTTAAAAGAGCTTAAAAAAACAAACAATTTGGTATTTTGAATTTTTATCATAGCATAACTGGTTACGGGGCAAATCAAAAAATGTGTTTTCCATGTTATTCTTATGGGAAATCAAGAAAACCCTATATCTTGCTTATTTATTAACATAACCTAATCAAATTTGGTATGTACATTATCTATATAAGGTTTAACTTATACTTGCTTACAAAACCCATATGGCGGCAAACCTACATACTCACCCCCATGGGGTTTATGGGGAAAATAAAAAACTGCCAGAGTTTGATACAATTTTGTGTTTACATTCACCAATTATTGATTACCTTAGATTTTCTAACAACACCCAATGGCAGCAAACCTACATACTCGATCCTATGGTGTTTTTATGGGGAAAGTAAATAATCTTAAATTCCATTGGAAATTCGCTGAGTACGCAGGTCTGCTGCGACGGGGGTATTTAATTATTTATTACGATATAAAAATAAGAGTTAAACAACCAGCTTAAAATAATTTAAATATTTTATATTTTGTAAAGGGGATCATTAATTAGATTGCCATAATTTTTTGTTAATTAAATAAAACTGTCTGTTGAAAATTTTTTGAGTGAGTACCCAGGTCTGCTGTAACGGGGATATTTTTGTTATGTTTCGTCTTCTCGGTCAGGGACCCATTAAAACTTACCTTACGTCCTAGCCAGAAACATAGATATAAAAATATGTGTAAAATATTTACCTTAAATTGCCTAATTTTTTGAGTTGATGTTGTTTCTCCCATGTCCATTAATCATTAATTAGATTGTCATAATTTTTTGCTAATTAAATAAAACTGTCTGTTGAAAATTTTCTGAGTGTGTACCCAGGTCTGCTGTAACGGGGGTATTTATGTTACGTTGCGTCTTCTCAGTCAGGGACCCATTAAAACTTACCTTACGTCCTAGCCCGAAACATAGATATAAATAATGTTACACCATGTACATTTTTATACGCAGGCGCAGCATCTTCAGGGAGATTTTACTTAAATTACATTAATAACACTAACAGATTATATACACAAAATTTACAGAGTTCTTCTTATTTATTTAAGAGTTCACAACACTCCTGATCAGGTGATAAAAAAGCAGACACCATAAGTGCTATAAGTTATTGTCCCCATCTCTCTCTACTTCATTATACATTATTTATTTGTAATTGGAATACTATGGAATTTAGTATGTAGGCTTGCTGCCATGGTCATGGTTTTTCAAGCAAATATTAGTTACTCATAGCCTGTGGAGGTTCATACATTTTTTATTATTTTTTTTATCTTATACTCTAAAACAAGCTCCGTTTGTCCGGGCAAAGTTTTTTTCGCTCCAAGGATTTTTTATTTTTTGATTGCATATGGGGGTTTTGGCCACTAGAAATCGATTGGAGCTTTTTTTTATCTAAAGAGGTTGGCGGACCTCTTTTTGCCTTACTTTGCCCCGTCCACATAGACTATTGATCTGTGCGTGGATCGTATTAGACAAAGTAAGGGGGTGAGCCGCTACAGTACAAGGTGAAAGGTACTGATAAAAGTTCACTGGCAGAACGCGGATTCGAACCCACGACATCGCTGCCATGGTCCCGAAGTCCGGCGCGCTAACCACTACGCCACCGACTCACCCAAAGAAGGGAGCTGGTCCCATATAGCCATAGATATATACTAATACAACTGGATCGATAACTCCATGTTGCGAAAACGAGCCGTTACCCCCACCACTAGCCAGTATTCGTGGTCAGTGTTACCAACCCTTTGCGAGTAACTGTGTACTGTAATTTAAATAAATAAACAAATAAATTAAATAAACTACAGTAGTAATACTGTATTTTTTAGTCTTTCTTACTTATGAAATGATAAATTTCAGCCTTTGGAATGTGCACTAATACATTAAAAAGCTGCACAGAACAGAAACATCTTTCATCATCATAAGCATAATTGAAAATTTAAAAGAATGTAAACAAACAAGAATGCAGCTGACGCGCCGACAACAATCATGTCAGCTGTTATTCAGCGCGGCGCGGCGGCGGCGCAGCGGCGGCAATACTGGCTAGTGGTGGGGGAAGCCGGCTCGTTTTTACCGCTATTCCGCCATTTCAGTTACCTATCCTGTTTTACTTGTGGCTTTTAAATAAAACACTTGCTTTAGATACTTGAATTTATTAAACATAAATTATGTACTCCACAATGTGATCTTACTTGTACGACATCATTCTTAGAAGAAAGAGAGATCCTCCTAGAGGGGTTTACCAATCTCAAAGGACTGCCGTCACCGGCCTACTTGATATCATTTACATGGAGTAAATATTAAACTATAAATAATACAACATTCCCCTCCTTTTAGGGATTCTTTACTAAAGTAAAAATATTAAAAATTTAAATAATCCTTAACATTTGTAAAAGGCACAATACATGATTTATATAATAAAATAGAATCATTGTTACTTTGAAGAAAAGCTATCACTCTTAACCTAACATATCAAAATAAAATTTTTCTCTTTTTTACAAAATTAATAACAAAATAATACCTCTATAGATTACATCATTGATAATGCAAATTGGAAATACATACATATTATAAATCTAAAATCTGTCTCGGTCGTACAATTCTACCAGATCGAGTTGTCACTGTAGTAGGACTAGCTACAGGTTCATCCTGTCTCCTAGGACTACTAGACGACGAACTGGATACTCTAGGGGTAGGTTCATCCTGCCTACTAGAGTTCCATCTACTTCTACTCCGTGTACAATCAAATTCATCAAATTCTACCGAAAAGTTAGGCCTCATTGGTGTCTTACACTTTCTAAGATGATAAGAGTTTCTCCTAACTACATTTCCAAATTTATTTTGTACCAAGTAGGATCTAGGATTTTTATCATGTTTAATTACAACAGCAGGTTCCCATATTTTACCTTGCCTAATTAGAACCTTTTCATTTTCAGAGAAGGGACCTCTTACCTTACTAGTCTTATCATAATGACATTTGGTTCTCTGCTGCAACTTACACAATTTTTCTTTAACATCAGTACAAGTTTGTGGCTTGAGCAGTTTATCATGAATAGGAAGCCTAGTCCTCATCCTTCTAGAAAATAAGATCTGAGAAGGACTTAGTCCTAAATTATACAATGGCAGATTCCTATAATCCATTAGGCCTAATTCAAAATCCTTTTTATCATCTTTACATTTCTTTAAAATATTTTTACAAGTTTGAACAGCTCTTTCAGCAAGTCCATTAGACTTAGGATACAAAGGACTACTAAATATAAATTGAAAGTTCCATTGTTTGGCAAAGTTGTTACAAGCTACTGAATTGAAAGGCATATTATCCGCTACTATATACTTAGGAATACCATGTGTTGCAAAAATACTTTTTAGCTTACAAATTACTTCATCTGCTTGTTTAGAACGCAGTTCTACTAACTCAATCCACTTTGATAAATAATCAACAAGTACTAAATAGCTTTGACCATCAAAGTCCAAAATATCTAATGCTACCTTTTCAAAAGGTAAATCAGGGATTTCATGAGACAACATAGGTTCTTTGACATTATTAGGTCGATATTTTTCACAAATAGAGCACTGAGCGACAATATTTTCAATTTCATTTAAAATACCAGGCCAGAAAATAACTTGACGAGCCCTATTTTTTATCTTTTCCATTCCAAAATGACCTTCATGTAAAATATTTAACATTTGTTTCCTTAATGAGACTGGAATTATTACCCTGTCCTTAAAAAACAACAAACCTTGCTCAACATTGATGTCATTTCTTAAATTAAAATAAGGTTTTACCAAATCATCTAACTCATTTTTAGTTTTAGGCCATCCATTTTTAACCAAACTTACAACTTTACTTAGAGTGACATCACCATTTGTCTCAATTTTTATCAACTCCTTCTTAGCATCAGAAATAGATACATGATTATAGGCACCTACACAATGGACAAGTTCATTAATAAATTTGCCGTCAAAATCATCCTGACTATTAGGCAAATAGGATCGACTCAACAAATCAGCTATGTACATGTACTTCCCAGGAAGATATTCTAAATCTATGTCATACTTTAACAATCTTACCTTCATTCTTTGGATTCTGGGTGAGACTACATCAGATACATGTTTATTCATGATAGAGATCAAGGGTTTACAGTCAGTTTGAATTTTTACCTTCCTACCATATACATAGTAATGGAATTTAGTTACCGAGTACACAATACTAAGAAACTCTTTTTCTATTTGAGAAAAGCTTTGCTCGTTTTCAGTTAAACTCCTAGAGGCAAAAGCCATTGGTTGGCCATCAACCATAATGCAACACCCAATACCATCCTTAGAACTGTCACATTGTATACTTAACATTTTAGTCTCATCAAAATTGGACAACACAGGTGCTTCAGCGACCATTGATTTAAGTTTGTTTAGGACTCTCGAGTGAGCATCGACCCACAAAAATTCATTTTTATTTTTTAGCAACTCTCTTAACGGGGCAGTTATTTCAGCCATGTTCGGAACAAATTTTCTCAAATAGTTAAACATACCCAAAAGTCGCTGAAGCTCCTTTTTACAAGTTGGATTTTTTAGTGACAGAAGAGCTTTGACACGATCAGGATCTGGTTTTACCACATTATTGGAAAAAATATGACCAAAAAACTTAACTTCTTTTACCTTGTACTGCAGTTTGTCAAAGTTAAACTTAATGTTTAATTCCTTAGCCCGTTCTAGAACTTTTCTCATTGTTAGGTCATGTTCAGATTCATTTTCAGCGGCGATTAACAAGTCGTCAATGTACACAATTACATTAGGAATATCCCCAAAATTAGCTTGGTTTACCTTTTGAAACACCTCTGCTGCATTGACCAAACCAAAAGGAAGTCTCAAAAATTTATACAATCCAAAAGGAGTATTAAAAGTACAATAACTACTCGAGATTTCATCAAGTTCAATGTGATAAAAACCCTCTTTAAGATCTAAGACACTAAATATACCTTTGTTGCTCAGCTTAGACCTCATATCCTCCATAGTGGGAATCAAAAATGGATCTCTTTTAATTGCCTTATTAAGATGTTTAGGATCTAAACAAATTCTTAAAGAGCCATTAGATTTTTCAATTACTACTAAGTTACTAACCCAGTTTTCTGGTTGGTCAACTTTACTTATAATTTGCTCCTTTTCTAACTGATCAAGTTTTAATTTAAGCCTATTCTTAACTGACAAAGGGATCCTACGAGGAGCTTCAATAACAGGTACAACATTTTCTTTTACTCTTAAGGTACATTTGGCTCCCTTGAATTTACCAACACCTTCAAAAACATGTTTGTTACTTTCAAAGAACTCTTTTTTATCAGCAGGAGCTGAAGCAGGTTCGGGTTTAATTGAGTGGACATTTCGGACAATACCTAGCAAGACACTAGCATTTAACCCCAAGATAGGTTTCAATCTATCATTGTAGTTTTTTGGGTTAACTATAACAAATGTCAGAAAATGATTACCTACATCTAACTCATTACAATTGTTACTTAGATTACACTTAAGGTTTACAATACCAATTGGCTTAATTTTCGAACCACCATAGGCTTCGAGAATGATGTCTGTAGGATGCATTTTAAACTGTTGATTGACCATGCGGAAGACTTGCAGTGGCAGTATGTTTACCTCGGAGCCCGTGTCAATTTTCAGATGAATCAGCTTACCTTCAATGTAGACTGGATAAAGCCATTCCTTGGAGCCTACATTAGTTATAGGCTTACTCATACTGGTTGAATTTGACACAGATGAATTTACTTGAGATACAGACAGTGTATCGATCATTAAAGTCTCACTTTCTTCACTTCTTACTAGGCCTACTTTTGAATTTTTATTACGGTAAAAACAGCCTACTGAAAAATGATTGGTCTTACCACATGTATTACACTTACGACCAAATGCTGGGCAGTTCGACTTGTTATGTTTAGTTTTACATTTCTTACATAGATACACTAGGCCTGAGTCGTTAGAATCATTAGGCTTAAATTTACACCACTGTCTCTTACCGTAATTAGGCTTACCAGTATTAAAGTTCTTCTTGAGATTGAAATTTTTAGATTTACTCACCGACTTGTTGGAAGTATTAGGCCTACTCATATTCTGAATACCATGCACCTCTTTACTACTATTAGCCTTTTGAACGGTCTCCGCTTGCTTCTTACCCGTCTCAGCTGCACGACAATACTCTAGTGTTTTTTCAAGACACAAATCCGGAAATCTCAAAAGTCTTTCTTGTAAAGTTTTGTCACTTATACCAAGAACTATCCTGTCCCTTAGCACTTTATCCTGTTGAGTTTCATACTCACAAGATTTTATTAATTTTTTCAAGTCAGTTACAAAACTGTCAAATGGTTCTGAGGGATCTTGATTTCTACTGTTAAACTTGAAACGTTCAATTACTATATTTTTCTTAGGATTAGTGTACTTTTCAAAAGCACCAAGAACCTCTTCAAAGTCTTTGGCTTCACTTTCAGACAAGTCAAATGTGTTAAATAGCTCAACGGCATCTTCTCCTATTATGTTAAGCAAAATTGCAGTTTTTACTTCGTCAGACTTTTTATCTAAGCCTGCAGCTTTTAGGTAAATTAAAAAATTCTGCTTGAATTTACGAAAGTTCTCAGACAAATTGCCATTTAGGCTCAAAGGAGACGGTATATTAATTGAACGTTCCATCTTGACAATGTGCTTCTGCAGTTACAGCCCTAGCCAGGTTAATCTTACCTTTATCACTTGATATTATCACATTATTAAAATATCTTTGCCACATTTATACGTAAATTACTGCGCCATGTTTTACTTGTGGCTTTTAAATAAAACACTTGCTTTAGATACTTGAATTTATTAAACATAAATTATGTACTCCACAATGTGATCTTACTTGTACGACATCATTCTTAGAAGAAAGAGAGATCCTCCTAGAGGGGTTTACCAATCTCAAAGGACTGCCGTCACCGGCCTACTTGATATCATTTACATGGAGTAAATATTAAACTATAAATAATACAACAATCCAGTTGTATTAGTATATATCTATGCATATAGCTGGGAAAAATCCAAGGTCTGTAAAGGAAGAAGCATAACTTCTTCCCAGGTCAGCCGAGTAGCTTTTTTTGTGTTCCGGATATGAAGCGTCTAAACTAAAACGGAAGTCAAGTTACGTTATAATATTTAACATTACACAGCTGATTGAAAAAGAGAATGAAGCAGTCTTGCCATAGATACGATATTTATCCAAACGACACCATATTACTCTATTTTAAATTTGGATTATTGGTTGATGACAAACCATTAGGTAATGACCAAATTACAAATTATCAACCAAGGTAAATCTAAAACCATAAATTCTACCCTATTTTGCTTTGAAATTCCTTATTTTAGTAATTGTTGGGACAAAAAATTCCCAACGCAAACGAGAACGATTATTGTTTGCTGTTGCGTTGGCAACACTTGCCTGTAGGCGACATCCTTGGATGTCGCAAAAAGTGACACCATTGCTCTTATGCGATGCGGCCATAGATATATACTAAACACCTGGATTGATAACTGAAATGGCGGAATAGCGGTAAAAACGAGCCGGCTTCCCCTCCCCCCACTAGCCAGTAATGCCGCCGCTGCGCCGCCGCCACGCCGCGCTGAATAACAGCTGACATGATTGTTGTCGGTGCGTCAGCTGCATTCTTGTTTGTTTTACATTCTTTTAAATTTTCAATTATGATTATGATGATGAAAGATGGTTCTTACTGTGCAGCTTTTGGTTGTGGTATTAGTAAACATTCCTAAGGCTGAAATTTATAATTTCATAGGTAAGGAAGACTAAAAAATACAGTATTGCCGTAGTTTAATCAATTAATTAATTTATTTATTTAAATCACAGTACATAATTACTCACACAGGGTTGGCAACACTGACCACGAATACTGGCTAGTGGTGGGGGTAACGGCTCGTTTTCGCAACATAGAGTTGCCGATCCAGGTGTATTAGTAGCTGAAAAATGTTAGACAATTTTAAAAAATAAAAGGACACACCCAAGCCTCCATAAAATTCGCCTCAGTAGATTATTCTTCTTAGTTTAGATGTATAATAATAATTGTAATTAAATAAGTAAAGAGAGTATCTGTACATAAACCATATTGACCCATATATCTATGGATGCGGCTCACCTGGCCCTGGCCTACAGTCACCTTGGGAAAAATCCGGTTTTCGCGCTAGAGCACTTCAAAGTTTCCATGTTATACTTATGGAGATTTTTTAAATTGAACAAAAATCAGCTGATAACTGTAGATATGAACCAATGTGTTACATCTTTAAACTGTAGTTTAGGAAAGTTATACCAAAGCGTAGCACCCGTCGGCCTGGCGAGTGAGCGGAGCGAACGAGCTTTGCGTGAGAACAAAATCAACAACTTTACCGAGCTTTAGCTCGGTCCCCCTGGTACTTATGTTGATAAATAAGAGGTATAGTTTTTAAGAGGTTCGCCCATAAGAATATGGAAAACTTGATTTGAATTTTCCCCTTAACCAGTTAAGCTAAGTTTATTATTAAAAAACTAAATTGTTTGCTTTTCAATTCGGGGTTTCACCTTGGGGATTTAGCTTAATAAATCATTAATTTTACGGACATTGTTAGGGACATTACAGTTCATCTAGGGACAAATATTCCTGACCGTAGGGACTTTTTGCTCAGACTTGGTGGCAACACTGTTTATTTAGTTGCAGTTGCCAGTTGAAAATTTTGCAAATTACACATGCTGTCATTCTTTTTGACATTAGTAATTATGATGAAGTGATAAGTATATCTTTACTTTTATACGTTTGAGATTGTAATAGCCAAATTTGAAATGTTTGCCGCTAAAACTCTTGCTTCGAAATTAAATATACCGTAAGTTACCACAGTTATTACAGTAAGTAGGCTAGGACTAGGCCTAGCCGATTTTACAAAAAAAATGTTTTGTTATCTTATATATCTTATCCTATACTCTTATACGAGCAATGTTTGCTTGTTTGCTTGCTTGCACAATTATCTCAAAAACGGCTCCGACGATTTCCTTCAAATTTTGGAATAAACTTAGTTTTACCTTAAAAATACGATTGAGATGGGTCTCGCCCCCAGGGAAAATCTAATTTTGCTAAAAATTAAAGTTTAAAATTACAAAATTTTAACATTGGGCTTATGGGTTGCCATGTTGGCAACGAATTAACAACATATAAACAAGAAGTACATTCAGAACTTCAAAAAGAAATGTAACAGCTGTTTATGTATTGCATATTAAATGTCAATAAAGTTTATTCTGATATTTAAATTTACTAATATTTCACCGAGCAACGCTCGGTCCTCCTGGTAGGCCTACTCTTATCTTATATCTTATTTTATTTATACTCTAAAACAAGCTCCGTTTGTCCGGGCAAAGTTTTTTTTCGCTTCAAGGATTTTTGATTTTTTGATTGAATATGGGGGTTTTGGCCACCAGAAATCGATTGGAACTGGTCCTATGTCTGGGAAAAATCCGGTTTTCGCGCTAGAGCTCTTTAAAGTTTCCATGTTATCCTTATGGAGATTTTTAAATTGAACAAAAATCAGCTGATAACTGTAGATATAAACCAATGTGTTACATCTTTAACCTGTAGTTTAGGAAAATTATATCAAAGTGCAACACCCTTCGGCCTGGCGAGTGAGCGAAGCGAACAAGCTCTTCTTAAAAAGGAATAGGGCGAGTGAGCGGAGCGAACGAGCTTTGTGTGAGAAAGAAAGTAATAATTTTACCGAGCTCAAGCTCGGTCCCCCTGGTACTATACTCTAAAACAAGCTCCGTTTGTCCGGGCAAACTTTTTTTTTCGCTCCAAGGATTTTTGATTTTTTGGTTGAATATGGGAGTTTTGGTCATTAGAAATCGATTGGAACTGGTCCCATGTCTGGGAAAAATCCGGTTTTCGTTCTAGAGCCCTTCAAAGATTCCATGTTATCCTTATGGAGATTTTATGAATTGAACAAAAATCAGCTGATAACTGTAGATATAAACCAATGTGTTACATTTTTAACCTGTAGTTTAAGAAAATTATACCGAAGTGCAGCACTCTTCGGCTTGGCGAGTGAGCGAAGCGAATGAGCTCTTCTTTAAAATGGAAGAGAGCGACTTAGCGGAGTGAACGAGCTTTGTGTGAGAACGAAAGTAATAATTTTACCGAGCTTAAGCTCGGCCCCCCTGGTACTGTTGTTAATTAAAGCAACTTAACTCATATCGTCCTGTTGACAAAATAATAATTTTCTAGTGTATTTACTCAGCTATTTTTTAAAGTGCACCTGGCTTGCCTAACAGTAAGCATATTAGGCTATCAAATCGTGATTGAGGCATTTGATTCCCATAATAACCACCAAAATATTAAGGGATTTAGTTGATGACTTTCTCCAAAAGGCGAAACTTCGTTATCCGTCTCCACCATTATTATCGATGTGTAAATTTTGATATTGCGATTGAAATTGAGCGATGAAAACAATTGAATCAACAACGATACTGTGAAAAGATAGGCCTATGTATCATAATAATAATCTAATATAACAGTGTAACTTAACGGTACACCTCTGTCACTCTAACTGACAGCGATGTTTATAACAACAAAATCAATGGTGTTTGGAAACATTTAAAATGCATATTCCCTCAATACAAGAGCAAAAGAAATAAAATAGCCTAAAAAAATAACTTTCTGATTTGTATTTGGCAGCATTTGTGTGACGCCATTTTAGATCCATCGAAGTCTGCTTCTTCTCAAAATTCGAATTTAGATACAGCTACACAACAAACTTGGTTAGTTTATTTTGTGTTGTTCTTTGTTACAGGTTGGGAATAGCTACAATTTTTACTTTTTCAGTTATTTTTTTGAATATACAGTACACTCTTGTTCATTGGACTCGGCGACATCCGAACTCCACTTCATCGGAACTGAAAATCTGGATATTATTAATTTTTTTTCTTACGAAATAAATAATTTTTCCGTTTTAGCGCCTTCAGTTTCCATTTGTTCTATCCGCACAACAGTGAAGTATCACATTTTGCATCAAAAGTCATCAGGCGTTTTCCGTAATCTGCACACGTCGATGTGATTTACGAGGCCGTGGAGTTGCACGAAAATAGAAGAGGAAGGGGCAGGAAGTGAACATCAGTGTCGACCGCTTCCCAAACTGTCATTCAGTCTGTCTCGCGTTGCGACTGCACCTGTGTTGCGTGGAAGTCAGTTGACTGCTGGAATATGAATATTGAATATGAGAATAAAGATTTTGGATCTTTATTTCCTGCGTTGTTTTTATTCCTATAGGTTCATTGTTACCATTTTCAAAGTTTGAGAGCCTTATTTTCATAAAATTTCTTGTGTTATCTTAAAAACAAGAGTGAATACAATCACGATAGGTCACCGTACGGGCAAAAATGATGACTCACGGTAGACTCCGCTTTATCGGAAAGTTTTGACATCCGAACCGGCCGTCCGCCACATTAGTTCCGATGAACGAGAGTGTACTGTACTATATTTGTTTTACTGTCAAAAGGTTGATTTCATTATATTAGAACGAGAAACTAAATCAGGTGATAAAATCGTAATCGTATCGTGTATCATCAATATAGGCTAATAGCAATATCAAAATTTCCACATCGATAATAACGGTGGAGACGGATAACGAAGTTTCGCCCTCCAAAATAGTTTGCACGAACATAAACCTATGACAACAAATTGAACCAAATGACCAAATTGCCTGGCGAGAGGGGGTGAAGCGGGAAAAAGCTTTTAATATTTCCTTCAGACTACTTTATGGGAATTTTACTATAACTATTAAGTTTTTTTTAAGTTGTGAAATTTTTAATTACGGTACGCTAAGGTAACGATCTGAAGAAGTCTAAAGCATTAATTTTTTTTTTTGAAAAAGATTTTGTAAACCTGGAGGGTTTGGAGGATAGGGACTATCACTTGAAGAAGGAGGTCCCCTGCCTATGCGGTCTTCCAAGAAAAAGTTTTAAAAATATTGAGGTTTTAGCCTGATGTTCCAACTTTTTTTTGATAATATAACATGTTTTAAAAGACTTAAACATCTTTTTATATTACCGTATTTTATTTTTATAATATTTTCTTAGGTAATGTACACATATGTTGTATCACATGTTGTTAAGTTAGATCTTCCCTACGTTATCGTTACAAAATCGCTCAAGTTCCTTGGAAATTTATTGCTTGTCAGGCCTTCACAATTTTTTACTTTTTTGTGACTTGCTATTCCAGTGAAATTTTTATAGTTGGTGAGTGAATCTATGAATAATATTCCAGTAATAATGACAAACAAAATTGTCTAGGTTACTTGGCGGGCTGTCTCAAGTGGTTAGTAGATGGCCAACAAATGCCTCCACTAAAGGGACTACTTTTAATATCCTGCAGACTCTCGTCAGGAACATGTTTATTCAAACACAGGACACTCCCAACCCAAACAGCCTTAAATTCTTACCTGGAGTTAAGGTAAGCCTGTTGTTATATATTTGGTTCTTTTGTTGATGTTAGCCTGTTTTACCCAATTCATTGTTAGACTGGACCCTTTTTTTTTTATTATTATTTTTTTTTTGCTTTATAGGCCCATTTGTTTTTGTTCTGCTGTTGTTCATAACCTATTTATTTTACCCATTTTATTCCTACTCCTATTATTAATAGGCCTAGTAAAGTTTTTTAAGGAACTGGAAATTATGTTATCTTTTACTCTAATACAGTCAACCTCTTATATCCATTGAGATTTTGATACTACACTTAATTTAGGTTATTAGATATGATTCAGGGTGCATCAATTTATATTTCAAATGTATTTGTACTCTAATATTAACTATAGGACAAAATTTGCCATCTTCTGTTGCCAACAGAGCTGTAATTTATTGGTTTGATTATGGCTTCTAGGCTACATTACAATGTTCAATTTATATTTGAGGCCTATTTGCTATGGTTTCATCGCTACCGGCCGCTTTTTGCGGTCCGATCATCATCCAAAACTGATACCATATGGTTTTATCAAGTTAATGGCAGAAGCAAAATTCAGAAATTATTACAATGGGTCAGTATACTAATATTCTCGGGTCATTTACATGGCGCTTGGTGCTTTTAAGTCTCCAATCCTAACCTTGACTGAACAGGTGGGTACTGTCCTGCGGGGTGGTCGAGGGCCTAGTTTGCGGGACTCTACTGTAAGCCTATTTGCTTGCATTGCATCCGCTTATATAAAAAACAAAGGTATTTTTAGTTGATCTGAATTTTCTATGTTAAATATTGCCTCATCAATATGACTGATTATAACTCAATATAGCTTATTATCTAATTAGCCTGCAATAAATTGAGTTAACCTAAATGTTGCATGAGAAATCCTTCTGTCTAATAAACTTACATTGTGTACAAAACAGGCTGATCTAGACTGTAATGAAGTTTTACAGGTTCTGGAGCCCGGTCAGACCATAGACTTTCCCAATGGAACAGAAGCCTATTGCTCACCTTTAGCCAAACTGTTGTTTCGCATTGAAGGAGTCAAGTCTGTATTTTTTGGGCCTGATTTCATCACTGTAACTAAGGTATGATGCTTTAAGATCCACAATACAACTATACGTTAGATTTTGATAAAGAGTAAATTTTTCTTTTAATGTCCCTATAAGTGTAGGAAGATGACTGATGGTCCAGTATATTTTTTTCATATACACTCTAATATACACTCTGCTCCATCTTAACAGATTTTACTAACCTCTCTATAAGATGACAGAGAGTTCAAGCGTTTTTAACGTAAAAAAATAATGATCATGATTTAGCTCCTTCAATTTGTTATTCAATATGTCTGCAGTAAGTTTAGTCAAATGTCTCACAATTTGCATTATCAGGCATTTCTTAGTAAAATGTGCGTCCGTTGATGTGTTTGACAAGACTGAAAAGTTTTCTTGCAGTGATAAGAGGAAAGATAAGATGCAAACATCCGCTTCCCAACTAAATCAATATTTATTTATTCTACCGTTTGTCTCATGATATTACAAAAAATATTCTCTTCTATGTTTAGTACCTACTGTACTGTTATAGTAAGAACAGTTTTAATTAAGAAAAGTACTACAATTACTCTAAAGTAAAAAATTAAAAATTGTATGCATTTAAAAAATTTTAATTAGTTTTCTTTGATGTACTACCTAAAAATAGGCTATAATGAATTTTCAGAACATCTCTTGTATTAGTGAATACAGCCATAGTTGGTCACCACAGTAAAATAAATTATACAAAAATAGAAAAAAATCTGTTTATGTTAAAGTTACCTCTAATGTTAAAAGAATGGACTTTGTTGCAAAGAGTGAAGGATGGTAGATTCTTAATAATGCCATAGAGGAATCCTTTAAATTAAAGGGTAAAATGTCTAATCCTATAACTAATGTAGGCTTAAGGCTTAAGTATCTTAGCCTAAGTAGGTCTTAGCCCTTCTCAGATATACTGGCTTTCAACTTGTTTTCAGCCTGAATTACCTATGTAACTAATAATGTTATACAGTAGAACCTTGATAAGACGACTCTCAAGGGGTCACACAAAACTGACGTCTTATCAAGGTGTTCGTCTAATCAAGTATCGTGCTATCGAGGTTGTTTTGCTGATAATTCGTTTTATCAAGGTGCACCCTAACAGAGTATATTTTAAAACTCCCCATATAGCAAGTGCAATTTTAATGAAGCCTAGAAATATTCCGTTGAAAATTTATGAAATCAAGCATACAAAAAACACACATACTCTAAAACATAATATTTTATTGTTATGAAAAAATAGCCTATTATAAAAACTTTAAACAACTAATAAATTTTTTTATAGAAAATACAAAATGTAATAAATACAGTAACTTGTTATAAATCAAAGAAATTAAAAAACCTTTATACGGTATAAATGTTCTCAATTAATCATTTACCGTATAATTAATTAAGCTGAGTATCAGGAAAGTTAATTGATTTATCGATTACATGTTAGACAATTTCCTCTACGTCTAAGCCTACGTCAGGATTCAATGTTTCCTTTTACTGTGTTGTTGTGCATGAGAAAGGAAAGTTAGTGAAATAGTCATTAATTTTTTTTTATTTCGTGTTACTCACGTGAACGTAGTCCAATGCGCTATTGATTTCCGTAGTGACCCTAACCACACACTCACTCATAACACTTTTTTCTCATAAAACACTTTAATATACTAACGGCATTTGAAGCAGACATTCTCTAATCCCTACTTACTGACACTACACACTTATATGTAAAACCACGATGTCACACACTAGCACTGCACTTAAACTGGTATCATATAAGCTGTGCTAAACGCGACGTAAAACCAATAATTTTTGTTTTGACAGCGGACATGCAACTGACTGGATACAAATTAATTGTGTCTCCGAGAGGAAGTGTAGGAAAGTTTTTCCTAGAACTGAGCATAAAGACATTGTTTCCTTCAAAATGTCTGACCAAACTGTGGGAACGATGCATGAGAAAGGCAATTCGTGTTGTAAAGGTTCCATAACGAGACACTTCGCGCTATAGAGGTTATGTTCGTGTTACGGAGTTAATATACTGAAAGATTCGTGTCACCGAGGGCGAGTTCGTGCTATAGAGGTTCCGGTATTTTAAAATGCGTGTTATAGAGGTTGATTGTGCACTAATTTCAGCTGGTAAAATGTGTGCTATCGAGGTATTTATGTGAATGGCATTCGTCCTATAGAGGTATTTTTAACATTGAGTGTTATGGGCAATTCACGGGGACTTGAAAATATTACTTGTTATCAAGGTAATCGTGTTATCAAGGGACATACTAAAGAGGTTCTACTGTAGTTGCATCATGAATGTTGCTGATATAATTGAAACCTAATTAAAAATTAACTATTATATAATATAATAAAATTATTAATTATTTATAATGTAATTAAAATATACTATATGCCTATATTTAAAACCATAAAATATTTTGTAACTGTATAATACTTCTAATATTATTGAATTAAGTGGCTCGTATCCTCTAGCTACGACGCTATTCGTCTTCAAGAAATTAAAAACTGCTCACATATATAAAGGCCTACTTCGGGTTTTACGGCATTATGAAATTACTGGTTTTTCCTGGTGGCCAACAAGTTTGACAGGCATTTCATCTTATTCACTTTTTTAATCACAACAAGCATAATATTGACAAAATAAGACGATGTGATAGGACCCGGGCTCTCCATTGAACTGCACGCTACAGTGCTGCCGTGTCAGCCTAGTGAGCGGCGTTACCATTTTTCGTCACTGCGGCCTTGTATTAAAGGTGGCTATGCTAATACACTGGAATGCAACGTTGCAATTCGGAAGTCAGTTCGGCTGGTAGGGGAGGGGGAGGGAGCGAGTACCTTGGAGATAATGTAGCTTTGTTTTTGTTTTGTTACTACCCAGGGATGGTATGGTTGATGTGGTGCTGCTGTCGAGGGGCGGAAGGATAAGAATGAATCATTAGACTTTATGCTGCCACACATTTGGTCTAACACAAAACTTTTGCCAAATGTCATTAGTAAAATATTTTCCCCATAAATTTACAATTTTTGAGTCACAAATTAAAATTTGTACCTTAATTAGACTAACCAAAAATTCAAATCATCCAAAATAAATTTGAATTATCCAAGATTTTTAGAATTGTTTTGATACAAAATTCAAGTGAATTATAGAAATATTTGAATTAAAGAAGTTCAGATATCCATATTCCACTGTAATAATGTTGTTAAATATGTCGATTGACTCTTTATGTGAAACAAAAACAAAACATGAACTAGCAAAGACTCTGTTAATTTTTCATGGTTAATGTTGATCTGTTGTCAACTCTGGTGTATGCAGCAAAGTACATAACACAAATTAAACAAGGGGTAGTTAGTTCGTACAGTCAATACTCAATCAATAATAATAAAAAATGCCCCAACTGTTTATAAAGCTAACAAAATGGAACCCCACAATCCTGGCTCTCTGCAAAACACTGATTGACAACACGGCACAAAGTCCGCTATATTAAATATGAAATAGGCAGCGGCTGTAGCTCAGTAGTAGAGCTCTGGGTTATCACCCAGCGGGCCTGGTTCAATTCCCGGCTCGGGGACAAAAAGATCGTTCAGCCGCTCCCGTGGTTCGGAAGTCATGTTAAGCCGTTGGTCCTTCTGCATAGAAAACAAAAAAGTGCAGGCATTTCAGGTGAGGAGAACTATAAGTTAATTGCTTATCTCCTTCCATTAAAAGCCATACGATAATTATTATTATTGGGTCATCAAACTTTGCAAATTCCAATTTTTTCCAAATTTTGGAATGTGAGAAAGGGAAATATGACAGGTATGGGGCAGAGGGGGCGGGTCCATTTTTATAACACTGTCTTCGAGTCAGTTGTTGTCAAACAATGGACTTCCTTCCGGCCGTCAGTGCACCTGTTCACGGAACAATACTGTCGAGCTGAGAGTTGGCATTTGATGTGTCCATGATTAATTTCTGATGTTACGAATGCTTTATTGCCAAAATATATGCTGTTTGCACAACTTTATTAAATAACAATAGAAGTGAACAAAATATCCTCTACACTAAATGATAGCCTATAATTAGTTACGTTTAATAATAGTAATTTATGCATTAAATAATCTGTTAATTATAATATACTACACAGTATCCGCTTAATACAAACACTCGCTAAACTGAACAGGGTCCGGTCCCAATTAGTTCGGATTAGCGGGACGCTACTATACTATCATTGTGTAGCAAACCTTCTTACTCAGTGCCATGGTTTTCTTGAGGAACAAAGAAATCCTTACTAATATTATAAATGTGAAAGCGTGGATGTTTAATACGCTTCCAAGCAAAAGCTACTGGATGAATCATCATTAAACTTTGTACACATATTCTGGGAGGTACTAGAAGTAATATAGGATACTTTTTATTTTAAAAGACCTTGGAGAGATTTTTATGTTTTATGAAAGGTTAAAAAAAATTGTTGTATAACAAAATCTGAAAATCAATGGCGAATAGGCATGACGGCGAGTGAGCGTAGCAAACGAGCTAAACCTGATGGTTTGGGAGCGTAACGGCGAGTGAGCGTACCGTAGCGAACGAGCTAAGCCTGATGGCAGGCGAGCGTGACGGCGAGTGAGCATAGCGAACGAGCTAAACCTCACAGCGTGTATCGCGGGTGAAGCCGCGTGAAAAAGCTAGTATTATATAAAACCATTAGAAATTCACTCAGCGTGCAGGTCTTGCAACAATGGAGTTATTTTTTATGCCTGTTCCAGTTAAGTTTGCACCAATTATTTTATTTCCAACTTGATCCTCTTATATTCTTCTTTTTGTGGAATTGTCATTCAATTTTGGAATCTAAAACTTTAACTCTTTTCAGTGATATTTTAGCTGCTAATCAGTCAATGGTGAAAATTTTACATTTACCCTTACTTGCTTTTCTCTTGAGGTGGATGAAGACGTGGAATGGAAGCTCATAAAACCAGAAATATTTGCCACAATTATGGACTTCTTTGCCAGCGGTCTCCCAATTTTGACGGATGCAAAGCCTTCATCTGATACTCGTAAGTCCTCAGTCAGTTAACAAATTTTTAACTCCTTTAATATTTTGTGAAATGTAAAAGCCCTCAAAACTTGCATTAACACATTAGCCATATAGGTCCTATCGGATCACCAAACCGGATATTGCAAGGTTTTTCAAAAATCATTTGTTGTCAAGCTTGAGAGAATCAAGAATCAAGAATCAAGAGTTTTATTGTCTTTAAGCACATATGCAATTGACAAAGTCACAGTAAAAATGTTTAAAGCTAGTCATTCAGTCGTTGTACATAAGTTAATGCATACAAGTTGGATAACTAAACATAAAATCTATAAAGAAAAACAATAAAAAAACAACAATAAATACTTTATAACAAGGCTAAAATATTAAAGAACTAGTATCACAGATCAAATACTCCTCTACATTGTAAAACACTTTTTCTTTGAGCCACTTTTCTAAAACAACTTTAAACCTTTTTAAATTTACTTCCCAAGCTTTTTCAGGCAATCTGTTAAATAACTTAAGTTTCATAAACAAGTGACTGCTTCTACTTTTCTCTAATCTAATGGATGGCAGTTCTAAAAAATATTTTTTTCTGGTAAAGTGGGCGTGTATGTTCTGTCTCGTTACAAATTTATTTAGAGATTGTTTAACATCAACTAAACAACAATAAATGTAGAGAGAAGGTAATGTCATGATTTTGAATTCTCTAAATATTGGCGAACAACTTTCTCTATCTGGAACATTCTTTATAATCCTAAGGGCTTTTTTCTGCCAGATAAATGCCTTTTTTGAATTACTACTATTGCCCCAAAGGGTAATTCCATATCTCAAATGTGAATGAAAAAATGCGTAATAAGCAGTTGAGATATGGAATTACCCTTTGGGGCAATAGTAGTAATTCAAAAAAGGCATTTATCTGGCAGAAAAAAGCCCTTAGGATTATAAAGAATGTTCCAGATAGAGAGCAACCTAGTGGTAAAATAATGAACCCCCAGTGTTCCCAATAGACCACACCTACTATAACTCTGCACAATTGTATAACTCTGCGGTTCATTGGAATCTCAATAAGTACGTTCATTGGAATCTCAATACGAACGTTCATTGGATATACGTTCATTAGAATGTCAACATGAGAATCCAAGTTCATCGTTTGATATGATCTTGTTAATTTTGGAGGTCTTATTTTGGTTATGAACGCATTCCCGACAGTAAAAGTAAAACCTAAAATGGTATTCTTAAAGTCAAGTACAAAGAAGCGAACAGTAAAAAAATAAAGAAATTAATTGTTTGAGTTTTTGCATAAAATATCAGTAGTCCAATAAGACCAAAGTGCGCAACATAAAATAAAATAATCAGTGTAAATTTTCATTGTGGTCCGATCAGACCAAAAAATTTTCATTATTTGTATGTAGTTGAAAAAACTCGTTAAAATAGTAAGTACTGGTCGTAAGTGGCATGAAAATAGTAAAATATTGACGATAAACCTAATGGTTTAAAGTGGCGCCTTAGGGTTTTGCTGTGTTTCGGTCGCGGCAGCTTGAACTTTTTCAAGAGATTCTCAAAAAGTTATAGATCCTGAATCTAATTAGAAAAATGCCAGTGACAGTGAAATAATATGTAAAATAGATAATACATTATCAACACACGATTTACATAGACCGCCAAGTTAGAATAAGTTTTTTTTATTTATTTTTTTTTTAATTAAATTTACTTGTTGGAATCTTAAAAATGACAACAAACACTCAGAAATCAAATCAAATTCTGTAACTAAAAAAAATTTTTATTTTATTTTAGAGACACTAATGTTTTGATTAGGAAAAAAAATTTACTATTGAATCCGTTATTTGGGTGCCCTGTCCAAAGTCACAACTCAAACTAAATTCATAAGCGAATGAGCAAAACAAAATACCTATAATAATGCGTTACCCATGAACATCATTCTCAGTAAATTACATTTCATAATTGAATTGTATAGCAATTTAAGTAGTATATAAATTAACATTAAGTAACTATCACAATTAGAAATACGTAGGCCTATTGGGATTTCCTCATCACTTGGTTAAGAGTAAAATTCGGAAAACACTAAACTAAGCAAAATACAAATTACTTCACCAAGAGAAATTTTACTTTACTTCTTTTTCTTGAACAGAAATGAAATGAAGTTAGAGAGTACATTTGGATGCTGTTTGTTTCAGAGATAAATGAAGACGATGACGAGACAGTGCAAATGATCAAGGAACTCCTAGATACTAGAATCCGGCCAACCGTACAGGAAGACGGAGGGGACATCGTTTTCATGGTTGGTATTAAGTTCCTACAGTGACAAAGTAGCTGTTAGCTCACTGTTTATAGTGTGAAAAAAGCTGATTCCTGCATTGGGCTCGTTCACAAGCATCCACCGCAAAGAGGTTTGTTTACGTTTTTGCCTATCAGGTGACAAATCCCACAAATAAAGTGTTTGGAATGTGTCACGTGATAGGTAAAAACGTAAACAAACCTCTTTGCGGTGGATGCTTTTGAATGAGCTCATTGTATAACTCTGCACCCTCAAGTACGGTACTGTATAACTATGCAAATTCATTTACATTTTTTCATAGACTACCAACCTAAAACCACAAAATAATAAGCATGCAACCAGCAGAAAAGGTTAATTCCTTATGAAAATATGCTGGCAATACTGGCTCTATGGATCAGCTGTTCCACTGTTGGATGTTTTGAATACAAAGACATACAATATGATGGTGGTTTTTAAAGGTGTAAACTATACAGATGAGCTGCAAGCGAGTAAAATTTCTCTTAATGTATCACAGTGCTCCCGTGTACACTGCGTACACAAATAATTATTATTTGAATGTGGCTTTTTTATTTAAATAAAAAATTGCCACTGTTTGAAATTTAACCAAATTTTCAATTGATTTTTATACATTGTTTAGGCCCCAATTAGTTAAAAAAAAGTTGTTGACCACTAAAAAATCTGTTCTTCCTGTTTTCTCAGCATCTGTCATTTCAACAGGAGTCTAGCTTCATTCAATGAAAATTCTTCCATAAGATAAACATTGAAACTTTGAAAGCCTGTTAGGAGTAGGATGTGAATTATAATGTGATTCTTCTGAATTACCTGAATTACCTCCTCCTTCGCTTGTAACCAGAAAATTCTGGAATAGCTGCGTCAATGTATATATTATTTTGTCTTGATGTAAAAAAACTTATATAATACATCACAAAAAAAAATACTTAAAAATTTACACTAACTATATACACACTTCAATGATGGTTGATAAATAATAACGGAAATGGCGGTGGATAACGAGTTATAGCCCTGCACAGTCATCCTCGAAAAACTCGCTGAGAGCATAGAATGGTTTAGTTCTTAATAGGGATGGACGGGAATGGATTTTTAGTTCGGGACGGGACGGGACGGGAATTTTTATTTCCCATCCAATTTCGGGACGGGATCGGGACGGGATTGCTCTTCTCGACGCTATCGGGAAATATTCGTTTTGACTTTTATCTGAGTGTTGTATCAAGACAAATTAATGTTAAATATCTACTAGTTCTCCTTCCAACTTGTTCCACTTGTTTTTGTATAAGTTACAATGAATGTCCTTTTGTTGAAAAAATTTAAATATATAGTTTTGATATTTGCAGGATGCAATAAGATCATGGGAAAGTATAAATTTTATTGTAATTAAATAAATTTAAGTTGAATCACTAAACACACATAAAGGAAAAATGTTGCCCATGTCTTATTTAATACAAGATTTGTTTAATGAAATATTAAATGTTTGGTACGAAGAATAAAAATAAACATTATGTGCGGTACTGGTACGTAAAAAATATAGATTAAAACAATTGGAAAAATTGTAAAGAAAACAATACTATTATTACAATAAATAAGGCCTGCTGAGATAAAAAAAGAACAAAAAACCACAAATTGAAATTAGAATAAATATTAACACTCAGAAAAGAAGTTGTTCAACAAGCCAATGCCATTTATAACCATAAGAAATATTTTGCCAATTTCTTTTTTATATTCATTGATTTTAATGAGACAGTTTCTTACTTGAAGAATATAAATAGAAAATTGAACTGAGAAATTATAAACTATTATACTTTTATTGTTATTAACATGAATTCATTTAACTATTTTTTGCTAATTCAGAAAAAAAATAAGGAGTGTTTGATGCAAAAAATTACAAAAATGTAAATTTAAAGCTATAAACCCTAAAATCTAATAAATATAAGCTATAGCTAAGCCGTGTTTTCCTCGTCAGCGAGATTGTCGGCCGCGATCGCCGTCCTCGTTAGCGAGATCGTCGCCGCGATAGCCGTCTTCGTTAGAGAGATCGTCGGCCGCGATAGCCGTCCTCGTTAGCGAGATCGTAGGCCGCGACAGCCGTCTTCGTTAGAGAGATCGTCGGCCGCGATCGCCGTTCTCGTTAGCGAGATCGTCGGCCGCGATCGCCGTTCTCGTTAGCGAGATCGTCGGCCGCGATCGCCGGCCGCCGTTCGGCAGTTCCCGTCCCGATAAATTCCCGAGTATAAAAAAATCCCGCCCGATGATCGGGAAGAAAATTTCCCGAAAATTTTCCCGAAATTTCGGGACCCGTCCATCCCTAGTTCTTAACCACTTTTTCACAACAGCAGAGAATTTTTGGGTCTCAAGAGCTTTGACTCTGGCAGGAAGTTTGTTGTATAGCCTCAGGGCCAAAACAGGAAAAGAATCCTTGGTCTTAGTCAGGCGACAGTAGGGTACATCTATTTGTGACTTTCTCCTGGTGTTGTGAGAGTGAACCTGGTTTCTTGTGATAAATTGATCCGAGTTGGCATGGACATAGGACACACAGACAAGGATATAACAACTGTAAACAGTGAGCACACCGGTTCTCTCAAAGAGTGGCCTTCCGTGGTCGAGCCTTCCACTGCCTGTCAGGATTCTAACTGCCTTTTTCTGTTGCTTTAAGACTGTCGCAATCTGAAGCGTGTCCCCAGAGTTGAAGACCATACGTAACATGGCTATGGAATAAGGCGTAATATACTACTAATAAGTATGTCTTATCAACTAATGTGGTTAACTTCCTTAGGAGGTACGTAACTCGAGCCAGTCTTTTGCAAACTTGACTTATATGATCTCCCCAGCTGAGCTTTGGATCGAGGATAAATCCAAGCAGGGATACATTTGTCACATCTTGGGTCAAACTAGGCTTTAGGGAACAGATCATCCGCTGCGTTTTGTCATCGTTTAACTTGAGTTTGTTTGTCCCAAACCAATCTTTCGCAGTCTCAAAAATACGTGCAGAGCCCTGTACAGTACTGGCCCCAAAACCGAGCCTTGGGGAACACCATGCCTGACCAAGCGTGCCTGCGACTGTGCACCGCTAATGGAGATTACTTGGTGGCGATTCTCAAAGTAGGACGTAAAAGTTTTATGGACAGTATCGTGAACTCCATATCTATCCAGCTTGTTGAGCAGGATTTGATGCGAAACGCAATCAAATGCCTTGCTCAAGTCGCAGAGTGTCAACTATCTCATCTACAGGACGATACCTTTATAAGTATATGCACGAATTTCACCTATGATGTACACAAACTGAGAAAAAAGGAGGAAAAGAAACATATAAAGATCGTGATAACCGAAGATTGGAACTAGATTGTGAATGATTTTTTGTTATACTCTAAGTGAGAGTCGCTTCAAAAATGCTTTGCTAAAAATATTTTTTTTTTTTTAAATCTAAAAAAAGTTAGTGTTTTTTCATTCTTAAAAATATAATCTTACTTTTTAAACTCTTGTATATTATAGATTGTAATATTCTACTATTGCACTGTATATTTGAAATTGATAGATTTTATTTTTTGAGATTCTTAATTTAAGTGATTAAATACTTTCAGGGCTTTGAAGATGGAATTGTGAAGCTGAAGATGCAAGGGTCCTGCACAAGTTGTCCCAGTTCCGTAGTGACTTTGAAGAACGGAGTACAGAACATGCTCCAGTTTTACATACCTGAAGTAAGTTAAAATTGTTAATGTTGTACCATGGTTTAATTTTTTTATTTCTCTAAACTTGTCGCATGCTTGGTGATTTGAATTGAAAAGCTACTGCAATAGGTATTTTAAGTATGTATTGACTAAGGCAGCTCATACCCTAATTCAATAAAAAACTGATTAAAAAAAAATAACAAGAGTTAGGTGAGATAGGAACAAGTAAGTTTGGCCTGGGGTTTGCATTTGTAGACTTTTCATTGTACGTTTTATACAATACATTTTCAGAATCAACTAATAAGTAGTTTTTCAATACAAAAAATAACAAAACAATGCTATTATTGTTACTCATTGGTGCATCATTACATAACATACAACATAAAGTCTATGTGTGCAAATGATACTTTGGTCATTCTTTGAACTGTTTTATAAATTTCTAGCAAACACTTTTTGCATGTGGATCCTGTCATAATTGTATCAGTTCAATATAAGAAATGAGTTTTGAAAAGTAACTGAGTTTATTAAAATAAGTTGACTCTAAAGAAATCAAAATACAGTTCACTCCTGTTCGTCCAACTTCGTGACATTGGAACTACAGTTCATCGGAACGGTTGATCTGGATATTGTTACAATTTTTATTTCTTATAAAAATATTTGTTTTTACGTTTTAGTACATTCAATCTCTAATTTGTTATGCATATAATACAGTAATGTATCACATTTTGCATCAATTGTCACCAGCGCGCTTTCATAACCTGCATCCCCCGATATGATTGCCGTGGTCTTGTAAGTATTTGCATGGAAATGGGGGAGGACAGTAAGTAAAAGTTCGCTTCTCAAATTGTCTGTGTCTATCTCCCGAGTGCACCTGTGTTACACATTGAATGTCAATTGTCTTTTGAAATATGAGTGAAAAGCGGAGAAAGGTTTGTGTGTCTATTGATGATGAACTTAAAACTATTAAAAGAATCTAAGCCGGTTAGTTGGCATAATAACATTTTTATGGAATATGGAGTGGGGACAGTATGGGAAACTTTATTTCTTGCATGGTTTTTTTCTATAGTTCATTGTTAGGCCTACTATGTTTGAAGTTTCAGTGTCGTATCTTGTTTTCAGAAAATCTCTTTTGTTATGTCACCAACAATAGTGAATTAAACCATAATTTTTTGCCTTAACTATGAAAACGACAACTCACTACAGATTCCGCTTCAACGGAACTTTTTAAAAGGTCATTAGTTCGTATGAACTAGAGTGCACTGTAAAAAGAAAATTTTATTTGCCTTGTCTCTCAAATACATGATGAAGATGTAATTAAGTGCTCTAGGGTAGGCCCATACTAAAAATATACCAGTCACACCTTTTTTTTAGAGAGAGGCAGGAAAAGTGCAATGACACACACAGGTAGCCAGGTGTGGCCAGGTCCCAGGTTGTGTGGGACTCCCCTAAAAACGGGTTTATCCACTAAAAAATCTCCTCTACTCTTTAGGACTCTAACCTGGAATTGTTTTTCACGTTATGTCAGGCTAGGCCCAAATTTGGCTTACGCCCGTGGGGCTTGCTTCTTTTCCAGCCACTCGGTCAAGGGATCTGGGCCACTTGGCGGTCCAGATTGTTTTTCTTTTAAAGGAGGATGTCCCGGAACAAGTCGCACCTGGCATCTGTACTAATTTAATTATCAGTGAAGTTTGGGGATTTCTGGATTTTTCCCATGAATCAAGAGCTAAATATGTTAGTTTTTTTACATAAGGGTTTTACAATACAGAACTAAAGTGAATTTCCCTGTAGCCCTAATGAATGTTATCAAGTTGTGTTAATAAATTAGATTTTACGGTTTCTTGAGTTAACATACTAATTACGAGGATTATTCGTAAAATAAGGGTCCCAGTGTTTTTAAAATTATCAGCATGATTTTTATTTTCATGCCCATGTACATTATTTTAAACTTAAAACTTGCGCTATTGTTGTACCCAATCTCCATTTCTATTCAAGCTCTTTTGCATAGGATTCTCTAACTTTTCTATATCCATGTCATAATATCATGTCACCTGCCCTTCGAGGAATCAAGAAACCCCTCCTTCTACATACCCTTAAAAATCTCATCTCCTTTTGACAACCCCTCTCTCCCGCAGTTCTGAAGCATGCACTTGAGTTTTCTTAGCGTGTTGCAATATCTGTTGGAGCATTTTGTTGTTCCATGTGACATAAGTTGACCATTAACAGCACTTTCCTGTTCCAAAAGATTGCCATGACTTTCCAAGCACACTGTGTTTGTTTAAACTTCTATGGCTTTAAAGAAGATAAGTGACATCATTCAAGTGATTGATTTTTTGTTGTGAAAGTGAAGTTGTGCACCCACGTTTCATCACCCTTAACGATGGAGTATTAAAAATCAGCAAACTGCTGAAGGAAAAAAACCTGATCCGCTAGACACATTTTGTTTACAGTTTTCCATCAGCATTCTTGGCACCCATCGGGCATGCTCTTTGCGATATCCCAGTTTGTAGGCCCAAATCTTGTGAATAGTGAAACTGGCAATATCAGGATCCCTAGCAGCAAGTTTGCAAATTATTGTTATTCTGTTAACTGACATTGAATATATTTAGATGAAATCCCTTTCACGATTGACAGTACGTAATATAGGGCGAATTTTTTTTTTTTTTTGCGGTAGTGGCAATCGGGAGCTCTACTTCATACGGCTGCTAGTCCAAGACCAAGCGTTGTAGCGGGACGAGAATAGTGTTAACAGGTTACAATACCTGTTACTGCCTTGTAATTCTTGTATTCCAATAACACGCGTTTCGATGTCAAAACATCATCATCAAGTCGAACAAACACTCGAAGATCAACACAGCACTAGGATGGTCTTGTCACAAATTAAAAAAATAAAATAAAAACTACACATAATGACATTTAAAACTCAAACTTGAACAAATAAAAGCAGTAGGTATTCTTGAACGAAAACTTGTGTTGCGCACATGTTAAGTGCCGAGGCTCGACCTGACATGTCCGCACCACCAATTTTCATTAAAGTAGGCCTACTGTTTTTATATGTTTGAGTCCGTGTTTTAAATGTCGTTATGTGTAATTTTTTTAATTTGTGACGAGACCATCCTAGTGATGTGTTGATCTTCAAGTGTTTGTTCGTCCTGATGATAATGTTTAAACATCGAAACACGTATAGTCCGTTATTCGAATACAAGACTCACAGCGCAGTAACAGTTATTGTAACCTATTCACAATTTATGTCAACGTGATTCGGAATCAACACCACACAATGAAGGGAATAGTGTTATAAGGAGGAAGAGTTGTCATATTTAGCCTGTCTTACCCATAGAATTATAAACATGGAATGCTGACTCGAGTAATGAAAGGTAGCCAAAAACGGTCCGACTGTATCATCTCCCCCTCCCGAGGTCGGTATAAAACTGCAATTCCCGCAAAATCTGAGTGAGCGACGACGATGCAGCGTTTCACTCAACTCGATATTTAACCTATAAAACGTTAAGCAATGTAGTTTAAATTTATATAGGGTTTTAGAGCTTTAGATGATTAACAAATCGGTATCGGTTTCAGGCCAACAAAAAAATATTTAAAATTATAATAATTGTTTTAGCCTAAAGTTTGTTTAGTTTGGATGGATCATGTAGTGAAAAATGTAGTAAGCGAGGATTTTTTTTATTGTAAGGGCAGGAAAAAACTTCCAGTGAATGAATTATAGAGAAGATTCTGAATTTTATCTTGCATTAAAAATATCTGCTGTATGATAAGCCGTTTTTTTGTAATCTTATCTTTAGCGAGCGCTTCTACGAATCGGCGGAAGCGTCGCCTTCCGTCGTAGCGTAGCATATTTTAATAAAACAGTCGCTGGCCGGAGACACCTGATTCAATGCAGTGTGTGACGAATTTTGTTTGTTATTTGTTATCAATTGTTGTATATACCTTACCTTACCTTACACTGTACTATATCTTGTGATATGTGTCAAGTGATATTATTTGTTATATTATAAAGTGGAATGCCTACATATTGTGTAGCTTATAATTGCAAAAATATAATTACTAAGGCATCCAGCTTATCTGCACACAAGTAAGCCTAATGAACAGCAATTTTATCGAACCCATTGTTTATACTGTAATGCGGTCTATAGTATATAGGTAACGTCGTATTCAATTGTAAAATTACGTCCTATGGAAAGGATCAAACATAATATTTTATAACTAGTAAGTGTATTGCACTTAAAAGGCATTTTTTATAAAACGTACTCTGTAATATGGCACAATAACAACGATTTTCTAAATTTTTCTTAATATTTTCAATAGTTTTAGCTTTTTACATGTCTATAATTACAGTTAATTGAAAATATCCATATAGTAGACTTTACAATGGCATATATCGAATTACGTCATTAAAACGTATACAGTTGACATCCATTCCGTCTTAAAATAAAGGTCGACTTATCATTTGTACATTTCAGCTTAACAATACTGTATTTGTTTTTACCACAATGAATTTTGTCATACGAAATTAAAGGTTTATAACTCTTTTTAATCCATGAAATTTGACGTAGACTTAGACTGTATGTAGTTTATGAAATGATTTTTTATTGATTTTTTACTGTTTTTAATATTTGGCCAACATTATTAACTCAAACTATGTAGCTATTTACACAAATATTTTTATTTTAGGAAAGAAAATATTATCAGTTAATTGAGTTAAACCAAAATAAAACAATTAGGCATATACTAGTATACTTGTTGCTCGATATCGAGCAATTTATTTTAATACAATATCCGACCAATCCAATATTGTGAATATCTTTAATCATCAAAACTACATTTATGTACAGCTGATTATTAACAGACGTTTAAAATGCTCTATTTAATTACAATGTTATTTAAATGGGAAATTTTTAGATTTCAATGGTGAATAGCGCCTTTATTTTCAGTCAGATTATCATCATTTTTTGGCGGAAACAACTACAGACCAAGCCCTATCCAACGACACCAAAAACTTTAAAATCGGTTGAAAATTGTAGGAGTTCTCAACACATAAAACCTTTAGCGTATTAAATAAGAGTATAAATTTATTATACATATAGAAAAAAGTTTAAAAGATCCTCGAATGGTGCACGTACAAATCAAAGTTCCTAAAATGTAATTCCAAATAAATATGCAACAGTTAATCATATTAAAATTACAGATTCTTTGCGTATCCTTAGCTCAAATATTCAGAGTACAATCCCCTGTTCATTTCAAAACTCATGCAATCATGAGTTTGGTGAATGCCATGAGTTAAGACTGATAAAATTAATCGGTTCTGTCTTTTTTAATACTATTTTTATTTTTCATATGCCAAAGAAAAAAATCTGTCTATAAATAAATCAAAGTTAGGTATTAGACAGAAACTAAACAAACTTGTTTTATTTAAGAATGTGTAGTTTTCATTCAGTAAAACACTTCTTTTGTTTGTTTTACTTATTAATAAATCATATTTATTAAATATATGTGCATCAGTTATTGCTCCATACATCCCTTCATGCAAAGAAATTTGGTTTTGGTCGTTTTAACCAATCAATTACGTTTAAATTGAGCCGAAAGTACTAAAAAACGCGTCGTGCCCATTGAATTGTGTGGACCAAAGCGCCCGGGCATACCGACCTTGGGTGGGGGTAGCGGCGCGCCGCCGGACCGTTTTCGCTTCACTCAGTCAGCGTTCCATGTTTATAGTTCTATGGTCTTACCTCGCCTTCAATCTAGAGGTTTAGGAACCTTATTTTATGAATAACCTTCACACATTGGATATGTAATGATTTTTTTTGTAATATACCGTACAAGGTTAAGTCAAAACAAAATATTATTTTTTTTATTTAAGATCCAAATGCATTGAAAACAAATGATTATCAAATGGTGAATTATAGATTTTTTACATTTAATACCATAGGATTATTCTGATGATTTTCAGGTTTGTTGCCAAATGGCTGTTGAATACAAGTCACCCTATGTAACAGATCTGTGGTTTTCAAAAATATTATATTTGTGTTATAAATTTTTTGTAAGTTGCGGAAATAAATGGATTTTAATAATGATTCTGGTGAAGGTATGTTGCAAATTTTATCAAATTATGTTGAAAGCGAAATATTGAATTTCAAAGATATTTATTTTCCTTCAGCCCATTTGATGATTTACATAAACTAAATTATTTATTGAAATAATTTTATCAAATGGGGTTCAAAAATCCCTTTTTGACAATTTGAAAATCCCATAAAATACCATTCTTATTGTAATCACGTATTGTCATGAATATTCCCTACCTGGTACCACATTAGGGTAACAGCGAAGAACTATTGATACTGACTGTTCTTCAACAGTGCAAAACTTGTAGAAAAACAGCATATGTATGTCTCTTGGGGCAGTAAATAATAACTTTATTTTATATTTTGAACTCATTATATGGCATCGTAATCAACTTCAACAACAACAACAACAACTATCATATCAACTTCAAACTACTTAATTCAACTACTTAATTTACAATTTTATATATTTTTTACGAAGGTAAAATAAATAAATAAAAGAAATTGAGTTATTTTTATAATCTATTTAAATCTATTTGCTGGTATCTTTATTTTGTAATTTAATCTAATTTTAATTATCTAATTAATTTCTTTTATACATTTTTTTTAGAGTTTTCTCACATCAATCAAATTTAATATTAATTTCTTTAACAATAATTAGGTCAATTTTTCTTGCAACGTGCAATGCAGCAGACGCACAGGTTATAGCCTATGTCTGCAGATTTCCTGGGCCTCACAAGTACAAGTATAATTTATACAGTTTATATTTATATTTATATTTATTTTAAAATTTGTATTTTGTGAACTAGTATATATTTTTTAAAATAAACTTTAATTTATTCATTCATTTATTAATCTGAAAAATATCTATAAAACATGTGAGTGGAAAAATACTCACAAGTACAATAGCTCATCTTTAATTTGGTGCTATGTTTGTTGCTGAAAGTTGAGAATATGCTGTTATGCTTCATCATCAATTTTTACGAGTTTAAAACATCATTATCCGCTTAATCAGTTATGACCCATTCAACTTTAATTGTTGAGTGAGGTTTTATTTGACCATGCTTTAACTGTAATTAGCTGAGAAGAAAATATTTTAAGTAAGATTACAGTTATGGAAGTTGTTGTGCAGGTTGTGGCGGTGGAACAAGTTGAAGACAAAGCCCAGAAAATCGAGAAGCTCGAATTTGAGAAGCTTGAACAAAAATTAAATGCAGCCGAAATTGAAAAATAAATATAATTTATCACTGTGTTTTAGAATAGGTTGTAAATATGAATTAGGGAAATTTATGTTGTATTACATATTGTAAATAGAACCAGTTAATAGTAGATCAATAAATATTTTTGTTTCAAATGTTTTTAATACCGTATGTTTTTATCCCCTTTACCTTTATTAATAAATTATTAGTGAATTTCCCTATAGAGAATAGGCTATTACGGTAGTAGTCACGGTAAGACCTATGCCCGGGACCATGTTAATCTTTCGTTTTGAGGTCACTAGAGGCCTAAAACACCATTTGTTCAAATATATATACAGTACACTCTCGTTCATCGGACTCGGCGACATCGGAACTCCGCTTAATCGGAACTAAAAATCTGGATATTATTTTTTTTTTTCTTACGAAATAAACAATTTTTCCGTTTTAGCGCCTTCAATTTCCATTCGTTCTATCCGCACAACAGTGAAGTATCACATTTTGCATCACACGTCATCAGGCGTTTTCCATAATCTCTACCCATCGATGTGATTTAGGAGGCCATGGAGTATTCGCACAAAAATAGAAAGAGGAAGGGGGCAGGAAGTGAACAACTTCTTCCCAAACTGTCATTCAGTCTGTCTCGCGTCGCGACTGCACCTGTGTTACGTGGAAGTCAGTTGACTGCTGGAATATGAGTGGAATATGAATATGGAATATGATAATAAAGATTTTGGATCTTTATTTCCTGCGTTGTTTTTATTCCTACAGGTTCATTGTTACCATGTTCAAAGTTTGAGTGCCTTATTTTTATAAAATCTCTTGTGTTATCTTAAAAACAAGAGTGAATACAATCACGATAGGTCACCGTACGGGCGGAAATGATGACTCACGACGGACTCCGCTTCATCGGAAATTTTTGACATCCGAACCAGCCGTCCGCCACATTAGTTCCGATGAACGAGAGTGTACTGTACCCGTTAATGCCTTAACTTTTGAAGGAAACCTCTGATTTCGGGGTGAAATTTGGTACTGAGCTATAGGGCCAGCATTTAACAGGTTAAGTTCGAAAACCAGCATGATTGGACCATGGAAACGGGGTTTTTATGGGGTTCCCAAAGGGTCAAAAATGGGTTTTGCCATTTTTTTGCCCTTAATTTTTAATATTTGACAATTTCAACTTAAAACATTAAAAATAACTTTAAAAAACAATCAATTTAGTATTTTGAATCATTAAAATAGCTTAAAACTGTTTATGGAGAAAATTCAAATCAAGTTTCCCATGTTATTCTTAAGGGCAAAAAAGTTATATATTGCTTATTTATCAACATATCTTAATAAAAAAAATTTAAGAACCTTTACTAGGTGGAGAGCAACTAATATTTGATCAAAAACTCGCATAGCAGCAAACCTACATGCTAAATCCCATGGTACTTTCATGGAAGAAAGTGCACAATGGGAGAAAGAGTTGGAGATAATAAAGTGTTCCTAATCAGCTGATCAGCTGTCTTCTGCATTTGTCTAATGTGGAATGTTTATGTATTGGGATTTGTCGTAAACAGATCATTTATTTTGCCTGGCAGCTTTGGGTTATGCACTTTTATTACTGTTAAAAAAAGTTAATTTATTAAAATATAAATATTAATATATAAATGATAAAATAAAAATAATTAACTGAGAAATATAATGACATTTAATAATATTATATTTCCATATAAAGATTATTAATTATATAACCACAAGGTTCTTTGATGATGAAACAAAAATATCTTTGGAAATTTGCTGAGTGCGCAGGTCTGCTGCAACAAGATATTTTTTGTTTGTATTGATTGAATAAACGGAATCATTTTTCAAATAAATATTAAAAGCAATAATGTTTTTCTACAGCAATAGTAGTTGAATTACTCTAGAAATCTCGTCCCAACAACATGAATTTTAATTTTTGGTCTGTATAAAAAAAAAAAAAAAAAACAAAAAATAAACTTATAACAAAAGAGCTTATAACAAAACTTATGGCGGTCAAGAAGTAACATTACTAAAATAATGTTAAAAGCCCATAGTTATGTGTTCATTTATTATTTAATTTGGAGACAAATTCAAATTGTGAATTGTATTAAATTTTATTAAGGTTTACACAATCAGTGCAATTTAGGTATTAATTAAATACTGCAATCCACACTGATATTAAGTTCACAGTTTATCTTTCTTGACCTGTTATTTTTTTCTGCCAAAAGATTATATTCTTTTTTCCAAATTTAAGTATGTAATCTAAAGCAAATACTAAATAATTTATAGTTACATGAAGCCATTTTGTCATGATATTTTTGTTCTTAACAATCTTAAATAATTATGTTAACAATCGTATGGTACGTGATACATTACATTAGATGCATTTATTAAAATACTGACACTCTACGGTGCGTATTTTAAAGTGAGTTTGATTGAAGGGTGAGCGTGATGATTGTGATGAGGTGTGCGGTAGCGTTGTTACTGAGGAATAACAGCTGAATCGTCTCATCTTTGCGTATTAACAACTAAGACAATTTTATTTGTAAATTTGTTATGATTGGTAAGATTTTATTAAAATATACTGTTTTTGAGATATTAAATTTTTAAGATTTTAAAGAACCCCCCTTTGAAAATACACATGGGAAATTTTTTTTGTACAAGTGGAATCAGCTCGTGGAGTTTGAACATACCTTCGTAAATAACCCTGTATCTGAAATTGAATAAATGTTTTTGGTTTCTGGAGGCTCCTGGCCCCAGACCACCTATGTCTTACCATGAGTATTACCAGAAGAGGATAACTTCTAAAACAGGCTTTACAGAGACTTAGTTTGATTAGTTTCCATATGCCTTGAGGGGTAAGTTTCCTTTTTCAACAAAGACATTGAAAGATGAAAAAATAGTTTAGTTAAGACTCGTGGAGTCGTTTTAACATTCTCAGTCGTTAAACCCAGATTTGTCAACCTGGCAAGATGCCGATGCAGGAGTTTTCTAATCTGATATTGCAAAAATGCGTGATATGAGGAAAAATACACTGTCTTCAGTAAAAACCATTTTCTTATATCATGATTACTAATACATGAACAATATGCAAAAAATCATTCATTACGTAATTGCAAATAAACTAACAAATTTTATGTTGGTTTTGAGTGAAAATTAGTCTATACAAATTAAATCTTACAAATAAACAAACCGGCTAAATAATACGCTGTAGCATACTATCTGGTTGACAGCTCCATAAGGCAATCAGGAGCTCTCTAATTGGTTCAGGTAACCATGTTTTGTTCAAATCTATATGAAGCAACTAATGGCAGAAGCACTTAGTATTATAATATGGCATTCCAAAATGATCAATTGAGGAGGTTGTGTATATTAGTGTTGCTTAATTTCTCTAGGAGCACCACTGTTAGGATTAGCTTACATGGTTACGGACAGATAGCGTTAGTTGCATTGAGCACTCTCACAATGCATAAGTTTGCGGGTGCCTGGCGTAAGAGCGTAAGTCAACTATCAAATGCGTAAGACTCACACATTTTGCGTGAGAGTTCATGGGTCACTAACTTAAACCACAAGTAAAATATTTAAATCATCATTCACCGTATACTCAAATAATAGTCAAGGTCATAGTAATAAGTCCTTTTAAGTGATACCTTGTCCATCCCTCTGTCCTGTATTAGTCTGCAAGGCTTTTATCATCACATTATAATAGTACACGGTAAACACATCTGTTCATTTTTATTGTGCACTTATAATAAAAACTATATTTTCATCATACTGCACGTAGAACAGCCGTTTTCTGGCCTGTATTTAGTCTAGAAAGTTGGCATTTTCCTGGAATGAGGCGTGTGAAGTACAGTTATGGATGACACTGCCGACACCCAGTAAAATACTATTTTAATTGCAAAATTCCCCCGTCGCAGCAGACCTACGTACTCAGCGAATTTCCAAACGATCTTGAGATATTGTATTTCCCCCATAAACACCATAGGAATGGGTATGTAGGTTTTCTTCCTTGGGATGTTGTTAGAAAATGTTAGTTTTGTTAGGAAATGTAATAGTTACGTTAGGTAAATGTCAAACTGTATCAATATTCGGCACTTTAATCTTCCCCATAAACCCCATGAGGTTGAGTTATTTTATTAAAATAAAAATAAAAAATAAAATAAAAATCACTCTTTTAAATTATTTATGATAATTTAAATTGTCATAAATATATTTAGGTTTGCTGCCATATGGGTGTTGTAAGCAAATATCAGTTAAATCTTAAATCCTACCCAGTCAAAGTACATACAAACCAAATATTATCAAGTTATGGTGTTCTTTTATTTTCCCCATAAACCCCATAGGGCAAAGTACGTAGGTTTGCCGCCATGTGGGTGTTGTAAGCAAATATCAGTTAAGCCCTACCAAGTGAATATACATACCAAATTTTATCAAGTTATTCAAATAAATAAGCGAGATACAGGGTTTTGTTGATTTCCCATAAGATTAACATGGAAAACCTATTTTTGGCTTTTCTCCGTAACCTGTTAAGCCAAGTTAAAAATTCAAAATACGAAATTGTTTGTTTTTTAAGCTCTTTTAAATGGTTTTAGTTAAAATTGTTGAATTCTGAAAATTATGCTCCAAAAATGCAAAAAAAACCATTTTTGACCCCTTTGAAACCCCATAAAACGCCATTCCCATAACCCGATCATGCTGGTTCGCGAACTCATGAAAATAGACCTAGTCTTACACCTTCATACCAAATTTTATCGAAATCGGAGGTCCCCTTTTAAAGTTATCAGTACCACGGACACTATATATATGAAAATGAACGAACAGTGTTTTTGGCTTCTGGAGACCTCAAAATGAAAAAGTAACATGGTCCCGTGCTTAGGTCTTACCATGACTACTACCCTAATTGCATATTCCCTATAGGGAAATTCGCTAAAAGTGCTGAACCGGTCATTTTGGCAGCTATGCAAGCTCTCAAGGTTAACAATTTATTAAGTCTTTCACTTTCTCATTTGTTCATTTTAAGTACATACGTACAAAAAAAATACTCCCGTCGCAGCAGACCTGCGTACTCAGCGAATTTCCAAACGATCTTGAGATATTGTATTTTCCCGATAAACAGCATAGGAATGGGAATGTAGGTTTGCTGCCTTGGGATCTTGTTAGAAAATGTTAGTTTTGTTAGGAAATGTAATAGTTACGTTAGGTAAATGTCAAACTGTATCAATATTCAGCACTTTTTAATTTTCCCCATAAACCCCATGGGGGTGAGTATGTAGGTTTGCCGCCATATGGGTGTTGTAAGCAAATATCCGTTAAATCCTACCTAGTGAATGTACATACCAAATATTATCAAGTTATGGTGTTCTTTTAATTTTCCCCATAAACCCCATAGGGGTGAGTACATAGGTTTGCCGCCATATGGGTGTTGTAAGCAAATATCAGTTGAACCCTACCAAGTGAATGTACATACCAAATTTGATCAAGTTATTCCAATAAATAAGCGAGATACAGGGTTTTGTTGATTTCCCATAAGATTAACATGGAAAACCTATTTTTGTCTTTTCTCCGTAACCTGTTTAGCCAAGTTAAAAATTCAAAATACTACATTGCTTGTTTTTTAAGCTCTTTTAAATTGTTTTAGTTAAAATTGTTGAATTTTGAAAATTATGCTCCAAAAATGCAAAAAACCCATTTTTGACCCCTTTGAAACCCCATAAAGCCCCGTTCCCATAACCCGATCATGCTGGTTCGCGAACTCATGAAAATAGACCTAGTCTTACACCTTCATACCAAATTTTATCAAAATCGGAGGTCTCCTTCAAAAGTTATCAGTATTACGGACACATATATATATACATATATATATATATACATATATATGAAAATGAACGAACGGTGTTTTTGGCTTCTGGGGACCTCAAAATGAAAAAGTAACATGGTCCCGGGCTTAGGTCTTACCATGGCTACTACCGTAATAGCGTATTCCCTATAGGGAAATTCGCTAATATTCCCTATAGGGAAATTTGCTAAAAAAAAAATACTTTACAAGAATAATATGTGATAATAAATAATAAAAATCAGTAACACCAAATCCTGCAGTGCATACACCATAGCGCAACTTTTTAACATGTTCTCTGCTGCAAATGTTCCGGAAAGGCACCATACACCCTTCCCAGGATCTGCTGCTTTTCCCTAGAGCAGATCCATTCCATTTTCATTTCACATTGGTATAGAAAAGCCAGCACTTTAAAGGGTTATTTTTTCTCTTTACGCCTTCACACATTTTACTATACTAAACTTCGTTATTAGGTAGCATTTTTTCAAGAGGGAAAAAACTGGGCCTGCCCAGCACTAGGCAACATCTATTGTGCTTTATTCAGCAGTGAACGTGTAAAGGGTTAAATAAAAAACCCAAACTTTTGTACAGGTTTTGGGAGTGGAGCAAGTTGGTGGAGAACCAGAAGTAGAAATGCAGATTATGACCAAGTCACAGAGAGACGCTCATCAGAAAAAAGTTTCTGAAACCGTTCAAGTGAAATCTTCCCCTCACACACCATCTTGAGTTTAAACCATACAAACTGACCGTTTTTGTTTCAATTAGTTTTAGAATTATTTATTTTAATTTTTGTTAGTATTATTTGTTTTAGTTGGTTTAATGTTAACCATTTTTCTGTACATATAATCATTTCTGACCCTTTGATGAATTTTATATAGCTGGATAGACAGTTGGATGTAAAGAGTGCAACTGTGTGAGTTTGCAGCTAGACAATTTCCAATTGTGATTCATGTTATTATTTTGTGATTTTAGACCATTTATTTTTAACTAACAGCCTAATGTTTCGTTATATGAAATAAATTTGGTACCTACTAGAAACTACTTAACAACTTTGGCTAAAGTTGAAAACTCATTTATTTTGATATATTATTGTATAGTAAATATTAAAAAAAAAAAAACTGTTATTAAAAGTATGTTTAAAACAATGTTGTTTTATTTTGACTTTTCTGTAATACTTTATGCTTAAATAACACTAAGGTAAGAATGTTTGAAATATACTGTATACCTACAGCTTCAGTAGATTAAGTTACACTTCCCTCTCATCTCGTCTGGACCAGGGAGTGGCCAGGTTATAAATCGGCCATTTAAACCGTTGTACCCTAAAACAAAGGATGAAAACTACAGTTTTTCATGGCCTTAGTGAGTTGAAAAATATATGACTTTTAGCAAAAAAAATCATGAAGACACTCAAAACTTAGAGCCTGAAACCAGGTGTAAGATAAAATAATACCCCCATCACAGTCAACCTGCGTATTCAGCGAATTTTCATTCCTCAATGAAATTTAGGTATTTAATTTTGTTTTGGGGAACTATAAAAACCATAGGGTTGAGTATGTAGGTTGCCGCCATATGGGTTTAGTAAGCTAATATAAGTTAAACACTGCCTAGTTAGTGTACGTACTAAATTTTATCACATTCATAAAACGTTCATTATGGCATAAAATATTTACTTTAACTTTAATATTAACATAGCATAAATAATAAATAATAAATAAAAATATAAAAATTGATTTTTGACATGAAAAAGTTGGTCTGTGAGGATATTTTTTATTTATTGGTCAGGCAAGTTTTGTCAGCGGGAAAGTTGTAGACAAAGAGTCAAATTTAATATTTTTATTCTTGACATTTTCCTCTAGGATGCTTAGTTTACAAGAAAAAAGCCTCGGAATCAAAATATTGAATCTGAGTCCAAATCATTCCCAAAAAGTAACCCCATGTCAAATCTTGAAAACCTATACACATATATATATAAATATAATATAACCATACATAAAAATAAGCACATATCAAATCTCGGAATCAATTTTTTAAATCTGTGTAAAAAAAATTCCCTATAGGAAATTTCCCCTTAAAATCTTGCCAAAACTGATGTAAAAACGCCCTTTCTACACGTCTTACATTAGTGCCTTCGTTAACAGAAGACCAGTATTATGCAGTTTCATTGCTAGCGACTGCTTTTCCGTTCTTTTCTGGCTGCATTACGTCCGGTCGAACAAATCATGCTTGTTACAATGTCAATACACAGTAATGACTGGGCAAGTATGAGATCCCGAGGTGGCGGGTTCGAGGGCTTCTACTGTATGTACCAAGTTTCATGACGAACGGTTCAGTGGTTACCGAGTCCATCGATCATAAATATATAAATACACTAACATACACTTTTATAAATATAAACATATATATATACATATATATGAAAATGAATGAATATTGATTTGGCTTCTGGGGACCTTAATGAAAAAGTAACATAGTAACATGGTCTCGGGTCTAGGTCTCACCATGGCTACTACCGTAATAGCGTATTCCTTATAAATAATAAATTTGCTAAAAATTTATTTTTTAATTATTTTAATAGGGTTTGTAAGTGTTATTACCTTAATTCCCCTATAATATGAAAATTTTTTGTGAACTTTTATGCTTTGATAAGACAAATAAAAAAAGATGGATAACGAGTTTTTACTAAAGACGTAGAAAATTAAATGAACATGTGTCATGATGAGTCATCTTCAAACAGGTCGAAACAACTGTTAATTTCACAGAACATTAAGAAGGAGCCGCAACACTTGCAATTGTATTTTATCTCTCACGTGTCAGTGAACATTATGTTCAAAACTACGCAGCAGTTGCATCTGTTCCTTTACCGTATTCAACCTAAAAAATTCATTTTTTTCCCCGAGGCTTTCAGATTGTCAAAATGTCTGTAATAGACTACCACTCGTAATTACAAATGAAATGAAATTGATAACAATTATTTATTTTTAAAAATACTTTAAAGTGTTCATACAAAATAAAACTTTAGGGCTGGTCCTAGGATGTTTTCTGATACATGCGAAATCTGAATTTGACGCTCCTATTTATAAACAAGGTCCCTCGCAACTATATCCCCAGCATTTTACTACAAAGTTAAGAAAATGAGCAAATATTAAGCTAATCTCCGTTCGTTTTTCATCTGCCTTGTGTGTATATATGTTTTTAATTAATCTTTGACATCTTAAAAACTATTTTAGATATTGAATTTATACATGGCACAACTAATTTTAAATTGTCCAAGCAAAATTGTAGGCCTATCCTAGAAAAAACTAAACTTTTTATACAGAGTGTCCCTGAACTCTCTACCGACCTCTAAAGGTACTGTTCCTGACCTCCTAAAGACAAGACAGAATGTCATATAATATATTATAAATTTCCATAGTTAACCTCCCAGCCCCCATTTTGAATTTTTTAAAGAATACTTTTTAGTTTTATAACGGTTTGTTACTACAAATTGATACTTGGTAGTATACAACTATTTGAAATAAAGGTCTAATTGAATAAAAATAATCACTTTTTTACAATTCATACTTACAAAATGGCGGGCATTTAAAATCTCTAACCTTAAGTTGCATTAAAACTACATAAGATAGCTAAATTTATGTCATTAGGTGTTTTTTTGGAAAATCTAATTTCAAATACAACGATAAAACAACTAAGAAATTTTGGTTTATAAGCGAGATTAGCCGTTTCCCCCCGTAGCTTCACCTGTGATTGAATTTATTTTCAAGTACAGTAATATAATCTTTTTAAAGAGCAAAATAATCTTCTTCTTTGAGAATGACATTGAAAAAATAAAAGTAGTGAGAGTTAAGCTCTGAAGGAATTTTGCAAAACCTTTTCTTAATGAGAACCAATGAGCAAATAGGAACGACCATGTCAAATTTCAACCCCGTAGGCCCTGTTACCTAAAAGAACAACTACCAAATCTCAACACTATCACTTTAGGAAGTTGGAGAATAATTTATGAAGTAAATAATGAATGAAATACCAATTTTGGTGTAATGTGATTTTCACTATAATTTAATTTTTATTCAAAGTAACTTTGATCACTAGGCACTCTGATAAATGCAGCGCTACTAAAAGTGCCCCCGGATAAAATTTAATTTAATAGATGAAAAACTAGAGTTTAATAAATGAAAATATGTCATTTTTCAGTATGTGTCCCTTCCATGACATTCGCCAAAACAAAAACTTGAGTAAATCTCAAGTAAGTTTCTGACTGGCCCTGGTTAATAAAGTGTAAATGAATGAGTCAGAGCAGAGTGTTTAACGTGCACTCAAACCTGTGTACAACATGTCAAGTGACACAGTTGAAGGTCGCTTAGATTATAACCGTATATCAGAATCCAAAGCTCGTCTCCAACGTTTCTCCTGAATTTCCTCATGTAATTCGGGTGATGTTATTTATTCAGGAGAACAAGTACAGTGGTACTGTGTAGAGTGCCCCATATCCAGACTAATTTGGACGAAATCCTGTTGGTGAAATTTCCAGAGGTTATTGGATAAGGAGTAAACTTAAACCTAAGGAAAATAACGTGATGAATAGTTTACATTATTCCTATAAACATTTATTTAGTAGTGCATAATGGACATATAATACAAAAACTAAAACTTATCGAAACAAACTTAAAGAAAATCAAAACTTTGTTCTGGAGGCCTACTTTAAAAACTTAAAAGTGCACTAGTTAAACTCCTGCAAAGGTGCAGTACACAATATATTGTATCCTCATGTAGTTAGGATTTAATTTATCTTTTAAAAATATCTAATGTCTTTTTGTTAACAAAACCACATGGTCTGGTCGATGCCATGGCAATTAGCGCCTTGGAACCCAGTACATATTACTGATCTTTCCAAGTTATCCGGTATTCTGCTGGGTTATCAAGGTCCGAGTTTGGGGGACTCTATGTTGCAAACAGTACAATATGCTGATGTGAAGAGAAATTACAATAAATAAAACTTACACGTTTCACATACATTTTACTGTTTTAATACCTCTAGAGAATTGTCTGTGAATAAAAAAAAAATACTATTTGATAAATATATAAAAATAGAAGAGACGCAAGTGCTGAATTAAGAAATTTAGGGCCTACCCATACAATATATAATTGTATTTTCAAACTTTACGTTAATGTAAATTTTGAGTTACCGGTATCATCATGGTTTTAACAACACCTAAAAGGATGAAAAGCTCATCTCGGTGGTCTCGCAGGGATCAAGTCTCATTGTATGGGTCAAGTGAAATTACAAAATTGAATTTTTTCTTTTGGTAAGGGTTAAATCTGATTTAGGAAACTAATTGTTACACATCTGGTATCCTATATTATACATACTCTAATACAAGTAGGGTATATTTGTATATATGTTTGCACACAGTTCTCAAAAACGGCTCGAACGACATTATTCAAACTTTGCAAATAACTTAGTTCTGGGATAAAAATAAATAAATAGTCATCTCTATGCCAGGAAAAATCTTATGGAAATAAAAAGCAAAACAACGAAACAATGAAAACAGCTGACACAACTGTCAACACCACGTGTTCCAATATAAACATGTGGTTTTACATGGCCCAGGTTCTTTTAATCGACGGAAGTATAAAAATCTTACAACTTAATTTATTGCAAATACAACATGTTCTCTATTGGTTGACAATAATATAAAACACATAGAAAATCTCCAAATAAAAATTTTAAAATAATATTAGTATATAAACACAATTAAAATCAAACAGAAATAAATGGTTATTCCAAATTAAATAAACCATTAATCCATAAAATCACGAAACTCGGATATCAAAAGGAATAAGCGACAAATTGAAACTGCTTGTTCAAGTGTAAAAATTTAGGTCACATACTGTAACCTGCATTGTCAACTTCACACTCGTTAGTGTTTTTCTTATTTTTTATCTCTGGGGCTTGTTTCATATAAAAGTTCTGAAATACAGGACTTGTAAAATAAAAAATACAGTCCATTTCATAAAAACTATTCTACAATCATAGAATCACCTGTAAAAGTTCTCCCGTATTACAAGAGTAAATATTGGGATTTTTTTACTTTAATTTTTTAAATATGAATGTGTTGGGACTGCATTCTTATCGAATTTTTCGTAACTTATAATCAGTTTAAATCAGTTTTTGTCATCGAACATTGTTCTACAGAACCTTTATTGTTATTAATAATTTAATTATATGGTATATTGATTTAATGTATAAATTCGTATGGAGTTGGCAATTGCTTGTTAAAAATGTTTATTGATTTTTATTGTTTTACGACAATTTTTTTGTCAGATGAAAATATGTGATAGCGTTCTAGAATTTTATTATTAATTACATTGATTAGTGTAGAACAACATTATAAGCTACAACAACTTGAACTTATTCTGTCCCAAATAATTAATAAATAACTTCACTAATTTTAGAAAATTCAATAACTTCTATTAGAGCTTAACATATATGTATATTACATTGTAAAAGAGTAGAAAAATCAATGTTGCAGCACAGTTTAATGCAACTGCAATTTTTTCAAATAAATTGGTGAAACTAATTCCATTAAAATTTTTTTTTTTTAAAGTTAAGTCATTGCTTCAACCATAAAAACCGCTTTAATATTTTGAAAGTATTGTTAAATTTTAGGTATGAAAACTTAAACGGCTTTGCTCAGGTTTCTAAATTTATTTCAAAACGTGTTCTTGCAAGTCAGAAAATAACAAGAGAAAATTATAGGAATGCAATAAAATCCAGAAAGAGAAAGAACATGGTATGCAAACTAAATAATATCATTATCACATGCACTATTTTGTCAATTTACTAATGCACTTCCAATTTGCATATCTATACAAAATCCCACTATTTCATCGTGATAAGTGATACTTGTAAAAATGTTATGGTGGTTCAAACATGTATACAATTTTATCTAATTTACAGGACCTGTAATACAGTACAGGGTAACATTCGTTATGAAACAAAACCATTTGAAACTCTTGTAAAATGCTCTTCCAATACATAGGTAAATCCCATGTAAATTGAACATATATGATTGTAACTTTTACCAATAATACAGAGGGAAGTTAACTGTAAGTTTTATGAAACAGACCACTGATTTACAGTCATTATCTATTATCAGTAGTAAGTTATCAGAAACCTTTTTTTCATACCATCATGCATTACATAAATTAGTATGATATAAGTTAAGGTGGGAAAAGGGAAATATATGGTTTCATAGGAGAAAGATTTAAGTTATAAGTGTACTTGAACTTCATAAAAAATAAGCTTAAAATTTATAAGATGGAAGATGGGCACTACAAATTTATAATGTCTAACAGACCACTGATTTACAGTCAATCTATTTATCAGTATCAGTAACCTTTTTTCAAAACCTTCGTGCATTACATAATTAGTAGGATATAAGATGGGAAAAGGGAAATATATGGTTTCATAGGAGATACATTTATTAATGTACTTGAATTTCGTAAAAAATCTTAAAATTTATAAGATGGGCCCTATAAATTTATAATGTTTAAAATCAGCTTAATTGTATGTAAAGACATGAAAGTAATTATCAATAATTTACAGCCAAATGAAGTAAGAGTTTCAAGTTTACATTTTACAGATATATATTTCTCTCTAAAGTTAACTCATTTTATTGATGAATCGTGGGTGTGTATGTACGCCACTGATATGAAATATTCAAGACGTTGGTAGTGCGATATCACGTAAACAATGTTTACGACAACACAGCCAAGATAACAGACGGAAATCTGACTGGTTGGCGATTATGTAGTTGGCCTTGAATAAAAGAACGACGAACCATCCACCGCTTTGTTTTACATTCACATTTCGCGCTGCTCCCGACTATTCAATACGGACCGGATAACTACGTCTGTCTCTGTGTGTATTCAGTTGTCACATAGTGTGGTATTTTTATTATCCTATAGGAAATATAAATTTTAGGATTGATAAGATTTAATTATACATATTTGATTAGAAAATTATACATGTGTTTTGTTTGCATACATTTTATTTAGAGTCTAAATTGAGTTCCCCAGTGACTTTATTGTGAACGTCTTAGTAAATTTTACACACGCCCGCACGTCTGCTAGTGAAGAAGGCTGATTATAACTTAATGTGATTGTTTTCAGGTAGGTAAACTCTTGCATTTACTGATTTTAGTTACTTGTTCGTTAATTTTATCGTGTTTGTTATTTTGCGAAATTCTGATGATGGCTGGGATTAGAGACCGGATAAATTATACAAGCAACCTTTGTTGTTTTATGGATGGTAAGTCTAAAAGGTTAGTGTTTTCGTTTTGGGGAGGCACGAGGAAAACTGTTCCTAAAATATAATAAGTAGGCCTATTGCTAGCTCTATTTAGTCATCCCTTTTAATTAGGCTGTTGGTTTTAAACCCCAGGTGTATTTCCAGGATAGTAAGGAAAATGTCTGCATCACCTATTGCTCGTCAAGCTACACAAGTTCAGAGCATTCCAACCAAAAGAGTGCTTTTAACCGACCCATCCCAACTTCCTGCTGACTATTCTTCTACACCAGGAGGAACTTTATATTCCACCACCCCTGGAGGTACCGTATGCTACAAATAGACTAACCTCATCATTAATTCTAGTAAATTACTTTGAAATAATTTTTTTTTTTAAATATTCAAAGACAAGATTTATTGGGCTATTAATTAATGATGCTTTCTAACAACTGGTCAATGTTAGATAGTAACAAGACTGGGGTTTGGACCGTTCCCCGTCAAAACGTAAAAAAATTCCACTGGCATAGACACAAAATATAAAAATACCTTAGTTGTCTTGTTGAAGGACAATGCCTAGCCTTCATAAGTTCATTACCCGACTACACTGCTATAATCAATGTTTTCTATTTAGGTTTCAATCTTTTCAATAGGCTATGTCTGGTCCTAATAGCAGAGATAAAAGTACCATAAGGGGCCATCCACATTTTATGTTTTTAGCTCAAAGGGATTCGGTTTGGGGGAGGGGTTCAGTTTGGCGTTACCGGTACACAGCATTACGAGGGGGGGGGGAGAGGAGGTTTTCAAGATTGTAGTACCATCTTAAGTAAATAAATTATTTAAGAAACAATCATTTTTTGTCAAAAGTCAAGGTCAGGTAGTGGATGATTGTTTTAAAAATGGGCGTTGTGATTCATACAAACACTCAATTTAATACACACGAGCTTTCTAGGGTTAGGCCTAATCGGTTCTGAGTATTATTTCTATTTACTTATTATTATTTATTTTTTAACTCTCAGGTGGTTTTGGACGACCCATTATTTTTGTATCAAGGAATTCATGGGTTTTTAATAACACCACCTTTTGAAATTAATGTATTTAGATTTCTAGGTCTAAAAGGTCTATTCTAGGTCTATTTCTAGGTCTACTTATTCATTGTTTCCCCAAAAATGACTTACACAGTACAGAATACCTTGTACAGAAGAACATCAATAATTCGAACATGAAACATCCTGACCGTCAATAATCTGCCTGACCGTCAACAATTTGCATTTTGTATTTAGCAAGAAAAAACATCGTATACCGTATTCTCGTACACTAATGCTCATTACTGGATGGGATGGGCTTGCAGCGAGGAGTAGGGGAGTGATCACAAAGGGGGAGGGGGCTTGTTCAAGGTCCCACAGCCAATTCTACAACTTCAACTGTACCAAGAACCTTCTGTTTTGGTGTGTGGAAATGTGCCAGCAACGATGTATACTCCTTGACTGGTCAGTCTTGTCAGTAGACTGACCCTGAGCGGTACTCTGTACATTCATTACAACACCCAGAGTTACGTTTCAGTTACGTGATAACTCCTAAGGTGCAAAAACATGAATAACTAACCTCAGTTCCACAGCCCATTACACAATTTTTTAATAATTCAAGTACTGTGGCATAATTATTCAACATAATGGCCCTGATTTTGTAGGCCACACGTTACTCTAAAATACAACACAGTATGTGAACAAAAAAATATTTTTAATTCATCTCACTTCAGAACTTTTTACTGTAAGTTATACTAATTAAAATTCAAATTCAAATCTCTTTATTCGTTTTGTATATACATACATGAATAGTGTCAAAGTAGCTTAGAGCAGTGAGATCTTACTAGCTACTTAATACATAGTTAATAATACATCTTATAATACATAGTTAACAGAGATACCAAGCAAAGAGATAAATAGGTCTACTGTCAAAAAAAGGAAAAAAAATAAATTGTCTTAAAGTAAAAAGTTATGATAAGACAGGAATGAAGTTATATTGTTTTACAGGAATGAAATATAAACATGACACCAAGAAATAAAATTCATCCATACGCTTAGTCAAAAAATTCTTCTACAGAATAGCAACTTTTTTGCAAAAGATATTTCTTTAACTTGATGTTGAAAGAGTTTTTTTCTACGTCAATCCTAAGATCTAATGGTAATTTGTTAAAACATTTCAGTCCCATATAGGTTGATTTTTTTCTATAAAATTCTAATCTATGCTGTGGCATGTTTATCTGGTCTCTATTTCTGGTAAAATAATTGTGAATATCCCCACGATAAACTTGTTTGTGGAGCTGACTTTTAAAGCAGATAATACAATCCAGAATGTACTGGTCATATACAGTTAGAATGCCTATTGAAGAAAAAAGGTTTTTTACCGAGTCAGAATGGTCTAAGTTGAACATAATTCGCAATGCTTTTTTTTTTGTAATTTGAGAATATTTTCAAGGTTTTGTCTCGTAGTGCCCCCATAAATTGCCAAGCCGTATGATAAATGAGAATGTATGTGGGCAAAGTAGATAGATCGTAATGTGTCAATACTACACAAGAATGACAATTTTTAAAAATATATAAACCAGAAGAAATTTTTTTACAAACTTTTTGTACATGAATATCCCAAGTAAGGTGATTATCACTTACTTACTTATCCCTCGTCGTCCCGTAGACCGCAGAAGACGGCATAGGACCAGTCATCAAAGTCATATTATTCAATATTTAAAGTTGAATATTCTACTCGGAAATTACCGCAAGGAGGGGAGGGGGAGGAATATTTACATTCATCCATGGGGATTGTCAAAAAAGAGAAGAAATGACCCTACCAATTTTTTTGCAGAAAATCGTCCAGGGAATAGAAACATTCCTGGACCAGGAGTTTGTTCAAAGAGACACAAAACTTTTTTGTGTCCTGGATCTCTCTCAGAGTTTGAGGGAGTTTATTGAAAAGTCTGATGCCCTGATGGCTTGGTTTCTGTTCGAAAATTCTGAGATTGTGTTGAACTGAGGGTCTATTGTTTCTAAATCTGGTGTTGTAGTTGTGTGTTACTGAGTAGCTAGTTTGATTTGTAATTCTTGCATTTTTTATTGCTTCAAAAATAAAAAGTGAAGGTACAGTTAACAAGTTCAAGTGTTTGAATGCATCTGAGCAATGATCCCTTGGCCTAAGCCCCGACATATACCTGATTGCCCTCTTTTGGAGTTTAAAAATACATTGAAGGTGATTTTTTGATGATGATCCCCATAAAATGATTGAATACCTCAAGTGAGCTTCGAAAAGCCCAAAGTACACTAATTTAGACAATTGCCTGTTACCAAAAACTGTGATATTTTTAAGTACAAAAAGGCTGGAGGATCAACGAGATTTTAATTGTTCTACATGATCAGCCCATTTCAGGCCGCTGTCCAGCATGACTCCCAAAAATTTTACACAGTCAATGCTAGTCAACTGCTTATCGTCTATTGAAAGTTGAGGGAAAAAAGATTTGGTTTGAGTTTTGGCGCTGTGTGGTCTGTAAGTACATGTATGTAGTTTTGTTCGGATTAAGAGAGAGATTTTGTTCAGAAAAATATTGGGAAAGTTGGTTGACCTCAGACAGAGCGTCAACTTCGAGCTGTAATTTGTCGAGATTCTTGGTGACTAGTGTGGTATCGTCTGCGTATATGATCAAGTTGTCAGTCGGAAGGTGATGTTTTATGTCGTTAATGTATATTAGGAAAAGTAGAGGTCCCAGAATCGAGCCCTGGGCCGGTGGGGCACACCTAGGGATACTTTGAGTGAATTTGAGTGATATGTGAACTTTGTTCTGTCAGGGTGATAAACTCTATCAATCACTCTATATCAACTTGTTACCCTAGAAATTCGGTAACTTCAATTGTGCCAATCTGAGTTTGATCAATAGTTAGGGACATTTTAGGCTTATCTGTACTCTGTACTGTTGAGAAAAACATTTGATAAGATTTTGTAGCATTTAAAAATAAACTATTCTGTAAAAAATACAAATGAAGAGAATTTAAATGATCCCGACAAGCATTTTCAAGATTATAGTAATTTGTAGCAGAAGTTACTAGGTTAGAATCATCAGCATACAAAACTAATTTGCTGCTTGTGCCATTAACGTTATTTAGTATGGATGGCATTCCTTGTACATAACATAAAAATAAGAGTGGTCCTAAAATGGAACCCTGAGGGACTCCGTGTTTAATTTTTTGAATTTTAGAGTTAAATTTTGTAATATTATTGGTTTTTGCAGATACAATTTCAACATATTGAGTTCTATTAGAGAGGTATGACTCAAACCATTTTAGATTTAAATTAGTCACACCCAGATATTTTAATTTAGCCAAGAGCTTTTTATGTGAATACTATCGAAAGCTTTTGTTAAATCCATAAAAATGCCTGCAACTTTCTGACCTTAATCAATTGAATCTATTACCGTCTCAGTAAACTCCATTAAAGCCGTGGTTACAGATTTGCCCTTACGAAAACCATGTTGTTGATCATCAAAAAGATTATTATTAAGCAGGTGGTTAAACAAACGGTTGTACATTACTCTTTCGAATATCTTAGATACTGAAGGTAACAAGGAAACTGGGTGATAATTGCTAATTTCAGATTTTTCTCCCTTTTTGAAAAGGGACTAACTTATAATAAATAGTGATTACTGGCTGTTTAGAATAATTTTGATAATCAGGATGGGGTCCGATCCCAATTAATTTGGAATGCCAACATTCCATTGTACTGTGTTTACCCAATGATAAAATGCCTATAATACAATTTATTTGTATTATTTGATTTTTCAGGCACCAGGATTGTTTATGACAGATCTATGCTGCTGCATTTAAGAAACTCACCTTTGGCTCAAACACCTCCAAAGCATATTTCCTCCATCCCAGACTTCCTAATCAAGGGCAATGAATATGCTGAACAGCCAAAAGAAAACGGACATGACGTCTCAAGCCCTGTGAAAAAGAGTAAGTTGACAGAATTTTTTAGTCATTTTTTAATGTGAAATCATTTTCAATTTAAGATTTAACGGTGTCGTACTTAGTACCTATTAGTTTAACAAACATGATTAATTCTTTTCAAGTAAGTTTAATGTAAAAGTTTCATCTCACATGTGTTCATGGTTCATTAAGTACAAAATATGTTGTTCTTTTCTTTTGTTTTATTTTACAGAAGCACATAAAATAATTAGAAATGCTTAAACTTTAGACTAAGGTTTAACTAACCTAAAGTTCTTGCTTCATTCTGATCAATTTGAACTAGATTGAAAGGTATATTTAAGTTTAAAAACAGTTGTCATAAATTTTTACTTGTAAATTTAAGTTTTCTTTGAATTTTATTGGGATTTGATTTCTTTAACTTAATATACAACATCTACATACATTAGTATGTTTTTTAGATGATACAAAATTTACAAGTAAATACGTCTAAAAGAAAAAGTTTATTGCTAAATAATATTAGCTATGAAATGTCATTCATAAATTTTAACTTCTTAGATATTTCATATTATTTTTAATCTTCTAGCTAGTCTTCTTTTTGAAAGTATACTTCTATTGAGTATAGAGGACTTAGATAAGGAATAATTTTAATTTCTTGTAAAATGAATTGTGGTTATCTTCGAATTTGATATCATTAGGTAATTTTGTATAAACTGTAGGCCCATGTACGTTGGTGATTTACTATAAAAATTAAGATTGTGATGACTTCTTGTAATGATTTGATTATTTCTTGTTTCATAAATGTGAGTTCTGTTAATATTAGAGAGGTACTTAGTGCTTTTTTGTGAACTTCATAGTTTCAAATATACAGAGTCCGTATACTGTTAAAATTTCTAGTTCAGGAAAATGCTTCTTTACTGATTATGATCTCTTCAATTTGAGTATAATTCTTCTTGCTTTCTTTTGAAGAAGTAATATTTTATTTAAATTTTGTTTTGATGTTGTCCCATACACTAGTAGACCATATGGGATTGGATGAGGGAAAAGTAGACCATCTTTTTCACAGTTATGCTACAACAATTTGATATTCTTTTCAGAGCATATATTCTAGATGCGATCTTCTTGCAAATATAAGTTATGTGGTTATTAAAATTCAAATTCTTGAGAAAGTCAAAATCAAAATACATTTTGATTCAACCGCGAAACTCATTCAAATTAAGGAAAGTTAAAAATGTCTTTTCACTATCTTATATCCTATAGTGTAGGCTACAGTAGGCCAAATTCCATCCTCAAGTCTATGTTGATTTTTTTACTAAGTCAGTTCCAAAGACAGTATACTCAGTTTTTTTAAGGATCAGCTTTGGGAACTGGTTTATATCCCGTTTCACACGAAGTAGGTTTTTATGAATCTTGTATCAAGGTCTGGGTTGTTGAGGTTTGTTATTCAACTCTTGATTATGTAGAGTCAATGCAGGTGTATGACAGATGGTTGAATAACAGGGATCCGTCTCTTGCATTCATCTATCAAGTGTGCGAGCTAAGAGTCTGAAAACACCATGTGTCAAATTATAATATTAAAATAAACATACAAGATTTTTTGGATAGAATCTCAAATAAAGAAATTCGCTAATATGTCTATTCTTTTCATTTATGATAGAAATTTATTACATTTGTTTGTTAGTAAGTATTGAGATTATTTTAGTTAGATTATTTAAACACGTGATTGTCAAATCGCCTACTTGACATAAAACACAGAAACTATAAACATTACTGAACAAAAAAATCTGGCCACAAAAGTTGGCTTGATAAAAGTAGTGTTTTGCTATTGTGTAATGCTCAAAGAACTCTATATATACACCTGGAACGCTCACGCGAGGCAAAACTTTAAACAAAAACTGCAAACCCGTGTCCTGAAGGGCAGGCAAAAATGCGAAATGAGCAACTAAAGCTTTTGTGCACACGCTCACTTACACGCTTCTCTACCAGTTGCTAAATTTCCAAATTCATTGAAACATATATGGTTTTAAAGCAAAAGATTTGCTGATTATAGTGGTGTGAATATCTTAGCCATTACATTTAATTAGAAAACCCTATAATCAAAAAACGTACATAAATGCACAACTAGAACAGGGTAGAGTTACTAAGCGTAAACTTTTTTTATTTGTTGGTCAGGAAAAAACTTCAAGCAACAAATCTTTACATTTAACATTTCTTTATAAATTAAACGTGTCTTTTTGGAAAAAATGTATAAACATGTGTATGGCAGGTCTCTGAGAATTTAAGAGAATTGCTTCTTTATTTTTGATGACCGGAATGATATTTAAACCACTTTAGAAACCCATTCTTACAACAAATTCTCAGTACAAATTTACTATTAATTTTCTGTTAAATAGACATGGCAGACAATAATTAACACACCCAAATAAACAGTTTGTTTAGCAATGCAACGGCATAGCACAATGTTGAATAGCCAATAGTGCATCAGCATGAGGAAAAAACTTCTGGTTTGTGCTCAATTTTTAGATAAACAAATACCCCTGTCGTAGCAGACCTGCGTACCCAGCAAATTTACAATGGAATTTGGTACTTTTTATTTTTCCCATATACACCACGGGATTGAGGATGAAGGTTTGTTGTCATGGGGGTGTTGTAAGCAAATAGACAGTAATTCCTTCCCAGTGCAGGTGCATGATAAATTGTATCAAATTCTGGTATTTTTTATTTTCCCCATAAATCCCATGGGAGTGAGTACGTAGGTTTGCCGCCATATGGGTGTTGTAAGCAAATATATGGTACATTATGCCTAGTGAATGTACATACCTAATTTTATCATGTTATGTCAATAAATAAGTGAGATAGAGAGATTTGTTGATTTCCCATAAAAGAATAACATGTAAAACACATTTTTGGATTTTCTACATAATCTGTTGAGCCAGGTTAAAAATTCAAAATAGCCTACTAAATTGTTTGTTTTTTCAAGCTCTTTTGAATGGTTTTAGTTAAAATGGTTGAATTTAGAAAATTTAGGTCCAAAAATGCTAAAAACTCATTTTTTACCCTTTTGGAACCCCATTCCCATGGTCCGATCATGCTGCTTTTCAGGGCTGGCGCTAGTACTTGAGCCGCCCTAGGCAGAGGTTACATTTGCCGCCCCCCTCCTACCCTATTCATACCCTCATTAAAAATCTACAATAATTTACATTCGACGTCAAATCGTGATGACACCTCGCTTTGCATGAGATAATATTTACATTATAGGTCTATTCTAATTTTCACGTTCAGAGTTGCTTCTGTGAGTCAACACTGAAATTGATAAGACTAAGCGATGAGAAAGGGACTTGACAGACTGGAGTGACAAACAGCGCATTTGCTGCTGCAAGTAGCATGCAGTGCCGCATGGGAACCGACCCATGGGTTAGCCACAAACACGCAGAAAAACAAAATACCTTATACTTTCATGAAGACTGGACACTCACTATAAATATTTACGCCAAACGAACAACTCAAATGAGGAAAAAACATTAAAAACAGTCGCAAGTTTGACATCATGATCAGATGTTATCACTGTTGCATCGACGAGTATTGAGTAGGTTTGTGCTCAGGTGTGAGAAATTGTGGGAAAATCCCTCAAGTGTGAGAACAAAACGTGTTTTGTAGGGGTGGCCAAAGTCTAATAGCATTGACTATATACAATAACATAAATAGACTTCTCATCCATTTTTGCATTTTGTTTGATACCGTACAGAAATTTGGAAGGTTTGTCTACACTGCACCAAAGCCTTTGCAATCGATGTTGTAATTATTCAGCTGGATTACAGTGCTGCAAAAACACTTAGAATTTTGATAAAATCTAAAAAGAACATTTAGATCTAAATTAACGACATCCGACTAATCTAATATTGTGAATATCAGTAATCACAAAAAGCTACACGTATTTACAGTTGTACATTAACAGATATTTAAATTGTTCAACCCAAAAACAATGTTATTCAGGGTGTCTACTGGTCACTGAAGTCACCGAAAGTCACGGAAAGGCACGGAAGCCACCAAAAAGGCACTTATTTTTCCTCAAAATGCAAGAAAAGTCACAGATTTTTAGTATGAATTGAGAAAATAATGTGATTGTGAACAAAAGTTTTGTGACTAACAATTTTACCCCAAAACTTTCTATCTTAGAGACCGAAAAATCGCTGATTTATTAACATTTTTCACCCCCAAAAGATTTTGGTGTCTCTTTGGCAGCGGACACCCTGTTATTCTAATTAGAAAATTTCAAATTTAATTTGTGTATAGCACCCTTATTTTATGTCCAATTTTCATCAATATTTGGCGGAAACAACTACAGACCAAGCCCTAACCAACGACACCAAAAACTTGAATATTGGTTGAAAATTGTAGGAGGATTTCTCAACACAAAAAACCCTTAGCGTACTAAATATGTATAGATTAGGTTATGTGCGAATTAATTGTGTAATATTTTATTAAAACACTAGCTTCTAATTTTGTTAAAATGCTAGAGCTCTCATTGATCTAGAATGTGCATTTTATTTTGAATCCGGTATGTTAAGGGTGCGCTCTAACTCGGCGTCAAAATCGTCGAGCGAGACTGTTAACTGCCGCTACATAACACGCGGAAACTCACATTTTGGAAAATATATGACTGGTGATTTTAAATTTGGTTACTTTAATGCTTTTTTTGGTTTCAGTGCGAAATTGATCGGTGGTCTAATAACGATGGTTTTGAAATTGCAGACCTTTCGCATCTCCCTTCTTGCATCGTTATCTATAAACGTTTTACCAATCTTATTGCAGATTCTTGTTCTTAAGATTATATTGTACTCGTGTATCGTCTTATTTTTTCTTAAAAAATTGTTTTTAATACGTTAAAACTTGATACAAAAACGCTTATTTCAACATTATTAGCAAGCGCCCTGCTTAGTAATTTAAATTAATATCGAAATTTTAAGACGATAGCGGAGTACAAAATTATATTACGAAAAGAATGACACCAAAATATTTTTAATTGGTTTACAACTGTGGTGACAAACACGGAGATTCTAAACCCTTGCATCCGCGCACGGCAGATGGGTAGAGCGCACCCTTAAAGACCCCTTATTAAGCAACATGTCTAAAGTTGGTTTGTTAAGGTATGTATTTCTATATGATGTTACTTGTAATATCATGGTTGGTGATTGTTGCAATGGTTGTAGACAGGGGTGTATTTACATATGGGCTAAATGGGCTATAGCTCAGGGCGGCAAATTTTGTAAAAAACGGCATTTTTTGGCTTCAAATTAAAAAACTCAAATTATTGAATGCGGAAATTTTTTGGAAGAATTGCACAAAAAATTTGAGAACCGAGAGTGATTTTCTAAGCGAGATCATAATACATCGAAATTTTGAAGTCCAGTGGGTTGGAGCCCTAAAAGAATTTTGCAAATCTGTTTCCTACAAGCAAAGAGGAATTCATGCCATATTTCAATCCATTATAGGTTTGGAGATTCTCTGGTATGTGAGTAAGCGGTATTTGACATGATTCTGTTATCTATATATTAATAGGCAAACATGTTTCTTTTCCCCCTTTTTTCTCATCTTGTATGCATCGTAGGAGAAATCCGTGCATACCGTTAGAAAGGGGATTCAGAGTCCCTTTAAATTTTCAAGGACAGTGAAGCAATTTTTATTGGAACATAACAATATTGAGTCATTTTATAATACCATAGTATAGAATAAGCCTATGCATTATTATTGTTGGTTTCTTCTTGCATTTTATGTATCATAGCTTACATAGTTTATCTAGGTGTTAAGAAGTTGTTCAAAATCATTTTTATACGGTAATACCATAGTTTAGAATAAGCCTATGCATTATTATTGTTGGTTTCTTCTTGCATTTTATGTATCATATATAGCTTTACATGGTTTATCTAGGTGTTAAGAAGTCGTTTCAAAATCATTGTTCAAAGTTATCTTTAATGTTTTATACTTATATATGCTGACCACGTAGCCAACCTCAGCTTATACTTACTTATTTGTGTAAGTCCCTAACAGGTTTCTACCTCGGGACGGAAGGTAGTTATTGTTTCCTTGATGCAAAATATTGTAAAATTATTACGCAAGCTATAATATTACAGGCTTAATATTATAATGTGCAATGTAAAACTGTAAAATTGTACTATTGTAACAAAGGAAGCAATAAATTTCATTCATTCTTTCATTCATTCATTTCATTCATTCAAGGTATCGTTCTGTAGATGAGCAGAATCACATTATAATTGCCATCGGTCCCCAGGGCTACGCCCTACAGGCTTTTAAAGTTTCAATGGAAGAAGGGTTTATGGAAGAAATCTTATGGAAAAAGGATAATTGATTGAATCATTAGACAGCTGTTGTACTATCAAATCAGGAAGAACAGATGTTTAAGTTAATATACTTTTTAACTAATGTGGTCCAGATCTACAAACATTTTTTTCAAATTTCGACCAGGAGGCGATACCCAGTTTACTATCAATGGTTGACATAATGTCACCATAAATAGAATACCATAATAATTAAAAAAATTAGGAAAAAGGTTAATTTAATTGTGTCCAATAATAAACAAAATATAAATTGAAAACAATATTTAACACAATATCCCTGTATTCTTATGGGGAAAATTGACCCAATTATCTGATAAAGATAGCCAATGCCATGTGAGAAATTAATTATATTTCTAGAAACTTATTTATTTTGTATACAGTGTACTGGAGCAGTAATGAGTGTGATGATGATTGGCGCTACCTGACTGGTGTCCGGCTGCAGCGGTGGAAAAAGCAAGCTGCAGCTGGACACCAGTCTGGCAGCGCCGGTCCTGCCGACGCCCAACTTCGTTCTGGAGGAAAAACCAATAAAAACACCATGTACACAATTTAAATCAAGAACTCAAGCCAATAACTTTTGTGTGATATGTCCGCAACCTCCGGAGCAAACGCTTTTATCGCCCCTGCAGCTGGACACCAGTCTGGCAGCGCCGGTCCTGCCGACGCCCAACTTCGTTCTGGAGGAAAAACCAAGAAAAACACCATGTACACAATTTAAATCAAGAACTCAAGCCAATAACTTTTGTGTGATATGTCCGCAACCTCCGGAGCAAACGCTTTTATCGCCCCTGCAGCTGGACACCAGTCTGGCAGCGCCGGTCCTGCCGACGCCCAACTTCGTTCTGGAGGAAAAACCAAGAAAAACACCATGTACACAATTTAAATCAAGAACTCAAGCCAATAACTCTTGTGTGATATGTCCACAACCTCCGGAGCAAACGCTTTTATCGCCGCTGCAGCTGGACACCAGTCAGGTAGCGCCGGTCCTGCCGACGCCCAACTTCGTTCTGGAGGAAAAACCAAGAAAAACACCATGTACACAATTTAAATCAAGAACTCAAGCCAATAACTCTTGTGTGATATGTCCACAACCTCCGGAGCAAACGCTTTTATCACCGCTGCAGCTGGACACCAGTCAGGCAGCGCCGGTCCTGCCGACGCCCAACTTCGTTCTGGAGGAAAAACCAAGAAAAACACCATGTACACAATTTAAATCAAGAACTCAAGCCAATAACTCTTGTGTGATATGTCCACAACCTCCGGAGCAAACGCTTTTATCGCCGCTGCAGCTGGACACCAGTCAGGTAGCGCCGGTCCTGCCGACGCCCAACTTCGTTCTGGAGGAAAAACCAAGAAAAACACCATGTACACAATTTAAATCAAGAACTCAATCCAATAACTCTTGTGTGATATGTCCACAACCTCCGGAGCAAACGCTTTTATCGCCGCTGCAGCTGGACACCAGTCTGGTAGCGCCGGTCCTGCCGACGCCCAACTTCGTTCTGGTGGAAAAACCAAGAAAAACACCATGTACACAATTTAAATCAAGAACTCAAGCCAATAACTCTTGTGTGATATGTCCACAACCTCCGGAGCAAACGCTTTTATCGCCGCTGCAGCTGGACACCAGTCTGGCAGCGCCGGTCCTGCCAACGCCCAACTTCGTTCTGGAGGAAAAACCAAGAAAAACACCATGTATACAATTTAAATCAAGAACTCAAGCCAATAACTCTTGTGTGATATGTCCACAACCTCCGGAGCAAACGCTTTTATCGCCGCTGCAGCTGGACACCAGTCTGGTAGCGCCGGTCCTGCCGACGCCCAACTTCGTTCTGGTGGAAAAACCAAGAAAAACACCATGTACACAATTTAAATCAAGAACTCAAGCCAATAACTCTTGTGTGATATGTCCAAAACCTCCGGAGCAAACGCTTTTATCGCCGCTGCAGCTGGACACCAGTCAGGTAGCGCCGATCCTGCCGATGCCCAACTTCGTTCTGGAGGAAACGCCTGAAAACACACCATCTAAACAATGCTGCGCTAGAAATCGAGCTGTTAACTCTCCGGTGATATGTCCACAACCTCCGGAGCAACCGCTTTTTTGGCCGTGGCAGCTGGACACCTGTCAGGTATCGCCGATCCTGCCGACGCCCAACTTCGTTCTGGAGGAAAAAACAAGAAAAACACCATGTACCTACACAGTTTAAATCAAGAACTCAACCCAATAACTCTTGTGTGATACGTCCACAACCTCCAGAGCAAACGCTTTTATCGCCGCTGCAGCTGGACACCAATCAGGTAGCGCCGATCCTGCCGATGCCCAACTTCGTTCTGGAGGAAACGCCTGAAAACACACCATCTAAACAATGCTGCGCTAGAAATCGAGCTGGTAACTCTCCGGTGATATGTCCACAACCTCCAGAGCAAACGCTTTTATCGCCGCTGCAGCTGGACACCAATCAGGTAGCGCCGATCCTGCCGATGCCCAACTTCGTTCTGGAGGAAACGCCTGAAAACACACCATCTAAACAATGCTGCGCTAGAAATCTAGCTGTTAACTCTCCGGTGATATGTCCACAACCTCCGGAGCAACCGCTTTTTTGGCCGTGGCAGCTGGACACCTGTCAGGTATCGCCGATCCTGCCGACGCCCAACTTCGTTCTGGAGGAAAAAACAAGAAAAACACCATGTACCTACACAGTTTAAATCAAGAACTCAACCCAATAACTCTTGTGTGATACGTCCACAACCTCCAGAGCAAACGCTTTTATCGCCGCTGCAGCTGGACACCAATCAGGTAGCGCCGATCCTGCCGATGCCCAACTTCGTTCTGGAGGAAACGCCTGAAAACACACCATCTAAACAATGCTGCGCTAGAAATCGAGCTGGTAACTCTCCGGTGATATGTCCACAACCTCCAGAGCAAACACTTTTATCGCCGCTGCAGCTGGACACCAATCAGGTAGCGCCGATCCTGCCGATGCCCAACTTCGTTCTGGAGGAAACGCCTGAAAACACACCATCTAAACAATGCTGCGCTAGAAATCGAGCTGGTAACTCTCCGGTGATATGTCCACAACCTCCGGAGCAACCGCTTTTTTGGCCGTGGCAGCTGGACACCTGTCAGGTAGCGCCGATCCTGCCGATGCCCAACTTCGTTCTGGAGGAAACGCCTGAAAACACACCATCTAAACAATGCTGCGCCAAAGATCGAGCTGGTAACTCTCCGGTGATATGTCCACAACCTCCGGAGCAACCGCTTTTTTGGCCGTGGCAGCTGGACACCTGTCAGGTAGCGCCGATCCTGCCGATGCCCTGATTTAGGATGGCTCTATCTTTCCAGGACTACGGTCATCAGTCAATTTGCCTTGAAATTGACGGATGAAACGAAGTTGACTGATGATCGTGGTCCTGGAGAGATGGAACTATCCTAAATCAGGGCATCAGTCAACTTGCCTTGAAATCGACGGATGAAACGAAGTTGACTGATGATCGTGGTCCTGGAGAGATCATCAGCGGTGCGGAGAGATCATCTGCATTCCATGTCCTTAGAGCTTCTGCTTTCTGGTTTTAAACTTACTTGTAAAAAACCTTGTGTCAAATCAATTGAACTCAAATATTTAGTTCCTGCAAAACGTAAAATGATCTCTATTTTTCTGTTCTCTCGCAATCACAAATAATGTATTTATTAATTTTCCTACAGTCTAAACATATTCTTGTTGACCCTTGTTTCATAACAACAGCTACTTAACTATTGTTATATGGACTGTTTGAGCGTTCAATTATATCATTTCCTAATAAATTCTGTATTTCTTTCTGTACTTATTGACGCTTATGAAATGGTATGGGGTAGGATCTCCCTACGAATGGTTCATCGGTTGTTAAAGCTATCTCAGCTTCATACTTTTTCAAACTGGGTTGGTTTGAGAAAACTTCACGATTATTATTAAATACTTTATTTAAACTATCAAGATGATCTTGTGTAATTTCTAGGTTTCTTTTAACTATGTCTGAAATTATTTCATTAACCAATTCATCATTTTTTACTACAGAGTTCATCACTTTAATCGACCCATTATTAATTGTTTGCATATTTCCCAATTGATTAATCGAATACTCCATATGATCATTATAGTGGAATCATTTTATGAGAAAATATGGCCTAACCCCAAAAAAATTGCAACACGAGCAATTTTTGTTTTAAATGATAGCTAAGTGTGCCCTTATTAGCCCCTCAAAAATCGCCATTAATCGCACCTTGGGAACATGCCCAAAAATTGAAAATGGCAGCCAAGATTGCTGCCAAAATATATATTTTGGCATATATCTCGAGAACAGTTGGTTTTATCAAAATTCTTTATTTTAGCAAAAATATAGCTCTTTTAATGCCAATCAGTTTTCATATTTACGTTTTGTATGTCAGACGTACGGTATGGCCGCAATTTACCGAGCCGTAATTCACTTTTAAACAATACAGTGGATAGTTCCTATTTACTAAGCAAAATTTTCTTCCATGTTCCCAGAAATAACTTGAGATCATCTATATTGTTTTCAGTTCCTCATTGTAACACAGCTGGACACTACAATTTTTTGTTATTTCAAATTGTTCGACTGTACAATAGTTTTAGATCTGACATTTTAAATGATAGTTTTACCTGTTATTGGAAAAAATGTTTCAGCCATTTAGAAACTATGGGTTTGTAATTAACTCATTTTGTAGTTAACTTTTGTTAATTTTAATCTGACCAACAACATTTCTAAATATTTGTATTTTTATACATCATTCAGTATTTTGTCTATGTTTTTATTAGTATTTAATTATACTTTTTACACATTTGTAACCTTTGCTTTGGTGTATTGTTCTTAAATTTCTTTATTTTTCTTTGTTATGGATCTTTACATTGTTAGCTGCCTAAGTTAAATGCATGCAATCTTATATTGCTTACTGTAATTTAGTTATATATGTTTGTCAAGACGACTGTTATTTTAATGGGAAATTTTGAGATTTTAATGGTTGATAGCGCTTTTATTTTCAATACGATTCTCATCAGTTTTTGGCGGAAACAACTACAAGTGTAGTAAAATTAAGCCAAAATATGGCTGGAAAATGAAATAATTTTTGGACAGCGAATTTTTGCTGAAATGTGTTCTATGCTATCCCCTGACCTCCCTCAGAAAAGTCCCCTGAAATCCCGAGTGGGCAACATGCCTAAAAATGATGGGATGGCCCACGTGGAGTCAGAAATAAATCTTTCTTCGACCAATGGATTTATGTACATCAAATTAAAGCTCTTAAGTAGTAGAATTTAATGCCGCAAACCCCATCTCAAAAGCTTGCCTGAGTCGAAAACGGCAGCCTGTCAAACTTTGAATAAAATCAAATTTTAACCTAAACGCTTAAAAATGTAATAATTTTCGAAATACATGACCTTTCGAGGTGCAATTTGCGGCAAACGTTTGATTTTACAATTACCTTTGAAAATGCGGATAGCTAGTCATATGCTTATCATACTACCCTTGAACCACCCAACACATAGACGTCCCAAAGAGGAAGTTTTAAAAAAATTTTCTTAGTCCATAGCCATGCTATACATAATTTTAAAGGTCATAGTATGGAGAGTACGTAGCCGAAAACCAGACCTCAAAAGGTCAAATATGTCGGAAGTTATTGTATTTCAAAGTTTTGATAATATTATTTTATTCTAAACTTTAAACGCCTGCCATTTCACCCCCGACAGTTGTATTTAGGTCCGGTTTACGGCATTGTATTCTACATTTTAAGACCTTTAATTTGATATATATAAACCTCCTGGAATGTATTTAATTTAGTATGCTTAGTATCAAATTTTAATGTAACTCCTTAGGGGCCAACCCCTCATTTTTAAGCGTGATCCCCATATGGGATCTCTGGGGACTTTTCGGAGGAAGGTCAGGGGACGCCATAGAACACATTTAAAAAGAAATTGGCTTTCCAAAAATTATTTCATTTTCCCCGACTAATTTTACTACACTATACAGCCCAAGCCCTATCCAACGAACCCAAAAACTTGAAAATCAGTTGAAAATTGTAGGAGGAGTTCCCAACACAAAAAACGTAGCGTATTAAATAAGTACTAGAAATCGCCTACTGGTCGAAATTCGACCAAAATTTCAGTTGGTCTGGACCCAAGAAGTTTAAAAACACTTTATTACTGAACCTTCTATTCTTAATGTTTTTATCAGCTGTTTTACAACAGCTGAATAAAAATTATCAATGATTCAATCAATTATCCTTTCTCCATAAGATTAACATTGGTACTTGGCCTGTGGAGCGTAGCCCTGGAGTCCGATTTGAATTAGAGTGGGATTCTGCTCATCTACAAGACTATACCTTTCTAACGGTATTCGCGGATTTCTCCTACGATGCCTATGAGCTGAGAAAGAAGGAGGAAAAGAAACATGCTTGCCTATCTATTCTTACTAGAGATCACCTCCTGATCGAAATTCGATCAAAATTTCAGTTGATCTGGACCCAAGAAGCTTAATTTAGAACTAAAACATCTGTTCTTCCTAATTTTCTAGCAGTTGTTTTTACAACAGCTGTCTAATGATTCATTCAATTCTCTTTTCTCCATAAGATTAACATTGGAACTTTGAACGCCTGTAGGGCGTAGCCCTGGAGAGCCATGTGAATTAGAATGTGATTCTGCTCATCTACAGGACTATACCTTTCTAACGGTATGCTTCGATTTATCCTACGATGCACACGAGCTGAGAAAAAAGGAGGAAATGAAACATGCTTGCGTATTAATATATAGATAATAATTCAGTTTTGAAAATCTTGGCAGAATTGATTCTAGAATTCCACTGGACCGATTTTAATTTTTATGATGTCGTTGGAAAGCTCTCATCCTGTAGATTTGCCAAAAAATATGAAAGTTTGATGTTTCTTGGTATTTATGGTGAAATAATAAAAATAACATGTTTCCCATAAGAAATACATTGAAAACAGGTTTTTACAATTTTTTCATTTGAAAGCAATTTTTGGCTGCCTTTATTTCGGTTATTCGAGAAATGCTTAACAGTAATTTGTAGGAAATTTAATTCTCTTTCAGAAAATCACCATCCACTTTGGCCGATTTCCTCACCATTCAAAAGTTATTTACAAAAAACCAAAGCTACTACCAGTTTTGTTTGCGTTTCAAAAATACTGAATTAAGAGAAATCTTTGGGCAATCGAATCTGGAGTTCCACTGGACCGATTTTAATTTTCAAGATGTCGTTGGAAAGCTTTCATCCTGTATATTTGCCAAAAAATATGAAAGATTGATATTTTTTTTTGTTTTTTTGATGAAAAAATAAAAAAATTGTTTTTCATAAAAAAATACATTGAGAACGGGGTTTAACAAATTTCTCATTTGAAAGCAATTTTTGGCTGCATTTATTGTAGTTTTTCAAGAAATGTTTAAGAGTAATTTGTAGGAAATTTAATTTTCTTTCAGAAAATCACCTTCCCTTTGGTCGATTTCCTCACCGTTTTTAAGTTATTTACAAAAAACCAAAGCTACTACCAATTTATTTGCGTTGAAAATTCAGTTTTGAAAATCTTTGGGCAATCGAATCTGGAGTTCCACTGGACCGATTTTAATTTTCAAGATGTCGTTGGAAAGCTTTCATCCTGTATATTTGCCAAAAAATATGAAAGATTGATATTTTTTTGTTTTTTTGACGAAAAAATAAAAAAATTGTTTTTCATAAAAAATACATTGAGAACGGGGTTTTACAAATTTCTTATTTGAAAGCAATTTTTGGCTGCATTTATTGTGGTTGTTCAAGAAATGTTAAGGAGTAATTTGTAGGAAATTTAGTTTTCTTTCAGAAAATCACCTTCCCTTTGGTCGATTTCCTCACCGTTTTTAAGTTATTTACAAAAAACCAAAGCTACTACCAATTTATTTGCGTTGAAAATTCAGTTTTGAAAATCTTTGGGCAATTGAATCTGGAGTTCCACTGGACCGATTTTAATTTTCAAGATGTCGTTGGAAAGCTTTCATCCTGTATATTTGCCAAAAAATATGAAATATTGATATTTTTTTGTTTTTTGATGAAAAAAAAAATTGTTTTTCATAAAAAATACATTGAGAACGGGGTTTTACAAATGTTTTATTTGAAAGCAATTTTTGGCTGCATTAATTGTGGTTGTTCAAGAAATGTTGTTAAGTAATTTGTGGGAAATTTAATTCTCTTTCAGAAAATCACCTTCCACATTGGTCGATTTCCTCACAGTTTTTAAGTTATTTACAAAAAACCAAAGCTACTATTAATTTATTTGCGTTGAAAATTCAGTTTTGAAAATCTTTGGGCAATCAAATCTGGAGTTCCACTGGACCGATTTTAATTTTTAAGATGTCGTTGGAAAGCTCTCATCCTGTAGATTTGCCAAAAAATATGAAAGTTTGACGTTTTTTAGTATTTATGGTGAAAAAATAAAGAAACATGGTTTTTACGATTGTTTCATTTGAAGGCAATTTTTGGCTGCTTTTATTGCGGTTATTCAAGAATTGCCTAAAAGTATTTTGTAGGAAATTTAATTCTCTTTCAGAAAATTACCATCCACTTTGGTCGATTTCCTTATCGTTAAAAAGTTATTTACAAAAAACCAAAGCTACTTCCAATTTGTTTGCGTTGAAAAAATACTGTGGTAGCGATATTTTTATTAAACTTTGTACAGCTAAATCTAGAGTACTCGACTGATTTTAATAATCTTTTATGTGTTGCCGAAAAGCTTCGTCTATGTATATTTACTCAAAAATGTGAAAGTTTGATGTTTTGCTTTGGAGTTATGGTGAAAAAGTTAAAAAGCTAAACAGTTTTTTCCTTTAAACTGTGTCTGATCACATGGATTTAATTACACATGTTATTAATTTAACAGCTGATTGATGCATTGTTGTGTCCTTGACTTTTCTTTGTTTACATTTTGTTGTTTACATTTGGGATTTGTGGTTGTGAGTTCCTTACGTTTTATTGGCGTTTAAAGAGAGTTATGTGCTAAAGCTGTGTGGTTTTAAGCGGTATGTGATTTTTACAATCATAAATTGTTATTTCAAAAACTAAATTAAATTAAATCAAACTAAATTAATATAAAACTTAACTAAATTTAATAATTACAAGTATGAATTTTTAATTGTTCTGAAAATGAATAATTTTACCATTTATAATATAGATCGCGATGGAAACTGTTTGTACAGAAGTTTATCTTTTCTATGCCATTCAACACAATCTAGGTACGCTTAAATACAAACCAAAATAATTGATGAAGTAGTAAGTAACTGGTACTACTATTGCCCTTTTATAGTAGGAGATAAAACATATAGATTACCAATACAAAATGCAACAGACTATAAAAATCTAATGACTGAAGATGGGGAATATGCCGGTAATGTCGAAATTGGAGCTGCAGCAAGACTTTTTGACTGCCAGTTCAAAATTTATGCAGAGAACCTGAATTCTAATGTAACAGTTGGTGAGGGCACAGCAGTATACAAACTACTATTCTCAGGGAATTATCTAATAGAAAATAACTTTTTTCTCAAATATTCTTTCTTTTAATACAGTACACTCTCGTTCATCGGACTCAGCGACATTGGAACTCCGCTTCATCGGAACTGAAAATCTGGACATTATTAATTTTTTTTCTTACGAAATAAATAATTTTTCCGTTTTAGCGCCTTCAATTTCCATTCGTTCTACCCGCACAACAGTGAAGTATCACATTTTGCATCAAAAGTTATCAGGCGTTTTCCATAATCTGTACCCATCGATGTGATTTACGAGGCCGTGGAGTATTCGCACAAAAATAGAAAGAGGAAGGGGGCAGGAAGTGAACAATACATCCGCTTCGACCACTTCAAAAAAACTGTTATTCAGTCTGTCTCGCGTCGCGACTACACCTGCTATGTTACGTGGAAGTCAGTTGACTGCTGGAATATGAATATGGAATATGAGAATAAAGATTTTGGATCTTTATTTCCTGCGTTGTTATTATTCCTATAGGTTCATTGTTACCATGTTCAAAGTTTGAGTGCCTTATTTTCATACAATCTCTTGTGTTATCTTAAAAACAAGAGTGAATACAATCACGATAGGTCACCGTACGGGCGGAAATGATGACTCACAACGGACTCCGCTTCATCGGAATTGTTTGACATCCGAACCAGCCGTCCGCCACATTAGTTCCGATGAACGAGAGTGTACTGTATTGAAAACAAATACTGCAATTTTTTTTATTTATTTCACCGGAAATAGCATATAGGTACAATTTTTCTAGAGACCGTTGTATTTAACCACAACGGGCTTTGTTCCTAGTTAATATATAGAAGTTAGGTTTTGTTATAGTGACATGGTAATCAAGCTATTGAATCTACACCAGACTCTTCACAGATAACAGCTGTTAAAACTGCTTAAGGCTAATGTTCCTTTATTTTTATTTACTTTTAGTTGTTATTTTGTTACCAAAATAGCAACCCATAAGACCAATGTTAAAAATTACAATTTTAAAACTTAAATTTACACCAAATTTGATATTTCTGGGATTGAGGCTGTTTTTCAACTTATTTTTGGGCCAAAACATTCTTAAATGCAAAGTTTAAGCAAAATCTACCCGCTAAATTTCGAGATCATGGAACACACATCCCTTCAGACATTGCTCGTATTATAGAATAGGATTTCCAATGAACTATAACAGACTAAGTTCTGTGTGTGATTGATTGGTATAGCAGACCCTCTTTTAACCTACTTCAGTTTACTGGTTTTAAAATGGCAGGAAGCCCAGTCATCCTACATTTCCTACTTTTCCTACTAAAAAGTAGAAGCGTAGGGATTGTCCTACTTTTAGAAAATTTTTCATACTTTTTCAGGTATGTTATATTTTTTATTTTGTTTTTCAAATTAAAAAGTTTTGAAAGTGCGTAATATTTTTAAGTCCTTGAGGTTCTAAAAACAAATCTGTAAATAAAATTTTTAATCCGACTTTTATAATATAGGATAATACAAATTCCTTTGTAAATGTCTATTATTTTTTCTTACTTTGGCTTGTTTAGCCTCTTCACTATTGTGTTTACCCATATTTTTTTAGTAGGCCTATTGTAATAGATTGTTGAAGCCTACTAAGTTCAAGTTTGTCATGGAGAATCATAATACAACTGTTTATTTCAAGACATGTAGGTGTTTAAAAAAGGTGGCTTTAAATGACAATGAAACTAATGAAAAATTTCTTGTTAATTTTCATGGGTGCAAAGAATTATTTAAAAAAAATGTATTTACTAAATATTTTTATCACAGGGGCTACAATCTACTGACAAAATAAGCAGCAAACTCAAAGCACTTGCGGAGCCTTTTGATACAACTTTAAATTATTAACTGTGAATTAACAGTACTTCCAGTGCTGCCGTATCGCATGCACCTCCGGTGTTGGAATCTACCAGCATCAACATGTCATTTAATAGCCATCTACTTTAAAAACTACAAATAAAACACACATTGTATAATGTTTTCGTTTTGAAATTGAGATATTCGTAATTGCATGAAATCCAACTCTAAATTAATCCCAAGAATTCAAGCAATTTAAGAGCTGATAACTTAAATAAAAAAAGATACTGTAACCATAAAGCAAAAATAGATAACAAAATTTTCCAGTTACAATGGTTCAGCGAGAAAATGATACCAAACTAATTACTACGAAATTCTACGTTTACACTGTCATGTTGATGACGTTAAATAAATTAGAGAAAAATCCATACATTTGGTGTTACAGTAACAACTAAACATAGTTTATTTTGAGTCATTAAATTATTACGTTTTTTCACAAAAGCCTGATGGAAATTGACAATGTTGCAACACAAACTAAAATAAATCGATTGAAATGGAGTCTACCATGGGAATTGCGCTGAAAGTACGGAGCGATAAGAAATTAGTCTTAGCTCCAAGAATCTGCCAGGTGTACCGAATGCGGACGCGGCCCATGATAGCGAGCAAATTCAAACTTTTGGAATAAATTGACATCTGGCCTCGCTTTATCATTGACTTAACAACATAACATATTACTCGGCCTTTCAACATTGTTTTGTTCAGTATTTTTTACTACCGCTAATACATTATATTAGAAGAATTATCTCACCTTTTGGTTGATAAAATCCTCGACAGGCTTTAATTTTTTTTTTTTATCAACCATTTTTCCATCATAAAACAGGATCTTTCCAAAATTAAATTACTAGTTTTAATAAGGCTTCCTTGTCTTTGTTGACAATAGGAGCTGAACTGACATGTTTACACACTGAACGCCAAAGCCAGACTGAGTCTCTACTCTCTACCTATGATATGAGTCGCAACAATTTTAACTGGCAGTCCGGCCACTGGTCCGCGCTTTACACCCTGCTTGTAGCTGTGAGCTAATGGCTCATTTTACGTATTTTCAGCCAATATTTTTTTTACTAGAGAATGTTGATATAAAAGCTAAATTTTAATTATCATAGGACTACATGAGTTGGTTGTGAAATAGAGTGTCTAATATAATCTGATGTTTCCCGGTTTCAACTGCAAAATCACATTTTATACAGACCAAATCTCAATCTCGTGGTGATTCCGCGGCACCAGTGGCACCACCCGTGGACACGCCTACACCCTACCATATCATGCCTTACCAAGTAAAAGCTTCTTTATGGAAACAAAGTTCATGTCATAATATCAACTTGTTTTGATAAAAAAAATTTTATGTTTGTGCAATTTATTGATGGGGCTTGTATGGTCGGTGTTTTTGTTTTAATTTTATATGGTTTACATCCTATTGCGGCCCAAATTTATGGATTTGTCATATATTCTAAGTTTATTTATCACATTTTCAAAGTCCTACTTTTGAGCAAAAATGTCCTACTTTTTGTGGCTCTGAAACCGCTGGGCTCCCTGTAATATCTTGCAAGGGGTCATTAAAGAGCTTTAAAGAGGAGCTGGGAGAACTCAGTACTACGTTGATTTGTCATGGTAGCGATCCACACGTCGGCGCAAAGGAACCATCCGCCACCTCGCCACCCCCTCCTCTCCCTTCCGGATATTCATCTACCACCGCCGAGATGCACCAGTGCATTCTGGGTGGGTGATTAGAGATTATGTCAGGTTATGTATGTGGCAGTGATAATTGATACTGCTATTGACACTATTATTACTTCAAACTTTAATGGGAAAACACATAAATAGCCGTAATTTAGCTATTGCACTTTATCTAATACTTCATTTTAAATACTGTAGTAGGCCTATATGGTTTTGTATCTAGAATAAAATTAAAATCACTATGCCAATTTCTTGTTGCTACACTCAGACGGGTCTAACAAACCTCAAAAAATCTAAGGGGACTGGAAACGAAGGTCACAGTATTCCGCCCTATTCCACCGGCCGTGAACTACGCACGCGCACAAAGGCTAGTTTTCGACTGTAGCAACGGCACTTGTTATTGTGTCTCGGATTGGTCAGATAAAGAACCAGTCAAACAATAATAGCCATGCTTTGAGCCACACTTTGGTAGTTCTTGCATCGCAACGCAAGATCTTTGATTTATAGTTTTTAAATTTTAAGTTCCATATAATCACTTTTCTCAGCTCTTTATGTCCCCACCCGTCGAAATAGCATAGGAATTGGGGCAATACTTGTGGATATAAATTATGAAATTATGGCGGGGGGAGGGGGCGGCACTTTTTGAATAGCCCAGGGGCGACAAATTTCCAAATCCGCCTCAGGTTGTAGATAAAATCAATAAAACAAGCAAAAATGTTTAAAAATTGTTGCAACACAATCAATTTTTCCTAACACATCAATCAGTTAAAAAAGTAAACAGACAGTTTGATAAAAAAAATGTGAAATAAAAAAATTAGCAAACACAGAACAGTAAACAATGCCACCACGAAATATTAAAAGCAATTTACTGAATTAGATGTGCTACGGAAATGTATGATCGACCTCTTGCTCTATGATCTACGCTTGCAGTCGGAAGTTTATAATTTCCTAGGAAAATGGGCGGTTGATCCGTGGCCGGTTAAGAGAGCTTCTGCTATGGTCTGTAGTACAGCTGAGGGTGGCGGTCCATTCCCTGCACATCTTGGTGACATTGCTGTATTCTGAGCTTCTTTGCAGGAGTCCTAATTGTTTTAATATTTTCATAAGTCACCCTATATTTAGTTCTCGAGTTTCTTTGAAAATTATTGATTTTGTTATTGTTTTACCTAATAGGTTAAAATTGGAGAGTGTTCAAGTTAATTAATAATTATTTAAGTATAGGTTAAATGTAAATGAATTGAAATAAGAAAGAATTTAATACATATAATGTCTCACACGTACATTTGGTAAGTTAGTGTACCGCAGCGGCAACTGTGTTGGTACAGTATTGGATGGTCAATGCTAAATTGTTTTTTCACTGACCTAATTAAAATTAATTTGTGATTGGTTATTTTCCAGTTGATGAGGAGGACAACAACCAATTTGAGATGGACATCTAAGACGAGAACACTGAACAGTTTGCTGGATTTCGGCCCTCAGCCATTTCAAGGATCTTCATTGTTGTTGGCTAGGAGCTTATACGCTTGTGTTTTAGCTCCTTTTATCTGTTCTTCTGAATAGACTAATTTCATAAAAGAAAACATCAAAGAGATATTCAGTAAGACCAGATTAACAATAATATAAGTTGTTTGTAAGTGGAATAGCAACATGTTTTTCTTATTGAAAAACAAAAAAAAACATGTATTAATTGTATATTTAGTTGGTAGTTTATTGTAAGCTTAAAAACATTACAGTAAATAACCCCTACATTCTTTTAAAGTTTAGTTAGCTTTGCAGAATACCAACTTAGTTGGTAACACTATTTCAACTTAATTTTATACCTTTTCAATTGGGAACATTTTTTATGGCCAAAACTTGTGACAAAAATTTTTTATGTTTTGATATTATATTTGTGCCTTAAATACGTTGGTATTTGTGTGATCTTTGTTATGGGATGTATAACTGTTTCTCGTTTGGAAATCATATCACTTAATATTGTATTGACCTTGTTTAAAAATTTTGATGGTTTCTATCAATATTTTTTTCTGTCTCACTTAAATTTATTATAAGTTTAGGGATGTTCATCATGATTTAACCAACAAAATTTACTAAATAGCCTACTTTGTATATTGTGAAAACAAACTTAATGTTGATACTGGATTTTCAAACCCATCAGCATGTAGTGGAACCTGGATAATTCAAGAGCTTTGAAAACTTTTGTTGTATAAGCGTTGTGACTTTACCATAAACTTTGTAAATTAACCAATAGTAAGAATTAACTAACTTCAAATAATAACTACTTGAGACAGAGTCTCAACTCAGGGTCTGAAGTAACTTTTGGAGTAACCCATAAACCTGTTAATTAAGCCTCATGTTACCCAAGTTCCACTATACTCCTTTTATTAAAAGATTTTCATTAAGTTTTATCAAATGCAAATTTCCAAAAATAATTTTTGTATTTAATATAAACTTTTAGATTTGTGGCTTAAATAACACTGCCAGATTATTTGTAAAACATTACAGGTATAATTTTTGTAAATAATTTTGTCTCATGATTCGTTAACGTGAAGATTTGTAATTATTTTTTGATTTTGCACAAGTAGTTTTAGAGAAAGACACCTGAAAGTATTCGTGAGAATCTGCATAGCCTAACTTTGTTATTTTTAGTATAAAAAGTTTCACAAAATAAAGTAGCAATAAGTGGCGTGAGTTTAATGTAATCTCGAATAGTGATATTAGGACTTGCTGGTTTCAAGCATCGTAATATGTTAGAGTAAAAAAATTTTTCTTTATATCTTTCTGTTTTGCTCACTCTTTTGGATACCCTAGTCATAGAATCAAAGTTAAAATGGATGTTCGTTCATATCTAATGTGCCATTTGTTTGTTACCGATTTGGTCGCAGATTTATTAAAAATATTATGTATATAACTGTGTTTTATTTGTCCCAAATGTTAAAAGAAACAATTTTAATTTTACTTACAGCTGAATTCAGCAACTAGTCTAATTTTATTTCTCAACTGGGTGTGGGAGGGGGGATCTGTGGATGATTATTGTTTAAACACTTATTTTACATATTGTTCAACAAGTAAACAACAGACTTTTGTGGTCATGGGCATGTTGTATATCGTCGGAGATACGCTCATCGAGTTTGATGCAGGACAAAACTTTACTTACATCAGTAATCGACTGTTGATTGCAGGATGTACTTCAGACATATACAATAAATTGACTTGTTTGTTTGATATTTTTATGTCAACAAACAGGTCATGCTCTAAAAAATGGATTCTGATGCAGGAGTTAACACACTGGAATAGTAGTTTTCTTTAACAAGCGAGGCTTTGCGGAAATTGTGATTAAGCACAGAAAAAACACTTTCAGTCCGAGTGATGAACAAGGTTTTATCATCCAATTTAAACTTCCCATAAAAATCTCAATGTCCTAGAACAGGAAACTTTCTTCAACTTGAACATTCTTTCACAGTACTTTTCAGGAATTAACCTTCACATAAATCCCAAAAAAACACAATTTATACATTTCATAACAGATCAGAAACGAAGCCATCTGTTGGGTAAGTGAACAACTTTTCCGTCAGTCGCACTTGAAGAAACGATTATAGAAGAAGCGCAGTATGTTGATTATCTGGGAGTGAGTTTGGACGGTGGTCTCACGTGGAATCAACACATCGATGAACTTGCTTAACAGCTTGCTACAAATATTTTTGTCTTGAAAAATATATCCTCATTGAATAATATATCACTATCTAAACTTGCGTACTTTGGCTTGATCGAGAGTCTGGTTAGGTATTCAATAATTCTATGGGGTTCTTCTAGTTATAGTAATTTAAAGAGAATCTTTATCTTACAAAAGACAGCAATTAGGTGTATGTTAAAACTTAGACCTAGAGATTCATGTTTTGAGCATTTTAAAGAACTGCAAATTTTAACTGCACCAAGCATTTACATGTTTGAAACAATTGAACACAAACAAATCACCGCTCATCAGCATTCTTTTAACACCAGAAACCGTAATTTTAATCCTTCCGTTTATCATAATCTAAAAGTTTTTGAAAAAAGCCAGATTACATAGATCTCAAGCTACTAAAACAACTTCCCTCAACATACAGAGTGTCTAGTAGTCCTGAAAATCTGGAAAGTCTCCAAAAAAAAGTCTTGAAAAGCCTGGAATTAGTCTTGAATTTGCCTTCTAGTCTTGAAATTTATAAAAAAATTTAACTATGGAGACGCTTGTGATCGCCAATCAAGATTTCTAATTGGAGACGCTTATGATCCCCAATCAAAATGTTTGCGACTGTAGACAGTAAATGCTTGCAACCACCGTGCAGAGACACTGGTATTGAGCCTTCATTCAGTGAATGCTGAAAAATGGCCTAAAAATGGTGTTAACTATCATTGGCCTAGAAGCTAAATAAAAACAAGGCGAAGCAACATTTTAATTATTAACAAATATATGCAATTTTTATGTGTTCTATAAATTTGATATCACTATTGAATTTGTGGAATTATTTATATGATTTATTTTAATATAAACTAAACGGCCCTACAAAGGACAGGCACACAACTAGTATTTAATAAAAATAGAATTACACACTTGTGCATTATTTTAATTCAAACCATTTTACTTTTCAATGTTGTTGCAGAGTTAACCCTCTACTACACGCGCCGCGGACTCACAGTCCGCACTTCAACATAATTTCGTTTTTACAGTTAAAATAATACACATTTTTTTACAGTTTTCCACACTTCGTGGAGGATTGAACGGCCGTCTACCTTCCCCTCCACTCCCCCTCTAACTAAAACCGGTTTGCTAACACCCACAGTGCAGTGGATCTGGCCCTATTGATAGTTTTCTGACAGTTGTTCGGCAGTTGCGGACTGATAGTCCGCGCGCGTGAGTTCGTGACCCTTGAATTTCAGCATCTGCGGACTGTTATTCCGCGCGCGTGTGTTAGTGAAACTAGAATTTTGAAGACATCATTTGACATTTGCATTACTTCTTTATTGTTTTTTAAATGTTTTACTTTTAAAACATAATTTTTCAATTATGGCTTACATCAGGCAAAATGATGATTACATTCGCGCGATGCTTGAGGATGAGCTAGGCGCTAGTAATGATAGCGAAGAAGACATAGTTGAAAAAAGTGACCATGAGAGTAACACTGAACTTGCAGAGGATGAAAATGATGAAGAGAATGATCCTGTGCCTATTAGACTACAAATTCAAGCCCTCTGGAAAGAGGTTTTGTTTAGTTGAAACTAATAACTTGTAAATGAAGAGCTCTTTTCCAAATACCCCTTGGTCCAAAATCACAAATTTCCAGGAAACGTGTTTTTTTTAAAGGTGTTGGTAATGTTGTAGGCTATGGTATTTAAAGCTTTTAATAGTTATTATGATTGTAATAAACACAGAACTATGTAGTACAATGCATAATTGAAGGTAATATAGTTAAATTCTTGGCAGTTTTTTTCCAAACCCCAACTATGTCCAACGGACTAAGAGCGGTTTGGCAAAATACCTTGGACTTAGTTGTGATTGGAAAAAATCCCCTATATCAGTACAAAATCCATCAATAATATTAGGATATTTAAATTTTTTTAACACACTATGTACACCAACACAAAGCATACCTAACTGTATTTCTCTTTCATTATGACTAATATACATACAAAAACAAGTTAAATTAGCGAAAGTTTAATCAAATTAAGGTTTTGTTGGCTATGTTATAGGCATATTACGTTAGATTTTAGTCGCATTAGAATAGGTCATTTCTGCTTTATTTCGGGTAGTTACCTATTTCACTGTAATCAACTCGAATAATGGCTACAAATAAAACACAACATTATATTACTAGTGTTCTTTAATTTTTAGCTTTGAAATAATAGCCGTAACACAAAAGTTATAGATGGGGATACATGTCTATGAAAGATACATGTCCAAAGATTAAGTGATTAGGCCTAGCCTAAATGGTTGAAATATTGAAATTAACGTTAAATTAATAACATTAATAAAATTAAATAACTTTAAATTAAGTTAAATTAATAACGTGAAATAAATAACATTAGTCAGGTGTGTTGTGGGAAAAGGCTATGGTGCGCATGCGCAGATGACTTAGTGGTGTTTGGAAAGTACCATATGAGGACTAAGCGAGGTTTTGAAAAAAATACCATTATTGATGTTCATATTTAAATGGGTTACAGTGGGATCTGGAAAAAACTGATTGTACACTTCAATTACAATGACAACCTACGTTATTGGACATATCATATCTCAAATTCGAAAAAAATGGACTAAGGGGACTTTGGAAAAGAGCTCTTCAAATATGTTATTATTTTAACCAACTGAAAATATATCATTTTGTGTAATATGTTATTGACTTACTACTCCTAACCTAAAAATAAATATTGAGTGCAGAAAAGCAATGAAATATACATGATTTACCAATTTAAAGCAAATGCGGACTAGCAGTCCGCGCGCGTGTAGTAACGTAACAAGTGGGTGCGCGTGTAGTAGAGGGTTAATATTGCTTATTATTAATAAGTTAGAATTTTATGGTTTCATTTTAATAGTCTTGTTTTTGACAAAAAATATTAAGATTCATTGTATTAGCCGCTGAACTGCTATTGAAGACTGAAATAGTATACACATACCTTCTGTCGAGCAGCTCAAATTTGTTGTTGTATATTATCACCACATGCTTTGCCGTGAATACAGCATTGTCAAGTGATATAAGAACATACTATCCATCGAAGGATTGGTCTTAAGGATTAAAATAGACAAAACATATCACAGACACAGTTCAGTTTGTCTATTTTTATCCTTGACCAATCCTTAAATGGATAGTATGTTCTTGTATCACTTGACAATGTCGTATTCTCGGCAAAACATGTAGTGATTATATTCAACAATAAAATTTGAGCTGCTTGGGGGAAGGTATATGTATACTATTTTAAAACAAATATGTTAGCGGCAACTATATAAATAATTTTGTAAAATGTAAAATAGAAATTAACATGTCGAGTAGTGCAATAGTCTTGAAAAAGTCTGGAATTAGTCTTGAATTTTGAAAGAGAAATAAACTAGACACCCTGACATAGCCCAGATTAACAATATTAAAAAGTTTAAACAAGAGTTAAAAAAATATCTTGTGGACAAATGTTTTTACCAAATCCCACCTTACCTGACCTGACTCTCGTCCTGTCACCGTGACAACCAACTCTCCCCAATCCTTGAACATCTCTAACAAGGACAAACATCAAGAAGATGTGCCAAAAACTAGCAAGAAAAACAACTAAGTTGACTCGCCCTATGCCTAGTGGTCAATCAGGACGACCAGGATATGTATATGTATGCATGTATCCTGCTAAAATAAACAATAACTAATTTAAAAATTAATTAATTAAAATGTCATCTGTCAGTTGGCGACTTACTTAATTTATGTAAGTGGAGAGAATGAAAAGTAAAAGTCTTGCATTATAAATTAAGTCTGCAAGTCATTTCTTGTTTACATTGGCCTTATCTAATTATTCTTATTAATTGTAAGCTGTCACTGTAAAACAAATGTATACAAGAATGACAGAAATACCGCGACTAAGATTCACCCTTACTAGATAAAAACAGTGCCTACTCATTGCTAAATGTAAAAAATGAGGCAATACAATACACCTTAATTTATTCCTTACTAAAAGAAAAACCAACAACGATGCATATTGGCAGGGGCGGTCTGGGAGCCCTCGGCTGAATTATGTTTGGGGCCCCCTCACCCAACTCTGAGGGGAACACCCCAGGCAACCCCCTCCCCTGCCCAACCCACAATAATCTGAATTAGTCCAATCATTTAAACGTATTTACAAGCTTATACTAATTGAAAAATGTTGGCATACTCTTTCTCTTCATACTCCTGTTGATAAGGTCAAAACGAACACATTTCACCGTAGAAACATGGTCCTCTGGGTCAAGTTTTCTTTCTGTTTATCATTATGTGTTTTTAAAAAACAATCTATAACTACAAAATAGTTTGAGAAACAACATTACATTTTTAAAATTGTTTGTCTTATTACGATCTTCTTTGAGCCAAATTATACCTAAACATCATTGACCGTTTCAAAATGAGGGCCATTTAAAATATTTGATGCCCAATTCCATGGGAACCGTTAACTTTACAAAAAATTGATACCTTCAATGATAACCTTATTTGTTAGTTGGATAAAGAAAACTGATAAAGAAATCTCCCTTAAAACTAGTTATGTGATTACCGTCTATGATATTATGCACATTACATGTGTCCTTCAGATTGAATCTCTCCTCTGGGGGGTGGGTGGGGTTGTCTCTTTATGGGTTGGGATTACCCTCAGGTGGTACATGGAACAAAGAACAAATTAAGCACAATTTGAATGTTGTTCTTACTCCAGTGTACCTGTGGTTCGTCTCCCACCTTGCTAGACTTGAAGTATTGTAATCTTCAATCCAGAAGGGAGGTTACCACTAAGCCAAAGCTGAAACTACTCTGTGCGAGTAGGGGGAGCAGCGCAGGCATGCTGGGCACCCAACTGACCACCCCACCTATGGGGAGGCACAGGCAGTGTGTCCTCATCCCACAGTAGTGTGGGCCTTGTGGTATGGGGACACAAAGACCATCCCTTCAAAAAAGTTTTTGTTGTAATAGGATATTAGGACACAACCTTCAGCTCAAGTTGATAATTCTGAAGTGATAGCCAAGAATTTAGGTGTAGCCTGAGAGTTGAAGCATTAAGAAGCTTTTAAGAAAGTCCGATGAAGTGTTCTTAGTATTCCCTTAGTGTTAGACGTTCCACCAAGTGAATTCTGGAACACTAAATTACATAAATTAAATTCTGAAAGATAAAAATGCAAGGAACAGTCATTATGTTAAATCTAGCAAAGTATGTTTTACAACTTTCCCTGTAACCCAATCCAAAAATTATTCTCAAGGCTTTTTTTGCCATAGTAAAACTCTACCTGCACCCACACTATTACCCCATAACATAGCTTCAACTCAGCAGGTTCTGTAGCCCCACACCTAAACTCCGATTCAAAACTTCAGTGTTACCAAGTCAGCTCAAGGTTGTGTCCTGGTTGTTTTCTACAAACATTAGGAGCAGATTCTCTTAAACAGGCCCTTCTTTTATAAGGTAAACACATCTACTTTTTTATAAACCCTGGATTAACAGTAATAAACTGTATTGCAAATATTTGTTTTGAGAAAAAGAGCAAATTTGAAGTGCTGCTTATGTTTTGAAGGAATCAGCCAAGAGTGATATCGTTTCCATAGTAAAACAATTACATAATTACTGATTGTTAAGCAATAATTTTTTTACTACTTTGCCACTTGTAAAATAAAATTATTAATCGTCATAGTTAAGTATTGTACATTAGTACAATAATCTTTAAATGCCTTTTCCCTTTGGCATTGGTTATCGGGGTTGATTGAAGTACAGAAATAAAGACTAACTAAGATAATAAATTAAGTTAGTCTCCTGAAGTCTTGTGGAAGTCTTCTGGGAAACTGCATTGGTCTACGTCATATAATACATCATTTTAAAGGGCTTTACATTCTGAGCAATTTGCCACAGACCCGACCTCAATAGGCCGAGTATATTGGGAGTTATTGCATTTTTTGTTTTCAGCAATATGATTTTAATGCAAAGTTTGATCGCCTGCCATTTTTGACTCGGTCATCCTTTAGAGATTAAGTTTGTGGCATTGTTCTCTGTTAGTGATTACTAACAGTTAGTGTTAGTGAAAACTAAAAACATTGACTATTGTATTTTTGTAGGAATTGGTGAAATATATCGGAGTTTAGAATAAAATCCAACCATTAAAAAAAGTTTAGAAACACCCTCAAGTTATTGCTTAAGAAATTTTCTGTTATTCCGTGTCTAATTTTTTAAGAATTACTAGCTATTATTTGTTATAGAAATCCATTTTGTTAATTAATTATTTTAGTTGTAATTCAGTTAAATAATAATTCTACAAAAAAAAGCCTGTTGTAGTATTTTTTTAGTTTAATATAAAAAACCACATAATAATAACATTCACCTATCCAGGTTGAACCATAGGTTGTACAACTTTGATTAAAGTTTTACTCAATTTGTGAAAATCAAACAAAAAAAATTAGCTACAGTTTGTTTTTGTATGACAATTAGATCAGAAACCAAATATAATGTACTAGGGAACTGATAAGGATGTAAATCAGATAAGCGATCGCTGGTCTGGCCGCCAAACAATAGAGCTCTTATTGGAAGGTGTTCCGCATTCCATCTATCATCTCATATTGTATTGTTATCTTCCTAGAACCAGACTTTCTTTCCTTTATAATTGTTCTCCTTTCAACTTTTTATCTTTAGTAAGTCAAACAAAACCGATAAACCAAAAACCAACATGTGTTATTAATTCTCGGTCATCGGAGGGGGGGGGGGTTAAATACCCCCACGTCGCAGCAGACCTGCGTACTCAGCGAATTTCCAAAGGATCTTGAGATTTGGTATTTTCCCCATAAACACCATGGGAATGAGTATGTAGGTTTGCTGCCATTGGATGTTGTTAGAAAATGTTAGTTTTGTTAGAAAACGTAGTAGTTAGGTAGGGGTGGGCGAGTACTCGAGTTTTCGAGTATCTGTCGAGTATTTTTTGATACTCGAATCTCGAGCGAGTACTTGTGACTACTCGTTGAAGTCGAGTCGAGTAGTTATTAAATTAAAATATAGCATTTCTGAAATGTTTTTCTATTTATTTAAACCCCATTTCTTTAAATTGTAAAATGTTTTTATTGTGAAAGTGATACATTTTAAGACCAAAGAAAATTAGATATAAAGACGATGAAAATGCTTCTAACGGTGCTTCTCAGACAGCACTCTACTGCTGTGCTGACTGAACCATTGAATATACATCTAAATAGAATAGCCAAGCAATGCTTTAATTTGAAGCCAAGCTTTTGAGAGCGCGACTAGCGAACCTGTTGGATTTTCAGCCAATCTCTGAGTTTTTTTCCCAATGCAGTGCTGCTTCCGTGGTCGTCCCTGGAACTAACGGCGCGCCGTGGCATCGTCTGCTTCCCGGCCGAGATATTTTGGTTTGGCAATGCTCCTCTCCTCACCCCACCTCACCGCTACCGATGAGCCGGCCGGCGCCGGCGCGGCGCGGCGCAGCGAGCGGACTGGCACGAGTGCCACAACGGACCGGCTACGTAATAATGGTGTCTGTCTGCATGATGCGAAAAGGCCTTATGTTTCTCATTCACTTAGTTCCTGATCATTATTATTGTGCTATTAAACACAACCATCTTGATTTTACATAAAAAATTGCAACTATTAGTTGATATTTAAAATTGAAAATTTTTATTAACTATTTATGTTTGTATTCTCTGGTCCTTATGAGTAAATGAATATATTTTTTGTTTATTAATTTTGATGTAAACTGTATGTATATTTATAAGATGATTATAGCTTATCGTCTTAAAATCTAAATTACAAAGAATGATCTGTAAATAATTATTATTTTGCTTTTCTCCATAACAGACAAGAGTAGCCTATATTAACATACTGTTTGACATTTCATTATTATTTGTCCTTTTTATCGATAGTTTGTCTGTCTCTCTCATGTTGCGCCAGCATTGTTGCGTCATTGTTGTGGCCCGTAAATTTGTATTATTAATTTAAGTACCTTTTTTCAAAATCGTAAATTATCCTTCTAAAATGTTATCCTAATGCACTCATAAAGCAGTGTAGTGTTTGCTTTTTTCTCTTACTACAGTATGTTATATTAAATATTATAGGGTCTATTTTTCTGAATACTTGTTTATTTTCCTTGTGACGTCCAATTAACTTATTCTTTTTATAAATATATGTGGAAATATATATGGGTGACCAATAGTGCAAATGCAAGTTTGTTGACTCTTCCTGACAAAACTTTGAATAACAAAGTTCTTCTTCACTTACCCAGATGGCACAAAAACGTTATTTTCACGTGAAAATAACGCTTCATTTTGAACATTTTCACATTAAAAAAAGGAGGAAATCAAGTTATTTTCGCAAATGACATAAAAATTGCACTGAATTTCGCGTCAAAAACCCGTGAAAATAAAACGTGAAATTCAAATTTTAATTTCACCAAAATTTCACTCTATCGCAAATTTATCACTGAATTTTCACCCTTTTTAACTCGATTTTCACACGAATTTCGCATTATTTTTACAATTTTTTTTGCTAATTTCACGTGAAAAAGACGTGAAATTCACGTTTTCAAATTACCAACATTTTACATTTTCACTTAATTTTCACATTTTTTTAGGCTACTTGCGAAATTCACATCACTTAAAAAATTGTCTGCTTTGTTTTACGTTACATTCACAAAATATTTTACATTTTCAAATATAAGATATAAGAAAATCAAGTAATTTACATTAAAAAAACCTGAATTTTATTTTTACCTGAATTTTATGAACCTAATTTTATTTTTTTTAAACAGTTTACTAACTTCTTTTTTAAAAAGTACTATATCTTGCCAATTTGTTTTTGTTTTTGTTAAAAAAAATAAAATTATGACTGGCTTAAATGGATTTATGGATAATGGAAACTTTTAATTGCAAGAATGTCATAATTTAATATAAACATTGCTCTAAGTTCTACCATATTTTGGTAAAGTTTTACAAAGCAATATTATTTGGTCTCTGGTCTACTAACCATTTTGTATGATTTTTTTTTTTTTTTTGTGTATCTAAATTTTTGTTATTTCAGTTACAATGGAACACATCTCCAAACCTGTAAATTTCATCGAATTTTACAAGACACAAACAGTTAAGAAATTTTATCCATATAAATTTGTACGGATTTGAAAACAAATAACGTAGTTATTGCCATTTTACTGCAGAAAACATTGATTTTGAATTATACTTCCTGAAAATTAAGGTGATTTTATTAGAAAAAAATCGCAATAATTTGTTGTCAGATTCTAAAAATTTTCAATTAGTTTCAGAAATAAAAATTACTGGGTGTAATAAAGAAAATGGTGGCTAGTGCTATATATGTTCACATGAACTTTTTAGTTCATTTAGTTAGATCAAAGGAATCTTGTTGCTTAGAGAAGGCAAGTTGGCTGCAAGTATACTGTCCATTACGTCTATTTTCCTAAATTAAGGAGAAAAGTACTTCTATAGACAAGGTTAGTTTGCAATAAGTGCAACAGGCAAGTACGTGCAGCCATCAACTTGCCTTCTCTACTTTCCCCGTCTCTAAGGAAAATTTCCTTTACGCCAGGTGAAATTTCATTACTAAAATAGTATTCAATAAAAACAAAAGAGTTTATAACTGTTGGCAAAAAATTTATTTCTAAATAACAGTAAAATAATCAACTTAAAAATATAATGCTATTAAATATTTATTTTTTTGTGAAAATCTTTGATTATTATAAATTTTTTATATATAAAAAATAAATAAATAACCAATGGAAATTGACGGAGTACTCAGGTCTGCTGCGACGCGTTTTTTTTTAAATCAAACTAAATTCAAGGATACACTGGCATTTTCAAGTCTCAAGGAATTTTCAAGGCCAATTCAAATTAAAGGCGTTTTCAAGGTTTTTTCAAGGTTGTAGACACCCTGTTCCCAAGTTATCAAGAATTCTACGTTTTAAGGACTCTACTTTATCATTCAATAAAAAGAATGTTCAAAAATATTCTGAAAAAAACGAGTGATCTAAAAAAACCTCAACTTACTCGAGTGCAATTAAGGAAAAGATGAAAAATATTCAACACATCACACTTTAATTTTATTTAAACTTTGAATAGGTAATATTTCCACATATTTGGTTATATATAAGGTTGAATTGTTCATTGTAAGAATAAAAACAATTTTACAAAAATGAATAAGATAATACAAACAAAAAACACCAGCTTAATAATGTTGAAAATATGACACTAACACCGATTGAAACACAAATTTGCAATTCGAAGATTTACACATCATCAGCTTCTTCTTGTTCTTTTATCCTGGAAAAAAACAAGTATGATATAAATAGGCCAACGAAAAAAATCACAAAATAAATATAGGCTAATTCACAAGTTCCGTTCTTGACCATTTTGATGCTATGGAGCTATATAGCCTACCATATCATTTATCGTGTTTTCCCATAAAATACTAATTATCGATACATTGTGACTTGCTTTTCATCCAAAAATTGCGATGGAACGATATATCGGATCACCGATGTCAATAAGGCAGACTTAATCGGGAATATCGGTTGTCTCGATTGTTATTTTAAAACACCGATGATTTACTTAGATTCTGTATATGATTGAGATCCAAAATATCGCTCTCTAGCACTTTTTTGTCGACAATTTATTATTTATAAATTTTTATCTCATGCTCTTTCCTCCACCTGCTTGGAAAAAGTTTCACTTTCAGGAAGTTAAATATGGATAATAACCCAGGACTTTTCAAAAGTTGGGTGGTATTTTTCTAGCACTGAAAGTTTAGGTCCTTATATGAAAACGATATTCAATTTAGTATCAACACAAAGAAAAAAACATTCTTTCCCCATATTAATATTTTCAAGAACATTATTTGAAGCCTAAAATGCAAAGCTTGATAGCAATTTGACTTGGTTATTTAAATTAAGGTGGGTTTGTGGATCTAACTATGTCTTTACTAAGGCCAATGTACTATTGACATACCGGTAGATATATGCTTAGGTATAAGAATCAAGACGTCATCAGTTAGCCGTTCCCTTAAAATGTGTAGTGATAAATTAAAACTTTAGACAAAATTGTTCAGCTTAAGTAATCATGATATAAAAAATAGTTTACAATAAATTAAGAAATACTGTTAACCCTCAAGCAGCCGCTTCACCAGTAAAACGGCAGAGAGTGCATGCGGAGTTTTACTCTGCAACAGTAAATTGCACAAATTAAATCCATTTTACGTGTTTTATGACGAAATATTGTATTTAAATGTTGACTAACTTCATCAGGAACCACATTTCATCATTAGAACCATTAATTGTTTAACTTAATAGGTTTAATATTTCAACCAAACATTGTAAGTAATTTTATAATATAAAATAGTTAAAATCACTGTGTTACATGAGAGGGATTATGAGGAATTTTTCTTTGCATTAATCTAAAAATATAAAAGAGAAAACCCTCAATTACTCACCCACTGACTCACTCATCACTAATTCTCCAACTTCCCGACTAGAGAGTGCTGAAATTTGGTATACTCATTCTTTAGGCTTAAAATAGGAAAGTCTAACTATTGTCATATTAATATTTACAATGGGCAACGCCCTAGATCTCCTCAAAGTTATCATGTTATTCTTATGGAAGCAACATTTTTGTATTGTAACATATGATTACTAATTTTTGGCGATCATTATTTTAATAAACAGCTCTTCTCATTTATATTATTGAGGGAAGATTGGCAATAAAAAACCAGACGATATTATAGACTTGCGGCGAGTGAGCGTAGCAAACGAACTAAGCCTGATGGGGAGTGAGCGCAGCGAACGACCTTACCTGAACGGCAACAAATTTCTCAAGTTGGCACTGCGAAGTATGCCGGGTAAGCTAGTATAATTAAAAATCAATGCAGACAAAATGGATTTGATAATAATTATAAATCAAATATACATAAACCATACTTATACACACATACTATAACCTATAACAAAGAAAGTTTCATGGGGAAATAAGCTCCGCACTGAGCATACTCGCGAGATAGGGCGCACACAGAGAAAATCTCCTCCCCCTCTCTTCCCCCTCCAAACCCATGCTGGGCCTCAAAGAACAGTCCCTTGCTTTCAAAGTACCCAAAAATCTAGTTCTTCACGTGGGTCTCGTAAAATTTGCAAAAATAGGAATTATTTATTTATTTATTTATACTTACAAACGGCATTCGCCAATTTACAATAATGAATATAATATAATACTGCAATAACTTATGGAACAACAAAACAATACAATAAATAAATAGTATCAAGTTCATTTTCATTTTCAAGTTCAATTAAAATTCATTTTGTATAGCCCCAGAATAATAATTAGGAATGACGGATATTTCTAGGCCTGTAGCTAGAACTGCAGCTTAACATGGCTTCAGGATTATTCTTTTTTTTAACCGGAAGGATTTTGGAGATTTAGTAAACTTTTTCGGAAAAATTTTATTATCAATTATTAACTATTATCAACCTTCAAACACAGGGCCAACAAGAGGTGACACCTTCTGGTTTTCCACCTCACATACAGTTTATAAGTGATTCTGGGGAAAATATGGGGGTTGCGAATTTGGAAAATAATCAGTTTGTTAAACATTGGTACAACAATACGGCCTATAGGGCAAACCATTAATCCGATTAACATACTTTAGGCCCAACAGTTATTTGTTATGAATTATGCTTACAAAGAACTACATTATATTTTTATTTTTACTAACTACCTGCATTATTAATAAATTAGCCTATTTGTCTCTTTCAAAAAAATAAAATATATGCCTACCCCCAAATATAAGTACCTTTCTTAACAACCTCAAAACTAAAAAGTAACTTGGTGCCGGGCTTAGGTCTTACCACGACTACTACCATAATAGCATAGGCCTATTTCCTATAGGAAAATTCACTAAATAAAACTTAAACAATCGTTTTTACAACGAAATACAACTCCAAAATCCTCCTGTATAGAAAATTAGTGTGAAATGAAAAGAGAATGAAACTTTGCTTTACTGACCTTTTGCCACAAGAGAACTTCATGATATGTCTCAGCTAATTCTTTGCTTCTGAGCATCCTTTGTTGGTCTCTTTAAAGGTAGGCTCCCTGCCGCTGAAAAAATAAGTAAAGCTGTAATTCATATAAGAACCAATAAATCATTATTGTAGTTTCATTGTGTGTTGTTTATTCTGAATCACGTTGACTTATATTGCTAAAAGGTTAAAATACCTGATACAGCCAGTGATCCTCTTACTCCAAGACTGGACTACGCGTTTCGATTTTAAATTACATCATCTTCTGGTCACACAAAAACTTGGTTTCAACACATCGTTATGATGGTCACGTCACAGTTTAAAAGATACACATAACACTAACACAGACAACTAACACGGACGAATAAAAACTGTAGGCCTACTCTTATTAAAACGTGAGCGCTCATGACGGGTGCCGAGTCTCGACTGCCAGTAAGCTATCAGGCGGGTTTACATGGGATGGGAATAAACTAGTTCTGCCTGTTTTCTAATTTGCGTTCTCGGTAGGCCTACTTCTTGTAACTGTGTAACGCCATTTTTCAAATTGAATTCATCTACCACATTGACAATATAGCCCAATCAAGAAAGAGCATATCTTTACAGTGTTGTTTTACACCATTTGACAACAAATTTTATAATTTTCCAAAAGACAAAATGATTAGAAAAGGCTCCAATAAAAACTTAATAAACAACGGCATGTAAATTCCTTCCATATGTAGGCCTATCTTTCACAAGAATTGCAAAATAAAATGCATTTGGTCTACTACACAGAAGTCAGAGATATTGGCATTAAATCAGGAAAGTCAGGGGAATCCATATAGGCTAAATAGGATCGTTTTATAAAATAGTATAGGCCTAAAAGTGTTCGACTAAACGTTATCCTTCAAATTCTTGTTTTTCTCGTTACAAAATTAACAATCTTTACAGTACGGTACCGTACCAAGCCTTTCAAAATTTTTTCTCGCAAATGATCATAGATTATCTGTTTGTATTTAATTTGTCACATAGAATTTTTTCATGATCTCATGTCCAGTCTCATTCTTTAATCAATTCAACCGCATCACATAGCCTATCTAGTCGTTTGTACATTCGTAATCATTATTGTTATCAATTCAGGTAGCCTACAGTTTCATATATCTTAGCGCCTACACAACTGTTGAATAAAAGTATGTATCGATGTTTCGATTGAATGGGATAAAAAATTACTGTGAAATACAAAATTTAGCTTAACAACATTTATTCTATTCTAAAAAAACTACCGTACAGGGGTGCAGAAAATGTATTGACTCCTAAAATTTCCCTTAATCCTACTGTTACGGATCACAGATTTCCCCCAAGATTCATCAGCATTTATATAGGCTACTACAGACACATAAATTAATCCCTCTAGCTTACACGATTTAAAGCTCTTTGAGAACAAACCAGAATATATTAACCTCAAGCTCCTAGTTAAACTAGCTCAAAATCCTTGCAATGTAAATAAACCCAAAATGGAATTAAAATTTTATTTAGGCCTATTACTTGAAGCTTTTGGCAGCTTCCATCCTATTTGCGAACCAGGAGGCCTAACCTCACCAAACAAGTAGGAATCAAACCACATCAAATAACCGTATTAAAACCAATCAGCATGACTTTTGTTTAAATCGGCCTACCACTTTGTGTGCTACTTTATCCCAAGACAACCACCGCACTAGTAAGCAATATTTATTGTCGTGAAGTATTACAATCATGCACTGGACATTGTCATCATCCAACTAGGCTATAGGATTAGAATTAATCCACTATTGAATGGGCTGGAAAACTACAATTTTTAGTAATGGTCTTAAGCCGCTGAATTTGTTGTTAATCTAGGTGAGGCAGGATGTACTATGTACCGGTGTGTAGCCTATATGAAACTTAAGTTCCGTAAGTTTAGGCCCTACTATCCTACACACAACATTACCGTATTCTAAAGTAAATAGTATTATAGTAATAGGCTAGTGTTCAATAAGAGGTAATACAAGCTATAAAATAATGTATAAGACTTTCACAATAGAAAGTAAGGACTATCAATGGACTATCAACTCACCTTGAAGTTTGTTGCATCTTGGATCAGGCTCTGCCATAGCACAGCTATTGAACGTTTCCTTCCAGGCAGAAATTTACAACAAATATTTTTTACTGCTTGAGTCACCACAACATATTTTATTAATTAGCCTGAAAGCTAAGCTGTTACAGGTTTGCTCCAAAACTCAATCTAAAGCCTAAGCTAAGCCTATGCCTTGATTAACTTATAAAAGAGTAATTAGTGATTGAAGTTCATTTCAATAATATATCTGAAGTAAATAAATTGTAATGTGGGATTATATAAAGACAAAAGTAATTCAAGGGGGTGAAAAGTAAAATTATAACTTATGTCTTGTATGCTGCTGTACAATAATAATAATATATTCAATTATTAAATGACTAAATGAGGTTAGTTCTAATATGGCGGCGATCAAGTACAAATGTAAACAAACCAGCACCAGCGCTCTCTAGCGTGACGAACATGAACTAATTTCACGAACAGGCACAAATTCGTCATAAGCTTGGTTCGTCTATTTGTATCCTTAGTCAATGACTGAACTCTTTCCTTTGTCTTGTCACGCGAGTGACGCCGCACGGTTAGTGGTAGAGTCAACATTGCTACTGATTAATAAAATGATTCATTTGTAGACATCCATAACACTGGGAAAAAATTAATAGTCAATTATAATTTGACATCTAATTGCATCAAAACAATGATTTAAAACTGATTCAAATAACTATAGACAAAATGAATAGCTGTGTTGACATTATTAGCAGTAAGAAAGAATAGTACGGCAGACAGAAGTACAAGATGAACAATCAGGTTTACCAATGGCTAACCTCAAATTGCCAGAGTAATACCATTGACTTTAGATACTAAATCAATAGTCAATGGTAATACAATTAATTTTAGAGTTGTATGTTATTTTTCTAATCCAGCATTCACAAAAAAAATATGTTTATTAATTGATCAGAAATCAGTCATTTATTTGCCATTGACATACTGTACATATTATGTATTAGCAATTGTCAGGTACTACAATTAATAGCAGAGAGGCTACGGTCAGGAGTAGGCTACACTCAGTTAGCTAAGAATCATAAAAAATCATAATCATGATAATAAACATATTTTTCTCTCAAATTGCTTTGATTATAAGACAGACATTGAATTTATTGTTCTTTGTGATTTTTTAAGTCCTAACAAACAGGCTTCATGTCTGTTCACTAAAGCTAGCCTTTACTCAGTTAAGAGACATTCTGCCACTGGCAGACAAGGGAATTAGGTGAATTCCAAAACAGTGAAAATTATATGTACATAGCTTGAGTATTTAGAAGTGAAAATAATTCCTAAACAAAATGAGTGGTGAAGATTTTCTTATCAACAAAGACAAAGGAAGTAGATAGAGTTGAAAATGACAATTTAAATCCACCAATTACATTTAGTGATTCTGATTCAGGTGTCTAGGCTAGGCTTCTGACTCAAAGTAGGCCTAATATGCCAAATACAAAAAACTGTGAATAGGGAAAATCTTTTATTTGGTAACATCTTTTAAGTAAGTAACTGTAGCAGGGGATTTTCATTTTTTTCATTTAATAGTGGTTAGAGGCTAACTTTTCAATCTTTTATTCTGTACATTCCTTAATCCCTTTTGTTACTAAACCAAGCTTTTAGCTTAAGTCTTTTTTTAATAATCAGCGATTTAAAAACCAATATTTTTTCCTTCACACAGTGTTTAAGCAAATTAAACTTAGGACTAAAGTTATCTTTTTTAGCCCTAGTAGGATAGGCTAGTTAGGCGAAACTTCGTTATCCGTCTCCACCGTTATTATCGATGTGGAAATTTCGATATTGCGATTGAAACTGAGCGATGAAAACAATCGAATTAACAACGATACTGAGAAAAGGTATCATAATAATAATCTAACCTAACAGTGTAACCGACAACCGTAAACCTCCGTCACTTTAATTGACAGCGATGTTTATAACAACTAAATCAATGGTGTTTGGAAACATTTAAAATGCATATATTCCCTCAATACAATAGCAAAAAAAACCTTTCTGATTTGTATTTGGCAGCATTAGTGTGACGCCATTTTAGATCTGCTTAAGTCTGCGTCTTCTCACAGTTTGAATTTAGAGATACAGCTACACAACAAACTTGGTTAGTTTATTTTGTGTTGTTCTTTATTACAGGTTACATTTTTTAGCTACAATTTTTACTTTTTCTTTTGTTGTTAGGCCTATTTACAGTTACTTATTGGAATATATATACGGTATTTGTTTTATTACCGTATTATTTTAAAAGGTTTATTTCATTATATTAAACGAGAAACTAAATCAGGTAATAAAATCGTATTCGTACCGTACTACCGTGTAATCGTATCATCGATATAATAGCAATATTATCGCAATATCGAAATTTCCACATCGATAATAACGGTGGAGACGGATAACGAAGTTTCGCCGCTAGTTATTTTAGTATAGTAGGCTAGTATATTTTTATATTTGAGTATAGACTAGTTATTTTAAGGCAATTTTCAATATTTTTATGTTCACGTAATACTCGACTCGACTCGACTCGAGTATTCTACTTACTACTCGACTCGACTCGACTCGTTCCAAAAATGTGATACTCGCCCACCCCTATAGTTAGGTAAGATAAATATCAAATTGTATCAATATTAACACTTTTAACCCATTGGCTTCCTTGACATTAGACACCTGACAAGCCCCTTAATTTCCATAGAAACGAGACAAAAATAAATACTTTTATTAAAACTATCACTGTAGCAACAATTGTTGCTCAATTTTCATGATTTTTTCACTAATTTTTTTAGAAATTATTAATCTTTAAGAAAATATTACTTTTGTCATAGTATATACATGGTAAGTACTTTATATATATTACTATGTACACATAGTTCTATATAAAAAAAGATAATTTTTGAAAGCGTATTGCATGTAGAGAACTAAAAAAAATATTTCAGCCCAAAAATGATTATATATTAGTTGATTATTTATTTTTTTACGTGAAAATAAAAAATTACTCCAATATATGTACATTTGACTTGGATATAAAATTTTTTTCCAAAATCATCCTTTTTTGGCGTTTTACCTATATTTGTATACGGAGCATTCCTAGGTAGAAAATTCCTCAAAATTACACAGTAAAACAATTATACCTCCAAATTAAATTCTTATTGGAATAAAAATATGTAAAGAATGTTTTTTTGGTTCACTTAACAAGTTTGCATACAAAGAAAAATTGCGCCAAAGTAAAAGAAAACTCCCACTATATAATTCATAATTCGTCGTCGCAGTTTTCATTATGATCTAAATCAACCTCAGAATCACTTTCAAACAATAGTAGTGAGATACGATCCTGAAAATTACTCATTTAGTCGAAATATCAACACACAAATACATCGATCACAAGTTTTAGGTTACGGCAAAACACCGATGTAAACAACAACGTAATGGCGCGCTGTGTTAAACATCGCCAGCTGATCAGCTGATTTGATATGCAGTATTGTATTATGTCAACATATAAATAAAAGATTAAAACTAGTTGATACACTATATATTATGTTTAATAAAGTGTAAAAACACTTCTAGTCTTAACAAATCACGATAATAATGGAGCACCTATATTTTATTTACATCATTACGCAATCACGAGTATACTCGGGTTCGCACGTCCGGGCCACTCACGGCCGCCCCGAGTATACTCGGGCTTGTTAGCCAATGGGTTAAATCTTCCCCATAAACCCCATGGGGGTGAGTATGTAGGTTTGCCGCCATATGGGTGTTTTAAGCAAATATCAGTTAAACCTCAGTGAATGTGCATACCAAATTTTATCAAGGTATTCCTATAGATAAGCGAGATACAGGGTTTTGTTGATTTCCCATAAGATTAACATTGGAAACATATTTTTAGCTTTTCTCCGTAACCTGTTACGCCAAGTTAAAAATTGAAAATACTAAATTGTTTGTTTTTTAAGCTCTTTTAAATGGGTTTGGTTAAAATTGTTGAATTTTAAAAATTAAGGTCCAAAAATGACAAAAACCTATTTTTGACCCCTTTGAAACCCCATAAAAACCCGTTCCCATAACCCGATCATGCTGGTTCGCGAACTCATGAAAATAGATCTGGTCTTACACCTTCATACCAAATTTCATCAAAATCGGAGGTCCCCTTCAAAAGTTATCAGTGCCACGGACACATAGATATATATATACATATATATGAAAATGAACGAATCGTGTTTTTGGTTTCTGGGTACCTCAAAATGAAAAAGTAAAGTGGTCCCGGGCTTAGGTCTTACCATGGCTACTACCGTAATAGTGCATTCCCTATAGGGAAATTCGCTAAAACCGATAAAACCGACAACCGACTGTAACATCCGACCCATCCCTATTCTCTATTCTAAGAGACTTTTAATTTAGTGTACATATCAACCTATACTTACATTTAAGATTTTCTTCTGACTCCTGGTGGTCTCCCTGAAGAGGTATTTGATCACTGAACATGCAATGAAATATTTTTTCATGCCCAGTGTTTTTTTATTTTTCAAAATATTTACCTGTACCGGGACTTTACTTCCACCCTGTATAGATGATCAAATTTAACGCACAGCAACAATTTGAGTAAAACTTGGTACCTGTACTTGGCTCCGCATCAATTTCAATGGATTAAGTCCATTTTGTAAGGAAAATAATACTGACACGTTCGGCAAGATTTTTAATGTGTCAATTACTTGACAGTTTTAGTTAACAATGGACTTCAAATGAAGACTTCTATACGAACATGTTAAAAACATCTAAAGCGGCAGTATTACCGTTCATATTGAAAGGGCTTTACTATTTCAGTTGTTGGATTGCTCTAGATCTGATTTTAACTTGTGTTCTGTTATCTTTTTTTAGTTTGAAATCAATTTTTTCAAGTTATATTTAAGTTATATTTAGTTGGGTAAAGTTGAAAATAGACCAACATACTGTAACAAAGAATGGTTAGGTTGCAATGAAAGTTAAAAAAATAACATAACATTTTAAGAATCATATTTTATTGGTTGGTTGAATAATGATAGACGTGGTTACAATAAGACAATATACCTGCATGTCGACCTTGAAAACTTATTATTTTATAAACCGCTAACTTACGCTCCGACACAACAAAATGGAGTCTGCCTAAAAGGATTCTATCACAAACGATTTGGAACAGTGACTCGTGTCTTGCGGCAGTTTCTAACCTACGACTATACATACTTATTCACAAAAGAGATAGTGGAATATTTACAGAAAAGAACGAGGTGCTATCGAGAGGAAAGAACTACACACAACACACTACTGGCAAAATGGATCGGACTGCAGACTCGCGGTTACGCTCCTTACGGTATAAATACAGTATAAATTACATTAAACGGTAGTACTAAGGACTCGTAACAATAATGTCCATACACCACACACTGCACCCGCAACAAGTTAAAAAACTGTACAAGTTATTATCATCGAGTTTTTGTACAGCAACTTAACACCTGATTGTAACTGGACTTTCACTGCTTAACCTACAACAACGAAGAAGGTCTCTGCAAACCTCTGCTGGGTTTGGTACAGTGTCCCACCGGAACTGTATTGTGAGCATCAAATTGTATCTTGATTAGGCTAATCTTTCATTAGTTTTATTAACAAATCATTTTACAAGCGGTTATGAAAAAATCAGCTGTTTCAACTTGTTGAAAACAATCATATTCTGATTTAACAAAATTTTATTATATTAACCTAGTCTCACTTTGAGTGACAGCATCGACTTGTAAATGAGTGCAAGATGAGCGGATACCGCAGGACTTTGGACTCAGACCAGCTGAGCCCTACTGACTTGTAAAACTGTTATTAGTAAATCTGTTCCACGCAAAGTGGGCATGCCACTCAAATCATTTCTGTTCTGTGTTAAATAATTCAATTTAAAAATCTAAAAGAACAATTTTCTGGACTTGATTCATTACAAGCAAATAGATTTAACTATCACTAAAATTAACAAAGAAACCATTACACAGTTTTGAAGTAGGTAAAAAGTAATTTTTAATAGTTAAATTGTATTTAAAATTAGAAAGTATATTTATTTGTACATAGCTTTAAGTCCATGTAAGCCTGATATATTCATAAACGTCAATCTCCTTCGTTCACATTGAGCACAAACTCCAAAGATTAAATTTAGAAATTATTATTCAAATACTCCAGTAACAAATGTTGCACAATCAAAGGCTAGGGTTTGCGAAAATGCAAAGAACAAAAATGATTAAAACTATGATAACAGAATCAAAGCTGATAACGTTTAACTTTTTGGATGACACATGTGAGATGTTTACAAGCAACATACACTGTGAAATATCTACTAGCTTTGAATAAAACAACGGTTCAAACGCCACAAAATGAAAGCATAATTCCTTCTGATAGTGTACATCACACATTGGATGAATTTTTTTCTACTAGCCTATAACTATAAATGTAATAACAACTGCAGTGAAGAAAATATATAAGATCTTTCAGAAAAAAACTCTCCTAGGTAAAATTTTACTGAACAATCAAAGTTCTGTTTTCCACTGAGAAAAATAATTTTTGAGCTTTACAGTTTTAATTTTTTTATAGCAAAATAAGATTTTCTAAAAAAAAAACAAGTCTTCATAAATTTCTAAAGTTAGTAGTAAATAGTTACTTATTAAAACTAAGTATACGATTAGAAAACAACTCCCAAAAGCCATAGCTAGAATTATAAAAATATAATAAATAAGAGCCCTATGTCATAAAAATCAAAAAACGATTCAAAAGTAATAAAACAAAGTCCCCACGTTCCGTGTGAAATAAAACATACCTTACGATATAACACATTCATTATTTATATATATGCATATATTTATAATGACACAAACCAATTTGGTTTAGTGGATAATTATACAACATCGGCTTTGCTTACATTTTGTACTGTACACAATCTACGGAATAAAATTAAACTCAATATCGAATAACAACGACAAACGGAAAGTAACAAGTGTAGTGTAGTAAAATTAGTCTGGGAAAATAAAATAATTTTTGGACAGCCAATTTTTTAATGAGTTATATGGCATCCCCTCAACCTTAATCTGAAATGTAACCTGAAATCCTAAATGGGGGGATGATCCAAGAAGAGTTTTCCGCAAACCGTGACTCAATAAGTTAAGTATAAATAATTTAAGCATTAAAGAATTCAGGAGAAAAAATTATTTTAATTCAAAGTTTGACGGACTGCCATTTTTGATTCAATCAACCTTTTTGGATGAGGGTTGTGACCTTTAGTTCTACTATTTGAGAATTTTAATGTATAAACACATTAACCAACTAAAGACTTACTTCTAACTCCATATAGGCCATCCCCTCATTTTTAGGATTTCAGGGGACTTTTCCCAAGGAGGTGAGGGACGACATAGAATGCATTTCAGCAAAAACTTTCTATCCAAAAATTTTTTCATTTTTCCGCCAGATGTTGGCTCAGTTTCACTACGCTACAAGTGTCGCGGCGTGGTGGTTCTACCGACGGGCGGCCGCGTCCTGCTCCGAGTCGCAGTTGGGTGTGACGCGGACGTCGCGGTTGTGACTCATCTCGTACTCCATCACCTCCTGGTAGATGAGCTCCTTCCACTGCTCGACCGTGTGCTCTCGCTCGTCCACCGAGTGGTCGTACGGACCCGGGGCCGGCTGCAACACATGGAAACTCATTGAAGGCACTCCTAAACAATTTGTGGGCCCAAAAACCCAAGTTTTCAAATGGATATCCTAGTGGTAGCAGTACATTCTCGCCCAGGCATACGGTCAGGATCTTTACGATGAAGACACATGAGATTGTGCATGAGATTCTTGCTGAGGAGCTGCACTGAGAGGTCTTGTCTTGGTAGCAGCTTTGTGCTTAGTTCATTGTCGGTTAACAGTGGTGGATAGTCGATAGGTTTATTATTATTTTGGAAAAAAGGAAAAAAGTCTCTACACCATTACCAGAATTTTTGTCATATTTTGTGTTCATTTTTACAAACCAGCAATAAAAATTTTTGTTGTCGATATGATATTTATGTGGAGTATCACAAAGAATAAATTGCCAATGATAAGCTCCAAAGAAATAAAGCATGGTTTTCTTTGTCCAACACAATGGACCAGCACAAACAGCAAGCAGAATCAAGCAACCGAGCCCAAGTACAGAAAATGGTGTTAAGGGGTGTCTCACCCTCTACTATCGGTTGAGTTTGTGGCTACTCGTCCCTTTAACTCACGCAAAAAGCCACTCTCAGACTGAGCATAGGCGAGGCCAAGATACCAAGTGCACTCTTGTGCTCGCCACATCTCGTCATGTCCCAATGAGTGTACAGCAAGCATAAAGTGGAGGCAGGGTTAAATTTTTTCTCCCATTGAGTGTTCCAACAGTACACAAAAAGAAATATTTGTATCAAATTTGAAATAAAGCAGATAAAAATTGCAACCACTAGTTTAAAGTAACGGTACATAATTAATCTCGGGTTCAAGGAGAGCCCAAAAAGAGGAGGGATTTTTTGCCCTTTACAAACTTATGTAACACTTGGTAAGCAACACAAAAAGTACGATACTCTATTTAATTTTATAATCCGAAAGGATAATTCTACAGGTCTAATCACTAAAATTTTACCAAAATTTTTATAACTATGGAATTAATGGAATTTTGCATAGTTGGAGTATAAGCAATGTACATTTTTTCAATCATAAAAACTAGCTACTTTTCATATTTTTTTTATGAAAGAATTGTAATTTTCTGAAACAAATTTTCAGCTTTAACATATTTTGTGTAATTTATAAGGAGACAGATGATTAATATAATTTAGCTATCTACAATTGCTCGGCTCTAGAAAAATAGTATCCCACATAGACATAAATACTGATTAGGGGTTCACCAATAACGACTTAAAAAATTACGTCAGGTCTGCTACTCATATGCTCGTACTTAAAGACGTGACAGTAGCCTAAGGTATAATAAACAAAGGAGGAGTGTTTAAGATTCCAGTGTCTTCATAAGACTATTTCATAAATTGTTTTAAATATTTATACACTTTTACGTATGTGGTGGAATTGTCTGGTAATATCCCAAGCAAGCTAATATAAGGAGGTTAATTGTTAAAAAAGAACATTTGGTTCTGACATTTTTCTCAACCAATGCTCTTTACACAATACTCTTTATAAAATGTACTCACCGCGTTGACTTCGCCCTCGTCGTACCACACATTGATATAGGGGTGCAGCAACGCTTCATCTACGGATATCCTCTTCTCTGGATCAATCACCAACATCCGTGATAACAAGTCACGGGCCTGACTCGCTACAAAAAAACACTGTGTTACTGCGGGCGAGCCGTGAGAGACAAAGGAAATATACTTCAAGCAAAATACAGTATAAATTTGGATAGAGATTGTATTTTTCTGCATACCAACAATGCTAATAATTTCAGATTTCAAGATACAGAAACTAAAGATGTGCATTTTTTTTAAGATGCTGCAAATTAATCTGAAAATATCTGAATAGTATTCTGAATAATAAAAATAAATTAATCAAACAATGTTTTATAATGTCAGAGGATCTATTAAAGAGCTAAGAAGTTAGAGGGGGTTTCTATGATTGATTTGACAGAAAGTTCTGTACCTTAAATGATAATGTTTTCACAGTAAAATTTCAAAGACAATGAATTAGCATATTGAGCTGAAGTGGTTTTGATAAGATACAAAATAACATTATTGCCACACTTTCCAGATTAAAATATAAAAAAAATTAAAAATCACAGGATTTCTTACTTTGTGATCCACAATTAAATTCCCAATAAGGTCAAACCAGTGTATTGAGAACTAAAACAAACACCCGAAGGCTATTGATACTGTGTGATTCAATTTGAGTTTTTCGTACCTTTCAGTTTGTTGTGTTCTGAGGAGTCGGAGGGGAAGAGAACGTCGGGGAAGAGTCGGTCGAAGGGGTAGCCGGGATACCGGGGACGGTTCTCTACGTAGTTCCTCACTGTCGGTTGCAGCCTCTTCATAAACTCTCCGCTGGGAGTACCCAATTGTTCTGCAACAAATTATTCACTTTTCAGGGGATTGTACAACATTTTATTTTTAAAGAAGACTGGCAATAGCATCTAGACTATTGAGGTAAAATTTAACCCTTTATAAATTAAACATCCAACATCAGAATGTTCAACAAAGCATTCAAGATTCAAGATTCAAGATTCAAAAAGTCTTTATTCATCAAATTGTATACAATTTATATACATGAATAGTGTCAAGTCTATTGTAACTTACTACCAATATTAGCAATAAGAAACATTTTATTTTACTTTACAAAATACTATACGTTACTTAAAAATTGAAATTAACAAATTCTTCTAAACTGTAAGGTGCAAGGTCAAGTAAGAATGCCTTCAATTTTTTCATAAATTTAGATTTGTCTTTTTCATTTTTTATAAAGGTGGGGAGTTTTCTAAAAAAATAGTTTCCAATATATGAAGTTTTATTTTTTAAAAGTTCAAGTCTTGGTTGTTCTTTAACTAAATAATTTTTGCCCCTCGTATTATAATTATGAACAGGTAATTCTTGGGTATCAGCAATTTGGAAAACATATTTAATCGTTTCAAAAATATATAAGGCGTGGACCGTAAAAATTCTCATCTCTTTAAAATGGGATTTGACGGACTGGTTATATTTTAATTTATGTATTAATCTGATTGCTTTTTTTTGTAGTGTTAAAATCTTTTTTAAATTCATTGCTGATGTCCCACCATAAATACTAATTCCATAGTTAATATGCGATTCAATATGAGCATGATATACCATTTTAAGAACTGATTTGTCACAAAGATATGACATTGTTCTTAAGACAAATAGACCAGAATTAAGTTTTTTTGTTAAATACTCGATATGGTCATTCCAGCTTAAATTTTCATCGACTGTTAGACCCAATAATTTTGAGGTTTTAACTTGAGCAATGGAATTTTTATCTATAGTTAACTTTATACTTTTATTATTCTTGTCTCTTTTTGATTTGAAAAGAATAAAATTTGTTTTACTAGCATTAAGTGTTAAATTATGATCAGTTAAAAACTGACTCAGACTATTTAATTCGGATTTAGCGGAAATTTCTAAATCAGTTAGGGATTTCCCAGTTGTGTTAAGATTAATATCGTCTGCATATATACTTAACTTACTACCTGGGTCATGTAGAGAGTTTGGAAGATTCTTAAGGTAACATATAAATAAAAGAGGACCAAGAATAGATCCTTGTGGGACACCGGATGAAGTCTTTAATAAATCAGATCTTGTTTTTTGGATGATATTATTTTTTGACAAAGTTGATATTTCCACAAATTGGTAGCGTTCCTCTAAATATGATTTAAACCAATTGAGAGTGACTCCTTTAATACCTAAATTATCGAGTTTTACTATTAATTGATTGTGGTCTACATTATCAAATGCCTGGGACATGTCCATGAAGACGCCAGCTGAATTTAAACCTTTATCTAGTGAATTTATTACTGACTCAATGAAAGTAACCACTGATGTAACAGTCGATCTACCAGCACGGAAACCATGTTGTTCATTGTCAATTAGTTCATACTGGTTTAAGAAGCTGTTCATTCTGTTGTAAACAGCTTTCTCATATACCTTTGAGATTGCTGGGAGAATTGACACTGGCCTGTAGTTTGAAATATCTTTCCTAGAGTTTTTTTTATAAACTGGTACAACTCTAGCAATTTTAAGTTCGTTTGGAAACATTCCTGTTACAAAGGATGAATTGATTAAGTGCGTTATAATGAATTTAATCTCCTCCTTCACATTTTTCAAAATTTTAACGGATAAATCATCATAGCCAGATGTTGTTTTATTTTTTAAAGATTGTATAATAGTTATTATTTCGCTATCAGTTACTGGTTCAAAATAAAATTTTGGATGCCATATATTTTTTAAAGAGGTAACCAATGTAGTATTAGAAAGAGAATTTGAATGTAACGTTAAAGGTTTTGTAAAAAAAGAGTTAAATAGATTTGTTATTTCTTTTTGTTTGCTAATTATCTTATTGTTAACTTTTAATGAAATATTTTGCAATTCTTTTTGTTTTTTGCCATTAAAAACTTCCTTATTAATAATTGACCATGTTGTTTTTGAAATGTTTGATGACCGTTTGATTTTTTTGTTATAATATTCTTTTTTTGTTTTTAAAAGATTAAATTTATATTTTCTTTGACGAATTTTAAGTTCTTTGCATTCCTTATCTTGATTTCTTGCACACTTACTCAGTCTAACAATAGCTTCTTTCTCTTCTCTTAACCTAGTATTCATCCAGAAATTCTTTTTAGATCCTGTTTTGACAGTAATTTGTGGAAAGCACTCATTAAAATAATAAAAAAATTGCTGATGGAACTTAGAGTACTTATATTCAACAGGAGACATGTAAATTTCCATCCAGTCCTCATCTTTTAATTTTGATTTAAACAAATTTATGTTTTCTTGGCAAAAATTTCTACAAGTTTTTATTTTTGAATTGTTTTGGTCATGATCAAGGGTGATATTTATCTCAAGTACCTGACCATCATGATCTGACAAACAAGTAATCAAGCCATACACATACAACTGTACATCAATAATATTTGTTAAGAAATTATCAATGGATGATTTTGAATTTTTAACAACTCTTGTGGGAAAATCCACTAAATATCTCATGCTGTGACTTTTTAATGTGTTTAAAAACTGTTTATATGTATGATTTTTTTCCAAAACATTTATATTAATGTCCCCAGCTACAATTATATTTTTACAAATTCCCAAGAGGTTGTCAATTACAAAACTAAGTTTGTCTAAAAATAGTTTGCTACATGCGCTTGGGGAACGGTAAACTCCTAATAATATAAACTGATAATTGGTGGTACAGCACTTCACCGCACAACATTCAAAAACCTTCTCCTGACAAGTTTCCTGTACTAAAGAGGGTGAAATTTTTGTTATTTTCAGATTATTTAAATTATTTTTAGCAATTAATGCCACACCTCCTTTTGTAAAATTTGTTCTGCAAAAATAATTTTTAAGAGTGTAACCATCAATATTAAACCTTTGAATTTCATATTCTTTCATATTATGCTCGGTTATTACTAATAAGTGTGGATTTATATCATCAATAATAATTTCTAATCCATTTTTCCGAGACTCGAGATGTTCTATGTTTTGGTGAAATATTATTATTTTGTTTTTGGCGGAGTCAAAGTTTGGTTTAGGTATGTGGCTTGATAAGTTTTGTAAATTGTGCTGTGAAGAACTATACACATCCTTAGCTAAAGTTATACATTCTTTGGAGAATTTTGAATTATTGGTAAAAAAGAAGAAGTTGGAACAACAATGTTATCTGAGATCACTGCTAAACTGACTCCACTCACAGACACATCACTTTTACTCTGCTTTTCACTGACACTGACATCTAAACTAGTGTTGAGAGAGACACATTCCGCATAACTGCAATGGCCAGGTACCAGATGAGGTTGTGGACTGGTCAGCTGCTCGCTAGGCTCGCTGGTCATGATGGTCGGAGACTGGCTTGATAGGGGTTGTTCACTCAGAGGCGAGGTGACACCAGAGGCTGCTATTGCAGATTGCGAGGATGAAATCAGTTCTTTAATGCAGTCCACAAATCCTTTAAAAGACATTCCGTTTCTGAGCGTTTCTGTGGTAATTTCATCAAGGGTAACAATTATGATTGAAGCTGAAGTCTTATTTTGGAAATTAAGTAAATTTTTCATGAAATGGTGAGGTGAAACCCGGTCTCTAACGCATCCCATCGGGGAGCAGATAAGTGTTTTCAAATTGTTCTTTTTAAAATGGCTAGTGAGTTGTTGAAAGGCAGAGTCATAATAGTGTGTGTAATTTTGAAAGTTTGTAGACTTCTGGTAATACTTTTCCTTTGTTACTAGGCTGTAAATCGTTGCACCTTGTTTAGATTTTTGGTAAGTCAAGTTATCTCCACAGTAATCCGACTGGCAGGGCCTACCAAATTTTTCCCTGAAAACTGTAGCTACTCCTCTGCTCATATGTTTGTGACTGGTAAAATCAGCGGAAATACAATGAGCAAAGGCGCAACTGGCATCACTTGCGTGCAGATCAATAATTGCCTTAATTTCCGCTTCTATTAATTGTACTTTGGCTTCACTCAAAGATGGCTGCCACAGGGTGTGTTTATTACCAAAGATGGATGACTGGTTTGCTGTCTCTGTTGTATTGTCTTTTATGCACTGCAACATCAAACGAGCCATTTCTCTTTTACCCCTGTAACTCAAATGCAAACCGTGGGCTGTATGGTGGTGTCTTTTTAGTGAATGTGTGTCAATAATATAAATGTTACTCATACGGGCTGCCAATTCCTGAAAGTAGTTATTAAGCGTCATAATTTCTGTATGCACCATATCATTAGGTCCGGAATCATATCTCTGGGGGACTGTGCAAAGCAGAATAGTTTTGGCTTTATCAAATTTATTTAATTTATCCTCAAGTTTCTCAAATATTTCTTTTGTCGATCCATCAAAAGTGTTGTTAGTACCTCCAATAATAGCAATAAATTTATTTTCCTGCTTCAATGCCACATCAACAACATGGAGAAGGCCTGTATTTGGCATTACAATTCCTGTAGCTCCAAAACTGTAATTACTTATGTTATATACTTCCTGAGCAACACCCCTGCCCAAGCTGTCGCTAACTAGAGAGAAATTTATTGTTTTTTTCCTTGGTTTAACTGTGCTTTTATTACTTTGTCCCTTCTTTTCAATAGATTCCCTGAATTGCTGTTTATTAGTGTGATAACTAGTTTCTTTAATATTTGAAACACCGTTTAAACCTTTTTCCTTATTGCTGTCTGTAAAAATATTATACGAATTTGATGTTTCTATTTTTGACAAAGTCTCTTGTAGGTCTTTTTTCTTATTTCTAGATTTAGTGTGTCTGTGTGAATATTTAACTGTGGTCCAGTCATTTTTTGAAGTTTCTTTGGATGTAGATATTTTTTCATTCCCAATTTGAATTCCTATTTCTCTACTTGCAATACAGCTCTTATCGGTCAAAGTTGCCTTATCAACTTGAATTTTTTTTTCAGACTGGTAGTCTTGATGTGAGGTCTGAAAAATCATTTTCTTCACTATCTCGGAAGTTATATAAATAAAATTATTTTTGCATGTCAGGTACGCCATAACTGCACGTTTCAGAACTAAATCATACTCTTCAATAGACAAACTTAACAATTCGGTCATTTTGACCATCACGTTGCCATTAGCGTTGTACCATTCTCGCTGATCGAAAGAAAAACATGGCCATTCTGACCTTCAACATACCGCAATATGGCGGTACATGTATCAATTACAACATATAGTCGAATAGACCATTAATTATTTTTTGGAAAAAACTTCTGCTTTGAAACTATTTAGTACAGTCATGTTATTCATTAGAAATTCAGTTAAGAATAGTATGAGAGGAAGGTGCTGAGAAGGATTCCTTCTTTAAATAAAAAAGGTCTGTTAAAAATAAATTTATAACATTTTGATCGGTCAAAATGTTTTGTTTAAAATGTTAATAATAGTAGAAAAAATATAAATTTACTGGGAATTCATTAAACTAATCTATAAATGTTAATAATGATTTTATCAAAATAAAAACAATAAAATTTTAACATTCAGCATAGAATACAATTAATTGCCCACTGCCACAATTCAATTCATTTTAAGTTTAAAATATGTACTTGTGGCTTCCAGATTCAATACAGCTAGCTAACATAAAAGTATAAAAGTAAACTTCTATAATTTAACAATTTCCAATATTATAGAAAGATCACTAATAAGTGTATCAACCCAATGCTGAAGCTCACCAGGTAAAAACAAATTACCAGTTTGCGCCTTCCATTCCACGAGTAATGAAAAGTTTTAACTAAATTAATTTCATGTAGGAGAACTGATGAATCCTTTTAAACATGACCGTTGAAAAAGAATTTACAAGTAACATTATAAAACATACATTATTACACTAACCTACACACCCGTGTCACAATGAGTCCATTATGGTTTGCGAATAGCTAGTATCATATTATGAGACTCGGTATTTGACAAAAGTCAATAATAAAAATTACCCAATTCACACATCAGCTGATTGTTCCATTAAGATCATGTTTTAGTTCCATTATGTGCCTAACCCCAAAAGAGTGTGATCTAATATGAGTGAGAAGGACAATTAGATCAAATGAAATTGGGTGTGGTTACATTTGGATGGGTCTAACCTATAAATGGTCGACATGTTTATTACTTTATTTTTACAATCCTCTACCAAATTTAGGTTTTAGGGAATTTCCCTATAGGGAATACACAATTACAGTAAGGCCTAAGCACGGTATCATGATACTTTTTAGTTTTGAGGTCCCTAGAAGCCAAAGAAACACATTTTTTCAACATATATATATATATATATATGTGTGTGTCTGTTAACAAGATGACTCTCAAATGGAACCTCTGATTTTTATGAAATTTGGTACAGAGGTGTAGGGCAGCATTCATCAGGTTAATTTCGAAAACCAGCGTGATTTGACCATTGGAACAGGGTTTCACGCGGTTCCTAAAAAGTCAAAAATAGGTTTTTGACATTTTTGGTATTTAAGTTTTTAAATTAAACAATTTTAACTATAGCCATTCAAAAGAGCTTGAAAAATCAACCAATTTGGGATTTGGAATTTTTTATCCTGGCTCATCAGATTATGGGAAAACGCAAAAATACGTTTTTCATGTTAATCTTATGGGGAATCAACAAATTGATCCATCTCATTTATTTATTTATTGACATAACTTGATCAAATTTGGTGTGTACAAAACATACATACTCACCCCCATGGGGCTTATGGGGAAAATAAAAACACCAGAATTTTATACAATTTAGCATGTACCTGGAATGGGATGATATTATCACCGATTTGCTTACGGCAACCCCATGGCAGCAAGAACCTTTATCCACATTTCCATAGTGTATATGGGGGAAAATAAAACAAACCAAATTCCAATGGAAATCACTGAGTTTGCAGGTCTGCTGCAACGGGGGTATTTATGTAGATTAAGTAAAGTATGCAACAATTGTATTCAGCCTTTAAACAACAGCAAATATTTCGAATAACTTACATCTCATTTGTGACTTAAAAGCTTTCATGATACAATCCAAGGATAAACGATTTTACTATTTATTGTAACTGATGATTACCGATGATCTTGTTCCACTGGTCGATGTGGTCGGTGCCGGGGAAGAGCACCCCTCCGCGGATCATCTCCCCCATGATGCACCCCACCGACCAGATGTCCACGTTCTCCTTGTAGCCCATCCCGAGGATCACCTGTGGGAACAACACACGGTACAACCTCCACCTTGATATCACAATACCATATACTCCCGCTAATCCAATAAGTATCAGACCAGGGCGTGACGGATTAGTGAAAGCTAGTGAGATATAAACACATTGGAGCCAGTTCTACTCTAGCCGTTTACTCGTCCAAGCTGTGTGATATGATCGGACCATAGAGAAGCGGCCACTAGCAATGAACCACATAACTATTGAACATTACATAGCTACTGAACATAACTTTCATAACTACATCATTTTAATTAAAAAAAGACATTACATAACTATTGAACATTGAAATACGGTATATCAATGAAGATCAAACGGCAAACAAAGTGACAGAACAATATAATATTCAATATTATATTGAACATCGCACCATTAAAATATGTTTGTAAATTCTGAATTGACGATAAGCTGAAAAGGGACTGCTATAGGGGCTTGAAGGGTTTAGTCTCCTGGGTGCATTGTCAGCTGAAACGGCAAAGTTCCAGACTCAACAAAGATGAACTTTGTTATTTAACCTTAAACATTATGTCTAAAATTATAAACGGAAGAGACAAAATATATGATTTGAAGTTATTATTTTAAAAATATTCAATTTGATTTTAATTCACATAAAGTGTGAGAGATTATTATATCTCTTTGCATTAATTCTGTTTTCAATCAGCTGTTAATTCAATGTTTATTTTCATTTTATATTCTAAACAATTTCAGTTATATTTTTTCTGTTGTTTTCAATAAAGTACATGTATCAATTACCAAATATATTTCAATTAATCAATACAAAACGCGTGCTAAACAAACTCGGTCACAACAGAAAGAATGGCGACTACGGTGAAAAGAAGTATTGAAAGGTAATTAAGTCAAGACCATATAAATTTCAACAGAACAATTTCAAAAGTAATATATTTGTTTACAAAACAAAGGTTAATTTTTTTTCAATGGATCCAGAACAGTTACAACAGTTGTTTCAACTTATCAATCAAAACCATCAAGCCTTAGTAGACAAAATTTTAGCTAAAAATGATTCTGATTCAAGTTCAAGTGAGAATTTGACTAATCAGACTTCAGTAATCAATGTTACTCACACACCCCCTTTTGAAAACTTTGATCCTAAGAAGGAAAGTTTTAAGCTATATAAACAAAGGTTTGAAAATTACCTAGACATGAAAGGAATGCTTAATGACAAAAAGAAAAGTTCCCAAATGTTATTAAATTCAATTGGTGCTTCCAATTACAACATATTGTCAGCATTAGTAGCCCCTAAAGTTCCTTCTGAACTCGATTACTTAGACCTTATGAATGCCTTAGAAAATCATCTCGTACCTAAGCAAAACATATTGGTTACACAACATCAGTTCCTATCTAGATATCAAAAAGAAAATGAAAATATCGCAGATTTTGTGGCAGGTTTAAAAAAAACATGTTGCTGATTGTGACTTCATTGTAAAATGCCAATGTGATAACGAAGTTCAAATTGCTGATGTTTTTCTAAGGGCACAATTTATAAGGGGAATTCGAAGTACCTGGCTAAGAGAACAAATTCTCCAGTCAGAAATAACTAGTTTCAATGAAATAGTAGCTAAGGCAATAGCACTTAAGGCAGCCAAGGTGGGCAGCCATGAACTTTCAAGGCCTCAACCAGTTAGTACTAGCCTCGGTTCATCTGAAGTAGAGGTAAATAAAGTATCCAAGTTCAATGATAGCAAAACTAGAAATCGATCTAGTGATAGGGGCCGGGACAAACAAAGATCTAAACATCACCTCCATCGATCTCAGTCTAGGAAATGCATAGATTACGTAAAACTAGGGTTAAATAACAAATGCTTAAGATGTGGACGTGAAAACCACAAAGCTAATGAATGTAGAATAAATTCCTTCAAGCTAAAATGTAAATCTTGCCAAAATACTGGACATGTTGAAAAAGTATGCATAAAAACTCTTCTGAAATCTGACGCTTGTAATCAAGTAGGCCAGAATCATTCAAATAATAATGATAGTGAAACAGAATTTGGAATAAATAATGTCGTAGATGTGTATAATTACAAAGCACAGGCAAACTCAGAGAAATATTTAGTTTATGTCATTCTAGAAGGTAAACCAGTTCAATTTGAAGTAGACACGGGTGCAGGATACACTTTGTTGCCGGAAAACATCTTCAAAAATCTTAATATCCCCAACAGAGTGATTCCAACAAACATAGCCTTTCGATCTTACACAAATAACATTTTCCGACCAATAGGAAAAGTTGAAGTGTCTGTTCAATTTCGTGACATTACATCAATTGAAGAAATGTTCATTGTACCGGACGGTCACTCTCCACTACTAGGACGAATTTGGACCAGGAACTTGAACATAAACTTACATGATATTGATAGAGACAAATCCAATAATACAAAATTATTTGACAAAAACATTCTTTCAATTGATGCATCAAACGTTGAAGAAATTTTTCCTGAAATCTTTGAGCAAAAGGTAGGATGTGTCCCTAATTACACTGTAAATCTTAACCTTAGGGAAGGTGCAAAACCGGCTTATACACCAGAACGTAATGTGCCATTTGCACTCCGTGAAAAAGTAGAAAGTGAGCTAGATAACCTCGAAAAAGCTGGAATAATAACAAAAACTGTATCGAGTGACTGGGGTTCACCCCTCGTGGTTATTCCAAAACCAGATGGAACAGTTCGACTTTGCGTCGACTATAAGGTCGGTGTCAATAATCAACTAGTCAATTCCAATTACCCAACGAAGAAGGTAAATGACATTCTGAACAGTCTCCGAAATTTGAAATACTTTTGTCGATTAGACTTGTACAAAGCTTATTTACACTTGAAAACTGACGAGCTAAGCAGTAAGATTCAAACCATATCGACTCATAGAGGTACGTATCGCATGAATAGATTAAGTTTTGGCATAAAGGTTGCACCTGCAGAATTCAATCGTGCACTAGATCAGATTTTACATGGATTGAATAACACCATTTCATACTTTGACGACATTCTTGTTCATGGAGAAACACTGGAAGAATGCAAGGAAAATTTGTATGCTTGTCTTACCCGTTTACGAGAATATGACCTGCATCTCAACAAGAGAAAGTGTGAATTCTACCAAACAAGAATCGAATACTTAGGACATGTCGTTGAACATAACAAGATATCAAAATGCCAGAAGAAAATTCAAGCTATCCTTAACATACCACGCCTAAGTCAGTAGCTGACGTTCGAAGATTCTTAGGCATGATAACATATTACTCCCGATTTTTGCCAAATGCATCAACTATGACTGCTCCTTTGAGAAAACTACTTCAAAAGAACCAAAGATTTATTTGGTCCACTCAATGTGAAACAGCCTTCAATAAACTCAAAGAAGAGATATCAAGTGAAAGGGTAGTAACGCAGTTTGATCCATCATTACCTGTGAAGCTGACTACAGATGCAAGTCCTGTTGGAGTAGCAGCAGTTTTATCCCATATGATCGACAACAAAGAACATCCAGTAGCATTCGCTTCTCGCTCATTAAGTAGTGCCGAACAAAATTATTCTCAACTAGATCGTGAGGCATTAGCAATTGTTTTTGGTGTGGATCACTTCTTTGATTATTTATATGGTCGTCACTTCATTCTTGTTACCGATAATCAACCACTTACCAGAATTTTTCATCAGTCTTCAAAATCTCCCAAGATGACATCAGCACGACTTTTACGCTACGCTTCTTTCCTGTCAGGCTTTGATTATTCAGTGGAATTCAAAAAAGGTATTCAAAATGCAAATGTCGATTGTTTATCGAGGGCCCCCATGCAACCAGAGAGGAAATCAATGGACATGATTCTTAACGAAGAAGTTCATCAATTATGTGCTTCAACAGTTTTTGCCATAAGTAATGACATGCTTACTCAGGAAGTGTTAGCCAGAGAAACTAAGAAAGATCAAGAACTTGTAAAAATAATGAATGAAATTGATATTGAAAGTGATTATACAGTGGATGATGGAATTCTTTTCAAATCACACAGGGTTGTTATTCCTAAGAGTCTACAGACAGAAGTATTGAAAGAACTCCATTCAACTCATCTTGGCATTACAAAGATGAAACAGCTTGCTCGTAGACATTGTTTCTGGAAGAACATTGATAAAGATATAGAACATTTAGTCCGATCTTGTCCTGAATGTGCATCCATCAGAAACAATCCAGCTAAAGCACCTGTTCATCATTGGGATCTTCCAAATAACAACTGGGATCGCATTCATATTGACTTTGCTGGTCCATTTCAAGGACATTTTTTTTGGTTGTTATCGATGCAAAATCTCGATGGGCTGAAATTGAAGTGTTGAAAAATTCTCCTGGTACATCAACTACCATCATGCTTCTTAACAAAATATTTTCAATGCATGGTTACCCAATCGTAATGGTATCGGACAATGCGTCAATTTTCACCAGCGAAGAATTCAAATCATATTGCAAATCTCATGGAATTAGACAAAAGTTTATATCACCCGGACATCCCGCTACGAACGGTTTAGCAGAACGCAATATACAAACCTTGAAAAACCGTTTAAAGACTATGTCAAATGACAACTTACCAATGACAGTAAAAATCCAAAAGATACTTTTCCACTACAGGACTACACCCTTGGCGAATGGGAATACACCAGGAGAGCAGTATTTAAACAGATCAATAAGAACTAAATTAGATGCAATGCGCCCTATTCATGAAGAGAAATCTAAACAACCATTAATGCCAAGAACAAGGAATCTTAATGTGGGGGAGAGAGTCCAGACAAGATTGTACGTAAACAACAAAGAAGTGTGGAGTCTTGGGACTGTAATGAAAAAACTTGGGAAACTACATTACCTCATAAAACTTGATTCAGGCCGGATCCTCAAAAGACATATAAACCAACTGAGAAAAACGGTACAGCTAGAAGAGAAGAAGAAAAAAGTTACTTTTTCAGAACTACCCAAAATAGACTACCATTCCAAACAAAATCCTCAAGATGACGTCCCCTTGGATTTTGAAGTAAAATTTTCCAACCAAAGACTCCATCATTCCCATCGGACAGATGACCAGAATAGAGGACATATGAGACCCATCACTCAATTACCAGAACCGGAGGTACAACAAGAAATGCAACCTGAAGTGAGCAGACAAGAACATCAAGTAAGACGGTCAGAGAGAACAATAAGAAAGCCGAACAAGTTTAAGGACTACCAAATGTAATGCATTTATTTCTTGTTTCATTCATGTGGGGGAGAATTATTATATCTCTTTGCATTAATTCTGTTTTCAATCAGCTGTTAATTCAATGTTTATTTTCATTTTATATTCTAAACAATTTCAGTTCTATTTTTTCTGTTGTTTTCAATAAAGTACATGTATAAATTATCAAATATATTTCAATTAATCAATACAAAACGCGTGCTAAACAAACTCGGTCACAACAGAGATATAACTTTTATAAACTCCTCTTATACAATAGAAGGCGGTAAGGGAATAGTAGACAAAGTTTCATTTTGATTGAATGTTGTTCCTGGATCAAGATATAGACTTATTTAAAGGTTAAAGTACCTGTTTGTCCGCCAACTGATCCTGTTGAAACCCTGTTGGTTACGCGTTTCGGCGATTATGCGCCATCTTCAGACCTTGTATAAGAACTTACTTCCCTCACTAGGTGCGTCATAGTTTATTAAAAATACACAAAACATAAAAAACGAACACATTCGACACTGAATTTACCACGGTATGCATACCGGACACTTATTGAAACGGGACGGGACAGGTGTAGCTCACGGTCATGTGTCGAGACGACTGACTGGGGGTGGAGGTGGAGTGTTGCGTCACTGACTGACCTTTGTCCTGCGGTGTACATGATAACGTAGCTACCGATGATGTTTTTTATACCTTATAATTGTTTCAAACAGAGCGTTGGCCTGGAACGTATTCTTATCATTGAGGAGGTTGTCTGGGCTGGTTTTCATTGCCTTGTAAATTTCGTATTGTTCCAGTGAGCTCATAACACGGCCTTTTTGGCAGATGTGAATGGGTTTTAAATTTGCGTGTAGCCCTGTATAATTGTGATTTTTGTTTACTAGGTGTTCTGCAAAATTGGATTTTTGTACTAAATCTTTTTTCGGAAGATGTTCCTTAAATCTTTTAGTAAATGGCCTGCCCGTCTGTCCTATATAAAATTTGTCACAGTCGTCGCAAGATAATTTGTACACACCTGTTCGTTCACTTAAATCTTTGGGTTTTTGTTGGGGTTTGAGAAGATTTTGCATTTTGTTAGAGGTTTTAAATGCTACAGTTTTTCCATGTTTTTTCATCTCATTTTTTAATGTATGAGGGAGTCTTTCACCAAATTCGACTGAAACGTATTCTGTTTTTTCTCTTTGATGGACAGTGTTGTTTGTTATTTTCTTGGATTGTTTTTCAATTAATGTGTCAATTATGTTTGGATTAAAACCATTTGAAACAGCTATATATTTAATGATATTTTTCTCGTTATTATAATCGTCTGGACTTTGAGGAACTGTAAGAAGTCTATGTACAAAACTATTGTAGGCTGCTAGTTTATGGGCATATGGGTGATGGGAAGTTTCGTGGATAGTTGTATCAGTGGCTGTGGGTTTTCTGTAGATTTTGAATGATATATTTTCTTCGTTCTTAATTAATGTCAGGTCTAAAAAATTGAGTCTATTATTGTTTTCAAACTCAGTTGTGAATTTCAGTTGGGGGTGGAACTTGTTCATTAAATTACATAAAAGTTGAAGCTGTCTATCATTTCCATCGAACAGAATCACGATGTCATCTACATATCTGTGGTAGAATATTATTTTGTTTGTATGGCGACTGTTTTTGTTTGACCAAAGATGTTTATTTTCTATACTATTGAGAAATATTTCTGCTAAAATGCCAGAAAGTGGTGACCCCATGGCGAGTCCTTCGTTTTGAGTAAAAAATTTGTTATCAAAACAAAAATAGTTTTGATTTAGAACAGTTTTCAGTAGAAACATTAACTCCTCTATTTCATCATCATTTAAATTCGATTTTTCCTTCAAATTTGTCTGCAAGATGGTCAAGGTTTCCTGAACTGGTACGTTGGTGTATAGGCTAGAGATATCTAATGAGGCGAGAGTGTATCTGGAGTTTAATTTGATATCTTTTACTTTGTTGATGAGGTCCAGGCTATTTTTCAAACTATGGCTGTTTTCAAGGCTGTTTTCATCACATCTGCCAAAAAGGCCGTGTTATGAGCTCACTGGAACAATACGAAATTTACAAGGCAATGAAAACCAGCCCAGACAACCTCCTCAATGATAAGAATACGTTCCAGGCCAACGCTCTGTTTGAAACAATTATAAGGTATAAAAAACATCATCGGTAGCTACGTTATCATGTACACCGCAGGACAAAGGTCAGTCAGTGACGCAACACTCCACCTCCACCCCCAGTCAGTCGTCTCGACACATGACCGTGAGCTACACCTGTCCCGTCCCGTTTCAATAAGTGTCCGGTATGCATACCGTGGTAAATTCAGTGTCGAATGTGTTCGTTTTTTATGTTTTGTGTATTTTTAATAAACTATGACGCACCTAGTGAGGGAAGTAAGTTCTTATACAAGGTCTGAAGATGGCGCATAATCGCCGAAACGCGTAACCAACAGGGTTTCAACAGGATCAGTTGGCGGACAAACAGGTACTTTAACCTTTAAATAAGTCTATATCTTGATCCAGGAACAACATTCAATCAAAATGAAGTTATCAGCCGACCAGGCAAAAGTTGTTTTCAAGTATAAGAACTTAAAACTAAAAGTTTTGAGAAATGTACAGAACATAAAGTTCAACACTGATTGCATAAAAAACAATATCATCCCGAAATATATTGCAGTAAAAATAAAAAATAATTCAACAGCTGCCAAAAAGGCAAAATTAGTAGCAGAAAAATCTTGGTTAAAAAATGAAGTAAAACAGCAATATAGGAAAAAATCTATGCTCAATAAACTCATGCTTAAGTCTCATATCGAAATGCTTAACATAATACATCCTGCTCAACTCAACAGTGTTTTAGAGAAAATAGAGCCCCAAATAAACAGAGAAATCATGACCAAAAAGAGAGTGTTAAAAAAGAAACTTGATGTTCTGTTGAACATGAAACATGATTTTGACATCAACAAAATTAACCACAAGTTTTACCCCAGAACAATCAACCTCACAAACGTAATTTTTAGTTCAGATGAAATGGATCTACTAAACAAAGGGTTAAAGTACAATTTACCCCATGGCAGGAATGGATTATTTTCTGAAATCATCCATGCTGATGCAGCAATACAAACCCTGAAGGACATAAATGACCAGAATACAGTCAGAGTAATGATTAACAATAAACTTAACAAGATAGTAAAAAACCCTAGGAAACACAAATACAGTAGCCTATATAATAAGGAAAATAAACTGGTGAAAAATATTCAAAACAAACTCAATATCAACGATCTCATCATAACAAAAGCTGATAAGGGCAACACACTTGTTATACTAAACCAATGTGACTACAAAAATAAAGTTTTAGATTTTATCAATAATAACCATATTGACAAACTTCCATGTGATCCAACAATCAAATACACAAAAGAATTAAATAAAGCATTGTCTAATAGTAAACACGTACTAACTGAAAGAGAAATAAGGGAGTTTAAACCGATAAATCCTCATGCCCCCTTACTAAGAGGTCTACCTAAACTCCACAAAGATGGACAACCGATGAGGCCCCTAGTAAATTACATACCTGCTCCTGCTTACAAATTAACCAAAAGATTGGAACAGATTATAAAAACTCACATCACCCTTGAAAACAGCCATAGTTTGAAAAATAGCCTGGACCTCATCAACAAAGTAAAAGATATCAAATTAAACTCCAGATACACTCTCGCCTCATTAGATATCTCTAGCCTATACACCAACGTACCAGTTCAGGAAACCTTGACCATCTTGCAGACAAATTTGAAGGAAAAATCGAATTTAAATGATGATGAAATAGAGGAGTTAATGTTTCTACTGAAAACTGTTCTAAATCAAAACTATTTTTGTTTTGATAACAAATTTTTTACTCAAAACGAAGGACTCGCCATGGGGTCACCACTTTCTGGCATTTTAGCAGAAATATTTCTCAATAGTATAGAAAATAAACATCTTTGGTCAAACAAAAACAGTCGCCATACAAACAAAATAATATTCTACCACAGATATGTAGATGACATCGTGATTCTGTTCGATGGAAATGATAGACAGCTTCAACTTTTATGTAATTTAATGAACAAGTTCCACCCCCAACTGAAATTCACAACTGAGTTTGAAAACAATAATAGACTCAATTTTTTAGACCTGACATTAATTAAGAACGAAGAAAATATATCATTCAAAATCTACAGAAAACCCACAGCCACTGATACAACTATCCACGAAACTTCCCATCACCCATATGCCCATAAACTAGCAGCCTACAATAGTTTTGTACATAGACTTCTTACAGTTCCTCAAAGTCCAGACGATTATAATAACGAGAAAAATATCATTAAATATATAGCTGTTTCAAATGGTTTTAATCCAAACATAATTGACACATTAATTGAAAAACAATCCAAGAAAATAACAAACAACACTGTCCATCAAAGAGAAAAAACAGAATACGTTTCAGTCGAATTTGGTGAAAGACTCCCTCATACATTAAAAAATGAGATGAAAAAACATGGAAAAACTGTAGCATTTAAAACCTCTAACAAAATGCAAAATCTTCTCAAACCCCAACAAAAACCCAAAGATTTAAGTGAACGAACAGGTGTGTACAAATTATCTTGCGACGACTGTGACAAATTTTATATAGGACAGATGGGCAGGCCATTTACTAAAAGATTTAAGGAACATCTTCCGAAAAAAGATTTAGTACAAAAATCCAATTTTGCAGAACACCTAGTAAACAAAAATCACAATTATACAGGGCTACACGCAAATTTAAAACCCATTCACATCTGCCAATAAGGCCGTGTTATGAGCTCACTGGAACAATACGAAATTTACAAGGCAATGAAAACCAGCCCAGACAACCTCCTCAATGATAAGAATACGTTCCAGGCCAACGCTCTGTTTGAAACAATTATAAGGTATAAAAAACATCATCGGTAGCTACGTTATCATGTACACCGCAGGACAAAGGTCAGTCAGTGACGCAACACTCCACCTCCACCCCCAGTCAGTCGTCTCGACACATGACCGTGAGCTACACCTGTCCCGTCCCGTTTCAATAAGTGTCCGGTATGCATACCGTGGTAAATTCAGTGTCGAATGTGTTCGTTTTTTATGTTTTGTGTATTTTTAATAAACTATGACGCACCTAGTGAGGGAAGTAAGTTCTTATACAAGGTCTGAAGATGGCGCATAATCGCCGAAACGCGTAACCAACAGGGTTTCAACAGGATCAGTTGGCGGACAAACAGGTACTTTAACCTTTAAATAAGTAGACAAAGGTTTTAAAAACAGCAATACTCTACTGAAGTTTCAGTAGTGGCCGACATAACAATGTTAACATAACACTGAAGACATAACACTTCAAGAAACATTTTTTTTACCTCGGGTGCCCTGTAATATCTCGTGACGACGTAGGGAGTCATCATAAACGTCGTCCCTGCCGTCCGTGCCAGTCCAAAGTCAAGGATCTTCAGTGTACAATCGGACTTGACTACTATATTGCTGGGCTTCAGGTCCTGCAATGAAAGTACACAATGTACAGCATTTCTTTGACCTATGTTAAAGGTTGATATTACCTCTTTTTTACTTTCTCCCTCTATACCATAGTATATGGAGAAAGTATTGTTTTCGTCTAAATTTTCGAATTTGGGTTGTTGGTGGATTTATCAATTTTGGTTCCCCCTGAACCCAAAAAAGTGGTTTTCAGAGTGATGTCTGTCTGTGTGTGTGTGTGTGTGTGTGTGTGTGTGTGTGTGTGTGTGTGTGTGTGTGTGTGTGTGTGTGTGTGTGTGTCAGGATGTAAACAGAGCTAGAGAATGCCCTAATGGTCCGATTTTAATTAAATTTGGTACATAGGTCCAAATGGTATTTTACCCCAAAAACCCTCAAAAATCTAAATTTCTCAAAAACGGCTCTAACGATTTTGATTAAAATTTTGTGGTTTATTAAGCTTAAAATGGTGAATAAAATGACACCACCCGCATCTCCGGGAAAATCCCCGTTCAAAATTTATGGAGTAAAAAGTGTTTCAAAAATCAATTTTTTGGATTTTCAAAATAGTTGTTGTTTTGAAATAAATTTTACTTATCACCATTAAATCAAGCTCAAAAAAACTAAATAATCCAGTATTTTAAATTATTGCTCTACGTCAAGTGGTTGCGGAGAAAATTCAATTTTTCGTTTAGCGGTAAACGCAGTACGTTGTTAAAAGTCACAGACGCACGTAGGGTCAAACGAGCGCTGCTCAGCCGGTAGCTATCCGACTGAGTCATCAAGACATTAATGTTTGAAGCTTTTAACATCTTTTTTATCTTGTTGGGAGAAAGTATGTGTCAGTTAACTGATACCGTTTATTGTCAATGTGATCAAGAGTTGAAGACTTTAGGAAAACAGGCACTAGGGCAATAAATTAAAAGGTATTTACTAACATTATATTTATGCAATGCTACCTTTTTTGAGAAAAAAATGTCACTCAAAGTGAAGGTAGTTCTTAGTAAAAATTATGAGACAAGTTCAATTTAGGAACAAATAAACACGATTATCTTTTTAAAACCATAGTTTACATTGCATAATTTATGCTTGTTTAGTTTAATTTTCAAAATTCCCTAACAGTTTGAGTTGCTTTTAATACCATTTCTTTTGACAAAATTGAACAAAAGCCTCATTAGACACAAAGTAGGACTAGAGGCTGTGGAGGAAAAATCAGGACGTCTTGGTGGCTGGAAAGTCAACAAGAAATTACACCGATGTAAAAGCAGGGGAATTTTTTTAATACAAAGGATTGGCGATTGCAAACTTTTGGAGGAGAATTGTAGAAACTGTGTGAGTGCAAAGCCTTTGTTAAATAGTTAAATTTGCCTTGACATAGTAAATCTTTGGTGAAATTCACTGCGAGTGAAAGTCCATTGAGGTTGAACGAGAGGGCAGTTTTAACACCAATTAGTGCTCCGCCAGGAGCATTAACCTTTATGAGTTGGAAAAACTACCTTCACAGTTGAACAAATCAGTAACATCTATAAGCAAGACGGTATATTACGCAGTGAAATTTTACTTACAATAAATACTGAAAGGAAGTCTATTGTTTCTTCTTTGTCTTAAAATTGAAAAATTGTACAGTTCCTTCTAATCTACAGTAAAACCCCAGAAAATCAACTCAATGTGGACTAAGTCGAGTTTGGTGAATGTCAAGTTTTCTGGTGCCGATATTACTCCCGCCGTTCACTTGATCCAACAGGGTAATACCGATGCACAATGACCGTCGGACTGTGGAACAGCGATCGTAAGAAATGGAACTGTGTTAAATAGCCGAAAATACTGATCGAACATAGTAACATCATTTGTTGGCAATGGTCGAATTGCAGAAATGAGGCCACAGTAGCGACAGAATTGCATCTTTATACCTTAAATTTCATGTATTATCGACATACGGACTGAACAAATTCTGAAAAACTAATTGGCAAGTCAATGTAGAGCACTGTAGGCACCAAGAAAGTGTCGAGGTACCCGGAGTGTAGAATTATCAGTAGTCGAGTTTGTGGAGTTTTATTGTGCAATGAAATTTAAATTTGTTGCTTCCTAATGGTACAGGGTTTTAAGTAGAGACTTTATATGGCTAAAAATTTCACTTGTGTGGTGTATGCGTAGGGTAATGCGGAAGTGGCGGTGGTTGATGTTACCCTGTGTATAATGCCGGCGGAGTGGAGGTGCTTGATGCCGCACAGCATCTGGTAGAGCAGGTAGGACATGCGCTCGTGGTCCAGGTCCATCTGTATCACTTGACACAGGTTGGCGTCCATCAGCTCCATGACTAGATATACGTCTTGGAACTCCTCAAGCGACCGCTGCGGCGTGAACGCGTTCAGCAGTCCAATGATCTGCAACAATACATCCAATAAACACTCTCATCACCGGGTAAACGCCTTGGAACTCCTCCAGCGACCGCTACGGCGTGAACGCGTTCAGCAGTCCGATGATCTGCAACAATACATCCAATAAACACTCTCATCACCGGGTACACGTCTTGGAACTCCTCCAGCAACCGCTGCGGCGTGAATGCGTTCAGCAGTCCGATGATCTGCAACAATGCATCAGATAAACACTCTCATCACCGGGTAAACGTCTTGGAACTCCTCCAGCGACCGTTGCGGCGTGAACGCGTTCAGCAGTCCGATGATCTGCAACAATACATCCAATAAACACTCTCATCACCGGGTAAACGTCTTGGAACTCCTCCAGCGACCGTTGCGGCGTGAACGCGTTCAGCAGTCCGATGATCTGCAACAATACATCCAATAAACACTCTCATCACCGGGTACACGTCTTGGAACTCCTCCAGCGACCACTGCGGCGTGAACGCGTTCAGCAGTCCGATGATCTGCAACAATACATCCAATAAATACTCTCATCACCGGGTAAACGTCTTGGAAATCCTCCAGCGACCGCAGCGGCGTTTGTACATTTTAAAATTTGTATTAGAGTACAACGAAGTATCTTGACGAAGTGACATGATTGGTCAAGTTAAATATATGTAATTTACGCATGACCGAACCTATAAATTGTCATTTGCATAATATCCGTAGAATCCAAAAATTCACTAAACTGAACCAGCTGCGGTCCTAAATAGATTGGGGACTTTACTATAGCATGATATAGGAGGAGAATTATAGAAACTGGGTTTTAAAATACAAAGCCATTTAAAACTTTGAATTAAAGAGTGTAACATTACTTAATCATTTTTAACTGAACAGGGGCTAGTGAACCTGGGACCTATGCTTTATTTTGATAAAACATGTAAACAAATTTAAACTTCGCATTGACAATGAAGTTTTTCTGGTCCAGTTTAAAAAGACAATGCAGAGTTAAAAGCGTCTTTTGGCTATTAATTGGTTAACAGTAGAGGGAGGCAAAACTCAATTACACTTAAATTTTGGCTTCGACTTAATTCAACGTTCAGTGAAAATTTCAAAATGAATCATGGGTGACTTTAGATCCCTCCTACTTTTTCTACAAAGAATGACTCAGAGAGATGAAATTCTACGCACCCATAATGGGTCCTTTAGTACTTCATTTTAGTACTCGATTTTGTAATTAAAATATGGCCATATATCTACCAACCTGTTTTCCCTCAATCTCTTATTTTTTATCTTTCTCCCAAATATTTAGATTGAAAATAAAAATATAAAACAGCAGTAGATAAGATGACTTACATTTTTATGATTGACGAGTTTCATGAGTTTGAACTCGCGGTAAGCTCGCTTGGCATGAGTGACGTTCTGGAACGGCCGGGACAGCTTCTTGATGGCAACATTCTGTTGCGTCACTGTGTCATATGCAGCACTGGAAAAATAAGATATGTTTTGAGCAATTTCTCTTAAAAATAGAAATGATAATTAATAATAATTTAAGGAAAAACTTTCAATTAAATACTGAGGAATCCACTCATGTATGCCATTAAAATGAGTTAGATAGGTAATTGATCACAATTGGAAAATTCTTTACTCCAGTTGCAAAAATAGATCGGCCAAATAAAAAAATTATAACAGGCATTATTTACTTACAAATAAATGTATCAAAACAAAGAAAACTTTCTACATATTTTTATGGTTTTCTAGCATATTGTTAAAAATACTGAAATGCCAAATTAAAATAAATACCGCCAACTACTCTTTTATATTTTTTCTTGAACAAAATTTAAACCTCTACCAAAAGAATATTATTGTGGTTTATAACTACTAGACATAACACTTCATAATGGGTAAACAAAAAGGATCAAAATGCTTTGTACAATTAATTTATACATTTATGGAGTAAATGGAGATTTCAGGAGTCAATTGTAGGTTTGTGCAAAAATTAACGTGCCATAAATAAATAAATTAAAAAATGTGGAATGAGTAAAGTGGATGGTAACTATCCCAATGGAGTTTCTGCAATTATAGCAAACAAAGTAGCAGTAGACTGCTGCAATTTTTGACCGACTTAAACTTCTACTATAAAGATAAATTTAACTTATTTTTCTTTTGAAATAAGAAAGGTTAATAACCAGTAGCTGAGAAACCTTAGGAATGACAAAAATATACATAAAAGCTCTTTAACACATTGAGTGTTGAAAATCCAAATAATTGCGCACCTATATTGCTAAAATATATATTTTTAGTTTACTAATAAAATAATTGCTTGTATGTAGCTAAAAAAATTGTCAGAAGTTAATTATGTAAATACTCAACATGTTAAGAGTCATCTTCACCTTCGGGCCAGTAGCTCATTGTTGCGCAGTCGGCAATGTAAAAAATACGGCTTTTAATGCAAAACATGGTATTTTATTCCCCTTTTAATGCAAAACATGGTATTTTATTCCTCTGTTTTGGAAGCCGTTTTTCAACCGATTTTGTTTAAACTTGGTAAGTGTTTTGTTGAATACTTATTATTCTAGGACCCTCATACCTCAAAATTTTAAAAATTTAACTAATATTACTTAGGAAACTCGAGTTACTTTGCAACGTCACAGAGGGTAAAATTTGTTAAATTTTCAAAATTTCGAGGTATGAGGGGTTTAATATAACTATTCAACTAGACACCTACTAAGTTTAAAGGAAATCGGTTTAAAAAACGGAAAAGGGGAATAAAATACTATGTTTTAGCATAAATGCCGTATGGTTAACATTGCCGACTGCGCAACAATGGACAACTAGCCCAGGGGTGAAGATGACTCTGAAGGTATTTCATACTGAATTAGCTGACAATCAAAAAACCCCAAGAGCAAGATAACAATATAAACAAGAAAAGAACTATATCGTCAGCCTAATGAGAAGAGACGTAAATTCAGTAAGACTGATTTTACAGAAGAATGGAAAAAATGTTTCCGTCAAATATGACGAATTGGAGTTACAACTTTTACATTTAGTAGTAATTTAATACTACAAGAAAAGACGTTGACTCAATGGGACTTCTCAAAATAGGACTTTCTTATATAATACTGGAACTATGGCAGCTACTTTAGTAGAATCCGTTTGTTTCGAACCCCTCTATTCCAAAAATTCATCTAATAAAGGCATTTGGTTTAAAAAAAATACCAATGTTTTTCTTCATTATAAGACAGGGGAAATCCTGATCATCTACATTACATGGAATTTATGGTTATTAGACACGATTTCGCCACCATTGTGGCTGCTCTTTTGTGGTTTAATCATTGTTGACAAATTATATAACAATGTTCCATCCATTACACGCTTCTAATCTGGATCCATCGCAAGCAAGCACTTACTGCGATCTGATTGTCACTGAGTATCATGTCCTGTTAGAGAAACAGTGGGAGTAAATGAATCAATATTGCATTGTTTATTAACTCTGTTCATTTTGAAAATTCACAAAACCAAACAGGGTCTGGTCCCGATATTGCGGATTAGACTCTACTGTAGTTGGTTGTGAAAGGAGTAGAGATACAACCTTTAATATTTAGTGTTTAAATAGAAGTTTTTTTTTTTTTTTTTTTTTTAGTTACAGAACTACTTTAACAACACAGTAACCAAGGTTATGGCAAAATATGTAAAAACAGCAAATATTTGAGTGGCAACCTTTGCTCACCAGGCTGACGATATATATTCTTGTTCTAATCTGATCGCAAGTTGCGGCGTCGCTTCACTCACCAGACCATGCCTTGCGCGCCGATGCCCTTGGGCATGAGCTGTGTGTAGCGCGCGGGAACGGAGAACTCTGTGTCTCCGAACTCGTAAGTGTTGAACTCCATCTTGGGAACTATCATGGGAGCGGTGTGCATGCAGAGACTAGGTACGTGACGCATGCAATACGGTAACTACCTCTACGACAACGGCTAGCTCAAACACTACGCAACAGAGTAAAACAGAGCATGACAGAAATGAAAACAAAAAATGAGGCGAAATTAAATTAAATAAATAACAAACAGTAGGTCTTTACAGTAGGTACTCCATTATTCAGTTCCATTCATTTGTCACATAACAAGAGTTGAAAATTATCTATTCATATTTTAAATAAGTTAGACAATTTTTTTTACATGTACTTTACTATATAAGTTTCACCCAAGCTTAATTTTGGATTTGATATTGGTACAGCCACTTTATACTGTATTTTTGGGCTACACTCACCTTAAGTGTTTTTGGGACGCGTCAAATTGTTGAGACACACAAAAACACATAGACACTAATAATAAATTTGTTAAACCCTGAAGAAGCGGGACTTTTTCTATCTGGTTCAGCAAAACATAGGTAGTAAATTCAAGACAATCATTAGTGTTTATAAATTTTTGTGTGGTTCAAAAATTCGACAAGACCCAAAGAGACACAAAGGTTATACATTTTGTTTCCCAAAAATATACAATGTTAAGTGAAAAACCTTCACCTACAATCATGTCATTCAGAAATAGTATAGTACAGCCAGTAGCAACTAGCACTTTTGTTATATCCGTAATTGTAAATCTTTAACGTGAGTAGTTGGGCAGTTAACAGAACACAGTGTTCTACAGCATGTGTCTTCATTATGGGCTAAATAACAGAGCGCCTTCAGTATTCCTTGTACAAAAATTGAGCTTTTTTTCCACCAGAAACTCAAAATATGCTTTAAAGTTTTATATTGATAACTCAATCAACTTTTGAGAGGCTCTGGCAGAAAAAAAAACAATATTGATCAAAAAGAAATAAAGATTGAAACAATGATAATTTTTTGTGCAAAACTAACAAAAAAATACAGTGCCAAATAAAATAATAGTAAATACAATAAAATTAAATAAGTAAATAGTATTGCTTGGAGTTATGTCTGTTCTCAGCGGTTCCCAACCTAGCTGGAACGACTGGGGGTTCACAGAAAAAAATCCGTAATGGCGGACACTATTTTACATAATGCCTTGTAGTGACAAAGGAATTGAGCAAAGTGTAAATATGGATAAAGCATTAGTGTCCACTTGTGTATTAAACAAAAATAAATACACAAACCATTTTACTATCAAATTAATCATTAATATTTTTTTAAACATTTTTATTGAATATAGGCTTTATATAAATTGCGTATGATTTATCTGACGAATAACTAACTAGTGAGATGGGAATAGCATGTAATTACATCTTTCTGACCACTTGGAAGGACAGGGAGCGCATACCATTGCTTATGCACATTGCATATATATATATATATATCAATGGCATTGGAACTGCCTGCATTATGTCATATGAAGCGTTGTTAAACGTACTGATGGTGTATTTTAAGTCTGCACTTATTTTTCTTTTAACAAGCAATGGATAACTGGTTGAAAACTGCCCGGTGAAAATCAAATGTTGAATATTTTTATCTTGAGGTGTACCAGAAGCCAGTGCGAGTACTATGGACAATTAAGTTGTGTCAATAACGCTTATAACTTAATGTGTAATAATGCTTAAAAACCAACCAGGGAATAAGCTGGGAATAACGAGGGAATAATATGAATGCTAGTCTATCTTTCTGGTGTACCTTTCAACACTGAAGCCTGATTTAAAAAATGCTAAGTGCAGAAAAACAGGTAAATGGATCTAATAATTAGGATCCGAGTACTAATGTAAACTAAAAAGTTATGTAAATTGTTTTTAAACCTATTTGAAATGGTTTCACAATTAAAAAATACTTGACAAACTTATACATAATACATCTTTTTATATAGATACTATCTACCAACTAATGAAGTGTACTTAAAAAAGGTTTTTTTGGGGGGAGGGGGGTTTGCTTATTGAGTTAGTATCTATCAAGAAGTACGCGACTCAAAAAAGGTTGGGAACCGCTGTTCTAAAGTATAAGGTGGTTATTTCTAACAATAATAAAGATAAACTCTTCATGGATTGTAAGTAGTTATGCTATGGTGGATGATTATAGATATTGGTTTTAATAGAAAAATTATTTAAAATTGTCAAGTTTGAAAAACTTATGTTAAAATGATATTTTTGTGATGTTATACTCAATAACCCCTATTTTCACTTACTGTTCTACCAAACTCTATAAAAAATTTACTTTTGTTCAAAAGTTAATAAATAAATGAACATTTCTTTAAAAGAGATATTCAAGTGATTAATTATTTTATAAAATTCAATTCAATTAGTATAGCAGTGTTAAATAGCCTTATATAACTTTGGGGAAGGATCCATTAAGCTAATAGATTTCCATCATCCGACCCATTTGAGAGGTAACTCCCTCATTAGTGTATGAGCGTGTAAATATTATCCAATGAAGTTTCTATCACTTGTTAAAATATAAATACTAAATAAATCAAATTAATCCTAACTGAAAGATTTTATAAACTAGCGGTACGATGTACACTAGATATACTAATAAAATACTCAATGAGAATGGAACTTGGTGTGAAGTTAGAGCTTCCTTGTTATTCAGAAAGTTGAGCAGTTTTCTGAGGTTGAATCAAAATTAAAACCTTGTTTGTATTTTGGACCAAAATATCATGGACCATATTGCAACACTCGAGAATAAAGATGATTTGAAAATAGGGACGAGTAGGAGAGGAATTAGCCTTTTACTTGTTTACCCAAATACCACCAACTCGCTTAACACAGGACCTTAGTAAATGTAGACCCTACAGCATTTAAATTCGGAATGGACGACCAGTGGAGTTCTTCAGGTTTCTAAATTTTTAATGTTACATTTATTTGTTAATTTTTTGTACTCTATTCTTTGCAATAAATCCTAGTGCCTGGGGGTGAGGGGCAAGATTAGTTGTTTATTTAAACTGTAAACAAAAATTTTTATCTTGTGACAAACTTGTCTGGTAATATACGAGGTATATTCAGAAAGTAAGTTCCGTTTTTAAATAAAAAAAGAACAAGTACAGATACAGCAAAAAAATTTATTGCATTCAAATCTACAACTCTTACATTATTTTTCGACATAACTCCCGTGATTTTCCAGGCATTTGTCATAGCGTGGCACAAGTTTTTGTATACCCTCTTCGTAGAATTTTGCCGCCTGTGTAGTCAACCATGATGTAACACGTTCTTTCAGCTCTTTGTCGCTGTTTAACCGCTGACCACCAAGTAAAGACTTCAGATGGAGAAACAAATGAAAGTCGCTAGGAACGAGGTCGGGGCTGTACGGCGGATGGTCAAACACGTCCCAGCCAAAGCCCTGAAGGAGTGATTTTGTCACATTGGCAGTGTGTGGTCGAGCATTATCGTGAATGAAAACCACGCCTTTTGTCAGCATTCCTCGGCGCTTGTTCTGTATTGCGCGGCGCAGTATCTTGAGCGTTTCGCAATAAACATCTTTATTGATTGAAGTCTTTCCTTGGCGGTCAGCGGTTAAACAGCGACGAAGAGCTGAAAGAACGTGTTACATCATGGTTGACTACACAGGCGGCAAAATTCTACGAAGAGGGTATACAAAAACTTGTGCCACGCTATGACAAATGCCTGGAAAATCACGGGAGTTATGTCGAAAAATAATGTAAGAGTTGTAGATTTGAATGCAATAAATTTTTTTGCTGTATCTGTACTTGTTCTTTTTTTATTTAAAAACGGAACTTACTTTCCGAATATACCTTGTATCATCCTTATATAATAGTTATATAAGTTTTTAATACCCTTCAGTAATGTCTGAATGTAATGTTAATACTGAATGAATGTTAATAATGAATGTAATGTTAATAATGTTAATGTCAGTAATGTTAATACTGGATACTTTATTTGAAAGGTAGTATCAGTGTTTTAAAATAACTGATATAAAACAACTGTACAGAGAATAATATGAACTAACGTATTTGTGTAAAAAATCTAACTGAGATGTAACAAAAAAATTGCTTTAAGGTAATGAGATGTGAGGGGACAAAAAACTACACCCACCACTAATTCTGTCTTTCTCCCTTTTTCACAAAAAAGGATCAAGTTTAAATTTTTTAATTTAATTTACTACTGTAGGTAAATTCTTACCTCAACAAGATGTTACTAACTTAGATGATTTTAATATTAAAATAGTTCAAAAAATATATTTATTTATTATATTTATTAATTTATTGAAGTCTGTAGTAATATTTTATACAGGAAGTAACACAATTTGTCATTAAAACAATGTAATGTATTCTTAGAAATTGTTAAAAAAAATGTTTTATTTTATTTAAGAATAATTAATACTTAGTTAATTAGCGCTAACTGCTTGTTTACCTCAATCGAGGTTTATTACAATACTGTTAAAGTTCCTTTAGTCCAGCAGACCAATGCTGTGTTATGCTCATTAATCTAGTTAAATCACCCAAAAATCTTGAAGGAGCTCTGAAGAGAGACCACTCTTACTGGAACTTCCAATTACAAAAAGCTGAACTCGGATTCTGAGTCCATGATAACAAAGCCCACTTTACATCCACTCCCCCCTTATCTCGACTCGAAATGATGGTAAAGCATTCAAAAATTTGATCTAAGAAAAAATAACATTCATTGTTTTGTTATTTTAAAGAATTTCTCAAAAAAAATTTTTTTTAATGGGTGATTGTTTAACAACCCCCATCTACTGGTTGGTTAAATCCAACTAAAATAAAGCCAGTGGTTTAAAATAAATAATGTATAAGAAAGAATACTTGTTGTTGAGAAGATTGAACACTGAATGACTTATGTAGGTACACTAAGGTGTATGATAAGCATCCACACAAAAAAGTGCCTACAAAAATAATTTATTCTGCAATGTAGCTTTATAATTTCATTACACAGCAAAATTTAATTACTCTCAACACTTTAAAGTCGACTGCCAAAAGACTTGTGGGAGAGGAACTAACTTCTAAAAATAAATTTTCTTTACAAATTGAAATGTTGGATCCAGAAAAAATACAAGACTTTCGTGGGGTATGTATTATCGAAAAAAGAGTTTAATGGTTTTCTCATCACATTTGCACAGCTGTAAACTTTAAAATTTTGTAATCATCATACTATTAGGAATAGGGGTTTTCTGAATCAAAATTTAATGATTATTTATTGTTTTTTCCGTATCGTTCTATATCAGGTACAAGTTTCTTTAACAATAAGTTAAATAAGCTCACTGACCGACAATAGAACTTTATGCTTACTTCAGCATTAACTTCAATCACAACCAGTATGTACAGTTTCTTTTAAATGTCCAACAATTGGTATACAAAACATAAGGAAATAATGTTCTGCATAAGCATAGCTAAATGAAGAAAAATAATTAAACATCATAAATAAATCCTGAAGTATAAACAAGTAAAAAGTGATACAATCATGCAATGTAGTGGCATATGCTACACAAAATCAGAATATACTTGATACAATTAGATACCTTCTTGATCCCCAAAAGGGTTTAATTGTTTTATTTTTAGCTTTTGGTAAGTTTACAGGTTTTTTAACCTTTGGTGGTCTGCCATACCGGTCATAACAGACTATTTTCCGACAACGAAAACTTGATTAGTGAAATGCTGCTAATAAACCGATATAAAGTTCTAATTAAAGTCAAATTGATTTAGGCAGGCTCTCAACACTATCGTTAGACAACTGACCATAGCTTCCCCATAATCTTAACAATGAGGGGAGTTTCTGAGAGAAGACAGTTTGCACACATTGTGGGATGTATAGGAGATCGCACATATTGGATGTATCATTATAGTTCTTCTACATGTTTTCATTGTAGTTAAAAGACATTTTTGTATCGTCAAAATGTGAAGTTAGAGCTTAATTAAATTTTTCACAGCCAAACAATAAAAAAAAAAAAATTCAATTAACCGAGGATTTCTTCAACAAGTTCATCTTTGACCACCGACAGCCCACAACTCTATTTGTAATGGCCATTTGTTTGGCCACTTTGGAACACAATTTTAAAAATAAACCTTCCAAGTTTTGATGATTATGATTATAACCTTGTGAATTGATGATATTATTCCCAGTATTTACTCGATCAGCCCATTTACTACTGGCTAACAATGATAAATTGCTTGTGAAGAAGCGGATAGTATAACAAAGAAAAATAATTTTAATGGGTGTTTGCAAACATTGCAAAATGGTGTGTCAAATACACACTCCAGAAAAGCAGCTGCATCAGAAACAGAATCAGGTATAATGGGCATAAATTTTATGTAATATCGACAATCGGACAGTGAAGAAACTCTGCAAATAGTGTCACCTGGCACACGGTTAAGCACTGAAGGTACTTGCGGAGATGTGATCTTGAGCATCGAGATCGGGAATCAAGTACTCTAATAGCAAATTCTTATTTGCAGTTAGAATTAAAGACTTGCAGTCATAATGAAATTACTTGATGGAATAAATAACTGGTTCATGGAAATGAATAAGTAAATTTACAGTTTCCTACGCATATAGTTATGGAAAAAACCATACCGAAAATCACAATCCATGCTAATAATATATTTTATACAATTAGATTAAAAAGATCAAGAAGGTATAACCAAACTTAAAATAATAATATCTAGATGAGATATAAAAGAGCTAAAGAGGTGGGACTAACCAGACGATGCCCTGGGCTCCGGATCCGATAGGCTTGAGGTTCTGGTATCGCTTGAGAATGGTGAACTTGGTGTCACCGACCTCCACAGTGTAGAACATGGAGGTGAGCCGAGAGGACATCTTGGGGCTGAGGAACGGCATGCGACCCGGCCCACTCACCAACTGCCGACACCAACACCGTCATCATATACTGTACACTCTGTGTAGTTATACACGGAGCGACAAAAATACCTGATGATTTTCGTATGTTTACTGTCTCCTGGAAGTTGTGTGGTGAAGGGTTATGGGGAGGAGCTCATTCTCAAGGCCACTTCATTTTAGTTTCCATGGTACAGTGGTCCAGTAAGCATTGTGCGTTCGTCATTGAGATGAATTTATAAAGGGGTGATTCTGTCGTTGGCACACAATAGCATTTTGCAGACATTTTAATGGGTTTTGTGGAGGACTAGTTCCTTTCCGTAATACAAAATTTTATGGGTAAACAACTTTTGAACAACTCCAACAAACAAAAGTCCAAAGAATCCAGCTAAAGTGTTTTGTTTGAGTGAGGCAAATTACCTTGCCCTGTGCTAACCATCCTGCATTGTCCAGTTTATTGTCATCCCTTAAATATATTATTTGTTCAGAGCATAGTTTTAAGGAAGTTTTAAAACTTGGAAATTTTCTTAGGGTGGAAGTGCAAATCATAGTGCAAAATACGCCTCACTCTTCAATCTGACATTCCCAGAGCAGCAGCTTGCCTTGCGGTGGATGCGAGCTGGTTAGCTCACAGCTTGACTCATTCATTCGATGTTGTCTGAAGTTCTGGATGACCTTGGATGTCCACTGGGCTTTTGTTTCAGAGTTAACATGGTTGTTCTGAAGTTGTTTACCCTTAGTGTAGTATCACAGAAAGGAACTAGTCCTCCTCAAACATGTCTGTGAAAATGCCGTTGTATGGCAACGACAGAATCACTCCTTTTAAATTAATCTCAAGGATGAACGCACGATGCTAACTGGATCACTGTTCCATTGCAAACAAAACGGAATCAAGTGACCTTGAGAACTAGCCCCTCCACCGCGCGACTTTCAGACTGTCGCCATACAAAAACCACAAGGTATTTCTGCCGCTCCCTGTACAACCATAAGTAACATTGTAACTAACTGTGAAAATGATGTTATAATGCATACAATGCCTTAGCTTCTTATCTGTCATTGTGAAATTGCATAGATCTAAAGCCAGTAAAAAATACAACGACATGGATTTATTTCACTATTCATAGTTTATCAGAACTTCACCCAAATTTAGAATAAAATGTTGCTGATGGATTTTATATTTTAATAATATTTTGTGGATAAATCTTATGACACCTATAGAGTTAATAATGAGGGTTATTAAATTTTTCCCATGTCCTATATTTTTACGGGCGGCCATTTTGTTAAGGCAAAACGGCTTATTTTGCATTTTGTAGAGGTTTACGGAAATTCAAATATCTCCCTTATTAACAAAGATCTTTAAATGAAATAAAAACCACAATAATCTGTATGAAATATACTAAAAGTTATGTCCTTATCAATTTTAAGCTCACATCTAAGGAAATAGCTAAAATAGTTTTATAAAAATGAATGTTAAAACTGAACAAAACGCCAACTTTAAAGCATGGTAATATTAAAAAAACACTTAGACTCATCTTTGAGCTGTTGTTTGTCTGTAGGATTCATTCAAGTGAAGTTGTAAAAAAAGTTTGAGGTCTGATGGATGTATCCTCTTTTTTTTACAATTCCTCAAAAATGGAAATTTTTCAAAATCGGCTCGATTTGAACTGCCATAGCTCAAAAGAAACACATCATAAAAATTTGAAATTTTCAAAAAATGTGCTTTCTATCTATAGTAACAAACTATTAAAATTTGATCACTGAGACTTTGCTTATTTAGGCACAGTAATTACTCAAAAAACCCATGTCGGCAAAGATCGGTAAATGTCTTACAGTAATTGGTACGAGAATTGTCTGCCTTAAAATGAATATACAAAAATGAAACTTAATTGTTTATGTGCTTATAATAGTTTTTCATTTAAAACAGGAAAAATATAGTTATTCCAGAACAGAATTTTTGACTAATCTTGAAATTACGGCCTGTCGCTGTAGTGCACTCTAGTGGTGTTAAATTTCTCAACATTTTACTTATTGGCACACAGGCTATGTCATCTTTTGATAACTGAAACAATGTTAATATCCTAGGTTGAAGATAAAACAGTATCTGAAGGTCGTCGTTTGCTTTGCTTGTATTAGCTGTTTTTCCGATCTACCATTTAGCCTCATAAATACAAGCAACCATATCTGTTAAATGGAAGAAAAGTACAATGCATCGTACTTTAAGATAAATTTTGTTTTATACTCACCACACTATGTTGATTTGATATTTTTTGCAGTTAATTTCAAAAGGTGTTTTTGATGAAAAGCGATGGGGTACAATCTTGTTTGTGGAATTCTTTAGCAAGTTTCAAATTGTTTTCAAGTTTCAGATAATTTTCCTCAATATTGTATAATATATGGATGTTACGGCTACTACAGAACTGGAACGTTGGTTTTGCATAAAGGATTTGATCATTGCACGTCAGTTTTAAACTTGGTTAAACAGTCCTCATGATAGTTCTTCGAATTCTGTTGCGAGTATTTTTGCCTTGACAAGGCAAATACAATATATTGTTATTTATTTTAGGTCACCTAAAAATAATAAGGAAAATGATTGAAGAAAATAATCTCTTAACTTGAAAAACCAAAACGAAACTTGCAAAAAATTCCACAAACAAGATTGTAATCGATTTGTGTCAAAAACGATACTTGTGGAATAAAGTACTATAAATTTTCAAAATCAACAGAATGTGATGAGTACACATTTTTTTAACTTCATGTATCCCAAATAAAGCTGCATTTTCTTTCCATGTTAAGATGTGGTTGCTTATATTTTACGAAGCTAAATGGTGGATCGGCCAAGTATAGAATAAAAACGGAGTAAACAATGACGTTCAGTCACTGTTTTTTTATCAACCTGGTACAATAACATTGTTCCAGTTATCAAAAGATGACATAGTATGGGTGCCAATAAAGTAAAATATTGAAAAATTCAACACCACTGGAATACACTACAGCTATGGGCCATAATTTCAATATTAGTAACAAATTTTGATCTGGAATAACTGAACATTTTTTATGTTTTGTCTTGAATAGCCTCAGTGAAATGAAAAGCAATTATAAGCTCATAATACCATAATTTCCTTTTTTTATATTCATTTTGAGGCAGAAAATGCTTATACCGGTTACTATAAGATATTTACCGATCTTTGCTCACATGGCTTTTTTGAGTAATTACTCTGCCTAAATGAGCAAAGTCTCAGTGATCAAATTTTAATAGTTTGTTACTATATATAGAAAGCACATTTTGTGAAAATTTCAAATTTTTATGATGTGTCCCTTTTGAGCTATGGCGGTTCAAATCAAGCCGATTTTGAAAAATTTCCATTTTTGAGGAATTGTAAAAAAAAGAGGATACATCCATCAGACTTCAAACTTTTTTTACAACTTCTCTAGTATGAACCCTACAGACAAACAACAGCTCAAGGATGAGACTAAGTGTTTTCTTAATATTACCATGCTTTAAAGTTGGTGTTTCGTTCAGTTTTAACATTAGTTTTTATAAAACTATTTTAGCCATTTCCTTAAATGTGAGCTTAAATTTGATATGGACATAACTTGTAGTATATTTCATGCAGATTATTGTGGTTTTTATTTCATTTAAATATCTTTGTTAATAAGGGAGATTTTTGAATTTCCGTAAACCTCTACAAAATGCAAAATTAACCGTTTCGCCTTAACAAAATGGCCGCCCGTACAAATATAAAACATAGGAAAAATTTAATAACCCTCAATATTAACTCTATAGGTGTCATAAGATTTATCCACAAAATATTACTAAAAAATAAAATTCATCAGCAACTACCTTTGGGTGATCTGAAATGGATTGACCCTTCAGTCTACAAGCTTTGACCTTTAATGTGTTAACAAGTTCCTACGATTAGGCCTTTATGTTCTTATGGACTCACTTTTTTTCTAGAAAATGTTTTTTTAGTCAACAAGTGTGCAACGAAATGCCGCACACTTATTTTTATACAGTCTTGCACTGAGACGTAAGTGAGCAGAGCAAGCAATCTCGTCCAAATGTTTAAATTAAACCTTTTTTTACCAAAATTTTTGTTTTTTTTTTGTGGCTTCACACTTGTAACCCACTTATCTTAAAACTTTTCTTATACTGATTATCATGGTCCCTAGGGGCCAGCTCCAGTCCCTAGGGGTACTGGGTCAAGCTTATTATTCTCAAGATACAGCATCCATAAGGACATTTTGTGAGGCCTACTTAACTAATCAACCTTCAAAACAAAGCATTAATGCTTCCAGCTGGAAATTTAGCTATCACATTAAACCAGCGACCACACCCTGATAAAAATTTCTTTAAAAACTTCAAATGTGTCCTTTGGCAAAGTATTCAATTTTGTCTAAAAATCTGTAGGTCGACCACTTTAATACATGTTTTTGTTGTTCAACTGTTTTATTCAGCAAGCACCTTATTTTTCTGCTAAACATTAAAAAAAGACAAGTGAAGATTGTTTATAACGTTCAATAACTATTCCTGCCTGTCGCTTTCAGCCAAGGTGGGCTGCAAAACTCACAGCTTATTCACCACTGAAGAGAGATGGCAAGTCAATGTATGATGCTATTTTGAATCCTCACATCCAATTAGAGAATTTCTTTACCGTATTCAAAGCGAATTCTAAACCTCTTGGTACAAGAAAAAACAAAGTATATAAATAGGCTAATTGGAAGGACGAGGATTCAGTGAACGGGTAAAAGGACTAGCGTGGGTAAATATGAATTGACTGGTTGGTACGTTAAGCCTACCGTAGACTGGTGAGCAGCATTGGCAGCATCGTGAGAGTGGGGGAGGCAGGGTATCAGCACGGGCATGTGTCCCACACCACTTGTCGCATTGCCTGAAACACCCAAACCCACAACATTAACATCAACCATTGCACTTTGACGTGATATGAAAAACTTCTTTATCACAGATTTTTACGGGAGGCTTTCAGGTAAGATTTCTCATTATTAACTTTTCTCATATCTAATATTTACCTTTGCCCAAAATCGAGCAATGTAGTTTGGATACAGATAAAGGTTTTCATTTACTACATCAAAGTAGTTTATGTTCAATTATAACTGTTGGTAAACATTATTTTGTGTACAATTTGTCATCTTTGCCAATAATTCCTAGTGGTTTAGAGGGTTTAAAGTGGTCAAAACCCCAAATTGGTGTCATTAGAAATTATTCAAATACAAAGAGTTAGACTATAGCTCAATACCCGTGCTTCGCCATAAAATTTTTAGTGATAAATTTCAATTTAACGATAACATGTTAGTGAGCTCATTTGCCTCAACCACTCGCCGCCGAATCAATCACGTTCAGTATACACCATGGGTGTAAAAAACATTCAATTCTCTTCAAATGTCAATACATGATGATGGTCTGCTATTAATTTTCGATCAACTTTAAATTGAACAAACAGTGACACTCCTAGCATCTTTTCTTGTTGATATAAAACCAAATTTGTTATATGGCAAAGCCAGGCTATAATTAATAGATCGTCTTCATTCATTAGCTTCATCTTAAAATCATACCAAAACACATGGTCTATGAAAACAAAGCAGACATTTAAAACATCACCACTGCTATTCTTACTTTGGGCGTTTTAATTATTTATAATTTCCTTGTAACATTTAGGACAAGCCACTATTTTTCCAAGTATTTTTTTATTTGAGACCACCCCCAGCTAAAATTTATGAAATGCACACAACTTTTTTCAAATGTTGTCACTTTCATGTTAATGTAGTTCGTTAACCAGTTTATCTTCCATGGTTTATCGTAAGCTATTTTGTATGAATAGAAAGATGCTTTCGATGGTATTCTGTGTTTATTCTGTCACAGATGTTTAGCTTGACAAAATCAGGGAAATTATGAACTTTAAGGGCTTGTAGAGCCCTTCCTTTCGGATGGATATTTACCAATTTACTTTAGAAACAACTTCATCCCAAGCTCTATCCAAAGACACCAAAATCATTAATATCATTTGAAAATTGTAGGAGTACTTAGTTCCTAAAGATTTCTATAGATATGGATTTATCCCTCTTTAATTCCTGCCATTTTAAACAAAATTCCCAACGTTTCTTTGTAACCAGGTTTACAATCCCACTTGTCACCTTGTCAATTTGTTATTGCAACAGCTTTCTGGTGATTCAATCAGTTATACTTCTCCCATAAGGTTAACATTGAAACTTTGAAAGTCCATAGGGTGTAGCCCTGGAGGCCAATGGAATTACAATGTGATTCTGCTAATCTACAGGACTATCTTTCCAACGATATGCGCTGATTTCTCCTACTATGTGCACGAGCTGAGAAAAAGAGGAAACAAAACATGCTTGTCTATTAATATATAGATAGGTAATTCCTTTCTCAAATTAACTTTGGCAAATCATGAGGAGACCATTACAATGGGGGGATTTTATGCTGTCATAATAATATGTGAGGTGGACTCCACTCCCAGCATCGAGGCACTGAATGGCTCATTTAGGGTTGCTTTAACTTAAACATGGTTTGATTAAATATTAAACATATGATCTTTTAAACTTTGGTGTTAAAATTTTAACTGACTTAGGGCCGGTTTCTACAAACATATTTAACTTAAACTTAGTTTAATTCAATGTTCAACATATGGACAATTTTGTTTTAAACTTGAGTTTCGGTTTAAACTTGCTTCGAGAAACCGGTCCTTAGAGAATAAACTCTTAAAATTCATAAGGACGTTATTTAAACTCGTGTTGCAAAATTTAGAATGGCACCCAGATGAATGTATTCGTAGCCGAATCGGCAACCACAGATGCTGGTGAGGGAGACTCGGGGAGGCAATTACACGGAAATGCAATGGTGTAAATCAGCACCAGCGGCCGGGGCACTTACATTGCAATCTGCTCGGCTGCCTGAATAATTACAGCCTGCTCAATTCCTGTCCCTACCCTCACGAAAGGTATGATGTAAGGCAATGTTGTTGACATTGTCTAAAATGTGTGATTTAGACCAACTGAAAAATGAAATTCCAACATTAAAAAGGACGGGTATTTATTAGACTTAAAAAATCTTGATTTTAATAAAATAATACCCTGAATTTAATTTATTTTAACTTAAGTTTGGGAATGTCCACAATGGGGTTTAATGACGTTATTTAGAGAATTGAATTCTAACATGTCAACACTGTTATAGAATTAAACATCTGACCCAGTGGCGTGTGAACTAAATTCCTTAGGTTTTTGTATTAAAACTGAGTACCGGGCATCCACTGTGAAAAGGTCTAAAAAAAAAAAAAAAAAAAAAAAAAAAAAAAAAAAAAAAAAACACTCAAAATTGTAAAAACTGAAGTAGGGCCTTTACGGGTGTACTTTTTTTTCATTTTTTTAAATATTCAATTGCCAAAATTGTAAAATATATAAATACTGTAATGTCATTTTTTTAATTTAAAAAATATTTTTGCATAACACAATTCCAGGAATTTTTAGAACAGACTGGATATGCGATTTTACAAACAAAAAATAATAATAAATATATCAATAACAGCTACTTTCTGTCTTAGCAATAAAAACTATAATTATATTTTCATACCACTATGATCATTAAGGAAATTAAAAATAATATTTATATTTGAAAAGGATGATTGGTGGGGGGGGGGGGAAAGATTGTATTTAGTGTTCAAACTATCACAGTTTTTTCACAATTGTTGAGTAACACAGAAACACGCTAAAATAGAATAAAAGAAAAAGTCTTCTTGGCTCAGAGTGAATGCTTGTTCATTTCAAAAGGATGAAAAGTAACTCATGAAAGAACGGAATACCTCCACTCTTTCTAAAGAGAGAAAATATACACTAGTTAAATAAATTGTTTTTCACCTTTGCAATAAATGGTTTCTCAATCGCTCTATCAAAAAGCAATTTCCTTTCAGAATCAGAAATCTGCCATTTTTAACCGGTCCGGGACAATTTTATCTGTGTTGAAACAAGATATTTAAGTAGTCTATTTGTATTAAGTATTGGCACACATTTTGTGTGACTGCATGGTAAAAACTTAAAGCCACCTTTGAAACCAATCAGCTTAAGCATTCACCACCGAAAAATCTTCCTTCTCGTTGGTGTCTCTCTTCTCTCCTTAATTTATTCCTATCTAACACAACGAGGTAAGTAAGTTTAGATGAAGTAAATAAATCACATGTAGTATTTTAATTTTTTTATTATTATTATTTTTTTTTTTGTAAGAAATTGAAAAATATGTATCTTGTTTTAATTATTAGTACCAGGGGGACCGAGCTTAAGCTCGGTAAAATTTTTACTTTCGTTCTCACACAAAGCTCGTTTGCTCCGCTCACTCGCTCTCTTAACTTTTTCGGGCTCGTTCGCTTCGCTCACTCGCCAAGCCAAAGGATCCTGTACTTTGGTATAATTTTCTTAAACTACAGGTTAAAGATGTAACACATTGGTTTATATCTACAGTTATCAGCTGATTTTTGTTCAATTAATAAAATCTGCATAAGGATAACATGGAAACTTTGAAGGGTTCTAGTGCGAAAATCAGATTTTTCCCACCTATGGGACAATCTGATTATAATAACAATAACAAAATCACAATAAATTGTGAATCAGCTGTAATAAAGTTGTAGTAGTAGTTCCAAAAAATCTCCTTGAGGATAACATGGGATCTTTGAAGTGTTCTAGCGCGAAAATTGGATTTTCCCACCTATGGGACCAGCTCCAATCGTTTCCTGGTCGACAAAACCCCCATTTTCAATCAAAAAATCAAAAATCCTTGGAGCGAAAAAAAAACTTTGCCCGTACAAACGGAGCTTGTTTTAGAGTATAAGATAAGATAAGATTTAGTTTGATACATTTAAATTAAGCATATTTATGTAATCAGGTTAAGTGTAAGAACTAAAAGGCCATGTGGCCCTAGCTTTGCTTGTTAAAATGAAGAATTTTTCATTTCATATCATTTCATTGTTTTGGCTCGATTTTCCTGCTTCAAAGAGTTAAAAAGTCACTCTGAAAGATGGAATATTCATTCTTTCACGTTTAGTTTGAAGGATTTATTGTTAGAGAAAACAAATACACAACAAAATAAAAATTATACGATATGGTTATTTAACGTTGTTACTGTACAACCTTACATCTGAATTTTTTCGCAACACTATGTTTGCAATAAAATTCCATAAAGTTGTACAACCTGTACAACCTTACATCTTTAATTTTTTCGCAACACTATGTTTGCAATAAAATTCCATGAAGTGGTACAAGATACAAAAGACGAAAATACGTTACGGAAATACAACTGATTATGACAGAAAATATTTAATGAAAATAAATTCCTTAAGAAATTAATATGAATAAACCATGAGTCAAAACCAGAACTAAACAAACTGGACAAAGATGACTGCGATAAATAAGAACGCCTGACAAACAATGCGGCAACCGCGACACACGGTGGCGCGCGTGTTGCATATTCAACGCCTGCAGGCGCGATAATAATTCAGCTCTCCGGGGGATTTGCAATTCATGACACATTTAGCGAGCATATTAGAGTAACAATTTATATTTGAAAGAAAACTAGAGAATTAGCGAGTCAATATTCACAAGTCTAAGGGGAGTTGAAATGTTTAGCTTGTAGTGGAAGTGGCTATGTATTCTGTATAATATAACAATTCCCAACAGTCAATGATCAGAACCCCCTGAACGTACAGGTGTACACGTTGAGCGCTGGAAAAAGCTAAGTGTTAAACGGCAGATAGAACTTAAACGACTACAAAATACAAAGAAATTAGTGCTATTTTTTTATCGAATCCAGTAGATTATTTCCAAAACTTTAGTTGAAAAACTGTCAGATAGATAGGTGGATTGACAGGTAAATAATTTGTATTGCACAATGAACAATCTTTTAATAACAAATCACTTTTTATTGTACACAGAATATTCTCCGGCGTTTGAAAGAAGAAGAAAGAAAGAAAGAAAGAAAGAAAAATGCCTTTATTGGTGCAAGCGTTATCTCAGTAAAAACTGGTTTTCAGATACAACTCTTGTCAGAAACAAAACTCTTGTCGCTTTGAACAAAATATCTATATCTAATCTATAATCCCATATAAATTATTTTTCTGAGAATTGGTAAGTGGTTTTGGATTGTAAACGACTTTCGTGTCATGCGATCATGCGAGGAACCCCCGGTCCAATTTGTTAGGATAATCGACTCTAATGTAAATAGTAAAGGGACATTTACACTTTACTACACACATACTACCATTGTATCAATATAGTTATTGTAAGTATTTATAAAAAATAAACTTAATAGTCAATTGAAGTGATGCAAGAGGTTGTAAAATGATACAATAGTGTTCAAATTACAGGTCTCTTGGGATGCACACTAGTTAATATGCCGTTTGTATGACAAAAATGTATTTATCCGTTAATAACTAAAAAAGGTCACCGTCTGAACTAGTCATCTATATCGTTAGTGGCTTCACAAGTTTTATGGCTTTTAATTCACAAAACTATTTTTTAATTAAAAGTATCTTCAAGTATTATGATTTTTCATTAGTTTTGCAAAACTATGAAATGAAAATGCTTCTTTATTGAGGCGAACATTAGGACCACATGGTAATCTCTTACAGTTAACCCCTAAAAGAAAAACTACGCAAGACTAAAATAAAAACTTAATTCTAAAAAGATAATACGATAATACGCTGTTTCTTAGCAAACAATTTTTAACAGAAGTCATAACGGAAGTTGTTATCCTCGGCGACAGCGAGCAGCCGGTTCCTGCATGACATGGGCATGGCAATCGCTTGTTATCACCAGTAGCTCGTTATCACGTGATCACGTGTCCTGCCAAACGTCCTTCCTTCACTCCACTATCGGACTTGTCCGTTATTTCATCTGTGCCAAATTTATTGACAATCCAAATCTTTAAGAGTCATCTTCACCTTTGGGCCAGTAGCCCATTGTTGCGCAGTCGGCAATGTTAACCATACGGCTTTTATTCTAAAACATTGTATTTTATTCCTCTGTTTCGGACGCGGTATTTCAACCAATATTCTTTAAACTTGGCAAGTATTTAGTTGAATAGTGATATGAGGCCCCCATACCTCGAAATTTAGAAAATTCAACAAATATTACTCTCTGTGACGTTGCAAAGTAACTCGATTTTCCTTAGTAATATTCGTTAAATTTTCAAAATTTCGAGGTATGAGGGGCGTAATATAACTATTCAACTAAACACTCGGTAAACACCGATAAAGAAAATCGGTTGAAAAACGGCGTCCGAAACCGGGGAATAAAATACCATGTTTTGCATAAAAGCCGCGTGGTTAACATTGCCGACTGCGCAACAACAATGATCTACTGGCCCAAAGGTGAAGATGACTCTTAAGGAGAGTATTTACTTTTATTTGAAATTTGTCAAAGAAAGTAAAAAGATGCGTCGGCGGAGGCAAGTTTGAATGTTGCAAGATTCTTGCCCAACCAAAATTATAATTGTTAGCGAGAAGACGGTCGATCAGCGCGGGGAAACGCTGACCGCAAGAATTGGGGGAAATATTGAAGAAGAGCCAAATCGACTGGCGCCTGTATGATGGACGGTTACGCATAATGATAATGTGAATCTTGTCTCGGGGGCGACGCATGCGCCAACCCCCCCCCCCCCCTCCTCCCCACAACACCCTCCAGGAGTGCTCTCATTCATCTCGACGATGTACCCGAGGCCTAGATGACGTAACAACGATGGGATAAATATTGTTATACAAATAACAGTAAAATGTGTAAAACTACGGTCATTATCCAAAAAATTTATAAATTTACCTTAAGAGTCATCTTCACTCCTGGGCCAGTAGCCCATTGTTGAGCAGTCGGCAATGTTAGGGTTTTAATGCAAAACATGGTATTTTATTCCCCTGTTTCGGACGCCGTTTTTCAACCGATTTTCTTTAAACTTGGTAAGTGTTTAGTTGAATAGTTATATTAGGTTCCTTATACCTCGAAATTTTGAAAATTTAACATATATTATTAAGGAAAATCCGGTCACAGAGAGGAATATTTATTAAATTTTCAAAATTTCGAGGTATGAGGGGCCTAATATAACTATTCAACTAAACACTTACCAAGTTTAGAGAAAATCGGTTGAAAAACAGCGTCCGAAACAGGGGAATAAAATACCATGTTTTAGCATAAAAGCCGTATGGTTAACATTGTCGACTGCGCAACAATGGGCTACTGGCCCAGGGGTGAATATGAGTATGACTCTTAACAACCTAGGCCTAGTTTTTTAATAGGCCTACGTTATACGCAAAGCAGTTTTTTATGAGCACACTTGTAAACCTTGTTTCTGGAAAAATTTTGTAGTTCGAGGTGTGATGAATTGTCTAATCTAGTAGTTATGCAATAAGGATCGAGATAGGATTGTTATTTTGAAGGGCAAGAGCAGCTCATAAAGTAAGTTTTTTTTGTGCAGTACCTGGCTGCCGAGCATTTGCTCGGTAAACTTATACTGTATAATTCTTTATAAAAATATCAGATACATATACGGTGCACTAAAATGCCAAGTGACAGTAGGCTTTTTTCTTGTTTAAGACGAGCTCGTTCGCTTGGCTCACTCGCCTTTCAGACTGTTTTTATGTAGCCAGCAATTTATGTCAAATAGTTTAAATACCTGGACTTCTGCCAAGTGATCCTGTAGATTTGTAGACTACCAATAATTTCAAGCAATTACATGGCCATTTTCAAGTCTTGAAACACCAAACTTGCATGTCATGATTACATAAATGTGGATCAATCGTTAAAAAGTAAAACGTAACATTTAACACGAAAACAAACATTTAACCATTGATTAAAAACACCGGTTTGGCTAGTTTTTCTATGATAGCAGCACAGTGTTCAATGTCATGCAATTAACGTCGAATAACGGAATAACAAAACTATAATCATTTTACTGTGGTGCAGGGTTTCTACAGAATTTCATTTATTTATTTCCCTGACCCTTTTCAAACACCTCCCTGACAGGCATATAAAACCATCATAAAATAAACACTCCGGTTATGATCAATTATTGATTATTCGAACCCGAGTTCGACAGACCTTTTTATCCCCAATATCAGAGTATTTTTGTTATTAATTGACAAAAAACATTTTCCGCGGCGCTACATTCCGGGCGGTCACAGAACGGCGAGGGCCAATTCATTACCTACATGCATTATTCATTAGCCTTATTGTGCCTGGGGCATCATCAATCGGACGGCTTGTTTTGTTATCCCGACACGAACATCCCATCCCCATCCGCGACCTCCTGATGTTCTTATTTATCATGGTATCTGGGTTTGATGCTTGTGACAATTTGAAGTCTTACAAATAAAACTGCAATGTTTTCATAATTATTAATTTTTCGTAAAAAACTGGAGTTGAAAACACTTAAAATAAATGGTACGTCAAGTTAAACTAAGCACCATGTAATCCTAAGATTACAACTCACGAAGAGTATAGGAAGCTTTTTAACGCATAATTAGTTGTTATTGTATTGAGGGAGTAAAGTGCAATACCGTATGTTTCCCGGGGAGGAGTTTAATTTATTATCAGCTGTTTTTAAAAAGAGTCAAGTTTAATGTAACAGTACCAGGGGGACCAAGCTTACGCTCGGTAAAATTATTACTTTCGTTCTCACACAAAGTTCGTTCGCACCGCTCACTCGCGCTCTTCCATTTTTAAAGACGAGCTCGTTCGCTTCGCTCACTTGCCGAGCCGACGAGTGCTGCACTTTGGTGTAATTGTCTTTAACTACAGGTTAAAGATGTAACACATTGGTTTATATCTACAGTTATCAGCTGATTTTTGTTCAATTAATAAAATCTCCATAAGGATAACATGGAAACTTTGAGGGCTCTAGGGCGAAACCCGGATTTTTCCCAGCTATGGGACCATCTCCAATCGATTTCTGGTGGCCAAAACCCGCATATTCAATAAAAAAATAAAAAATCCTTGGAGCGAAAAAACTTTGCCCGTACAAATGGAGCTTGGTTTAGAGTAAAAAATTAGGACTACGGAGAAAAGATAAATAAATAAAAGAAAGGCTATTTTATTCCTTAGAAGTTTCAAAATGCCGCTTCTGATTCAGGCTGGTGACGTAATCCATTTGATGTCTATAAGAGTAACATGCACCAGCTACTTTTTTCAGGCTAGTGATGTATTAGGTATAATTTTATACATCTTTTACTCTGATGAGATATCTCTTGTCAATTACATTACAGGGGGTTTCCCCGGTCCTGCTTAACATGCGGGTATATGTTTACTACTTAATTGAACCTCTCCAACAAAACCACACTTTGTTTTGTTATAAGAAGATTGGTGTATACCAATGTAAAAGGTTTTTACTACCTTTTTCAGACTTCAAACAGCTCCCTTTATTTTTGCATCATTAAATTGATGTAACTCATTTATAATTGCATTCTGTAAGCCTAAATACTAATAAATTATCTCTTATTTAAGTTAATCATAACTTTGGAAAACAACGCTTGGCAAATTTCAACTTTCCCATTTCCAAATCCCCTGGACCGCCCGGAGAGGATCGTGGTATGAACTTGCCCGCCGCTTGGTTGCATATTAAAGTTGTCTATCAGTGTGGGAAGGAGGGGTAGCGTAGCGAGTCGCGGTTCTGGGAGGTGGGAGTGAAGGGGAGGGAGGGGAGGGGAGGTTTCCCCAGATGAAGCGGGATCATCGTTCAGCTTGTCAACATCTCCGTCATCCCGGCTTTTGCCCCGCCTAAACCCGCATAATGAGATTTAAAATATCTTGCACATTTTCGCGGCTCGTTTTCTTGTCAGGCTGTGGTAGTTATTCTGAAGAAGTTGCTATTATTATAATTTTAAACCCGCAGAAAACAAGAAAAATTTCTTAAGTTAGAAGCATTTGCAATAAAAAATGTGTGCTTATGTTTCCCTCTACGCAAACAATAACTTTTAAAGTGGTTTTCATTCATTACGCATAATTATTTAATACAACTAATTATTATTGATGAGTAACTAATTAATTTAATTTTACATCATGGTTTTCATTCCTTTATTTTTCTTCTTTGAACCTCTAGCAACGTGGTGGGTTACCAAAATTACAACACCATTTTGTGTCATGGTGACTTGCAAACTTCGTTTTATCAATAAAATCTTTAAATGAAAACAATCGTAAATTGATGACTGTACAGATCTGTTTTCATGGTAGTGTCTGTCTAATGAAAATCAAAGCTCTGCGGCCAGCAAACAGAGTGAGCTTATAATGTTGTTTATTGGTAATGACTGAAAGATAATAATGATAAAGAATATGAGGTAGAGGAAGAAGTTGGAATGAGAAATAGGGGTTTCCTTTGGGCATTCATGTGTTTCATTTCAAAGAACCTTTGCCCATACGTGTGAAATTTGTGTGTATCTGTAGCAACTAATGATTAGTGAACCATTCCTATATGTTCCGATTCGGCGAGCTTCCACTGATGTAGTACATAAAAACGTCGGCGACCCATTACTACAATAGAAAACTTGACAAATGGACATTCTGCATTGTGCGTTATCAATGAGACCGGAAATCTCATGTTTTTTCTATGAGGATAAATTCCGACCAGCAGAATGTCAACTAGCTGTATTCTAACGCGTCGCGCCTAGGTCAAATACTTGTTGGAACACGTATTTTATTTAACTGTCAGAAAAGCTCTAAATACATAAAATATCAATTGCTAATTATAATTACTGAAATACTTTTGTTTGAAAATATATCAACATACATTAAATATGAACACTACGGTAACACTATCAAACACATGGGTTATGATGAACGCACCTTTTTAAAAACAAAAACACTGCTCATGACAAAGGTTAGAAATAGAAGAATTAAAACGCGGCAGCTATGGAACTGTTAGTTAAGGAATGAAAATACGACGTTGAACCCATATCACTTCCAAAGCGGCCATAAAATTTAAAAATAAAACAGACAATAAAAAGAGCGAGTGCAAGACGAGTTGGACGATGACTTTCACTACGCAAACATTAGGTCATAAAACAGTTTTATTGCCGTTCGCCGGCCTCGATGCCGCTGCTCCTCGCCCATTCATAACTTGCATATCTAGACTGCGGTATCGACGAAATGATAAAACCTCCGAGTAGAGCGGCATACAACTAAAAACATGAAGATTATACATAAATATTGTTCTAAAGTTTAGTAATGCTTTTTTTGTTATTTACATTTATGAATGTACAAACATAACAGAGGTCATATTATTGACTAACAAGCTTAGATTAACACTTCTTGATTTTAAATATCCATAAACGAGCGTTTATTGCGATCAGTATATAATTATACATGACTGACTCTACAATGACTATTTAAAATCTGTGCTGTATTGACCATCAATGTATATTTTCCGTACTAACACCGTATTCCAGGCATGGGGTACCTGTAGCCTACATGACTCACCGTGTACATTTTAGAGGCTTTATTTGAAACACCGACGCACTCTGTGGTGCTTATTTTAATGTGAGTATGACTGAAGGGGTGAGTGTGATGATTGTGATGGATCAGATGAGGTGTAGCTTTGTTACTGACAAATATCATCTGTTTCATTCATCAGGATCGTTAATTAATAGCCCAATGGCCAACGGAAGCTGGGCCCAGTATCGAACCATCAAAAAACACTAACTTTCCTCAGGATCGAACCGGCAACCTTTAGATTCAAAGGCGAGCTCTTTAACCACTCCGCTACCCAGCCAGCTTTATATACAGATCTTACAAATATGAATATATGACCTTGCAAATCGTGTAATTCTTGAATTATAAACCTATGATAATATTTTAACAAAATAGACACATTGGACGATTCAGTATGTCACGTAGTGAGTAGAGTTGATAGCGGATTGCAGTTTGTAGCCATATTGCATCACCGGCGAGGAAGGCGCACACCGGCGCACCGGGCGAGATACTGAAGGGGAAACAACGTGACAAGCACGGCGGCGGTTATCAACACGTTGAGAACACATTGATTTTTTTATATTTCAGAGGATTTTAATACCTGTGAATTTTAGCCAATATGAGCATTTGAGTTAACCGAAACACGTTTCAATAAAATAACTGAAAATAACACCTCTAGATTGTTTACTTACGACATTATAATGCTGCTGTCGTGTGCAGTACACTGGGCTGTTTATTTAGAATAAAACTTCACTTTTATCTCACGGTCGACAAACGCTTTCCACTTCTGAACTAAATAAACTAAGTCCATGCAATTTGAACCAAGAAAATCGGCTGGGTCACAACAAATTAGTGTTGGGGGTCGAAGAAGTCCTTGAGTTTTTATTTGTCAACTCACGATACTGAAATTTTGAGATTATGTATTCGGCACTAAAATATGTATTTGTTGAAGGATTTTGGTCATTTCATACTTCTAGGTGACTGCTTACTGAGGAAGTCTTGATACTCTTATATGTTAACATGGTGCACGTTAAATTGAAGAGTCACTTTATTAGTACATGACAATGTCGCAATCCCGATCTTGAAAGTATATTACAGCCGAAAATTGCAGGCGACTAAACATTACTTTGAGGTTGGGTTTCTGGAATAATGCTATTAGAGCTTTAAAATGATGTATAGTAATACATCATTTTAATAATCATCAGTAATACATCATCGAGACGGCCCTTGAAAGAAGTCGTGTATGAAATCTTTGGTCCATCACAATAGTTAAAAAACAACTTTAAATTCAGATCGATATGCCAAGAAACCCACTAGAAAAGTTCGCATGTGTCAGAAGTTATCGCATTTTTTCATTACGCTTTTCTTGCAAAGCTTTCTTGCAACTCTCTACCACTGAAGACCTTCAATTTGATGTACATATCATCAACATCAACATAAGCTTACATTTTAGATTTTCAAGACTTTCTCAAAAGGCAGTTTCCTAAAACATGAAATGCCAAATGCCTTTATCATAAAATGTTAACAACGTAAACTGACGAGTAAATATTATTTGAATACTCCAGGACATTTTGGACGCCAGCTATACCGGGAAAGCCACTGGAGGCACTCTACTCACCCAGCACCCTCTCCCCGCCGCGTCGCGTGTATCCAGCACCGGCAACTGGAAAATTAGGGTGGACAAGTGACAAAACGACCAAACCGCATTCCGAGATTCCGCATCTGTGAGTTACGCGTAGGCTGGGGGGGGGATAGGGGGGTGCGCTCCAGGGGGAGAGGGGTAGCAACTGTGCAATCGATACCCTCGACACGCCAGCACGCGTGCAGCATTCCACGACACGGCACGGCCGCAGCGTGCAGCGGGGGGAGCACTGGCAACAATAGCACTTTAAACTTACAATAGAGTTCTACAAAGATAGGGATGTTTGTCCATTTTTAATTGCCGCCGTTTTACCCAAAATTCCCGACGTTTCTTGGTAACCAGGTTTTTGTTTACAATCCCATTCGTTACCTTGTCAATTTGTTATTAGGTACAACAGCTGTCTAACGATACAATTATTGTTGAATTAAAATCAAAAGAGTATTGAGACTGGCGGTGCTTCGGCAGTATTCGGCAACACTCGGGTAAACCCGCTGATTTAATCAGCTGGTAATGGAAAATTCGGCTCATCTGGCGAATTGATTCATTTGAATCGATCTTTTTCACGAATATAATGTTGAACCTATTCTTTTGTTCGTATGATACAGCTGTTTTTCCTCACCTGTCTTAATGCGATAAAATCGAATTTCATCGATAAATTGACGTTAATATTCTATGACGTACTTTTGAGTCACTTGAATAAAATTTAATTAATTTTAAGTTTGTACGTAACAGTAAAAAAAGAGTTAAGTTACCAGGGATACACTCAGTTTGAAAGCGAGGTTAATTACAGGGTTCGCGCCTCATAAATGCCTATAATCTCTTAAGACAATTAAATTACGAATGATGAATTATACCATTTGATTTTGTACGTTGGTTTTGTACTGATTGAATAATTAGGCAGTGGATGAAAGCTAATCAATTTAGTTACGGTATATTGTTTCTTCACCCATCCAAGTAATGTAGTCGATTATTAATTTTAATAGTTGAAGTAGAATAAGGCATATTTAAAGTATTCATAAAACCTTTATTAATAAATAGTAATCGTTTCCTCAACCAAGGTAAGACGACGTCGAATGACTGGGCAGTGGGCGTGCATCATTTGCGCATCATGTGGAGAGCCAGGTAGAAGGGATGCTTGTTTTGCGCATCGAGCTCCAGGGGGCTCTCAGGTATATGCATCGTTTGCGCAGTGCGGGGTGGTGGAAGCGGCATTATTTTTATTTACAAAGTTATTGAAAACTCATGTCCGTGTTCAAATGGTCTTTTGAATGATTAAACTTGTTTGGCATAAGACATATAAGTTTAAAAATTAGCAAAACAATATTCAACAGAACAGAAATAATGGCAAATAATAAGACACAATATATCACGAGTTTATCCGTACATTAACACTTGGATTTCATGTTTACCATTTGTAGTTTGTTTTTATTGCAACAGTGAATTTGATAAGTGGTTTTATTCTGAGGAGTTAGTATAGGAGATGCCGCTATCTACAGTTAGAATAGAGGCAAACTTGCCATAGAAACAATTCGTGCAAAATATTTCAGGCTGAGCAATTACAGTAATACACTCCTCACATGGAAGTAAAATAAGTAAAACACTCGATGTATTACAAAAAAGGTTTATACATTAAACTTAAATTATTCATGAATGGAAAAATTAATTCCGGAAATTATTCGGTTTTGAAAAAATCTACTAAAATAGGTTAACTTGTTTATTTGCCGACGTTAATACATAATGTGCCTTTGTTAAACTCATTACATTACAAGCAAGCACAGGCACAGGATATATTACAGATCGAAACAATTGTAATTTAAATATAAATAAAAGTGGTTCATCAATTAAAAGTAATACAGTATTTTTACAAAACAGGATTTATTACAGATCAATTACGCAAAAAATAGGAGCTAAACATAATATAAAAAGGATTAAACGAACACGCCCAAGTAGTTAAAAAGTAGCCTACTAATTTATATATTTATAGATAGATACAGCACCCCTTGCGCGAAGGGTTGAAGGGTTTGGTATGCGCACTCGATACACGTGTGTTGCCGTCCAGTGGTATGTGTGGGGGACGACCTGCGAATTGTTGTCGACAGGCTGAGGCTACCTGGACGGGAGAGTGCGCAAATGATGCAAGGGATTAGGCGACCCTTCGAAATATTTTACAGAAGGATTAAAAAGTGCGCAAGTGATGAACGACCGAATGACTGACCACCTCTGTCAGGGTCATTCGGCTTTACCCCTACTGTGGCGCCTCCCCTCCATCACGTGACCCGTCCTCCCACTACTCTAAACTCTAAAATGCCCCGCTTTTCAAATGTGGCTTTCAATTTCTTTCAATGTAGGCGATGGTTCCATGATACTAAATACGAAATTTCTTCGGTTCGGTCTGTTTTAAAGGTTAGATAGCCTTTTAGGCCTAGGCACGGTCTACGGGATTGTCCGCCGCATGTCCGCGGCGCTTGGTCTGTGGCTGGGACGATCACTGACGTTCCTGGCCAGTTGGCAACACCTGTGGACAGATTCTATTGATTCATATTCGTGGTATGTGACGTAAGACACAGCACTAGGGCGGTATACAGGAAGTCCATGATTTTGTTGGTGGGCTGAGGGAGGAGCCTGAATGCCGCATTCGGCTGGGAGCGAACGTGGTAACCTATATGGTCAAACCGGCCCTGATTTTGGTGCTCACCATCACCAATACCGTGTCGGGGTCGTGCATTTGTTGTGTCGTCAAATGTAAAGGCGTCAACTGAGGGTTTAAATTTCTATTTATAGTTTCGTGGCCATTTTAATAAGCCTCGTCACAATTGTCTACTATAGATGAAATAGTTTGACAAATAAAAAAACTCTACAAGATTGATAAGCAATTATCTTAATTTTTAATATTTATGTAACAAAATAGAGAATAAATAAGTTAGTATGAAGTGGGAACTATATAGGCGTAGGTACTTGTGAGATCCACCAAATAACGCTAACCTTTGTATGATAAAAAGGATATGAAACCTTGTAAACAAAACCGATGAAACATCTGCTGGTTCTCAGATCGCGATCGAAACAAAGTTAAAAGTTTGGTCGGCAACCAAAGAATTCTCTGTGGTCGCTGATTCAAATGACTCTTTTAGAAAATGACATATGATTCATTCAAATCACTTTATTGATTCGTTCATTTGAACAACTCGGTAGTTGTTTACTTCGAAGAGCCGACTAGTCCCGAATGTACCCGAACACTGCCGAAGCACCGAGAGTCCCAATACTCTTTTGATTTTAATTCAACTATAATAATAATTTTTCATGAGATTAACATTGAAAATTCGAGAGCCCTGTGAGGCGTGGCCCCTGTCGGCTGATGTGAATTTGATATTGCTCATCGACACGACACTACCTTTCTAACGGTATGCGCCAATTTCTCCTACGATTTACGATGCACACAAGCTATGAGGAAAAAGGAGGAAAATGGCGGCCACTCCCGGCTCTGATGAGGAATTTCATTGTTTCTAATAACAACAAATAACTGGTGCGGAGACCCGTGGTTCCGATTCGATTAATACATTCTCGGAAAATAAATATTTATAATCTTGTGTACTTAAACTCTTTAATACCCCCGTCGCAGCAGACCTGCATACTCAGCGAATTTCCAATGGAATTTTGGTATATTTTCTATTTCCCCATAAAATCCATAGCGATGAGAGTATGTAGGTTTGCCGCACCATATGGGTTTTGTTGGTAATAAGTTAAACCCCCTACCTAGTGAATGTACATACCAAATTTTATCAGGTTATGGTGTTCTTTTTATTTTCCCCATAAAACCCCATAGGAGTGAGTATGTAGGGTTTTGCCGCCATATGGGTTTTCTAAGCAAATATAAGTTAATCGCTTCCGAATGAATGAAACTTACCAAATTTTATCAAGATATGTCAATAAATAAGCAAAATAAAAGGTTTTCTTGATTTCCCATAAGAATAACATGGAAAAGATAGTTTTAGGATTTTCTCCATAACCATTTAAGCTAGGTAAAAAATTCAAATACTAGATTGTTTGTTTTTTTAAGCTCTTTTAAATGGTTTAAGTTAAAATTGTTGAATTTCATAAATAAAAGTAAAAAAAGCCAAAAACCCATTTTTTACCCTTTTAAAACCCCATAAAACCCCGTTCCCATGGTCCGATCATTCTGGTTCGCGAACTCAACCTAGTAGATGCTGGCTTACACCTCTGTACCAAATTTCATCAAAATCGGAGGTTCCGTTCAAAAGTTATCGTGTTCACGGACACATACATACATACATATATATATATATATATATATATATATATATATATATATATATATATATATATATATATATATATATATATATATATATATATATATATTATATATATCAATTTGAACGAACGGTGTTTTTGGCTTCTAGGGACCTCAAAACGAAAAAGTATCATGGTCCCGGGCTTAGGTCTTACCGTGACTACTACCGTAATAGCGTATTCCCTATAGGGAAATTCGCTAAAAATTAAACCAAAGGCGAGATATAAAATAGTTGAACGTTAAAATAGTATTCAAACACTCATAGACAATAAGCAAAAGTTTCATTGGCTTTTCCAGGTTTTCCAAATCAGACATGAAATACGCTAACTACTGTGTAATACACAACGAGTAATGGAATAAATGAATGTAAATATTTGCATTGAGAAGAAACATAGCTTTAATTACCCTAGTTAGAGCAACTCGGCAAGGAATGGTGCAATTTGCTGGGAAGGTAAATAACGAGAGCGTTTAAAACTTGGCTTCTAAGCCAAACAGAAAATCAAAGTTTCACGCTTGATAAACTTTTAATTGGCTGATAAGACAAGTTTTGTCGCTCAGTGATCCCGGCTTTGCTTTCCCGACAAACCGGGTATCTTGCATCGGTTATTGACCACCCATACCTACAAACTTTGACAGGATAAAAGCGGGCCCTTGAAAATAATAACACCATCAATAAGCAATTAGAAAAAAAGTGTATTATGGATGAGTCTAACTCGTAATCCATTCAAAATAATAGGGATTTAAGTAATCCTTTATATTATCACTTTGTTTATCTGAACCTTAACCCTGACACTTTAGCCTGACATCAACATAGTACGGTACAAATAAATAGTATAACGATAAACCACAAAAATGTAATGTAATGTTATTGTATAGGTTACAGCAAAAATGGCAAGATTAACTTCATAAGAAGGTGATACCAAGGTATAGGAAAGCTTGGCCTACACAATCAACCGAATTGTTCTATTCAAGTCCTCACAAAAATAAGCGAACTTTATTGAAACTTGAAAATAACAATATATCAGAATATACGGTTAGTTTCTTACAAATAATTGATAAATGTAAAAAAATAAAGTAAAAATAAATAAGTATAAAACGTAAATCACTTTGTAAGACACCGTCGCTACCCGTGGGTAATTTATGAAGAATTTTTATGAGTATTCGAATGGGTGTGATGCCTTGTGTACCTTTGACACACTAACACCAGCCAAATCTTTGGACATGATCATTAATTATCTATTCAAATGAAACGTAAACCCTTTAAATATTGTAGTGCGCACTAATAGTGTAGTAAAATTAGTCGGGAAAAAATGAAATAATTTTTGGAAAGCTAATTTCTTTTGAAATGTGTTCTATAGCATCCCCTGACCTTCCTCCGAAAAGTCCCCTGCAATCCCATGTGGGGATCATACTAAAAAATGAGGGGTTGGCCTATAAGGAGTTAAAATATATTTTGATATTAAGCATACTAAATTTGAATAAGTTCCAGAAGGTTTATATATATCAAATTAAAGGTCTTAAAATGTAGAGCACAATGCCGTAAACCCGACCTAAATATAACGGTCGAGAGAAAAATGGCAGACGTTCAAAATTTTAGAATAAAATAATTCTATCAAAACTTTGAAATGCAATAACGTCCGACATTTTTGACCTTTTGAGGTCTGGTTTTCGGCAATGTACTCTCTTTATAAAGGCCTTTAAAATTATGTATAGCATGGCTATGGACTAAGAAAAATTTTTCAAAACTCCCTCTTTGGGACGTCCATGTAGAGGGTGGTTCAAGGGTAATATGATGGGCATATGTCAAACTATCCGTATTTGCCAAGGTAATTATACAAGCAAACGTTTGCCGCAAACCGGACCTCAAAAGGTCAAGTATTTCTAATATTATTACATTTTTAAGCGTTTTGATTAAAATTTGATTTTTATTCTAAGTTTGACAGGCTGCCATTTTAGATTCAAGCAACCTTTTGAGATGGGGTTTGCGGCATTGAATTTTACTACTTTAGAGCTTTAATTTGATATACATAAACCTATTGGTCGGCGAAAGACTTATTTCTGACTCCACGAGGGCCATCCCATCATTTTTAGGCATGTTGCCCACTGGGGATTTCAGGGGACTTTTCTGAGGGAGGTCAGGGGACATAGAACACATTTCAGCAAAAATTGGCTGTCCAAAATTTTTTTCATTTTCCAGCCATATTTTGGCTTAATTTTACTACACTATAAAGCTTATAAATTGAGCTTGAATAAGCAAAATATTGCTGAAATGAAACTTACCAAGACAAGGACAACCAACTGGCACTGGCGTTGGGGGGCCGTTCTGAAACAAAAAAATTGCTCTTCAATTATAAATAATCATTACATACAAAAATATATGAGATATTATACGTTTTTTAGCTGTTTTCTCCGACAATGTTACAGTAACACAGAAAGCAATACATGCCATATGCTACGGTGTGGGCGAAGTTGAAAAGTTAACCCCCCCCCCCCCCCCAATATCATTTCCCGGCGGTAGACAGCCAATTCGGATAAGTCGATTTGCCCGAGTGTCAGCCGAGATACAATTATCGCTGTCATTCCGTAGTTGGCTCTGGATCGTCCAGCCTGCTGCCCACACAACACGATATTTTCTGAGTGTTTCCTCCCTGCACCTTACCTTCCCTCGCCCTCTGGCGCTACAGCCCGTGAGCCTTAGCCGCTGTCACAATTAGTGTCTAGTCTTTGCTCTTTGCCTCCTATTCCAAATCCTAATTTTTCTAAGGTCATTTTTTCAAGGTCTTCCTCAACATACCGCACCCATGATTTCCTAGGGCGACCTCTTTTTCTTGGCTTATGTATTTGTTCATCAAATAATACCAAAGGCATCCTGTAGCTTTCCATCCTCAACACGTGACCGAGCCATCTCAACCTCATAGAATTTACTTCTGAAAATATCCTCCCCTTTTTCATTGACTCCTAAAACTCCCTGTTTTATTCTCATCCGGTGCTGATAATCTTCTCTTAAAGCCCCGAATATAGACTTAATTCTTCTTCATAAACCCTCCACAGTCCAGGGCGTAAGCATCCGGATCAACGAGTGTACATGTTTCAGCAGCATAGGTTGCAACAGGCGTAACCAAGGTTTTGTATGACTTTTTGAGTTTATTTTCTTTGCTTAATAACATAGGTTTAAACGGATTTCGATGAGCAAAAAAATCTGTTTCCACGATAGATTTTGTAGCCTATTTTATTTTTATGGTTTAGCGGTGGACAGCCAATTTCGGATGTCGATTTGCCCGCGCGTCAGTCGAGATACAATTATCGTTGTCATTCCGTAGGTGGCTCTGGATTCGCCACCGTCCACCGCCCACACAGCTCAATGTTATTTACCGACTTTTTCCTTCCTCAATTGGTAATTTTATTTCGTAGCTCTATAAATACGCTGCAACATTGGCTGGTGTGACTTTCAAATTAAATGCGATTCAATTCCCTGGTGTGACATTTAAATTCAATGTGCTATAAATTCACTGAATGTCTGAATAGTGATATGAAATCGGTCATAAATAAGTCAAGTACAAAAATTACTACGGTAATAATGAAAAGACGATCGAACGTTACCTCAATCGTAAAATGAGTTCACAATAGTGTATTAAAATAAACCGTGTTTTATTCTGGGGACATCAAAACAAAAAGGACAACGGTCTTGAACTTCGTTCTACTCTAGACGGCTTAAACGACTTGACGTACCTTTATGATAAATTCGTTTAAACCAAACAACTTTTGATAATTAATGTAATAGTCGTACGGTAGCTATATTAATTTGGTGGGCCTTATTATTTTGTAAAATTTTTTTGAAAAATGTCCTAAACGCTACATGTAGAATTGCAATGGACTATTACTATTACTTTTACGATGGTTTTAAAGATTGTAACAACCTCCCTGATTATGAAAGCAACCAAACGACTGTTGTAAATTAGTTATTCTAAAGGTCAAGTTGAACGTCTTCATTTTCACTGAATTTTCAAACTGAAATTGAAAGGATATCATTTTAACAGTTTAGCGTCTAAAATTATTCCCGAAGACGAAAAATGAGAAGTTACTCTTATTAAAAGTTAATCCAAGTTCGCGGATCCCTCCCGTCTCAAATTACATTTCGCTCCTTGGAAAACCCCCTCCGCTGACGTCATCTCCCGCCAATCAAACTGATAAGCGAGTCTCCTTCTTATTTTAAAGCGCGGACATTAGAAACTGATAAAAGAAAACTAGTTTTCATGTATTACAATGAATCTGTGCCTCTCTCAAAACACTATTTAAAAGACAAAAAACCTGTAAATCTGTTATGAACAATCATAAATTATTTCACATTTGAAGTACAGAGTTGAAATTTACCCTCATCTCCAATTCTCTAAAAGATTTTAAATTTTGTTTTGGGGAAATATTAGCCCCCGCCACGTAACTTGACGAATGAATTTTCACTACTATTCAGTTAAAATGATTGGATAATCAGCTGTTCCTAAAAAATGCATGTAACGTAAGCTCGATGTTTTTGGAAAAGTACCCCCTATCCTCCCCTCGCCCTACCCAGCTGTTTTTGGCCATTCGTCAACTTATGTGGCGTGACTTGAAATATTATTTTGACGAATATTGAGTTTCATCTTCAAAAACCAACGTCCCAAATTATTTTGTAACATGAAAGACAGTATTTTTATAATGAGCACGACATTTAAACAAATAACGAATATTATACAATACGTATCTTAAAACGAACATACAATACGTGCAAGCTTTTCAAAACATGTTTTAGGAGTTCATTTTTATGAACGAAATACTTTTCGGCTTAGACTGTACAATTGAATGAAATTGAAGCAAAAAATGAATAAAATTCCAAAAGTCAGCTTTAAACCAACAAACAATATGTGAAAATTTTACAAAAGATTTCTGTGGAGTCTAATTTCATTCATCAAATATACTTTTCGGCTGGAACTCAAAATGGAAGAAATTAAAACAATAAATAAATAAATACAATTCCAAAAATTCAAGTGAAAATCGTATTAAACATTTCTATGAGGAGGCCACGTCCATTCTGCAATACTTTCCAGGTAAGCCTTTTTTATTTAAT